>JANBXA010000741.1:707500-1347500 GCA_030556225.1 Cricetiscus sungorus
TAGGACCCACATATGATAGAAAACATATAATATTTGTCTTTCTGAGACTCTAAAGGAAGTAGCTCATGACTGGACCTCTGCCACTTGATGTCTAACTGAAGTGCTGAGCTCCTTGCTGGCCTCTGATGCCCATTAATTAAATTAGGAGAACACAGAGTGGCCATAGCAGCTATACTTGCTAAGCTGAAGTTAGAACTTGACAATAATCATTCCAGGTAGGATTCAGGTAGATCATTGTGGTGTTTGATCTACTACTGTCACGTGTGAGGGCAATTCACATAGGAGTTCCAAGTAGATGATAGGTGCTTTGGGACGGAAAGCAACACAGTGTTTTAGACACAGAGCTAAGCCTTGTTGCCCAAGGTGGGACATTTTTCTTTGCTAAGTGAAATTTATGTTTATATTCTGACCTTTTTTATACTATAGGAATGTCCTGAAATATGGGAATAAGTCACTGTAGGTAACATGGCATAGTGAGCTATTATGTCTGTCTTTCACCCTCCCAAAATAACGTATGGTTCTCCCATTGACACTAAGACATGTGACAGACCACAAAAACCTGTAAGAATCCATGAAAGCTGTCATTAGGATGTACTGCCAGACCTCAGGTACTGCAACTTCAGAATGTGCCTGCTTGTCTTTTATGGAGGATCCAGTAAGCAGATCCTGTAAGTGCTGAGGTAGCAAAGCTACTATGCTGTGTGATTTCCATGTGTTTTCTTGTTTAGTGCTTAGTGGACACACCAAAGTTCTTGGATCTTCCCTCCTTGAACAGCATAGCAACATTTCAGAGATTAAGGCTTAGGTTGAAGTTCTAGTTCTACTATTTATTAGCTGAGGAGATTTTGAAAGATTGCTTCACAATTTTCTTGTTTGATTTTTGTATTCCTGCACATTTTGATGATAAATCTACTGAAATGGTTACAATGAGAAATAAATGAAGCAATGGCTACCAATGATTAGCCTGGACCAAAAACAAGTTACCCAGAGAAAGTAAAATTGAATGTGTGAGAAATTGAACTCCTTGCCCAATGCCGTAGAGTACCTGTCAAAGCACAGCCTTCTCTCCCCTATTTAATTGGGGGTTGATGTAGGAGAGCCCAGACCATTGCAGGTGATGCCACCCCTGAGATGATGGTCCTGGATGTTACAAGAAAGTCAGCTGAGCAAGCCACTGGGAGCAAGCCAGTAAGCAGCACTCCTTCATGGCTTCTACTGCCTCAGGTTCCCCCTTAGTGTTCCTGCCCTGACTTTCCTGACTGATGGACTACAGGCTATAAAAGGAAATAAAGTCTCTCATCCTCAAGGTGTTTTGAGTCATGGTGTATTATCACAGCAAGAGAAATACTGAGTAAGACACTGTCTAAACACTCTGTTAAGTATTGCATTTATTACACAGACACTTTATAATTCTATGTGATCCCACTGGTTAATTATTATCCACTGGTTAATTATTATCATTGTTATTATTGTGGGAGGTCACAGGTGCCACAGTGCACATGCTCACATGGAGAGCAGACAAGTTCATGTTACCCTTTCTCTCCTTCCACTTTTACATGGGTTGTGGAGATCAAATTTTGTCACCAGGCTTATATGGCATGCTCCCTTACTGCCCAAGCCACCTAGCCAATCTCCCATTCTTGTTAACTCTTGGAATTATTTTCTCAAGTATTGGAGCATTTTAGAAGTCATTGTCTATATTTATTATTGAAATGGTTTATTTGGGTTTTTTTCCTAACACTTTTAGACTTTCAAGTCTTACAGTTTGAATTAATTTCATACCAGATAAAAGGCCTACTTTTATTCTTCTTCATACTGATATCTTTTTTCTCAGCACCATTATTGAAGGTGTCTTTTCATCGGTGTGTTTTTAAAACCTTTGTCAAGTTACATAGCTGTAGTTTTGTAGTTTGTTTCTGAGTTCTCAATTTTATTCTATTGGTCTGCATATCTCTTTTGTGTCATTAAAATGCTGCTTTTATTCCTTTGACTCTGTACTCTACTTTGAGATGAGCTATCATTGTAATGTAAAAAAAGCAGTTTGAGAGAGAAAGATGCCAATCAACAGAGATCAAGTAGAGGGTTTTATTTATTAAGGGAAAAGGATCATAAAAAGAGTAAAAGGAGGGGGGAGAGACTGGCCTTGGAGCAGCAGAAAAGAGGAAAGAGAGGCAACGCGCGCGCACGCATGCGCGCACGCAAGAGAGAGAGAGAGAGAGAGAGAGAGAGAGAGAGAGAGAGAGAGAGAGAGAGACAGAGAGAGAGACAGAGACAGAGAGAGACAGAGACAGAGAGACAGAGACAGAGACAGAGACAGACAGACAGAGACAGACAGAGACAGAGAGAGAGAGAGAGAGACAGAGACAGAGACAGAGACAGAGACAGAGACAGAGACAGAGAGCAGGCAGGGAGAGGGGGGCTGGGAAATGGGAGGTAGCCAGAGACCTTTTAAAGGGAGCATAGTGAATAGGCACAGGTGGTGCTCTTAGTGGTATCTTGTCAGAACTCCAAAGGCAGGAAAGTACAAATTCCTAAATAGTAACAACCGTGATACCTCCCGCCTTGCTATTTTTACTCAGAATCACATTGCACACACTTTGTGATTCTACATGAATTTTAGAATACTTTTTTCTAGTTCTGTGAGTAATGGCATTGGCATTTTGCCTGTGATTTAACTCAAGATTTAGATACTCTCAGTAATATAGTCATTTTCACAGTATTGATTCTACTAATATGTTAAGTATTGGGGGTTTGATATTTTCTAGTGTCATCTTCAATTTCTTTATCCAGTGTTTTAAAGTTTTTATTGCAGAAGTCATTTGTCCTTTTGATTCAATTGAGTCATTACTGTGTATTTTTAAATGCTGTGAATGTTATTTTGTTTCATTACTTTCAGAGTATTCATTTTGGTGTAGAAAATGTTGAGTTTTGTAACTCACTACTTTGCTGAAAGTACTTTTCAGATAAAAGTTTTAATAAAGTCTTCAGGGCCTGTTGAGAATATACATGCCATTTGTGAATGGGGGTATTTAACATCATACCATTCCCACTTCACTCTCTCTGCTCAACGCTTGCACTTCAAGGTGTGACTTCTCAGCTTCCTGCTCCTGCCCTCATGTGTGCCTCTTGCTCACCTGTATCCTCACCATGATAGACTCTTATCCCTCCAGAAACAAAAGTCCAATTGAATTCTTGCCTTTGTAAGTTTCCAGGCTATGGTGCTTTATCAGAGCCAAAAAGAAAGACAATGTAATAAATACACCAACTTTGTCTCATCCCAAATTTTAGAGGAAATACTTTTCGTTCTTCCTCATTTGTTACAACATTGGATGAAGTTTAGTCCCACATAGCCTTTCTTACATTGAGACATGCTCCTTCTAGTCTAATCAGGGATTTTATTATGAAGGGATGATGGATTTTTCTTCACCTATTGAGATGATTATATGATATATGTCTCTAAGTGTATTTATGTGACATATTAAATCTGATGATATGTATATATTGACTCTTACTTGAATTAAACCCATGAAATGAAAACAAATTAATCATGATGTATATTTAAAAAAACATTGTTGAATATAATTTCTAAATATTTAGCTGAGAATTATTCCATCTTTATTCATCACGAAAATCAGTCAATGCTTCTATTATGTAGTGCCATTATCTGAGTTTGGTATCAATGTAACAATGACTTCATGAATAGTTTAATATAATTCCTTTAATTTCTACTTCATGAGACACTTTGAAGAGCATTGCTGTCAATGTCATCTCTTCCTTAAATGTAGAAATGGACAATTAATCTGTCATCCTAGGGTCCTCTTATTTGGAGATTCATGTTTTTAGTGTCTCAATCTCATTACTTATTGTGCATCTATTTATGTTATCTGTGTCCTTTCAATAAATTTTGACAATTCAGATGTATGCAAGAATTTAAGGTTTTATTAGGATGTATTATTTGAGTTTTCCCTAATAGCCCTTGGTGTTAGTTGCAATAGCCTATTTAAATTAATATGTGTATTAATATGTGTTCATGACATCCTTTTCTTTTGATTAATTTGGCCAAGGGCTTTTCCAAAATCTTTATATTTTACCAGAACTCTATTGTTTCATGATTCGCTGTTTTGTTTATATTTTCAGTTTCATCAATTCCTATATTTGCGATTTCTTTTTTTTTCTTTTCTTCTTATTTTTTTTTCTTACTTTAAATATTGATCCCAGTTCCATCTTCCTCCCATCCTCCCATGCCCCCTGAATTTCCCTCCCATCCCATTCCCCATCCACTCCACAGGGAAGTAGAGGCCTTCCAGGAGGGATAATCAAATAATCAAAATCTATCAAGTCATTTGGAGTAGGCTCTAGGACCTCCCTCTTGCATGTAGGCTAAGGGAATATCCCTCCAGGGGGAATGTGTTTCCAAAGTCCTTTCATTCACCAGAAATAAATCCTGGTTCCACTGTCAGAAGTCACTTAGACTGCCCAGGCCTCCTTATTGAGACCCATGTTCAGGGTGTCAGCATCAGTCCAATACTGGTTTCCCAGCTATCAGTCTGGGAGTCCATGAGCTTCCCATTGTTCAGGTCAGCTGTTTCTGTGGGTTTCTGTAGCCTGGTCTTGACACTTAGGTTATCACTCCTCCCTCTCTGCAACTGGATTAGAGGTATTTGGCTCAGTGTTTTGTTGTGGGTGTCTGTTTCTGTTTCCAACAAGTACTACATGAAGATTCTAGGATAACATATAAGTTATTTATCAATCTTATCACCAGAGAATGGCATTTAAGGTAGCCTTTCCACTGTCGCTCAGATTGTTAGTTTGGGTCATCCTTGTAGGTCTCTGGACATTCTTCTAGAGTCAGTTTTCTCTTCAAATATATAATGGCTCCCTCTATTATGCATCCCTTTTATTGATCTCGTCTATTCATCCCAACTCCATCTTCCTGGTCCCACATATTCTCCTCTCCTCCCCTTTCTTTCTCCTAACTCTTCCATTCACTGAACACCCTCATTCCCAATATGCTCAGGAATTCTTGTTTCTTCCCCCTTCTGTGAGAGACCTTGTATGAAACTCTTAGCTTCCTCCTTGTATCCTAGTTTCTCTAGCGGTATTAATTGTGCCTGGTAATCCTTGGCTTTAAGTCTAAAATCCATGTATGAGTGAGTACATACCATGTTCCTCTTTTTGTGACTAGGTTACCTCATTCAGGATGATTTCTTCAAGTACCATCCATTTGCCTGTGAATTTCAAGATTCCATTTTTGTTTTGTTTTGTTTTGTTTGTTTTTGGGTTGTTTTGTTTTGTTTTGTTTTGTTTTCTGGCTGAGTAGTGTTCCATTGTGTAATTGTACTATATCATCTTTATCCATTCTTCAATTGAGAGGCATCTAAGTTGCTTCCAGATTCTTGCTGTTACAAATAATGCTGCTATAAACATAGCTGAACATATGTCTTTGTTGCATCAATGTGGATAATTTCCATTTATGCCTATGAGTGGAATTGCTGGGTCCTGTTCCCATTTTCCTGAGGAACCACCATACTGATCTCCAAAATGGCTGTACAAATTTGCACTCCAACCAGTAATGGAGGAGTGTTTCTCTTTCTCCACATCCTTTCCAGCATAAGCTGTCATTAGTGTTTCTGATTTTTAGCC
This sequence comes from Cricetiscus sungorus, assembly GCA_030556225.1. Lineage (NCBI taxonomy): Eukaryota > Metazoa > Chordata > Mammalia > Rodentia > Cricetidae > Cricetiscus > Cricetiscus sungorus. The sequence goes on from JANBXA010000741.1 coordinate 713,144, forward strand.
ATTCTGACAGGAGTAAGATGGTATCTCATATTTGTTTTGATTTGCATTTCCCAGATGGCTAAGGATATTGAGCTCTTTCTTAAGTGTCTTTCAGCCACTTTGGATTTCTCTATTGAGAATTCTCCTCTTCAGTTCTGTACCCCACTTTTTAACAGGGTTATATGGTATTTGGGTTATATGGTGTTTGGGTGACTAGTTTCTTTAGTTCTTTATATATTTTGGAAATCAGCCCTCTGTCAGATGTGGGGTTGGTGAAGATCTTTTCCAAGTCTGTGGGCTACTATTTTATCTTTTTGAATGTGTCTTTTGCCTCATGGAAGCTTCTCAGTTTAAGACAGTCCCATTTATTATATGCCGATCTCAGTGTTTCTGCTTCTGGTGTTATGTTCAGGAAGCGGTCTCCTGTAAAAATTTGTTCAAGGATACCTCCCACTTTCTCTTCTAAGAGGTTCCGTGTGGCTGGATTTATGTTGAGGTCTTTGATCCATTTGGACTTGAGTTTTGTGCATGGCGATAGACATGTGTCTATCTGCAGTCTTCTACACACCATCATCCAGTTGTGCCCAGCACCATTTGCTGAAGATGCGTTCCTCCTCTCATTGTATACTTTTAGCTGTTTTGTCAAAAATCAGGTGTTCATAGGTTCATAGATGGGTTAATATCAGGATTTTCTATTTGATTCCATTAGTCTACTTGTCTATTTTTGTGCCAATATCAAGCTGTTCTCAGGACTATACCTTTATAGTAGAGCTTGAAGTCAGGAATGGTGATGCTTTCTGAAGTTCCTTTATTGTACAGGGTTGTTTTGGCTATCCTGGGTCTTTAGTTTTTCCTTTCCAATTTGTACCGCCTTGATCTCTTTTTGTTCTCTTATTGCTGTACCTAGAACTTCAAGTACAATATTGAAGAGATGCAGAAAGTGGACAGCCTTCTCTTGCTCCTGATTTTACAGGAATCACCTTGAGCTTCTCTCCATTTAGATATTGTCTGTTGCTTTACTGTATATTGCTTTTATTATGCTTAGGTATGTTTCTGTTATCCCTGATAGTTGCAAGGCCTTCATCATGAAAGGGTGTTAGATTTTGTCAAAGGCTTTTTCAGCATCTAGGGAGATGATCATGTGGTTTTTCTTTTTCAGTTTGTTTATATGGTAGATCACATTGATATTGAACCATCCCTGCAAGACAGGGATGAAGCCTACTTGGTCATGATGGATGATTTCTCTGATGTGTTCTTGGATTCGATTTCCCAGTACTTTATTGAGTATTTTTGAATCAATGTTCATGAGGGATATTGGACGGTAGTTTTCTTTCTTAGTTGTGTCTTTGTGTGGTTTGGGTACCAATGTGATTGTGGCCTCATAAATAGAGTTTTTTAAGTCATTCTCTTCTGCTTCATCTGCTTTGGTGTGTTTAGGTATAGTTGGTGTAGAGTCCCTAGATTCTACTAGGAGTAGAATCTGGCCTTTCTATTGCTGGGTGTTTTCTTGTATTGCTGTTTTTTCATTGCTTCTCCCAGTGGGTGCAGGTGGAGTCTCTCATTCTCTATACCCTGGTCTCCTGTGGGGTGTAGTTGGGTCAGGACTTTCATGTCAGTAACTCTGGGTGATCTCTCAAGCAGAGGCCACAGCAGGACCAATGATGTGGGGGAGGCAGGCTCAAGATGGTCTCAAGCACTCAGGCAGAAGACAGGCAAAGGGGCCCAAAGGTCAGGTGAGGGCAGTCTCCTTATGGTCCTGCATGAAGGGGCATGTCCAGTATGCACTGAGCTGACCCAGGAAGTTCCAAGGAGATGGTGGGGTTGTTGGACCCATGCTCTGGATAAATGCTCACTCTGGGCTGTGGACCTGGCAGCGCCAAGGATGAGGGGAAGTTAGGCTCTGGGTGATGAATGGTCCAGAGTACCAGGACTGGACCACTCAGGCCAAAGTTATAGGTAGAGCTAACCAGGGAGTTCCCAGGAATGGATGGGGGAGGGATTCAGCCTGTGCTGGTCTGAGACTTACCTCAGGCAGAGGGCAGGTGAAGAGGCTCAAAAGTCAGGTGAGGGCAGTCTCCAGATGGTCTTGTATGGAGGGGCCTACTTTTGAATTCTTATAGTGTAGCATTGTAAGGTTTTACTTTGTACTTGCTTTTCTAGGAGCTTGAGATATATAATAACATTAGCCTATTTGATAACTCTCTAATTTTATTTATTGTTTTATAGGTATATTGGTCTCTATTGTCTCAAAATTGCACATTTTCACATTCTTGCCTTAAATGTGTGCACTGGTTAGTTTATTTGTGAAGTTGATACACACTTGTTACCTAGAAAGAGAAAAGCTCCGTAGAAGGATTTTCTCCATCAGATTGGACTGTGGGCGTGTTGGTGTTGAATTTTCTTAATTAATGATTGATGTGGCAGGACTCAATTCTCTGTGAGGGCTGCTGTACATGGGCGGGTGGTTCTGGGCTGTATAACAAGCAAGCTGAATAAACCATGGAAGCCAGTCAGTAAGCAGTGCTCCTCCGTGGTCTCTGCTTCAGTTCCTGCCTCCAGGTTCTTGCCACTACCTCTTGCCCTAGCTTCTCTAGGTGGTGGACTATGACGTGGAAGTGTAAGCCAGATAAACCCTTTCCTTCCCAGATTTATTTTGGTCAGTGTTTCAGCACAGTAGAAACTAGAGTAGAACAGTGTGTTTTAATTTCTTTAATATAATATTGTGTATTTAATGTAATATAATAGTATGTCATTATATTCTACATATTTGTAGATCAATTTTACTAGCTCTTTGAATTTTTGAACAAAATACTTTGATCATTTTCACCCTTTCCACAAATTCCTTCCAGATCCACCCTCACAACCCTACCCACCAAACTTTGTGTCTTCTCCTCTTCCTCCTTCTCCTCCTCCTCCGCCTCATTCTTCTCCTCCTCCCCCTCCTTCCACCCATCCAGTCATATGTATGCTGCTTATTTGCTCTTGGATGCATGTCCTTCCAGGGGCTATGGTAAAAATTCCAGGGGCCAGATTATCAAATAAAACTAACTCTCCTTCATTGCTAATATATTTGTAATAGGCAAGAAATAGAAACAACCTAGAATGTCCATCTGCTGATGGATAATGAAAATATGGTAAAATTATGCAAGATAATATTACTCAGATATTAAGGCAAGTGGGATTGACATTATCAGGTAAATTGATGGGACTGAAAAGAATCATTCCACATGAGGCAACCCAGAACCAGAAAGATAAACATCACATGTTTTCTCTCATTTGTGAATGTTAGCTTTGAATCTTCAGATATGTGTGTTTCATTTGAAATACAAATAGAACTCAGCAAATCAATAAAGAATTATAGTGAATAGAATTCAGCAGCCTAAAATGTTGATGGTAAACAATATAACAGGAAGGGTTAAATTGGGGTAAGGCATGGAGGGTAAGATAGGGATTTTGGAAGGGATAAATAACTAACACTAAAGGCCTTTTTAAAAAAAACCTCATAAGGAAACCCACCACTGTAGAAGCTTCCAAAAATGTGCATACACACATACATAAAAAATTAAAATAGAGTCACCCTAAGACAGTGTGATAAAGCTCCTACTAAATAGCATGGGCTACTGAATAAAACCCAAATGAACAGAACAAGTTCCTTTTCTTTGGAGTTGTTGGCCACTGACATCCCAATTAAAGGATATTGCCAATATCCTTTCCTGCCCTTCAAAATTTGATGGTAAGAGTCAAAAATGGTAAATGACTGTAGAGAAACAGTGCTTTCCAGACACATCAGGGAAGTCGCAGCAGTTGTGATATCATGACAGAACTACACAAGTTCAAGGTAGACATGTCTTAACAATGAGAGGAATACAGGCACAAATACTTCCCATGACTAGTTGAGGAGCAATTGAAGATTGATAGATTCTGGGAGAAGGAGAGTCAGCTCCCCAATTTTCCAATAAAATAACTTAACATTGTAAACATTTGTTTTAGAATTTGTTTTTTTAATTTTTTGCACATTTCAAAACATATGTATTTTGTGCTTGTGTTTATCATGAATGTTTTAGTATATGTATGACTGTCAGAGGAGAATCTGTGGGTATCAATTTTCTTCTTCCACCATGAGAGTCCTGGGGACTGAATTCAGGTTGTCAAGCATGGCAATTAGTGCCTTTATCCACTAAGCCAATTAGTCAGTCTAGAACTGTGTTTGATGTATCTCAACGGTTGTGATAATGTATGATTTCATTTTCCACTTGATTCTATGAAATTCTAAAGTTCTCCCTTGCTTCTTTTTCAGTGAATCACTGACATTTTTAAAATATCCATATAATTGTGTAGCTTCTGTACCTCTTCCTGCTATGGATTTCTAATTTTATACTGCTATGACCTAATAAAATAAAAGACATAATTTCAATTCTTTTATATTTGTTGGGGCTTAAATAATGTGATTCATTTTAGAGACAGTCTCATGTGCTGCTGAGGAGATTGTATACTCCACAGCTTTAGTATGGAATGTTCTGTAAATACCTGTTAAGCCCATTTGACACACTGTGCATTTTAATTCTAAAATTTCTTTCTTGGTTTTTTGTTGTTATTTTGTTTTGTTTTGTTTTTAGAATTAACAGTCTACCTAGAGATGAGTTGGGGTTTGATAGCATGCAGACCATAGCTTCCCTCAAAAGATGAGTAAGCATTGACATCACCAAGTATTAATGCACCAGCATCTATCTGTCCTTTTTGTGGTCATGGGTCAGTAGCTCACAAGTATCGGTCATTTTAGGGGATTCCTTTCTTCATATACTAGGACATGGTGCAGATAACTTAGTTCTGTGTTAGTTGTCCAGGCACATTAACCCCAGCTCCAGGAACTCCTCAATTTACATAACTTGGGTGGCTAATGTCTAATTAAGGCACTGTCTCCTGAGCATGTTGAGGTACTGGGGAGGCAGCATAGCATATGAATCTGTTACTGGAGGACCCATCTCAATGTTCCCTAATCCTGCTCAGTGCTGAATGACCTGCAGAACAGATGAGGTGTCAGGAATGTCCCAGAAATATTTATTCTAAAATTATAGCAAATGTGAGGAAGTGTGTGCTATAGGTACATAATACTAAATTCTTAATTCTGAATTTTATTTTCTAAAGGGCAATATTGATGAAAGGCTTTAAAGTAGAGATATGAAAAAAGTTTAATATCATAAAAGAGGATTGGGGCAGCCCGTGCAGCAGGTAGAATCTGTAGAATCTGTCCACAAGGTGGCAGAGTATCTCCACTACTGCAAACTTACCAAGGAACTTTTTGGTTGACTTCTGTGAGCAGCTGCAGTCAGCAGGCTAATGTGCAGACAACTGAAGAACCTTCAGTGCTGTGGAGACAGAGCAGGTGAGCTGGCCACAGAAGCATCTTACCTGGCTGAAGCCCAAGTACCCAGGGAGAGCTATGAAGACACTGACTGGACCTTTGTTCCTGTTCTTGTGGCTGCAGCTGAACTGTAAGTGAGCAATATAAATGATCAGTCTGAGGAGCAGACTGGTTCCTCCAGATTGCAGAAAATCACCCTGGGAAGAAAAACAAAGTCTGGGAAAGGGTGACCTTATGGTCTTCCTGTTGTTTCCTTTTGCACAGGTGTGAGCAGAGGGGAGCATGTGAAGCAGGAGACTTCTGTCCTGAGTGTCCAGGAGGGCAGCAGTGCCCTTATCAACTGCTTCTACACAGATAGTACCAATTATTACTTCTCCTGGTACAAGCAAGAGCATGGAGCAGGTCTCCAGTTGCTTATAAATATCCTTTCAAATGAGGATAGAAAAGAAGAACAAGGACTTATTGTCCTACTGAATAATAAGGACAAACATCTCTCCCTGAACATCACAGCTGCCTATCCTGGGGACTCAGCCACATACTTCTGTGCAGTAAGTGCACAGTGCTCCCCAGGCATCTGCTGCATGCACACTAACCTGTGACCACAAAGACAGATGGTTTTCCACCTTTGACTTGAAGATATTTCTGAATCATATTAACAGTGGAATATTTTTAAACAACCTGAAATTCTATTTCCAAAGACATACTGAATGTTAGAATATTTTGTATTAACTCCAGGTAAAAGTGAATTCTTCAGTGTGGAGGCTCCAGATCCATTTAGATCCACTTTCTCCATCAAAGGAACTCAGTGATGTTAGCACAGAATGATCATCTTGGTGGAAGGGCTCTTAACTTTTAAGAACTATTTATTGTTTTTTGTTAGAAAATAGTACTACATTTGGTTCCAGCCAGCCATCTACCAGGAGTTTTGGGACGTGCCACCTGCTAACTGTGTCTACTGCAGAATTAAAGATGATGATAGACAAGGCTTTGGTGCAGTTTTCACAGAAACCACCAGAGATCATCGCTATTCTAGATGTGGTTTTCATTTGCATTGGGGGGCAGCCTCGTTGAACACGCCTACTTCCTCTTTAGTCACACACACACACACACACACACACACACACACACACACACACTCCTGTTTTTACAGAGTTTCTTTCCTATTAGAGAATAGTTTCTAGAAAAATCTTTCTGGAGCCCGACCCTGTACTGCAAGAAACAAGAATCATCTCCTTCTACAAGCATGATTTCTGTCATCTGTTCCAATATTGTGATCCTCTTAATGTTCAGTAAGTATCTTTTTCTTCTAAGTATTAAAGACAGTTCATTTTTGTAAAAGTTAAAATTACTTTCCTCCATCTTAACCTATAACAAAGTAATCTTATTTCTTTCTAGAGAAGAGCAATGGGGAGTCCATAACTCAGACAGAAGGTCCAGTTACTCTCACAGTGGGGGCACCTCTGATCCTGAACTGTAACTATCAGACTCTTTATTTAGACCCTCTGCTTTTATGGTATGTGCAATATCTCAACAAAGCCCCTCAGTTGCTCCTGAAGAGCTCCTCAGACAACAAGAGGACAGAGCAGCAAGGGTTCCACGCCACTCTCCATAAGAGCAGCAGCTCCTTCCACCTACAGAAGTCCTCAGTGCAACTGTCAGACTCTGCCCTGTACTACTGTGCTGTGAGGGACACAGTGAGGGAGATGCAGGGGAAGCTGCTCACAAACCAAGGTGCAGGAGGGCTGAGGGGAGTGGCCCTGTGAGGGAGGGCTGGGTGTCTTCCCTCTGTAGTGTTGCCTTAGCTTTCACAAGAACAGCAACAAATCACAGATACCTGGAAGGTCATGAATTAAATTATTCTAAAGCAAGATAGGGTGGAAGTCAGTGTTTGGTAGAACCAGCATGAGATCCACAAACTCAGTGCTCAGCCAGACAGGCTAAAGAGCTCTGCAGAGTGCAGGAACTCTCACAACAAACATGTCCAGGGAAACCCTGATTACAATTAATCAACACCAAGACACATTACAAAACTAGCTTTTAAAAATCCTCATGGATTTTGTGTTCCTCTCTCACACAATTATAACCCAAAGAAAGACATACAATCTTTTACCTATGAATCTACTTCAACCTTCACAGTTGAGCTCTTCTTGGGTTCATGTTTCAGAGTTCAACCTAACTCCCACCAAGGTTGCTTAAGAGGCAGAAGTGTGAGAAGACTCCTGGTAAGGTCCTGAGAGTCACTCCTTCCATGTTCTCACTAGACACTGCATGAGGATACAATCCCAGTTGGGAAATGCCATGTCCATAATACCCTTCCTCTTCATGCCAATTCTCTCCCCTGCCATCATCTGACTTTGAACCCAAGGATGTCTCTGCTGGGGTCTCTTGCCTTGAGTTATACCTGGATTTTCTGATAATTCTGAGCAAGGAAGAAAGACCAGGATTTTGATTGACCCCAGGTTTAAACAAAACATTAAGCTAAAATATATCAACATTCAATGTTTTCTCTACTATACAAGAAAGATAAACAAAACATTAAGCTAAAATATATCAACATTTAATATTTTCTCTACTATACAAGAAAGTGTGAAGAAAGGATGCCTCTCATAAAAGAGAAAGTTTGTCTGCATGTACACAAAGCAATAAGATAAACACTGGTTCTTACAATGAGGGAGCCAAAGGGAACAACAAACCCTGTTTCTGAGTCAACAATAAATATTAGCTTGTGATTTTAGTATTGACCTCGTGAGTCCAGCTGAGCAATGCATTAAGGAACCCATTGAGACAAAAATGAGGATATTCAGCATTTGACCCTTTGCAGGTTATTTTGAATTTTATTCTTTCTCCCCCAAATCTGTGCTTCCTCCTTAACTGTGCTACCCTGCACTACAGTAGTTTGACCCCCCATGAACTGCATCATCCAGGTCCATTCTTTTCATAATCTTACTAGAGTCAGAAACTGGAGGGACCAGAGGGCCAGGAGGGAAGCTGAGCATTTTTTCCCTTGGATATTCAGCTATTCAGCTCTGGTGGTCCCGATATTGGCGACATCACTCTCAACTACAGTGCATGTGAGGAAGCTCTCTTTTGACAGTCCGAGACCCCACCATCTTATCTTTCTCCCTCTGACTGGATGATATAATGGCTTTTGTGGTTACTAGGCAGTGCATGCATGTTCTGTCACCATTTTCTGAGACTCTGAATCCCACTACACAGCCCCCCCCCCCGCGAATGTTCTTCTATTCCCATATGGACATTCCTACTTTGCTTAGGACAACACCAGGAACTGGAGGTGAAGGTAGAATCCTGCTGCAGCTCACACAGAGTATTTCAGCATTTTGTTTCTGTAAACCATGAGTCACACATTTACAAAAACTGTTGCACCTGATTTGGCTTCCACTATGATCCTAACTCTTAACCTCCTCACTCACTTGCCCATAGGATGTCTTCTACTATGCCATTGCTGTGAAATTATATGATCTTTTTCTTGTGCACATCTACTGTGCAGTTTTCGAAGGTTTTTACTAGCTGCATTCCAAACAACTGTGTGTCTAGATAATTGTGACTTCTCTCTATTGTCATTTTCTTCTGATAGTTACAAATTCTATTCTCATTTGAGAATTCTAGAAAGTGGTGGTTTATCATATTTTTATTTAATTTATTTAAAAGAAGTGGATATTTTAATGTCATTTTCCAATGGTATATTTATATATGCATATATATATTTGAGTAATGTATGTATTGTTAATATTTAAATAATAGTATATTATAAACATATGTATTAATAAAGAATATACAAAATGCAACATAACATATAAACTTTAGGGTCTATCAGAGTATATTATTAGAATATTTATTCATCTATACAAGAACATATATATGTGTATTCTTCTCATGTATATGTATTTGGAATATATTTGTAGAAGTACATTCAAAACAAATGTTCAATAATATGAACAAACATGCTTCTTAGGTTTGTGAATAATTATAAAATTCATGAGCAAGTCTTTTCTTTGATAAGCTAAGAGTTTCATGCATCAAAAGTACTCTGTTATCTGGTTATCAAAAACACAGAACCATAAGCACATATTAGTAATATATAGTAACATTTGGATCTTAAAATTTAAAGGCTGATAAGCATCATAATTTACCATCCACAAGCTGATAACCAAGGAAGTTGATTGGTTAACTTGTCATTCAAAACCCATGAACCCAGAGCACTCATATCCAAGGGCAGTATGAATGACAAATAACCCTTATCTACCAGAGACAAGAATCATTTTTCCTTCTTCATTTTTTCTACTCAGTCCATATTGTACAATTCATTGTTTCTTACATTAATTTCTTCCAAAAATTACCTCATAGACACTTTTTAAAACAGGCATCCTTTACTCTAGTCAAGTTAATGCAACATTAACCATCATGACATTCAATTTTGAGAATTAGTCCCATATGAAAAACCTCCATTCTTCTTTTGTTTTATCATCATATGACTCTAAGCTTGTCCTAAACAACATGAACTGTGCCAGGCATAGTAGCACACTCCAGTAATTCCAGTACTCAGAAGGAACAGGCAGGAAATTGGTCAGCTGATCTACATAGCAAGTGTTTGGCCAGCCAGAGCTACATAGTGAGACACTATCTCAAATAAAAAGAAATGGTGTGAGCTCTGAGTCTAGGGTTCTCAGTCAGTACATATGAACTTCTGAGTTTGAACCCATACAAAAAAGCTGTGACTAGTGGTGGATGTTTGTAATGTCTTCTACTTTGATGCAAAATTCCCATGAAAAAACACACACATATGTACACCTTCACACATGTCTACACACCATACACACAGCATCCATACAAATATATACAAGCATTCATATATGTACAAAGAATATTCACATGTGTATAAAGATATATTATGGAATAATAACTATAATCACAATTTATCAGGTAAACATTAGACACTGATACATACCCAACACATATCTCCAAATTCAATTATTACAACTCTGTTTTGTGTCATGTATTAATTAATAAATTCCAAAATTTACAAGCAGTGTTGTTTTTAATAAGAAGTAGGTTAGCTCAAAACATGAAGTTTGAAATATAATATATATTTCCTTTTATTAACAGATACTATTTTATTAACATATTAATCATACAAAGTAGGGGCTTTCATTATGATGTTCTACACATGGGAAAACTGTCAATTAAAAGAAATGTAAATCAATTCATTCCAAAGGGTAATTGACTTTGTCACATGAGAGAAGAAGGCAGAAGAAGGGACCATCTATGCAGGAAGATCAGGGGAAATGATTCAAAGGTTTAAGTAAGTTTTCCTTTTTTAGAATTCTTTTTCAAATGTTATATGCTATATTTGATCATATTCATTTTCCTTCTCCAACTCCTCCTAGATAACCCCACTTCCTACCATCCTGTTTTATATTATTTCTCTCTCGGAGGAAAACAAAAACAAAAACAAAAACAAAAACAAAAACACTAACCCAAAACAAAACAAACAAAAAGTATTTTTAAAAGAACAGAATAAATAAAACAAGACCAACTGGAGTCTACTCTGTGTTGGACAACAATTCCTGAGCATGAACCCTGCTCTGGGGTGTAGCTAATACATCCAGTGTCATGCCATTAAAGGAAACTAATGTTCCTCTCCCAGAAGCTATCAATTGCAAATAATTTCTTGGTTGGAGATGGTACTTAATGCCCACTTCCCCTTCTCCACACTGGCTATTTGAAGATAAGTCCCTATTAATGAAGACACCATGCACTTCAAACACAGGACTTGGAGGAATGAAGGTGGACATGACCTACAAGTCTTCTCCCTGAGCACTAACTTTCATAGTACTAGGAGGTGCTGCTACTCAAGCTACCAATGAAGAAAATTAACCAATACTTCTATCCTGATGTGATGCCTACAGACAACTATGACAAGCAAAGAAAATTATCCCCAAAGATGCAATAGTGCCACTTACTTCTTGGCAGTAACCAACCTTACCAGCTAGCTAAGCAAATGTATAACTCATTCAGTGGGAAGGAATTCATGCCCAGAACTATAAACCTAGCAACTAACAGTTGCTGGGGAGGCACGTGAAGTCTAGAAGAGAAACCAGTATAACCTCTAATTGTATTCTTAGCACTTATCTTTATGCCACAGGTAAGTGTAGCTTTCATCTAAGAAGCTTCTTTTCACAAAAGATGGAGACCATCACAGAAATCCACGGGTGGTCAAAATGAAGAGAACAACTGACTGTGAAGTCCCCAGCCCCAGTTGATGAATCCATATTGCAAAACCTACACCTAATGTTCATGGAACATCATTGAATATCACAAGATCAGCTAAGAGAGTATATCTTCTATATATAACAAGGAACCTGCACCCATGATTTCTCAACAATATAGTTGGCTAAACTACAGCTGAAAAATGAATCTATTGGCATGCCAAAATGGATGGGGGAAGCTCATGAGGCCCCACTACTAGATGAAGAGCTACAGTCAATTCATTGATGCTGAGAAACTGAGAGTCAGTCTTCCCCAAAGACGAATGTCCTACATGGTTGTCCAACACTATGTCCAATGATTTGTCATCCCTAAAGACACTGCAGCTTTGTGAGACCTAGTTCAGTTTTTACCAGACTTCTGACCTATAGAAATTGCAGAGCAATACATAGATGTTTTTATTATGATGATGTGTTACACAACAATGGGAAATATAGAGTTAATGAAGTGATTAATGAGTGTTCATGATACTTATGACCTATTACAAGAATGCTCAAAATGTAATGAAATGTTTCATAGACTTTCCCCCCAATGTAACTACATCTCTAAAATGATATACAATGTTATCATAATGCAACACAAATGAAAAATTAATGATGCTAAAAAGAAAGGCTGTTATTTTTCTTTTCTCTCCATTGAAAATGTTATAAATATGCTCTCACATGACTAGCTAGTGAGAAATTATTGAAACAAAAAGAATGATAAAATTATGTCAGTGAAATAAGTAATAACATATTATACAATTTTCTAAAATTTATTGTATTCTCTTAAAATTTGACATGTATTATGAATTTATTTTTCTAAAATTTCCTGTATGCCTATTTTCAATCCATAGTTTGTATACTTTACTTTATATGTATTATTATCTAAAAGATTTACAAAACACAAACTCTTCCCTATACATGCTCATAAAGCTTTGAAATTCAACCTTTGGAAAGAGAGGAAGGATGGTTAAGCACGACATGTAATTGAGAACTTGTCTTTCATTTTCTGGTCCCCAGGGGGTAATATTGCATAAGGAGGAAATTGCAGAACTACTACTTAGGGGGAAGCTCTAACTTTTGTTAGGTTATGATGGGAAGTATCTCCAACAGCAGGTTGATGCAGGGTCCTTTCACTCTCTGGAAGAGGACAAGTAGATCCCTTATCATTCTGTTATACCCAAAGTTAACCTATAATCCCCACCTGTCCAAGGACCAGATAACTTCCTGGAATTCTGGGAATCATCCTTTTTAAATAATAACACCTGACCAAGGATGAAGTAACTATGAGATTTTGGGAATTGGGTTTCTTTGAAACTAACAACAAAGCCTCATGCAAAAGCACCATACCTTATGAGTTTGCCCATTATAAGCTCCACCAACAAGTGCCTTGAGGCCACTCACCTGGAAAGTTTCCAGATGATGGCTCAAGAGAAAAAGAGGCCATGTGACAGAACTTGAATGGGGGTTTTTGTTTTGTTTTGTTTTGCTTTGCTTTGTTTTTAATTAGGGAAAAGTGAATAGAAGTAGGGGTAGACAAGACTGATCTCTGAAGACAGGAGAGGCAGAAAAGAGGAGAGAGGCAAGAGGGGAGAAGGAATGAGGGAGAGAGAAAAGGAAACAGAGAAAGAGAGAGATGTAAGATGGGCAGGGCCCTTTTAAAAGGGAACATGGTGAATGTGCACAGGAGGTGATCTTAGTGGTTGCAGCTGAGTGTATCCTGTCAGAACCCCAAGGACAAGGCAGTACAGATGCCTGAATATAAACACTGGCTATATTCCATCTTGGCTAGTATTTAATATTTTTAATAAAAGCTTGCCTAAATTCAGCCAAAATGGTGGCACTGTTTTGAATTTTTGTTTGTTTGTTTGTTTGTTTCTGGTGGATTTTAGGACTTACAACTCCTCCTTAACCTGACAGCCACCTGAGTTTAGCTCTCCCAGTCATTAGAGTCTATTTCCTGGAAATCGTCTAGGAAAGAGAATGTTTACTTGTTGCTTGTGCACTATGACCTTGCTGTGCATTCTGAGACTCGGAGTGCCTCTGCTACTCAGAATCACTCTGCTTAAATCCCTCATCCACAGAAAGAACACTGCTATTTCACAGTGAACAGAGACCCTCCTAGTAGCTGAGTAGTTCCACACAGCACCGATGCTGCGGGAGGTACCCTGCCTGATGGCTGCATCTGTGCATTTGCAGCAGCTGCTCTGGAGCTGAGGGGCAGATACTCTTCCATTTTACCTCTATGTTTTCTTTTTTAATCTGGGTCCCCAGGGTATTCTGAAGCTCACACCAGGAAGCCAATCTGTCTCGAGCATGGAGGGCTTTCAGACTGATATAGGAAGAATGCAAACTCTTTCCTCCTGGTGGAAGCCTTCAATCATGAGTCCAGGACAGCGGCGTGCTCCTCTGCCCTGAGTCACAGTGCAGAAATGAACAAAAATTACTTGAAAAATGCAGAATAAGGTGTTGTTTTTTGTTTGAATGATAAGATAAAGCTGGAGAAGGAAAGGATGCCCCTCGTGGGGGGTCCCAAGGTAAGGGACCATGTGGGAGAGCATAACAGGTTCCCTAGCAGATTCTATAGCAGGTGAGGGTGATGAAGGTGGAGGGACAATCACGCCAGGTAGACAGAGCTTGAGTGTGAAGTTTATTTAGAAAGGGGAGTGAGGGGGAAGTTAAAGAGACACAGAAGTCCTTGGAACAGAAGAGAGGTGGGGGAGGGGAGGGAGAGGGTCCTTTACACCTGCGTGCAGACTAGTACTCATGGAACCTCGTGGAACTTTTGGCTGACCAGGCTACTGCCTGAGTGCATTCTGCCAGGTGTCAGGGCATGGCAGTACAATGCCTGAATCGTTACATAAGGAACCTCGGTTACTTTCAGGGGTGTGCACGCTCTGTGAAGGCAAATAGTACAGAGAAAGTAGAATCCCAAAACATGCTTATCTCCTATAGATGTAGGAGAAACTACTGGCCAGCCTACCCAAGCCACAATCACCCTGCCCAGGAGCCCAGGCCAATCTGCATGAGTATGAGTAGCAGGCACTTCCTCCCTGAGCCAAGCCTACCCCTATGCCCAGAGACTGCTGACTTAGAGACACCAATGAGAAAAGCACAACGCAGCAGAGTCAGGCATCTGAGCCAATAGTGTAGTGACATCTTGCCTTGCCAGTGAACCAGTAGTGGTTTCAGCTGCAGACTCATTATAAGGTAGAGGAGGGGCTGACTTGGGCTCTCTTGGTGTTCAGGGAGCATTGGAAGGGCAGAGACTACATCATCTGGAGCAGGAAGATCACAGGGGTTATTTACTCTTATCTATGTAAGTGCTTCCCTAATAAATCTATCTTGGGTCTGGTGAACTCATTTAAACCATGCCTTTACAATAGGACCTTGAGATGGGACTTAAAGACAGGTCTAACTTCCTTAATAAATGAGTCTGCAACATGCTCTGCTACTCATTGATTCCCAGTGCCCAAGTTGTTGGTGCTGTGTCTTCTCACCCCCTCCCCCAAGGGATGCCCTAGCAGGGTAATTTGAAACATATAGAGACAGATCTTAGTGGTGGAGGGCCAAACCCCCTGCTTTGGCAGCCATGACAGGGTACAGAAAAGACCCAGCAAGACATAGGCCCCCGACTCAGCAACATATGGTGAACCCCTGACCTTGCCCTAATTACTAGGAAGAAACTGCCAGATACCCTCTTCCATGTGGCAGGGAACCAATCAGAAATTAATTCTCAGACTCTGGATGTGCTTTACTGATAATAGTGGAATGCAGGGCATAGCAACTGCCCTGGGATGGCCTCTAGGCATAGCAAACTTTCTGCAACTATAGCTGACCAATCAATTCAGGACAGGTTGCCCAGCCCCAGGGTGCACCAATCCTGAGACTGTTGCTATGCAACTAGCAGACCCCCCAGACACTCCCTGGCTGTGCCCCAATATATGTTCTGCTCCACTGCTGTGAGGGGTCCCTAGTGTCAGACCTGAGTTAACTTGTAAATTAAAAAGACTCTTGGCTTTTGCATTGGATATGGTCTCTTGGTGGTTTGAGGGGTTCAGAGTCTGGAAACAAACAACATTGGCAGTATGCTTTCTGTTTTGCAAAGGAAGTTTCTCATTCATGAATTATGGCTTTTCTATTCTAAAGGTAACATTCTAGAGCAACTATATATGGCTACAAAAGTCTCAATATCCTGAAGGAAGTGAACTGCTCCAATGTGATTAGAGGGGGATGGGAAGATGCCCAGCAGATAAAGTGCTTGCCTTGAGACACTGAAGATCTGAGTTCAGATCCCCAGCACACATCTAAAATGCCAGGCACCTTAGCACCTGTAACCCAAATGCTGGGGAGCAGAGATGAGACACAGCATCACTGGACCTCACTGACAGGATTAGCCCAAAACTGCAAGCTCCAAGTTCAGAGACTTACTCTCAAAATAAGGAACATGATAGAGGGAGACACCGAAACCCTGGACAACCTCTAGATTCTACAATTCTACATCTGCACCTGTGCCACAGGTGAGTGTATGGACACGTACTCACACACACACACACACACACACACACACACACACACACAGAGAGAGAGAGAGAGAGAGAGAGAGAGAGAGAGAGAGAGAGAGAGAGAGAGAGAGAGTGGGAGGGGGCAGGGAGGGAGGGAGTCATTTAGGATAGTGATTGGCCAGTTGTCATGAAGTTGGCTGTGAGTTATTTTTAGGCAAATCAGAGATTTGTTTTACATTATTAATTTTACCCATCAGCAATTAAAGAAGTCTGGGATAACTGACAAACTATCTTTGTTGTGGGATCACAACTTTGACACTCCTGAGACTGCCAATAAAGTTTACTTTGAATCAGAGGCCAGAGTTAGCTACTAGCTGACCAGAATTAGCCATAGAGGCTTTGGAGGACCCAAAACATACAGAGAGATACTAGTTGAGAGTGACTTAAAAAATTGGCAGGCATTTTGAATCTAGGAAGGAGAGAGAGGGGAGGTCACTGGTCTCTTCTCACTTCACCATTTAGAGGACACTGAGGATTGACGCCAGGGGCTTTTCTTTGATCTATGACCCCAGACCATTTTTCTTTCTCCCTTCAAGTTGGATTTTGCTAATTTGAGTACCCATTAATAATCAATGGCTCCCTACTAGCCTTCAATTCCCTACACCATCTCCCACAGTGACTACCGCAAGCATTTACAGCATTTTGGACAGCTCACCTAGATTTCTGTCTTTGCAGCTAACTTGGTTTTTCTACTCCAACAGAAACAGAAGAAAGAGCCACATTTTCCATTCTTCTGTCTTCCTACTCCATCTACTGCAGCAAGAACATAAACTAGTCTGAGTGTCAAATGTGCACACTCACATGGGGAGGCTAGAGAAGGACAGCAGGTGTCTTCCTTGTTCAATCTTCACACACACACACACACACACACACACACACACTTATTTTACATATCAATCCCAGTTCCCTCTCCCTCCCACCCATTCCCCCCAAACACCCCCCATCCCACCTCACCCCCAACTCTATAGTAAGTGTGATGCCTTTCAGGAGGGATCATCAAAATCTGTCAAGTCATTTGGAGTAGGGACTAGGCCCTACCTCCTGCCTCTAGGTTAAGTGAATATCCCTCCATGGGGAATGAGCTCCCAAAGTCTTTCTGTGCACCAGGGATACATCCTGGTCAGAGGTCCCTTAGACTGCCCAGGCGTTCTGAGACCCATGTTCAGGGGGTCTGAGTAAGTCCAATGCTGGTTTTCCAGCTATCAGTCTTGGAGTCCATGAGCATTAACATTTTCCATGAAATTTAATGAAAATGAAAGTTCCTGTTCAAAACACTCAATTCTAGGTCACTGGAATATATAATCAGTCCAACATTTTTTTTTGAAATAGGGTCTTCATATGAAGTTGAGGCCAATCTTGAGTGCACTACAATGTAGCGTGAATTGGCCTTAACTTGCTGTCCTCCTTTTGTCCCAGCCCCCCCCCAAGTTTTGGAATTATAAGTATACATTGTCATGCCCTATGCTATCACTCTTTATGCAGGTTAGTCACAATGTTTAAAATCAATCTTAAGCAACTGTTGTGAATACAGTCCTGATTTTTGATCACCTTTCTGTGCTATAAGTAGGTGCAGAAGACAAGCAAGAAGTGAGCTCTTCAGAGACATTGGGAAAGGGATACAAGAATCTACAGTACCCATGCCATCAGAAAGGAAAGCTTGGACCACATAATTATGTTTTCTTTTTCTTCCCTAAAGTTCACTCTGATATTAATTAAAAATCGGAGTTTCCAGGTGTGCTGGTAGTTCTGTGTCAACTTGACACAAACTATAGCCATTTGGGAAAGGG
The DNA here is from genome assembly GCA_030556225.1 of Cricetiscus sungorus. Taxonomy (NCBI): domain Eukaryota; kingdom Metazoa; phylum Chordata; class Mammalia; order Rodentia; family Cricetidae; genus Cricetiscus; species Cricetiscus sungorus. The sequence goes on from JANBXA010000741.1 coordinate 731,103, forward strand.
GACCTCATTTGAGAAAATGTCCCTATCAGATAGGCCTATGGACAAGCCTGTGATGAATTTTTCTTAATGAAGGGATTGATATGGGTGGGCTCATCACACAAAGGGTAGTGCCACCCCTAAGCAGGTGGTCCTTGAGTGTATATAAAGGCTGGCTGAGCAAAACACGGAAAGCAAGATAGTTAGCAGCAGTCCTCCAAGGTGTCTGTATTAATTCCTGCCTCCAGATTTCTGCTCTACATTCCTGTTCTGACTTCCCTGAATGATGGAAAACAAGTTGTAAAGATAAATAGACCTGTGAAGCCAAGATCAAGCTCTGGAGGCTCTGCCTGCTATCTGTGAACCTCCCAAATCCACAGCAGTGAGGAAATCCAGTGTGAAGGGGCACTGACAGTTACAAAAGCCTCTAGAGATCTGCATTAGAGTCAAGCTGCCCCCTGGCACGCAGCCAGTGCCGGTCAAGGGCCTGACATTTGAATCATTGTAATTTACAAACATACCCTTCTGGTAGACTTAATGACACCATTTTCTCAAAGCCCTTACCTGGAGCTTTCAAAAGCACTGTTAGGCACAGCATAGGTGCTCCAGTTGCCTGCTCAGTAAACATTGGTTGTCAGTTGTTAGAAAGGTTACCTGTTCAAATACCAATTTCATTTCTATGTCTGTCCCACAGAGGTCTGGGCCATGAATTAGGAAAACACAAGACTAAATATGCAAGTGTAAATACTAAGGAAACTTTGTTTCCAGCTTGTCAATGGACCAGTACAAAACAGATGGCAACAAAATTGAGGTTCAGAAGATACACACTCCATACACCTTCCTAAAGTCAGCTACAGAACAGGGTGTGAAGCCACCCCTTCAGTTAGCATGTGTTCGTGGTATTACATTCTCATGGTTAACTTTTCAACTTGTTGTAAAATCACTAGTCTGACCTAGTGTTGTAAAAATCACTAGTCTGACCTCAAAGGTATTTTATAATCATGAATTGAATTTCCACCAAGCAATTAGCTAAAATGAACAAATGCTAGGTTTAGAAGTATATTCAGTATAGTGCAGTATGACTTGGGTGAGTCTGGTTTGTTGGGAATATTTTAGAACTGGGAAAACAATTCTCAGTCCCTCTCTGCCTTTTTTTTTCTGGCTTTCAGAAACATACAAAGACAACACATGAACAAGTCAACAACAGTGATTCGAGTGTTGCATTCTACCCTGTTTGAAGACAATGAAATTACATGGCATGTCTGCATCTCTACAGTGATTTTACATGTTATATGTTCGGTGTAGCTGAGGTCTTGTTGTAAGTCTGTAGATAGCCCATGTCATAGACAAGCCACTTGTTACACTGAGTGTAAATCATTGTAATTCAGAGATTTGTAAGTGGGGAAAAATCAGAAACTATCTATTTTCTCCAAATCCCTTTTCCTAATAATGTGTCCAGATTGAATTTCCTCATAAAGAAAAACTGGTATACCTTGAAAAAAAAAGATGAATAGACCCTTCCCTCCCCAAGTTGCTTTCCATCACAGTGTTTATCACAGCAACAAAAACACTAAGATACCACAATAAACAGCAAAGATCTCTTATGTGCAAACTCAGCACCTGGTTGGTATCTTAGTACATAGAGGAACATTTTCTTTGAACCTGAAGAGTAGCTGTAGAATAGGTGTGGGGCGGGGGGAGGGGACCCTGCAGCTCTCTTGCCAGACCTAAGACTGTCTATATATTGCTTATTGTATTAAATAAAGCCTTTGTGCTCAAAGACCACCCAATGTTGTTTCTGTGACTTTTTGTTTCTGATTCCTTGTCATTTTCATGAAAGTCACCAGAATAATGTTGCCCACTAATGACTGAATTATATTCATGTCATGTGAATGAAACTTGAAGTAATGCCTCTGTCTTGGTGCCCATGTGGTGTTTGTGGCATGCATTATTACAACATTTTGTAAAACTTCTTTGAATTTACACGAATATCACTTTCCCCCATACTCACAGTCATTAGCTCTCTGAAAGAGGGTAATGGTGCTTGATGCATTTTGTTTTCCTCCAGGTCTAGGATGCACTTAACTACATTGGCTGAATTGAATTGGATCATCCTCCAGAACTCATGTTGTTAAGTTCATAGGTAAAAATCAAAAGGATTGTTTCATCTCACTAAATTAAAGGTATTTATTTGGGGCTGCTCTTGGCAGTAGACACATATGGCAGCTCACAACTGTACATAACTCCAGTTCCAGGGCATCTGATGCCCTCTTCTGACCTCTATGCCACATGAATATGATGTGCATACATATAGTTAAGTAATAAGTAATACACATATAATATATACACACACATACAGTAAATAAATATTTTAAGCTTTGAAAAAGTGTGTATTTATAAAAAAATAAAAGACATAAAGGGACTTCAAATCCTGCCTGGGCTATTCCTTCTCCTGTACACTCTCCTTGCTTTCTAATTGATTTTGTTCTGGTAAAGGTCAGGTGGGATTCTATGTCTTAAAAGGGGGAATAACAGCAAAGAAGAATGCTGAATTGAAAATATGGACCTCAAGAAGCTTTTACAGGCTACAAGTCAGGAAGAAAAAACACTTTGCCCACCTAAGGTACTATGTAGAAATTGTATCTGAATTGGACCCACTTTTTCTCTTTACAATTTATAATCACTTGGGTAATGATTTACTTTTATTATACACATGAGAAATACTATTTACAAATGTTAGGGATATAATTAGGCTGCCCTGGAATCTTAGGCCCTCTTCAATCTTACATTTCCTGAATGAAGGACCACAGTATATGCCATGGGCCAAGCTTTATGTATATTCATGTAAAAACATGAACTCGAGCATATCAGAAAGGTAGCATGTGATATTTCAATCCACATTTTTTAATGTTTAAATTTGGTTCAACATAGCTATGTCCTCATGTTTTCAAGGTTGAAAGTTTAAGGTGTTTTCTTCCAATATTTGAAATTTGCAGTGCTTATAGTTAGTTGTGGTCACTCTGCTGAGAATATCTCAAGTAGATATCCCACTTCTCAGTACTGATTAGTGTTCCATCCTCAGCAGGCTCCTTCCTTAAAATAAGAACATTTACCAGAAAGTGTGGCTATTCCACATATTTCTCATATTTAAAAAGGCTTGTTGAATATACACCTTAAAACATTTCCACTCTATTTATCTTGTGGAATGACTTTCACAAAATTAATTTAAAAACCAGTAAAGACTTTAGTCTGAACACACACATGTTTCTTGATTTCAGCATGTGTGTGTTCTGTCTATAGGTACTAGTTAGAATAGCCATTGAATGTCCCTCCTCCCCAGAGGCCCTGACACTCCTAAAACCCTGGGTCATCTCGAAATCACACACACACACACACACACACACACACACACACACACACAATGTTCCACCCAGACTCTCAGCCAGGTCTGGTTAGGAGGAGCTTCATGCTAAGAAGTCTGGGAGGGAACTCTGCAGTGTCTGGCCTGGCTGGGTTCCTGGGTGGAGCTGCCTGGTGCAGGAGGAGGGACATTCACAGCCATCCTGACACCACAGCCCAGGGCTTGGTTACTGCTTCTGTCTCCAGCATCCACACAAGCACCATGAAGAGGCTGCTGTGCTCTCTGCTGGGGCTGCTGTGCTCCCAGGTTTGCTGTGAGTCTGGCTGTCACACTCAGGGGCAGAGAGGACTGTGCTCAGCACATGGAGGGTGGGGAAGCAGCTCAGGAGTCCTGCACAGCTCCCTGCTTCTCAGAGGACATGGGGTGTGTTCAGGGTTCTGTGGATGCTCAGTGACCTCCATCTGTGTCTGTTTCTGTTTTTAATCAGGGGTGAAAGGGCAACAAGTGGAGCAGAGTCCTGAGTCCTTGGTTCTGCAGGAGGGAGAGAGAGTGCAGAGATGTTGTGCAATTTTTCCACCACTGCATCCCAAGTGCAATGGTTTCTCCAAAGTCCTGGGGGCCCCCTCATCAGCCTGCTCTCCAATCCTTCTGGAATAAAGCAGAGTGGAAGACTGAAGTCCACGACAGTCACTCAGGAACGTCGCAGCTCTTTGTACATTTCCTCTTCTCAGACCACAGACTCTGGCACTTATTTCTGTGTTGTGCTAACACCATGCTTACCAGGCACCTGCAGCCAGTACACAAACCTTCACCTGGGTGAGTGTGACCTTTCCAATTCACAAGACATCTGGGAGCCACATGCTAGCTTGTGCATAATTTAATATTTTTCCCTATGGCCATTTTTAGGCACAGATTTTATTAATTTGTTTGTTGTTTGTTTGTTTGCCCCTTGGGTTTTATTTTCCCTCTTGGAATGTTTGCTGCTTGAGCACTACAAATTTCTAACTTAGAGTGAGCAGTGGACTGGAGTGAAATAAAAATATTCAATTTCAATGCCTTGGCTCACCAGGAGGCAAGCTGATTGAAAAGCAAAGAAATCAGTTCACCTTAGTTGGGAGTCCCAGACATGTTCAGGTCTGCCTCACAGAAGTGTCCCCATAGTTAAGAGTCACTCTTACATGTGTAGCCAGACCTACCAGTGCAGAAGGACAAGTAAAACATCATAAAATTCTCACATGTGACAAATCGTTAAGGTGGAACACTGAACACATATGTTCAATTCAGGTCTCATCGAGCTTTTGAGCCGCTGTGTGTCTAGAAGCTGGTCTATCCTGGAACATGCACTGTGCATGCTTTAGAAATGCACTCAGTGATCCGTGGTACACAAAGGGACTTTGGGAGCACATTCCCCATGATGGGATACTCCCTTAACCTAGAAGCAGGAGGAAGGGCCTAGTCTCTACCCCAAATGACTTGACAGATTTTGTTGACCCCTCCTGGAAGGTATCACTCTCCCTGTGGAGTGGGTGGGGTGGGGGTGGGAGGGTAATGGTGGGGGCATGGGAGGGAGGGAGAAAGAGAGGGAGAAAGAGGGAACTGGGATTGATACGTAAAATAAGAATTAATAAATAAATAAATAAGAAAAAAAAAAGAAATGTGCTCAGTGCCTACATGGGTCTCTCAGATGTCATTGCCTTGTGCTGTTGCTCATCCCATGTTTCCTTGTTATTCTGTTATGTTGTTACTGAAGGCAAACTGACTATCTCTTCCCACCATTCCATTAACTTTGGCTTCATATGTCTTTGGGTTTGTTGTTAGTTGCATATATGTTTGTAACTTTAATAGTTTCCTAGTGAATTTAGCTTTTTTTCTAGTATCAAATAGTCCCTCTTGTCTTTACCAACATTGTGACTTACAGTACATTCTGCACAATGACAAACAGTATATCTTAAGGTCCTGGGAGCAAAGGGATCAGGATGGGCCAGGAAGACAGCTCAGGGCATAAAGTGCTTGCTGTACAAGTGTTAAGACCTGAATCCAGATCTCCAGCATTCATGTAAAAGCTGAGCATGCTGGTACATGCCTATAACAGCTACAGTGGTGGTGAGGTTAGAGACAGGCAGGTCCTAAAGGCTTGATGGACAGCTGGGGCAGCTGAAATGGTAAATTCCAGATTCAGTGAGAAACTCTGACTCAAAAACAAGGTGAAAGAGATTGTGAAAAATATTTAGTATTGACCTCAGGCCTCCATATGTGCACACACAGATAGGCATGGCCACACACATACAAAGAGAGAGGGTAGAGGAAGATTGCCAGACACCAGCCTACCAGCCTCTTCCTGTGCTCCCTGGCAGAGGCAAGCAGGTTTCCTAGCCTGTGTCCCTGACATTACACGGTCTTACCCAAGATCCAACAGCAGTAACACTAAATCATCCATCGTAGACCAAAGTTTCTTAAATGGGAACCAAAGTAAGCTTGCTCTTTTAGAGGTTGATTACCTGAGGTATGGTGTTACAGTGACTAAAGCTGACTGTCACTGAATACCATCAAAAGACAAAATTTAGAGTATCAAAACCCTGTTTAATTTTGTTTTTTCCTTCCACACATTCTAACTTGAATCCAGTGAAACAAGGCTACACTCCAGGGGATCAGTAATCTGTAAATTTGAATTACAAATAAATAAAACAGCTCTTGTCTGAAAAAAAATCATTGCCTCTTTCTAAAATCCTTCTTAACATTCCCAAATCACTGGGTAATGAAATGGATGGTGGTCATATTGGGAAGTAGACCCATGAAGTGCTCTTACCAGATAGACCTAGATGACAGGCACAATTTCTTGAAGCTTATCTCTCCCACTTGAAATGCTTTCTGGAACCTTAGCTGCAGGGTTGGGCATGGGCTGCTGGTGCCTGGAGCAGCAAAACCCTGCTGTTGGGCTGTGCCTTGCAGAGATGTGGAGGAGTTTTCATTTGCACAAATATGTGATGACATACAAACTAACCAGTGTGGTAGTATGAGAGTGTGATTGACAAACTAAACTAATGAAGCTTGATTTAATCAATGAACCATTTCCAATATATTTTCTGCTTATGTTAAATTATGTTGTGAATAGCTAGTTACACATTAGTGTTAAAGTACAAAGTTGTACAGCCTCCCTGAAAGTCGTTGGCAGATTTCTATAATTACACTCACAGATATTAACAAAACATCAAAAGATGGTATACACAAGCACTTTTTTTCATTTAAAATTCTATTTATTTATTTATTTGAAATTTTCATACCGTGTACAATATATTTTGCTTGCTTTTATATAACTCTTACTCCCTCACTCCTCCTTCCAGCTCCCATCAGGACCTTCCAATACATGCCTCTCCCATCTTAGGACTTTTTAAAAAATAACTCACTGAGTCCAACTGGTACTGCCCATGTGCATGGGTGTGTGTTAGCCATGCCCCCACAAAGAACAGCCACTCACCTCAGGCGTCATCAGCTTCCAATAGCTCCTCAACAAGTCATGTGCTCATAGCCCCGGCTGCTACAAGTCCGTGTACACAACGGTCCTGCCACATTCAGAGGACAGTATTTCACAGTGTTCCCCCATTTCCTGTTCTTACATTCTTTCTACTCCCTTCCCCACAATGTCCCTGAGTCTTGGAGGGAGTAGGATTGATACAGGATTCCCAACAGTCGTTGACCACTTCAAGCCACTTATTCAGCACTTTGAATGTCTCTACATTTACACATTGTATGTAATAAAAAGCTTCTCTAACTGAATCTGGAAGCAGCAAAAATCTATGATTAGAAATATTAATATTTAGAAGGCATTTGATAACCTAAATACTTAGCAAAACAACATCAATAGGCTCTTCCTTGTGCCTATGACTTCCTGGCCATGCTTTTGGATATGATTACAGTACCAAAAATGAATTCTGTCCTGCAGAGCAGGCTGTGAACCTAATCAAGAGAGAAATGAGTAGCCCTCATAAATTAGTGTATCCATGGACACATCTTCCTGTTTGCCAATTTTCTTAGTCAGTGTGCTGTTTCTATGAAGAAACACCATGATCACTGCAATTCCCTTCAGTACTATTTAAAACTTATGGGAGATCTCATTCTGTGAATAGGTTTTTCATATGAATAAAACACTATTGGCCAATAGGAGAGGGACTAGGAGACAAGGAAGATTCGAGGAGAGATAGAGGAAGAGGGTCAACATGTAGGACCAAGAGAATAGAGGTCCGGATCCTTTCTCCAGTAAGATAAGACCATGTGTAGATACTTAGATTGATAGAAATGGGTTAATATCTAAGACAGAGCTATCCAATAATTAATACTAGTAACAGGTCAACAGCTTTATAACTAGTACAGCATCTCTGTGTGTTGTTTGGGGCTGGCATGGCTGTGGGACCAGGCTGGGGGAAACTACTTGTAACAAACAGTAGAAATATAGTGACTCAATGGGATGTAAAGATAGCAGCTTATTCATACAATAGAAAAAAAGTACCTATTATAAGCAAGAAAGAATGTGAGTCTGACCATATTTTATTAGAAAAGAACATTAGACATGAAATGTTGAGTTTAAAAGTTTGATGCTCTACTGACTGAGCTTTCCCGGCTCTTTGGGAAACACTCCTCCACTGCTGGTGGGAGTGCAAACTTGTACAGCCACTTTGGATCAGTACAGTCGTTCCTCAGGAAATTGGGAATCCGTCTACCTCAAGATCCAGCAATTCCACTCCTAGGCATATACCCAAAAGATGCACATTCGTACAGCAAGGACATCTATTCACCTATGTTCATAGCTGCAGTATTTTTAGTAGCCAGAACCTGGAATCAATCTAGATACCCCTCAACTGAAGAATGGATAAAGAAAATGGGGTATATTTACACAATGGAGTATTACTCAGCAGAAAAAAATCAATGGAATCTTGAAATTTGCAGGCAAATGGATGGAACTAGAAAAAACTATCCTGAGTGACGTAACCCAGTCACAAAAAGACAGATAAACATGGTATATACTCATTCATATATGGATTTTAGACATAGAACAAAGAATACCAGCCTACAATCCACACCTCCAGAGAAGCTAGGAAACAAGGAGGACCCTAAGAGAGACATATACGGTCCCCTGGAAAGAGAGAAAGGGACAAGATCTCCTGAGCAAATTGGGAGCATGGGGGAGTGAGTTAAAAGAAAGAGAAGGAGAGAAGAGAAGGGGGGAGGAAGACATGAGGGTCCAGGAAGATTGAGTTGGAGGAAGAATAGAGGAGAGCATGAAAACAGATGCCTTTAAGTTTAAAGAGAAATCTGGAACTAGGGAAATGTCCAGAGATATGCTAGGATGACCCCAACAAAGAATCTAAGCAATAGGGGAGAGGCTATCTTAAATGCCCTTCCTTATAATGAGATTGATGGCTACCTTATATTCCATCATAGAGCATTCATCCAGTAGCTCATCCGCGCAGAGACCCACAGCTAAGGACTGAGCCAAATTCCTGGAATCCAGTTGTAGAGAGGGAGGAGTGATGAGCTAAAGTGTCAAGACCACACTTGGAAAACCCATAGAAACAGCTGACCTGAACAAGGAAGAGCTCATGGATCCCAGACTGACAGCTTGGAAACCAACATAGGATGGAACCAGGTCCCCTGCACGTGGGTCAAGTATCAGTTACAAAGACTGGACAGTCTATGTGGCCCCTGGTAATAGAACAGTATTTATACCTAGTGTACAAATGGACATTTGAGCCCATTCCCCATAGAGGGATACTCTCTCAGCCTAGACACATGGGGGAGGGCCTAGACCCTGCATCAAATGATGTTACCGACTTTGATGATGGAAGACCTCACTCTTTCTGTCGAGTAGAACAGGGATGGGATGAGGGTCAGTGGAGAGCATGGGAGGAAGAGGGAACTGGGATTGATATATAAAATAATATTGTTTCTAATTTAAATAGAAGAAGGAAAAAAAGAAATGTTGAGTTTAAACACGGATGGTTCACATGTCTTTAGAGGAGGAGCATCTTGCGTCCCATGTGCATGCCGAACTTCACAGGAACCATACAGTAAAAGGAACCAGAGATAAGCCAAAATTATGGACTCCAGTTTGACTTCCATTGGTTTGTTAGGATCTTAAATTGGTCTACTTCTTACAGTATTTTATTCTTTATATCATCTGTGTTTTCTGTTTGTCCCACAGGATTCAGGTTGGTCCAGAAAGTAACTCGTATCCCACTGGATACATCCAGGAAAGATGGGGACATGGTGACCCTGGGTTGCTCATAGGAACAAAATGAATCCGTGTCCATACAATCACCTTGGTACAAGCAACTTCTTAGTGGAGAGATTATTTTCTTTATTTGCTGGAGTTCTCGTGACCAGAATGGTAGAATAGCCATTCCTCCGTGTATTTCCAGGAAGCAATTAAAACTATCAGCCTCACCATTTTAGCGCTGCAGCTACAAGATTCAGTGAAGTACTCCAACATTGTATGTAAACTGACCTGTGGTTTTTAGCCCATAGTGCAGGCTGAACACTATTAATAACTGTATCAAGAGCTGCCTAACAGAAAGCTCCCTGCTATAGGAAGTCCAGAAGACATGCACACCTGCAGACCCACAGGGATGACAGTGGCTGTGACAATAGGACCTCTGGTATGAATCTGATGATGGAATTTTAATTCATTTCCAATATAAATTCCTAATTGTTTTACAAAGGAAACAGAGAAACAGTGAGAATAATTTACCTGAGAATAATTCAGTTATTCCTATTTGATCTGCTCCAAAGACTGGTCAAACAAAAATATCTTTTTGAAATTTGGGGTTCTGACATTCAACAAATCACTTCTGGGCATAAAGTGAGAGACAGTCTTAAGTCAGCAGCTAAGTGGTTACCTGTGTTTGGGCAGCTTCATACGGTGGGTATTGGGGATGTTCTGTGGACTAAACATTTGGGGAGAGGCTTTGTCTTCAAGAAAACTATAACATCAATGAAAACCAGCTCCAAAGAATGCATTGTGCTCCTGGTGACAGCCAGGCTGAGTACTTGGGTTTAGTAGGCTCCTGAGTCTCCTTGTTTATGGACTTCCGAGAAGGCAAGTGCAGAGCTGGCTTGTACAGACTGGGCATGGCTTGTGCCTTTGTAGTTGACAGATGCCTTCAGAGTCTTCAGAACTGTTGGGATCTCAGTGGGAACAGAGGCAGTGTGCCTGTCTAAAGCTTGAAATGAGAGGCAAGTGGGTGCATGAGAACTCCTGCTTTGCCTCCCCAGGAAGCCACGGGCTGGTGAGCAGTGATCACCTTGTGGAGAGCCATCAAATGTTGAGTAAATATTGGCAGGCACAGCCAGATTCATGATATTTGCGTATTTGGGCAGAGATACATTTCCTAGTGTTTGGCTTCAGGTAAGCATCCCGTGTCTCATCACTGATTAATTTACTAAGCTTCCAGATTTTTAATATAAATCTTACTGAATACTTCCTAAGACAGCAAACTATATTTTATGGAATATTATCCCTTGTCAAATAAACCATGTTGAATGTTGAATGGCAAAGCAGTGTTTGAAGTGCAGTAAATTCCCAACCTAGGTATCATAGCACTCTCAAACTTGACTTCTCCCTCCCAAACTAATCACATGTCAGGAGCAGGTACCATCTGCTGTCAAGGGATCCTGCAGCAGCTCTGTAATAACACCAAGCAGGGTCGCATTGACAGAAGGGAAATGCTGCCATGATGCTGTCTCCAGAACATTCAGTCTCCACTGGCTTAGCTATAGAAAGTGCAAACCAGGACATTGGCTGTCTGTCAACCCTGGAGCTGAGATGCAAAGACAGTGGACTTGAAACAGTTAAAACCGGCCCCACAGCACTCAGTGCTCTGCATCCACCAAGTGGGGCCCTTCAGAGACCTTTTCTGTATTTCCTATTCATTTTAACATTGGTCTTTGTGTGTGTGTGTGTGTGTGTGTGTGTGTGTGTGTGTGTGTGAATTCATTTGTTAAAATCATAAAATTCAATGGAAGATTCCAGACATATTTAACTCAATGAGAGCACATCACAAAAAAATTCAGCCACCAATTTTGGTGGTGTTAATATCCACTAAGGGCTTGCAGTGCGCGTGTGCACACATTCACACAGACACACACACAAGCATGACTGGTGTGTATATACATATGTGTATGTATGTACACAGATGTCACAGTTTGTAGGGATAGATTCTAGCGTTGTATCACAAATATACTTGGTGTGCTCACTATGAAGTGAGTTTACAGATTTAAAAATGCAGACTTTTAGAGTTGAAAGAAATACCTGAGTCACCAGAGTAGAAAGTACAATATCAGAGCAAGCTTGGGACATGGTCTGAATAGTACAATTCTTTTGGGGGAAGGTGACATGATCGAATGGCTTCATCATTTTGATATATAATGAATAATAACTCAATGTTTAATTTTCAAAGAACAGTATTTTAATTACTGATATAATTCCATTAAACAGAGACAACCAAAAGATTGATTTTTATCATTTGCTTTGGAAGTGGTTTTATTAACTGCTGAATTATATGGGCCCTAGAGGCAGTAAAGGAGGAGACACAGCCATGATTTTGGATGTAACTGCCTTTCACTGAGACAAAGCCCCTTGAGTGTCTAACTTCTCATAAGTTTTATCAGATTTCTAAATGAAGACCTGTATGTTAAATTAGTGATCTGCAACTAGATTACAAGGAGAGTCCTTTATTGGTGATTGCTGGAACAGGGTCAAAGACATGATGCCCAGTGAACTGTGAGAGAGGCTCCAGGGGAAAAGGCAGAGGGCTTTTACCACAAGTGCATGTTGTTTTCTGATTGTTCTTGGACATCATTTCATGCTTCTGTGGCAGACATTTGCATTCAATTTATAAAACATGTTTACACTTGTTGGATATTAGATAATAGCTACAGAACCCAACCTGGTCAGTATACCCTGAATCAGGATATGGTTTCTGCCTTGCCTTTGTAATTTCCCAGATATAATCTGTAGTTCATGCCAGGTAATCATGTTAAAACTGATCTGCCCTGAGAAAGTTGGGGAAAGGGCTGTTCTGTTAATATTTAATTGTGTTTACTGATGTCTATTTACATGTTTTATAAATAAAAAGTACACTGAACTGAAGTAAAGTTGGCTACAGCATTAGACTATAGCTCACCCCATTCTTTCAGGTCCTCAGATCCCTGGTCCAACAGACACAGATCTGTACAGGTTGAACTCTACTTTAAATGTACCCCCTTAACTATCCCCCTGAATAACACTGAAGTAATCATCTAGCTGTCTGGTTTCTCTCAGCTCCAGCCCTGAAAACTAACGGCTTCCCTAAATCTCTTTTCAGTTACTACCTGACTTAATTACCAGGAAAAGTCAAGGAGATAAGCAACGGTTTGTGGTTATCTTGCCTTTGTTCGTCTGTGGTCCGTCTTGTGGCCTGTGAACATAAGATGATCCATTTCCTGGTTGGGGCACAGCCTAAGAATTGAGGTAATACATATGCACACAGAACTGTTAGCCAAAAACATGCTTGTGCAGGACATGTACCACACGCTGCTCTCCTGCCTGCTGAATGGGTTCATGTTCGTATGTCTCTGAAATGAATGACTCAATACAGTTAGGGATATTAAGGGCAAGCATGGCTTCCAGGCACGTGATGCTTCAAATTGACCTGGTAGAGCAACAGGAATTGCAGAAAAGCAAGCAGACCATGCCTTCAGTTAGGTCTGTCGGTCATTTCTAAATGGGCATCTTTTTTCATAATATTTTATTTACTACATCAAACCATCATCTGTTTTCTGATTGCTCCCTCAGGATCTAGAAGACACCTCAAGTCCCACCAGACACATTCAGGCGTGAAGAAGCTGTCACCCTGCTCATCTGCACAAGTCAGAATTCCACCACCTTCGTTGACACAAATTCCCAGGTGAGAAGTCATTTTCCTAATCAGCCTAAAGTGCTTTTAGTGAGAGTGCAAGAGCAGTCATTCTCTGTCTTCTCCCAAAAACCAGCTAACGCCATTAGCCTCACCATTTAGCTTTGCATCTGGAACTATTCCTAAACTATTCCTGTACTTCCTGGGACTCCCACAGTGTTTGAAGTGAGAATAAAATAAAAAACCCAGGAACTCCCTAGAGCTCTGCGGAAGGATCCTGGCTGAGACGCACACCTGCAGATCCCAGAAAGGAGGGCAGTGAGGTGGCTGCTTTATCTGTGGTCAGACGGTATTTTCAAGTGAAACTGTCTTCTTGGAGCACAGGTATAAGGAGCAACTTCCTTCTAATACACCCTATCTTGAATTCTTGAGACATAAGTAGATTATACAGAACTTGTGTAAAAGTTCTTAAAGATCAAAAATTATCCAGCCTCCATATGAGGGTTTGTGCCTAGTCCTACTGTGTCTTGTTATGCTGCATTTGGTGGATATTCCTGGGATGTCTGCTCTTTTCTGAATGGAAACAGAGGAGGAGTGGATCTGGGGGAGAGGAGAGGTGGAGGGAATGGGAGGGATGGGAGGGGAAACTGTAGCCATGAAGTATGGAAAACAAACAAACAAAAAGATATATTAAATTGCAGAAAGAAATTATCCCTTAATAAAGTGTCAGTTTCACTTAAAGAAGCACAGATCTGGGTGGAGTTGTTGGGATGGACAATGGAAGTCATGTCCTTGCCCTCTTCCCACTAGAGTTTGTGTCTTTGTGTTAGTTGTGTATGAGCAAAGATATAGGACCATCATGAGTGAGTGACAGGAGTAGGAGATTATAAGTCACATGATGTTTTTTTAGAGCTGGAGGGGATACTGTGTAAATTTGTTTTTCTTGCCTGAGTTTACCAAGGCAAACACATGTGAAGGAAACCTGAGTGATGACACTTAGCTGAACTGTGACCCATAAGGATGTAATGAGAATAGTTTCACTCCACAAGGACAAACTTCCTTCAATATGTTTGGAGGGTGAGCTTGAGACGAGTTACTCAGCATCACTGTACACTGCGCATGGTCTAAGACCAAGAGACACTAAAGGAGGAGGCATAGTGGGAGGTGGGAGAGGCTACTGAACACAGCATTAAAAATTTCAGCAAGACTAGTGTTGGGTGAGGCAACCTGGTAGGTGGAAAAGGGTCTTGAGGGCATGTGAAAGAGTCAGAGCCCCACCCACTCTCACTGTCAGGAGTCTGACAAAACCCCAAGCTAAACCACCACAGCATGTATGTAGAGGGCCTAGCAAAATCCATGCAGGCTGCATGATTGCTGCTTCAGTCTCTGTGAGCCACTATAGGCCTATTTAGTTGATTCTGTGGCCGTGTTCTGCTGCCCTCTTCTTCCTCCCCCCTTTTTGCTGGGTTCCCGAGATCTGCTGGGAAGGACCCAATGGAGATCTCTAATTTGGGTTTTCCACCTAATCTGCTCCCATCAGCTGCTGGAGGAAGCCTCTCTGAGGACAATTGAGTTAGGCACCCATCTATGAGTATAGTAAAATATCATTAGGGGTTTTTAATGTTTTTTTTTTCTAACCCAGGTCTCTGAGCTATCCAGGCTCCAGTTCCCCGTCAGGTGGGTCAAACACACAAGTAATTGAGCCCCCAGTATCCCAGCACACCTTGCAGGCAGGATAGATTGCAAGTCAGAGGTTTTGTGAATGGGTTGGAGCCCAGTCCCACCACTTGAAGCTGCCTGGTTACAGAAGATGGCCTGTTTAGGTTTGGTATCTCCACTACTGAGTCCTCACTGGGGTTGTCCTCACAGAATCCTGGGAGTTTCTCCTGCACTGGGTTTCCATGTCGTCCCCCAAATACCACCTCCCCCACTTCCAGTTGAGCTGTCCTCCCCACACCCAACCTGATTCCTCCTGTTCCCGTTCTCATTCATCTCCAGTCCACCAGCAAAATCTATTCTATTTTGCCTTCTTAAGAAAATCCACGTGTGCTTCTTAGAGTCGTCCATGTTTCTTAGCCTTTCTGGGTCTGTGGATTGTAGCAGAATTACTATTTATCTAACAGCTACTGCTCACGTATAAGTGAATACATACCATGTTTGTCTTTCTTGATCTGGGTTAAGAATAAACAGATTGAATGAATGATTGAATGAATGAATGAATGAATGAATGAATGAATGAATGAATGAATGAATGAATGAATGAATGAATGAATGAATGAGCAAGCCTGCTGACAGAGCTGAGTGTGGGCAACATTGCTCCTGCTTTCCTGTTCGGTGAAGTATCAGGAGCCTGAGGGACAGATAAAGAGCGCAGTTCCCCGTCGGGGCTTGTGTTCATTACCTCGGTACAACTTCGCTCAAACATGAAATTTTTCTCTGTTTCCTTCTGTAGGAATGGGGATGTCGCAAACACCAGGCTAGGGGACAGGAAGGAGGTCCTTACTGAAATGGTCAATCTGATGTCCAGCTGAAGTCCTTCGTGACTTTACGCTGGCTTTGCTGCCCTCTAGTGTTCATAGGTTGAACTGTTTTGAAGTGTGGTTTAGTAGGTGCTGTCTTTGGGGAAACTGCAGCTTTATGGGACAATAACCAGAAGGCTCGGAGGGACTGGTTGGCTGATGGCATAATACCCTGTTACATGGTGACTTAGAGTGGGAAGTAGTGGTATGTTTTGTAAATACGTCTTGGCATGATTCCACAAGGCAGAAAAGATTGATTTTCGTTTTGGTTGGTTTGTTTTTGTTTCTTTAATCTCTCTCATACACTTCTTCCCTTACTCTCTCCCTCTTCTCTGTTGATAATGTATGTCTGTTATAACTCCTTTTTTTGTATTGTCAATATATCCTGATAAATGGCAGTAAGAGTGACTGACAGAGAAAAATAAACAACTGGAGGAAGCATTGTGTATAATACAGAGTTTGTAACAGGCCCCCAGACCTTAGCACAACTGACCCATGATGGAAGTGCACTCAGGCCATAAAACTCAGCACATAGACAGCACCACCTGCCAAAACAAAAACAAAGACCTCATCCATTGAAGTCCATAGTTCTGAGAAAGTCTCTAAGTGTATGAACCTTGCTTTTTGGCTTCTATAGTTCTGCTTCTGGCTAACTGTTCTTGTAAACTGAAGTCTGCCAACACAGAATATGGTTCTCGTGCTCCAAAGCTCACCCTGAGAAAGGCTTTGGGCAACACTGGGGTCTCAGACTACAGTGTAGCCACCAGATGGCTAATAAAGACTTTCTATTGGCTTAAACCTGTATCCCTCATAACAACTTGGCATGTGATATTATATTCACACGGTTGAAACAAGAAGGTGAGAATTCAAAAACCCACCACAATTCCTTAAGCACTCTCAAAACTTAGTGATACAAGAAAAGACAGCTCGGGGCACATGAGCGATACCCAGCCTATAACTATGGGGACCTGCTTCTGCTAAGTGGTATGGTGCCCCCAAAGACATGTTTCCTGTCCCCAAACATGCCCTAAGACTTCTGCTGTTGCTTCCCTCTCCACAATCCTAGGAGGAAGAGAGAGCTGGAACCTCACATCACCTGCCTAAAATCAGGGCAACTGTTCTTCACGGAAGTGGGAATGTATGAAAAGATTCAGGAAGACACGGAAGAGTTTCACAGCTGCAGTCCCCAATCCTCAGCTGTTGATTTTTTTATTCTATACAGACAAAGAATTTCAAACCCCCCCCCAACTGATGAATTTGAAGAAATTGAGACACACATATTTGAAATAAAGGTAATCTGGTAATAGTTTGCCAGAAGTTTAAGATCTTAACCTAATGCTGCCATAAAAGTTTGGGGTAATTAGGCATTTTAAAATGTGTTCAAAATAGAAAAAGTGTACCAGTGTCTTTCTGAAAAGCTACCTGTGCAAAACTAACTCCATCAATGTAGCACAGCCTCAAGTAATGAAATGCCCATCCATGAGTGAGTTGCCTTTAAAGAAATGATGGAGAATAATTCCCCTTTTAAATAAGGGGCTCAGAAGAAAATGGGAAGTGACCCAGGAAGAAGTTCAGATGTGATCTCCTCTTTACTCCTCAGGCTGCAACTATATTCTCTAAGCCCACTTAATGGTGATGGTACAAGTTTGGGTGTTTATTTTAACTGGTCTGGACACTGAAAAGGGATAGTAAGCCATAAATTTTAAGATGCTGGAAGATTTTTGCTGAAGTTTTTTCAATTATGTGACACTTCAGAACTTATAAGATTTTTGCCCTTAACTTTAGAACATAACCATAGACAGCAGGAGAGTTCTACTATGGTGGAATGGACAAGTCAAATTTTTTCATGGAGTTGTTTTTAGTCTTAGTAACTATGTTGGATAGTTTCATGTCAACTTGACATGGGCTAGGGTCATCTGAGAGGAGGGAACCGCAATTTTTAAAAAAAAAGTCTCCAGCTAAGCAATGGTGGCACAGGCCTTTAATCCCAGTACCTGGGAGGCAGAGGCAGGTGATTCTCTGTGAGCTCAAGGACAGCCTGGTCTACAAGGGGAGCTTCTGGACAGCCAGAGCTGTTATGTGGAGAAACCTGTCTCAAAAACAAACCAAAA
Source organism: Cricetiscus sungorus (assembly GCA_030556225.1). Lineage (NCBI taxonomy): Eukaryota > Metazoa > Chordata > Mammalia > Rodentia > Cricetidae > Cricetiscus > Cricetiscus sungorus. The sequence goes on from JANBXA010000741.1 coordinate 748,957, forward strand.
AACTCCACAAAAAGACAAACAAACAAAATCTCCATAAGATCAGGATACAGGCAAGCTTGTAGAGCATTTTGTTAAGTAGTAATTGATGGGAGAAGACCCAGCCCATTGTGGGTGGTGCCATCCCTGGGCTGGTAACCCTGGATTCAATAAGAAAGCAGGCTGAGCAAGCCATAAGGAGCAAGCCACTAAGGAACTCCCCTCCAATGGTCTATGCCTCAGTCCCTATCTCCAGGTACCTGACCTGTTTCAATTCCTATTCTGTCTTCCTTCAGTGATGGACTGTAATTAAATCTTCCCCCCCCAACTTGCTTTTTGGTCATGGTGTTTCATTGCAGCAATAATAACCCTAACACAAGTTGGTGCCAAGATTATGGAGTATTGCTGTGGTAGATCTGACCATGTTGTTTTGAGAGGCTTGTAAAAGGACTTTGGAATTTTGTGCAAGAAAAGCCATTGAGTGTTCATTGTTTGACGTACTGTTCTGTAGGACTTGGGAGACAAGAAAGTTGAGAGCAGCACAGAGAATGTAGGCCAGGCTTGTGAAGTTTCAGAGAGAAGTTTAAAGACTCTCTTGGGGCCATTTGCTATTTTGAATAAAGATTCTTGTTAGCTGGAACTGTGAGTAACAAGATACAAGAGTACTGTAGGATGAAAGGGACAGCCAAAGAAACCCATCCTGGCCCCAAAACCAGAAGAAACACATCCTGGGCCTGAAACCCAAGCCACTGAAAGAAACAGAGTTTGGCCCTGAAAGCAGAGCCAACTCTGCCCCTGAACAGCTGAACACAAAACCAACCAATACCTGAGCAGGAAAACTAGCCAACCTGAGCTTGTCCAAGCTCAAAGGGATTGAAATTCGACCAATTCTCTTCCTGGAAATCTTCTCCCTGAAAAAACTCTGCCCTTAAGAAGCCCGATATAAGCCCCTCTGTCTGTTCAGTTACTGGCTGTCCTTCACCACCCTGTCACATAGCCACTATCCTGGATCCCTCTCCTTCTTTTAGAAATCTCTTTCTTAAAAGAGTTTGGGTGAAGATCTTCCACCAGCATGGACATTGCCTTAGAGGGGCTGAGCAGAAGAAGAAACAGATGCCTCTACTAGGAAACTCCTTAGAGAGTGGAGCAGAAGTAACAACTAGTTGTTGGAGACAGAGGATGGTGCTACATTTCTTCAGGGGCTTCCTCTCCAGCAGAGTTAAGCAGAAGAAGTAACACCTTGGATCAGTGCTGAGAATAAATGGATGATGGGACATTCCCTTAGTAGAACAGAGAAGAATTGGATACCTCTGCTTGGAAGCACAGCTATAACTATAAAGGCTCTCTCTTGGAGAGGAGCAGGATTGCTACATCCTTCTGGGAGACCATCCCCACCACACCCCAGGTATAGCCTGACTTCCCAACAAGTCAGGATACCCTTCCCTGTGGAGCTGTAACACTTGCAACAACTAAAGTGAAACTTTTGCTTTGCTGGGTTACTTGATGGGAGCTGAGAAACTAGCAGTGATTAAGAAGAGATCATCATTGTTGAGATGAAATCTTCTGGGAAATATTTCTTGAGAGTTAGCACACAGTAGCTGTGCTTCAGAGGTAGCCAAGTTTGTGCTGAATGATAACAGTCAAAGTTGTAAGGGTGCATGCCTTTAATCTCAGCACTTGGGGGGCAGAGGTAGGCAGCTCTCAGTGAGTTCGAGGCCAGCCTGGTCTATGAAGTGAATTCCAGGACAGTTAGAACTGTTACACAGAGAAACCATGTTTTGAAAAACAGAAATAAAAAAAAAGGTTTGTAGTCTGAGTCACCCAAGTGGTACTTGTTTGGAAGGCATGGATGGGTCATAGAGAGCAGCTGAGGCTTGGAACTGTGAGAGGCAAGAAGAGGTCATTGGTAAAGGTACAGCATCGGTAGTAGCTGAAGTCACAATATTGTAGAAAAGCTGAAGCTTGGCATCATAAAGAGAACTAGGAGAGGCTATTGGTGAAAGTATAGTCCAGTTGTAGCCAAAGGCTCCAGCATTTTGGATATACTGGTGCCATGGGATGATCACCAAGAGCAGCAGCACAGCGGAGTTGAGCCAACAGGAGCCTAGAAGACAAGGGGTCTGTGTGTGTGTGTGTGTGTGTGTGTGTGTGTGTGTGTGTGTGTGTGTGTGTGCGCGCGCGCGTGTGTGTGTGTGTGTGTGTATGTGTGTGTGTGTTGCAGAGGACAGAACTTGAAGAGTGACCCAAAGCCCCAAGAAAAGATGAGAAGAAATCAGACACTGCATTATTTACACTGTTGGGCTTGCTTTTATATGATTGTGACTGTGGTCTGGTTCTTCCCTCTCAAAATAAGAAAGTATTTAACTTAATTTTGATTTTTTGCAAGAGTCAATAGTTGAGGATTTCAAACTCTGAAGAGTTTTGAATTTTTAAACAGATTAGATACCTTAAAGGGACTGAAGTTCTAATGTATTTGAATTTGTAAACACCGTGACATTTTTAAGTTATTTATGTTTTTAATATGAAATCTTGGGACTGCATGAGAAAGGGAGGGTTGTAGCTTAATGGTGATTTGTTTGGGTCAAGATGACAAGAGATCAATTGTGTTAAATAATTTTATGTCAACTTGACATGGGCTGGGGTCATCTGAGATGAAGGAGCATCAATTTAAAACTTGCCTTCCTAAAATCAGGATGTAGGAAAGTCTTTAAGGCATGTTCTTAATTAGCAATTGACTGGGGAGGGCCCAGCCCATTGTGGGAGGGGTCACCTCTGGGCTGGTGATCCTGGGTTCTATAAGAAAGCAGGCTGAGCAAGCCATGAGGAGCAAGCCAGCAAGCAGCTCTCCTCCATGGCCACTGCATCAGCTCCTGACTCTAGGTCCTCATCCCATTTGAGTTCCTGTTCTGGCATCTTTCATTGATGAACTACAATTTGCTTTGGTCATGGTGTTTCATTGTAGCAATAGCAATCCTGACTAAGACAGTAATTATTGTGATGAAAATGTTTAACAGAATTAATTTAATATTTGTTTAAAAGCAAAGACAAATACAAGCAGTGTGTGTTACTTGTAAAGGTTAAAAAAATGTACTGTTAGGCTAACATGAAAGATCTTCTTAAAAAGTCATCTAAGGATCTTATACTACAGAAACTTTCTAAAATGTTTGCATATTTAATAAGAGAATCATGGAGTTGACCTAAATGGAATTAATATACATCATAGACTAACACATAAAAAGCCCAGTGCCAGGAATGATCACCTCTTTTAGAGTTGTTGACCCATGAGATCCCATTGACCCTCAAACAGTATAGGCTTTGACAATGCTCTTGATTTCCCCCAATAACTAAACTATAAAACCATATTGAAAAAGACACAACATACTGGAGTCAGAACATGGAGAAGTCAAGCTGGTACTGATCTGAAAGTTCAGCTGCCTACTGGGTAGCTTTCATAGTACTGAAAGATGCTATGCAGGCTAACTGAAGAGAAAAGCAATCAGTACTCTTAACCATCAATGAGCCCCAAAAGCTGCAATAATGAGATGCCTGGCAAAATATACCCACTTGTCAACAGTAATATCAATGACAACTTTCTGCTTGGATTTAATGTGGAACCTATATGTGGTACTGTTCTTGGAGCCAAGAACCTATGGATAAACAGGTCACTGACCCTAAGTCAGAACCTACTTCTATTATTCTGTTAATGGAACATGGTATTAAACCAATTCTTAGTGACTTATTGAACTTAGACCTCACCAGAAGCTTCTTTAGCTATAGATGGTAATTAACAGAGAGACCTACAACTGCTTAGGTGTACAGAATAAGAGACTGTGGAGTGGTCAACCCTAAATGGGACATCACATTCTTTGCTCCCAAGGATCAGAAACTATCTCAGAAGATGGGGTGTAAAGACTAAAGATGGTAAGAATCCGAGGCAATGGGTGACTGCAATGGTGCAATGTTTTTATGGATATGAGGGAAGTTGCACATATAATCTCATAGGCAAGCTCAATATTGATAAAATTCTAGCTTGGAGTGGGGAGGTGAATACTAAGTTTTATCCCTAGTTGAGTAGCTATTGGTAGTTGATAACAACTGGGAAAGAATTCTTTCTTCTAGAGTGTGGCCACTGGTAGGTTGACCACATTCTAGTAGAGAGCACACAGCAAAGAGTATATAAACAAAATAAATTGCAGCCAGTGGATGTATTTTTTCAAACTAAAGACAACATTGGGTGAGTATAAAAGGGTGGTAAAATATAGAGAAAATGGGAGAGAGGTGTGAATATGATAAAAATGAATGGAATTTTCAAATAATTAATAAAAACATTTTAAATGTGTACTCAGAAAAATACTTATGAGAACACACAGCTGAAATGAAATTTAAAAATCTTAGCATAACCATTTGGCAAATTTCTTAGCCAACATAAAATTTATGAAAATATTACATAGTTATGATAGTAAAAGGCATCCTTTTATAAAAATATAATACTTTGATTAAGATTTGAGTCACATAATTTACTCATTCAAGGTATAATATTCCTTTCTGAAACTTTCATAATCACATCTATACATATTTATGTGGTATAGGATAATAGTTAAGCAAACACAAGCAAAATGTGTAATGATCAAACAAGGGGAATAAACACTTCTAAGTCCTCAGCATTTTAAGATTTCTTTAGACTGTCTTGAAAAGAGCATCAGAACCAGTCTGTCCTATTTATTGTTTTCTGAAACCTGTAATCTCACCACTTCCCACCCTCCCACATCCGGTCTCTAATAAACACGGCTTTATTCTTTTATTCTGAAGCCAGCTTTTAGCACCCATAAATGATGGCAAATATACAATGCTTCATCTTTCTGTGTCTGGTTTATGGCGCATACTATGCCCCCAAATTCAACTCACGTTGCTGCAAATGACAGGGTTTCATTCACTCTTTCTGTAATCAATAATGTTCCATTTTATGAAATGTACCACAATTTATTTACCCATTAATTCATCAATAGGCACCTTGAATGGTTCCATTTCTTGGCTATTGTGAATAGCATTACAATCACCCTGTCCATGCAGATTTGGTGTGTTTTATCCCTCCAGAATGTGTGTGGCTATGGATCATCCCTTTTTTATCCACAGTACTGTTCTTCTCAAAGTGTCTTCTTTGTCTTGAGACTTCTTCCCACTCCGATTGTCTTCCCTTCTCTTCTTCATTCCACATGCTTTGTATGTTTAGTAGTATAAATCACTCTGATATAAAAGATAAACTAGCAAAAGCACAAGCATTAGGAAATGGAAGTGAATTCTATACAGCTTTATAAATAATACTGGTAATCTCAAAGAATTGCTTGTATATTTAGGGGAAAGAAACTATTTCATTCCCCAAAGCACCTACAAAAAAAATATTCACTCCTGAGAATATCTTTAAGTTCTAGTTTGGATTTATACAGAAGTCTTTAATCACATTCCCTTTTTCTGTTGCATTGGTAGGGTTTTCCTACTGTGCAGAGTGATTTTCCCACACTCTTTACCAAGACTAACTTCACTGTTTACATTTCTTTTGTCCTCATTCTTAAGATGTATAATAAGCCAGGCAGTGGTGGCATGTGCCTTTAATTCCAACACTCAGGAGGCAGAGACAGGTGGATTTCTGTGAGTTTGAGGCCAGGCTGGTCTACAGAGTGAGTTCCAGAACAGCCAGAGATGTTACATGGATAAGCACTGTCTTGAAAAACCAAAACCAAAACAAAACAAAGATGTATAATAAAAAAGAAATAACCATAATGTCATTTTATGAAATGAATAGGCTTTCCAGTTTATAAAGGGAAGACTTGAAATCTCAACCAATTAAGTAGCTTTCCCTAAAAAGATAACCAAAATCTGCAATCTGACCATGTCAAGTGACAAGGAAGACACAGACCTCATTTTGATCTGAGCACACACACTTATGAAACAAACAGACCATGCTTTTGTTAGGTGTGGGTTGGGTCGTACCCAGATAGCAGAGTAAGAGAGGTACTGGGTTTTCAGTAGGATGGGAGGCCAGACTCCATGTGTGCTTACAAAGACTGTTTATCCCTTTAAAGGTTTGTTTTCCCTTTCACAACTGACACTGTGAAAAGCTGTAGAGACAAGTGTGCACAGGCAGCAGTCCCTTCTGATGGAGCTTCTTAGTCACAGTGATGAGAGAAGCTCCAAGCCTGTCACTTGCTGTGATACACCCTATCTTCCATTTTCAGCTCCCCCATTTATAAAACGAGGATGATAGCATTCTCTAGATCTACCAAAGCACTCTCACCAGATTTTATTGCTTAAGAAAATAGATCCTGCAAAAAGTTTCTGGCTGCTGAGCAGTCCCTGTCCAACAACCCCCGAAACTAATCTCCGTCACAGTTTCCATCCCAGACCCCCAGAATTAAGGGGCTTAGGTAGACCTGCTCTCTTGAGTACCGGCAATAAAGTTCACTACACCTGTTTAAAAAAAAAAAAAAAAAAAAAAAAAAAAAAAATTAAGACACAATTTGGTTCCACATCTGGCCTCCAGAGGGCAGCAATGTTGCATAAACTGAATATCTATACTGAAGAAAATTTAAAAAAAAAAAAAAACATGTCATTCCAGAGTCTTCACCTCATAGCTCTCTGAGGTGCAGCTGTGAGTAGACAGGGCGTTAGAGCAGTCGTTGCCAAGGGAGCATCTCTCCGTTAACAGTCTCCAAGCCTTGTTCATAGGAAGCTCTTCAATACTCCAAGCCTTGTTCATAGGAGCTCTTCAATAGGAGTCCTTCTCATTCCTGCTCAAGGAGATTTCCCAGAATACATCTCCTCACCTTCTACTGCCTAGTGATGTTCCCCGTGACCATTCTGCTGCTCGGCATGTTCTTCTCACTGAGTAAGTATTATTTCATTCCCCACCTTTGTTTCCCCAGAAGGAACATGTTTCTAGTCAGAATCTAAACAAGGGACATAGTCTCATTACACATAGGTCTGTCCTGGTCTCACTGATGCTGTCTTGGTGTTACAGAAGGAAACAGAGCCCAGACAGTGGTCCAGCCTGGCGCTCACCTCACTGTCTCTGAAGGAGCCTCACTAGAACTCAAATGCAGCTATTCTTATGGTGCAACACCCTATCTCTTTTGGTACGTCCAGTATCCTGGCCAGAGCCTCCAGCTTCTCCTCAGACACTTCGGAGGAGACACTCTTGTTAAAGGCATCAAGGGCTTTGAGGCTGAGTTTATGAAGAGTAACTCCTCCTTTAACCTGAGGAAAAACCCAGCCCATTGGAGCGACTCAGCCAAGTACTTCTGTGCTCTGAGTGACACAGTGCCTGAGGATGCAGGAGGAGCTAAGCACAAACCTCCCAGGACTTTCTGTGACTTAAAGGCACACCATAAACGATTCAGGGAAAGGTCACTAGTGATGAAAATGATCAAAATGAAGGAGCAAGGATATGAAGAATGTTTGGCTCCTAAAAAGAAACAAATTTAGAGTATTCCTCATTTTACTATGGAGTCGTGTCAGAATGAACTTTGGAGAGAGACTCTTGGATGGATGTCCTTCTGCATGGAGGCAATGTGTGCTAGAGACACTACACTCAGGACCATGATATGGTGTGGCCAGACCTGATCTCCTGTCTTTCCCCAATCACCTACCAAAGGCTCCTTAGGTTACCAGCATCTGTTTTTCAACTGTAGTAACTACATGGCTATAACACAAGTTATCAGAGACTTTGCACTCACCCCTCACATACAACTCATTGAGTAATCAGTTCAGCCCTACCTTAAAAATGGATGTCCTCTGTAGCTGCCACTTCCTCCTTGACCAAGCTGTGGCAGATTTCTAAAGTGTTCTACTACAATCTGCTCTGAACACAACACAGGGTCATGGCACATTTAGCTCAGATCCTTGCAATAGTGTCCTTTTTTCTCAGAGTAAAATTAAAGTCCTCATAGTAGCCTGGTGTAATCCCTGAAGTAGATAAAGCCATGTCCTGTTATATTTAAAGGCTGCTTGAGAAATGTCAGTCCTCACTTCTAAAAGCAAACAAAAATAGCCTGTAAAAATTGTAGTAAAACATGGCCATTCTCAAATAAAAGCAAATGAAATGGTGGGGATTCATCCTCAGATGAATTCTAAAAGAAAGAGTTACACTGACACTCCACTGTGTCTCTTTTTCTTTCTCTCCCCTCCTTTGTGATTCCTTCCTTCCTGATGCGGTCCTATATACTTCTAACACACACACATATGAGAAAACACCTAGAGAGTTTGTCTTTCTGAATTTGGCGTGTTCTTAGTATAACGGTTCTCATGGATAAGGAAGAGGGCTGGCAAGAGATAGACAGGCTGATGGGAGAAGGTAGTGGAGGAGGAATGTGAATAAGAACAAAATACAATGGCATAAGTGTTTGAACATGCCACAGTATGCACAGTAAAACCAATGTTTTCTATCCTAACTATAAACATACAAAATAAAAGTGAATATCACAATTTTATAAAGAAATCAAAAAGGATGATTCTGACGGGAAGGAGAGGCTATCCAGGGGATTGGAACCTCAAAAATTAAGGGAGAGAGGCAGAAACAGCAAATCTACAGTAAAGTACAAGGAACAAATCTTCTCCTTTTAAAAATAGTCATATTAAGAATAGGTGATATACAAAAGCTGCCATATCTAATATACAATGTAATGAGTTTGGACACACATGTACACCCCTGAAGCCATTATCACAGTGACCCTTTGGGAACTTATTTGCTGGCATTGTTGCTATTTCCAAACACCTTGCATGCAGTCTGTCCACTTGGGTCTTGAGCTCCTGTTGTTTAGTTTGTTGTTGACTCTGCACTTGGCTGCTCAGTCTCTAGAGCTGATGCTTGCATAACAAAAATATCACAACCACTGGATAGTAACTCCCCAGCTGTCCCTCTCCATCCCACCTCTTGGAAAACACTATTCTATTTTGTGTTCATAAATATGAATGTTTTTAGATACTCATGTGAGAGGATTCAATAAGTATTTGCTCCTCTGTGATTGACTGATTTCACTTAATACAATACCCATCTATGCCCATCCATTTCATTACCAATACCAGAATACCCTTCATTTTCAAGGCTAAATAGCATCCCATTATGTCAGTATGCTACATGTTATTCACTCACCTGTAAATGAGCTTCCATATTGTTTCTATTTCTTGGTAACATTTATGACAATGAAATACAGAACTCCTACATAGAATCATGCACAAAAAGCTCAAAAATGGATTGGATGTGAACATAAGATGCAAAAACTCTAAAACTACTGAAGACATGAAAGAATAGCTTTATTCTGTTGACCTTGGAAATGACTTTTGTGTACACAAGCAAGAAAAAAAGTATAATTGCATAAAATGGAAAGGCTCTGAACTACAAAAGGGAAGCTTATGAAATAAGAAAGTATGTGCAAGCCGCCTGTCTGATAAGAGACTGGAACCCAATATACAACTCCTATAACAAGACAATAAAAAGAAAATCTGATTTTAAATGGCTATAAATGTCCTAGAAAGAAATATCCACTAATAAAATATGAGAATAGCCAACAGCTGTACAAACAGGTGTCCATTATCTTTAAGCAACAGGAAAATGAGAGGTAAAATCATGGTAGGATACCACATCACAAGCAGTGAGGGTATGACAAAACCCTTGTATATTCTTGTTGAGAATGAAACATAGTGCAGCTGCTATAGACAACATGGATGTTGCTCAAAAAGTCAAAAATAGAACTATCACTTGATTCAGCAACCAAATTTCTGAGAATACAACCTAAAGGGCTGCAATTGTTGTCTCAGCTTTATGTATGCATGCATGCATGTATGTATGTATGCATGTATGTATGTATGTATGTATGTAGGCATGTCTTTTTCCCCTGGTCCACACTATGTCTTTTTGAGATGTCTAAAATGCATATCATTGCATTCTGAAATGTTCGAGGTCTGAAGGTGGAAGACATCTGCAACCTACATCCTAAGAAGAGGAGGGTAACATAACCTGTACAGTTTTCCTTTAAAAGGTGAAATAACAACTATTAGACTAGGAATAATTAAGTGCTATACATGACACAATCCTCAGAGAAGCCACTAAAGACAAAGAGAAATAGAGAAAATAAAAATCAAGTGATGAAATTTATACATAGCTAATTATATATATATATATATATATATATATATATATATATATAGTTTCTCTCAAAGGAGTAGAGGGTGGAATACTAGTTAGTTAGCAGAGCCTGGGAAGGGTGTGAGCAGACAGGGATTAATACCAAATACAAGGTGCAGTTAGACACAAGCTGTAACTCTTTATATTCTATAGCACAGTAGATAACCAGGTTGACCACAATTAAAACAGTTAGGAGAGAGTACTTTTATGTTTCCAATACAGAGAAATGATATATGCCTGGGGTGATAGATATGTCAATCACCCTGATCTGATCTCTGTTGCATACATGTGTGAAGTATCACTGTATCCATGGATATACACAGTTACATATATGCTACAAAATGTTAATAAAACTGTAAAAAGAAATCATCTATTGCTATGTTTTTAACTCCCTGGCAACAGTTATTTTCATGTTCATAAATAAGAATGTTCATATCTTGGGTTATGTAAAATGCAAAACACACATTACTTTCATGTAAGTTAAGCCTAATAAAATATTATCTCTAGTCACTCAATGTGGTAAGGCCCATTTGTGATTTTTGTCAATTTAAATGATAGCATATCTGAAAATCCATGCCACAAATACATTTTTTAACTTCTTTCTTTTTGAAATTATAATATAACTACAAAATTGAAAATAGTTTTCAGAGCCCTGCTGGGTGAACAACTAGGCATTTCTAGGAGCAAAGAGTCCTTCCTGCAGCTGCTAATTCTGTGAAACCTGAACAATTGTCGTGGGTTCTGACATTTGAGGGCTAGTCTGAAAAATACCTCTAACTACAGGGAAAACTTTGCACCAGATCAGCGGGGTAGAGATCTAGAGTGAATCACGGCCTGCAGTGGGACGCATAGTGACAAGCTTGAGGCACAGTGATGCAGACACTCCTCAGAGAGATACCTACGCCACATAAGGAACCAAATGCACTCAGTACCCCTGGTCATCCCTCTTCATTTTGATTCTTCTCTATTTTCATATCTAATTTCAACTCAATGGACTAGTGTTGTTTGCGTTGGGCTTTTTCTCCCTTTGCTTTTGTCTTTTGCTAAGTTTTTCCCCAAAAGCAAAGATTGACCTGGAGTTGGATGCAAGCCTCTCAGCCCCTGAGTGCTGGAGTAGGGTTAGGTTGTCTGGCTGTATATCTTTACCTCTTCCTCTTTTTACTCATCCCTCACATGGAGCTACCTTATCTTCTTCTTTTGTCCTTATTGTTCTCCATTTTATTTACTTTTCCTTCTTCTATGTTCTCCCTTTATTGCTCCAATACTTATCACTAGCCTTACAGGGCTTATTTCCTGTCCATCCCTACCCTTAGTAACTAACACCTTGGAATATAACACATGCCAATTCTTTACTCCCTCCACAAATTATTATAATGGCATGGGTAATTGTTTCTAATTGAATATTGTTGTATTTTAATAGTGGCCCTAACCATTAGTTGTTGCTTCTTCTGAAGAAAATATTTTAGAAGAAAATATTTTAGCTGGAGATATGATACAGAACTCTAAACATATGAAGAGTGTTGAGCTATAGAGCTGCAACACTAGTCCAGTGAGGAAAATTGGTGTATCAACCCAACTATACTCTCCTCATTCTTGAACACTGCAAATAGTTCCACTGAAAGAATAAAGGTGACTTTTAAATTTTCAGACAACAATCTCATTCAAATTGTGCAAGGAAAAGATGGGAGAGGTAAAAAATGTTGTAAACACAGTAGTCACATATGAAATTATCAAAAAATTAAACTTAAGTTTTAAAAGGGTATCAGTTGAGTAATACTAAAATCTGACGAAAAGAGACCTCAAACTTATTCGAGAAAAAAAAACTAAAGGTCACTTCATGTTCATCAGGTAAACAAGCCATAAACAGGTTGCTGCTACCCTAAACATATAATCACAGAACAATGGAAAACTGAATTTCACAGAATGTCACTGGATGGAAAGGCACAGACTGTCCTCAACACAATGACAGTACTCTCATTAATGGACAGGTCATGAAGACAATAAAGACCAACAGTGAAATGAATATTAAATATCATTACAGAGGAACGGCTGTAACAGACATCCACAAAATGAATGAATATTCACAAAAGCAATGAATATTGGATATCACTACAGAGGGAATGGTTGTAATAGACACCCATGAAATATTCTACCCAAGCATTATAAAATACACACTCTTCTCACAAGGCCTTGGAAATTTCTCTGAAAAAGACCACATTTTGGGATACAAGGCAGAATATAACAAAAATAATAAAATTGAAATGGTTTATTATATCTGATCATAATGGAATAAAACTGGAAATTAACAGCAAAATAAAAATAGAATTCACACAAACATATCAGGGGGAAAAATAATACTCTAAAATGGTGACTAAGTTACTGAAGGAACCAAAAAATAAATTTTAAAGACCCTTGAGTTGAATGAAACCACAGAACCTGATACCACACTTAAAATAATAAGAAAAATTCAACAAATAACTATGCATCTTAAGGATTTGGGGAGACAAGAAAAGGCCAAACCTCATGAGTAGATGGAAAGAAATGATGAAGAACAGGGGAGGAATTAATGGAATGGAAATGAATGGCACAAAGAACAAATGAAAACAAAAGTTGATTCCTTGAAAACTGAAACAAACCCTTATCCAAGATGAAAAGAAAACAGAGGAGACTCTTATGATTAAAATTAGTGGTGAAAGGAGATTGCCACAGGCACCAATGATATCCAGGGGATTGTATGAACACACTTTGAAAATCTATATCCTAATACATTGGAAAACTTAGAAGAAATGGATTGATTTCTCAACACGAAAGTATTCCAAAATTAAACCAAGAACATATAAACAACTAAAATAGAGCCTGTCTCAGTTACTTCTCCATTTCTATGTTTAAGCACTATGACCAAGGCAACTCATAAAAGAAAGCATTTAATTTAGCTTACTGTTAAAACTCATGATGGTGGAGGGAGCAAAGGCATGGTATCAGGAACAGCTGTGAGCTCATGGTCTTGATCCACAATGAGCAGACAACAGACAGACAGACAGACAGACAGACAGACACACACACACACACACACATACACACACACACACACACACACACACACACACACACACACACTTCAGTGATGCACCTCCTCTAACAAGGCCATGCCTCCTAATGATTCCCAATCTGTCCCACCAACTGAAGACCCAGTATTCAAATACATGAGCCTATGACGGATATTGTCATTCAAACCACCACAGACCTATACTGAACAATTGAGACTGAAACAGTAATAAAAAGTCTCCCAACTTAAAGAAGCCCAGGACCAGATAGACTCACTGCTTAATTCTACCAGACCTTTAAAGAAAAATTAATATTAATGCTTCTAAAAATTATTCTGTAAGCTAGAAAGAGAAATGTAGCATGAATTCTAATTGGCCTTAATAATAAAAACCCTGACTCTGATATAGGGGTAAATGCTTTAAGACCAGAGAAGCAGAGTAGCCAGCCACTAATTCTTACCTCTACAAAATCCTCAGACTGAATGGGTCATCCTATCTCTAGGAATTCTCAGACTGAATGCTCTGAGCTTCTGTCTTCTCTCACCTTTTATTTCTCTCTTCATCCAGCCATATCATTCCTGTCTCCACCTCCCTAGTGCTGGGTGGGATTAAAGGCATGTGATCCCAAATGCTGGGATCAAAGATGTGCTCTCTGTTTCTTTATTAGACTGATTCGATCTAATATAGCCCAGGGTATCCTTGAACTCACAGAGATCCGTTTGCCTCTGTTTCCTGGGTGTTGCAATTAAAGATGTGTGACACCACTGCCTGCCCTATATAGCTAACTAATGTTGCTAGATCTCCACTCTGATTTTCAGGCAAGCTTTGTGACAGCACAAACAAAATATCACCACAGGGAAAGAACTCCTTTAAACTAATTTTACCATGATACCAGCACCATTTAAGAACACAACAAAATGAAGGAAATTATAGGCCACTAATAAGAGTTAAGGCCTACTCAGGAAAAGGGAATTCATGTCTAGTACTGTAAACCTAGCCAACTACTTGTAACTGATGAGATCATGTACCAAAGAGGAGAATCTGCTATTATCACTTTTCTAAGCCAGAATTATTCCTAACTTCATTCTTAATATGTATTCTTATGTCCACAGATAGGTACATCTCTCACTCCTCATCAAAGAAGCTTCTCTTGCAGTAGACACAAACTGTCACAGAAATCCACAATTGGTCAAAATACAGAGAACTGACCCTGGAATGCCCATCTCAAATTGCTGTATCTATATCATAACCCCAACACCTAAAGCTCATGAACACCACAGAACAAGTGTCAGAAAGTTTGCAAGAGCCAAAGGACCAGGATATCAAGAAAGCTGCACCTGAGAACTCTCAACAAGGCTTGCACAATGACAACACCAACTGGCACGCCAGCATTGATGAGGGCAATCTCATCTAATCCTAGATAAAAACGTAAAAGAAATAAATGGCTGCTAAGAGAGGGAGAACCAGTCTTCTCTAGGGAATAGGCCCTTAATATGAAGGAACAGAACAAACTCCATTTTCAGAAAAAGTCTACATTTTCATACATGGTTTAGAGCTGACTCAACTCTAGCCAAGGAGCTATAAACAGTTCTAATAAAAAACATAAATTGTGCCTTCCCCAGTCAAAGCAACATCTGCTCACCCCAGAAGTCCTTATGGGCAACTGTTAGTAACAGTTTTAGAATTACCCTAGACTTCAGCCAATGAATTTAAAGGTCACAAACTCTTACCCAATCCTGAAACACCAAGGCATGTACCACCCTGTTTGTGGTTTTTTTCCTTTAAAAACTTCTTACCCTAAAAGCTTGGGGCCATTCTCCTTCACCCACTGATTCAAAGTGCTGGTTGATGATTCAAGCTCAAGCTTGCAATCAATAAACACCTGTGTGTTTGCATAGGTTAATGGCTCTGTGGTGGTCTTGATCATGGTTCTCAAGACTTGGGCACAACAGATAGATTATCCAATCTCAAATAGTCAGCCTTAAGTTAAGACTCAGTAGCTTGTATGTATATATACACATATAAATATATAAATATTATATGTAAAAGAATAAAATTTAAAGTTGAAGATATTCTGGATTTGAGAAGGAATGGAGAGGGGACATAGGAGGAGCTGGAGAGGGAAGACTGTGGTGAAAATGATGTAAATACAGCACTAATGTAAGTGTAAATACAGCACAGTATGAAGTACTCAAAATAATACATATATACATATGTATATTTATATATAACCAAATTCAATTACATATCAAAAAGATTATTCACCCTGACCAAAGGAGCTTTATTCCAGTAATTGAGTATGTATGATTCAACATATATAAGTCAATAAATGTAAATGTGATCTTGGTTATCAACTTGACTATATCTGAGATCAACTAAAATCTAAACAGCTGTGAAAAACTTTTCTTGGTTGTATTATTTGAGGCCAGAAGACCAACTCTAAATCTGGGCTACATTTACTGGTGGCAGCCTAAGTAAAATATATAGAAGAAGGAAGTATTTTACTCTTTTTCCTGTTCTTCACTCTCTCTGGAAAGTTCATCGCTCTTGCTTCTAAATCATTCCTTCTTTCTATAGTAATAGAGTCTACTTCTTTGGTATTCCTGTGCATACTGAAGATAAAGCTGAGACATCTAGAATAATAGAATGAGTGAACAACTACTAGATTCTTAGCCTTTCCATCATGAGACAACCATTGTTGGACTAACTTCCAGTAAGCAATTCTGATAAATCCTTTTTCAATATATATAGATTTATTCTACCAGCTCTGTTTCTCTAGATGACCCTGACTAGTGCAGTAATATATCACATCAATAGATCCAAGGGTAGAAATCACATATATTCATCTCAATAGCCAAAGAAAAGACAGTTGACTAACCCAACATTATTTCATGACTAAAGACCTAGGAATAGAAAACCATCTCCACATAATAAGGACCACATATGACAAACCTATATCTAGTACCATAGTAAGTGGTGAAAACTCAAAACATTACAATTCAGGAAAAAGGAAAAACTGTTCCATAGCTCTACTTTAAACTAAAAACAACAGTCCCAGCTAGAGCAATAGGAGAAAAAATTAAAATGAATACACACAAGAAAGGAAAAAAAATTAAACTATTCTTATTTGTATACAATATGTTTGTATATATAAGAGATCCTAAAGATCCCATCAGAAAACTCTTCTAAGTAATAACTTCAGCAGAGAAAGTGGATACAAAATTAACACACGAAGATCAATCTCTTTCTATGCACCAATAATGAACATGCTAATAATCAAGAAACAGTCCTTCCTTTTTGAAATAGTTTTTAAATACATACTTACATACATAGGAATAAATCTACCAACAAAGACAAGAATAACCACACTGAAAATTTTAAAACAGCAATGAGATAACTGAAGAAGGCACTAGAAATGTAAAGCTCTGCCATGTTCATGGTATCAGAACCTATACAGTGAAGATGTCTATATTGTCAAAAGAGACCCACAGAGTCAACATGGTCACTGTGACACTTGAATTTCTCACAGAAACAACAAAAACAAGCAAACAAACAAAAAAACAATCCTAAAATGCACTTGGAAACACAAACAATACCAAATAGCCAAAGCAATCCTGAGCATAATGAACAACACGAGAGGTGTTGCAGTAATTGAGGTTATGTAATACCTCAAAGTCACAGAAATAAAAACAGCATAGTACTGACTCCAAAAACTGAAGCAAATATCACAGGCTTTAATAGGCTACCCAGATAGAAGCTCACATAGATATAGACACCTAGTATTTGAAATTGTCAAAAACATATATTTGCATCCAAATATATTGTTAACTCCATGAAGCTGTGTCACTTTCCTGTCTGAAATACCTGATTGGTCTAATAAAGAGCTGAACAGCCAATATCATGGCAGGAGATAAGGATAGGTGGGGCTGGCAGGCAGATAAAATAAATATGTGAAGAAATCTGGCAAGAAAATATGGAGGAGTGAGAAAAGAAGGGGCCAGACATACAGCAAAACAAGGAATAAGAAGTGAAGAAAAAAATATAGAGAAAGGTAAAAGCTCAGAGGCAAAAGGTAGACAGGATAATTTAAGTTAAGGAAAGCTAGCTAGAAACAAGCCAAGCTAAGGCTGGACATCCATACGTAAGAATATGACCCTGTGCATTTATTTGGGAGCTAGATGGTGATCCCCCAAAGAATAAATAGTAAAAGAGAGAGAAAAAAAAACTACAATGTGCCTAAGACTGAATTAAAAGTAAAGAACTTATTTCTTTGGAGGAAGAGATTTGAAAGCAGCCAAATATTGTCATGTGGTAATCACACACACACACACACACACACACACACACACACACACACACACACACACACATATATATATATATATATATATATATATATATATCTTATATATATATATATAATTTAAATTTAAAACAAGCTTGTTTTACATGACAATTCCAGTTCCTGCATCCTCCCACCCTCCCTTGTTCCCTCTACCAACCCCTACCCCATCCACTTTCTGCTCCCCAGGGAGGGTGAGGACTTCCATGGGGTGTCTTCAAAGTCTGTCATATCATTGGGAACAAGGCCTACCCTCCCCCATGTGTCTAGGCTCAGGGAGTGTCCCTCTATGTGGGATGGGCTCCCAAAATCTATTCGTATACTAGGGATAAATACTGATCCACTACCAGAGGCCCCATAGACTGCTCAGTCCTCCCAGCTAACACCACATTCAGGGAATCTGGGTAGGTCCTATGCTGGTTTCCCAGATATCAAACTGGGGTTCATAAGCTCCCCCTTCTTCAAGTCAGCAGTTTCTATGGGTTTCTCCAGCCTGGTCTTGATTCCTTTGCTCATCACTCCTCCCTGTCTGCAACTGGATTCCAAGAGTTTGGCTCAGTGTTTAGCTGTGGGTGTCTGCTTCTGTTTCTATCAGCTACTGGATGAAGGTTCTAAGATAGCATATAAGGTAGTCTTCAGTCTCATTAACAGGGAAGGGCATTTAATGTAGCCTCTCCACTACTGCTTAGATTATTAGTTGGGGTCATCCTTGTAAATCTTTGTATATTTTCCTAGTGCCAGATTTCTCTTAAAACCTATAATGGCTTCCTCTATTATGGTATCTCTTGTCTTACCCTCTTCTATTCTTTGACTCAATCTTCCTGTTCTGTTATGCCCACCTCTCCTCTCCTCTTCCGCCTAACTCCATCTTCCCTCTCCCCATGCTCCCAATTTGCTTGGGAGAATTTGTCTCTTTCCTCCATGGAAAATTGGGTGGGGGATGTAGCTCAAGTCTACAATTTAAAAAAAAGCAAGTGAGACAAAAGGAAATATAAATGTACAAGTTGAAGAGGGAAAAGTGGACAGGGAAATTTAAATAAATCTTAAATAAATTTAAATTTAAATCTTAAAATAGATGAGGAGTTTAAGAGGAGGCCTGAAGTATATTGAAATAAAGGAAGGGGTAACCTCAGGGCAATATTCCACCCAGCTAATCGCCCAACTTGTGAAAGGAAAGGGGACTAGAGAATTTTCTGCTCTTAAATAGCCACAAGTCAAAGCTGCTGCAAATGTGATTCAAAGGGATTAGGGTTCAGCCCAAGCTGGTAAGCAAACTTGGAAGTGTCATTCTCATGATGCTGGCTGTAGAGCCATAGAGGATACATGATTAAGGGAAGCCACTGAAGCCAGGCAATGTGTGACAGGACAATTCCTGAACTGAGAGGGCAAAAGACCCTAACAGGTTACTGTATGAAGCTGTAAAAATGGAGCCTGAATTCCCCTTGGAGAGCCCAAGATGATTGACATGCCAGAATCATGTGATATCTGCCAAGGAGACCTGCATAGATGAAGCAGGCTTAATCAACTCAAGACAGAGAATTAGGTTGGGGGGGGGGGCAAGCTGAATGGGCAAAGCCATCTAAACATCAGACACAAAATTACAGGATTTGGTGTTGTCCCTGTTGGTTTTCAGTCTTGCTTTGGTTCATTATTTCCTCAATGTGCCACCATTCCTCTCTTTTGGAATAGCAATGCATATTCTAGGTCTTTGTATGTCACAATATTGAATTTACTTTTTGACTTTTCAAGAGGTGACAGTTGAGAGATTGCCTTGAGTCTCAGAAAAGATGTTGCACTTTGGAGGTTTAAACAGTGCTGAGACTGAAAGACCATGGAGAGTTTTGAAAGTGGATTAAATGCACTTTGCATTATTATGTGGTCATGAGCCTATGGGGGCCAGTGAATAGAATTTACTGTTCTGAATGAGAATAGCTCGTATAGGCTCATCTGTTTGACAATTTAGTCCCTAGATGGTGAAACTGTTTTGAAACTAGTAGATGTCGACTTGTTGGGGGTGTGTCACCAGATGAGGGCTTTGAGGCTTTCTTTCAAAGGCTTCTTGCCATTCCCTCTGTGTTCTCTATTTCCTGTTTGTGAACTGGCAATGAGTACTCAGAGCTCCAGAGCCATGTTTGCCTGCCTGCTGCTGTACTCTTTGCAATATGGTGACAGATTCATCCTTAGAACACTAAGCCTCAAATAAACCCTTTCTTCCAGAAGCTGACATGGTCACTGTGTTTTATTATAACAATCAGAGAGGCTTCATCCAACAACTGATGGAAACAGATGCAGACCCACAGCCAAACATTAGGTAGAGTCTGGGAAATCCTGCAGAAGTGGAGGAAAGAGATTATAGGAACCAAAGGGGTCAAGGAAACCCACAGAATCAACTAACCTGGGCTCATAGGGGCTCACAGAGATTGAATCAACAACCAGGGAGCCTGCAAGGGGTTGACATAGGTGCTCTGCATATACTTTACAGCTGTGTAGTTTTGTCCTCTTGTAGGTCTCCTAAGAGTGGGAATAGGAGCGGTCTCTGATTCTTCTATTGGCTTTTGGGACCCTATTCCTTTTACTGGGTTACCTTGCCCAGCCTTAATACATGGGGAGGTGCTTAGTCTTACTGCAACTTGACACACTATGTGTTGTTGATACTCATAGGAGGCCTGCCCTTTCCTAAACAGAAACAGAGGAGGATGGATTGGGAGGTGGGAACAGAGGTAGAGGGGAACTGGGAGGAGAAGAGGGAGGGGAAATTGCAGCCAGGATGTAAAATAATAAATTTATAATAAAATAAACAGCTTCATATATTTAAAAAAGAAATAAGGAAAAGTAACTAAGGCAGAAAATGCAGGTTCATCATATTCAACAAAGTAAACCATATTCAGAAAGATAAATATCATGTTTTGTTTTCAGGTCCTACATTTTATATAGATACTTACAACTGTGTGAAACCAGTAGGATTAGGGAGAGAGAGGAGGGGAAAGATGAGGTGGGTATATGATAAATAAAAGAAAAAAAGAGGAAAAAAGTAAATTGCCACATTTTACCCCAATACTAAGAAGTAAAATGGCAGCTTAAAAACAGAAAGTGGGTAATAAAATTGTGGACACAATTAATAACCTTAATAAGTACAGTAAGTGAACAATTCCTGAGCAGGTTGTGGGCTTTCTCATGTGGTAATGAACTCTGAAAGGGTATAGGAGAACTTTGCTCTTTCATTTGTTTCAAACTACCAATTATGGTGACAATCTGCCACAAAAATGAATGCTTTTAGTATCTGATGAATTACACTAGGCAGAGGAATCAGAAAAGGGTTTCATAGTACATGTACATGTTGTCACACAAGGTGGGGCCTCATTAATTGTTACTGGAACTTGTCCACTCTGTCTTTGCATGCCTCTGAACTCATGAGCTCAAGACTACTCAAGTACACAATGGGTCAAGCCTAAGAACAAATGGTAAGGCTGAGTGAACCACAAAAGGGGCCAGGATGTAGATGAGCTGAAGATGTAGGAAAGAGGTATGTGAGGGGTGTGTAGCCCATCCCATCTCAACATTCACATTGTCCCCTTAACTTTATTGAACCTCAATGTGACAATGTAAGGACATGATGCCATCTCTGCTAATTGTGAGAAACATTAAAGGTGTGACAGCAAGGTGTTTGCCTTATTTTAATAAGGTGTTTGACCTGGGTGTAAAATTCAATTGCTGTGTGTGAATAGGGAGGGAGTCCATCGGAACCTCCTCTTTGTGCTCAATTTTTCTCCTAACCTAAATTTTCTATAAAAATAGCCTATTGTTTTTGAAAAAAAAAAAACAAATTTTAAAAAGGTCAATTCTAAGCTTTATCTTATAGAAAAGTGTTTGCTTAATCATCTCTCATAATTTCTTGCTTTCCTCTATTCTCTCACCTTTTGTGTGTACTATGTTCTTGCCATATATTTATTATGAAATACTTTTTACATTACTAGGTATTGCTGAGTTATGCCAAGGAAAGTAGAAGTAACTCCTGATAAATAAAATGCTGAGTCACCTAAGAGAATGCTTGTGTATTGGATGGACATTGCATCCAACTCTCAATTCTGTCAACTGAATTACAGTAGAAGTTAGTGAACGTTTTATACCTCAGCATTCCATCCACATACTGGAGTCCATCATCATGACTGTACCCTGCCGTGTCCACGCAACCAGGGTACCGAGCTGGCAGAGGGTGTTGGGAATGAAGCACTTAACAGACCACCACAAGAAGTGAAAAAGAAGCTGCTGTTTATTACAGAGAGTAATGGGCTTATGTACCCAAGCCAGGGGATGGGCTAAGCATAGGAGGAAGTCATGCACCACCCACACCTGGGGTTAAGGTACGAGCATTGTGCACCGGAAAGTTCTGAGAACAACCTTGTTTGCTCAACCTTGAGAGCATGGAAGTTCTATAGCTGGGTGAGGAGGAAGAGAGCTGTAAGGGACAAGTACTTAAATTTCCCAACAATACCCCATCAGCAGTCACTTCCAATGATCTAACAGAGAAATATGGCTTGAGCACCTAGTTTCTATCCTAGCTTAATGTAAACATCTAATAAATTCTTACAGATAAAGAAGAAGCTCATGCTAACACACCCAGTACTTTAGGAAGAGAGAACTGAATGTTTTGAATCCCAGTGTTCTTGATTTCTGATGGCACTGAGGTGTTTGTTGATTTTCACACATGTGCTTGGAGTAAAAGATGGGCACAATGGAAGAGTGGTTCGGGGAAGGAAGAACCTGGGGAGCACTGTGAACCCACCGAACACATATTATCTCAGGGATCCAGTTGCATGGCTAGATGCATTCCTGGCTGTCTGTGGAGGCTGGGCTGAAAATCTGATAGAAGGGAGCCTGAAAGAGCAGGCTCTAACCTTTGATTGATTTGTTCCCCAGACCTGGTCCGCATCCCTCTGCAAGGCTGTAAAAGCCATGTGCTTTACAGCTCCTTCTTCTCGGGCTTATGAAACAGGAAATCATTTCTCTTCCATCCTGACACATCCCTGATCATAAACTGCAGTCACATCCTTGCTTCTATACAATCTTGGTGCAGTTTCCTCTTTATTCTCAAGAAAGCGTTTAACTCAAGTGGCATGAGAGGACGGGGTGGGGGAAGTAAATGTTCCCATTTTTTTCAGCAGGCAAGCCTCTACATAAATGAAAGGTGACAGTGGTAGTTTATTCCTGTACTCCTGCATTTCCATTCATTCAAACCTACACCTGAACAGCTTCTGGGGGCTTATCTCTCCAATGGTCACTTTCTGTAGTAGCAGGTTCTTCCCTGGTAAGCAGCAATACCATTAGAAAAGAACTGTTGTGTACCATCTATTATCAAAACGTATATATAGGGTCAGGCAAGAAAGAATTATGGAGAAAACTGAGTGATAGGAGCGAAAGTCATAATGGAATTTGAGCTCATTTATAGGATGATAGCTATCAAGGATGGGTAACAGGGACTAGGTATTTGGCCGTGCAAGGCTCTGTGAGTGCAGGTATTACAGGGAAAGTATGAAGTCCTAAGGAGACATATATAGGGTACTGGAGACTGAAAGATGTTCTTCCTTTTTTTGTTTGTTTTTGCTTTTGTTTTTTCAAGACAGGGTTTCTCTGTGAGGTCCTGGCTGTCCTGGCTGGCTAAACAAGCTGTGTATACCAGGCTAACCTCAAACTCACAGAAATCCACCTGCCTCTGCCTCCTGAGTACTGGGATTAAAGGTGTGCACTACCACTGCCCAGTAAGACTTACTTCTTTCAGATGTCCCTTTGTCCTAAAGTAACTCCCTGGAACACTTGAATGCATATGTCCCTTCTCACCTTGAGAACTTGTGCAGAGCCACACTGGTGTGGGGTTATATGGTCCTTTCCTTACCATGTCAGATTTTAGGATATGTATCATCTGAGATCAATTATCCCATAGAGGACAAGTCTACTTCAGTGCAGTTTCTACCTCAGGAAAGATCAAACAGGAAACCTACTGTGTTCCTCTCCTGGGACTGCACATTCACAGCTCTGTTCTTTCCATGGTCCTTCTCTGTAATTACCTACACAGCTGTGGTTACCTGCAAAATCCTGTAAGAGATTGTACAAGGGGTTCATGAGGCTTCCCTCTTTCCCTAGGAGCTATTGGTAGACGATTGTTGCATAGGGAGGGGAGGGCGCCTCTTTCTTAACTGGTATAATCACTAGTAAGTTGCCCATACTACAAAAAAAAAAAAAATACCTACCTTATCCATGATCATAAAAACAACTTCATTGAACTCAATGGATCAAAAAAGATAAATATGGGGAACTATTTGGGAAGAAGCAGTGATCAGTGGGAGTAGGAGGGGATAAGTGATACTGACAGGTAAAAATGATCACAATATATTGTATGTAAGTATGAAATTGTCAAAACATATAAACAAATAATTTTAAAAAATGAAATTTTCCAACTTAAGGATACAAGAGTCCCATGACAAATGACATGAACAGCTTCTCAAATATTCCAGGCACAAAGTCCAGGAAGCTGAGCCTGCCTCAGGTGACCCAGAGAGATGCAGCCATGTATGACTATGTTCTGAGAGGCATAGAGTGATGAATGTAGCTGTCTCTATGTAATGCCCCCATGATAAAAATGGATGGCAAGCTGGGAAGAGAGTGAAAAAATATACAGAAGTATCTTCTCAAAGCCAGAATGCTAAGAAAGCCCAGCTGGGGCATACTTCCTTAGTGGCCAGTTAATAACCACAAGGAAAATTAAATAGCGTCATTTTCACTGGCAGTAAAAACACAGCAAAGTGTGGTAGCACAAAACCTTAATCACAGCACTAGGAATCTGAGACTGGAGACTCAAGAACTGTCCAGACTATATAGTAAGACCCTGTTTCAAAAATAATAATGTATATTAAGTGTACAATTGAAAAAATTAGAATAAAAACAGAATATACCTTTGAAAAATGCATCAAAGTGATATTAATAATTGAAAGCATAACAATTATGATGAAAATTAGAATTAGATTCACTGAAATCTTAAGAATGGTCCACAAAAGTTGGATGAGTGGTTAACATTGAATCATTTTATTAAAATGAAGCAAAGACATAAATTAATATAACTGGAAATAAGACTGAAAAATAGATGAATGTTTTAACATTAATAGATAAAATTTAACTTTATATAATAGAAAGTCATGTGCATTTCCATGTACATAAACACAAATAATACTTATGCATAACTTACTTTAATTTTACTATATTTGAATTTGCATTTATTTCTTCTTGTTTCTCTTTCCCACTCCCTTCCCTATAGGCAGTGTTCCTGTACTTCACATGTGATGATATCTGACAAGACAGAAAGCTACGGATTCAGGGCTCATACCCTGTGTAGAGGACTTGGCTGACATACAAGGATCTGGGTTGAACTCAGAGTGAGAAACAAAGAACAGAACAAGAGAAGAGAGAAGCAGATTGAACTCACCCCGTGAGGTCTTGAGGCTTCTTTTGTAATGTTCATTTCAGTCAAGGATGTTTAAAGTTTGTAGACACAGTAGAAGTGGAAAACAGTTTGAGTGTGAAATAGAAAAGAGAAAGCAGCTTCATGGGAAGAGGTCAGACAGATGTCTCATCAGGTCCCACAGCAACTGGGATCATGTCATGGTTTTCTGGTGGCTCTCTAAGAGTAAAACCCAAGAATGGAAAGGCTATTTGATGATTAGGAAGAGTTTTCAGCTTTATAGACCTCAAAATAGAATCATAAACACGGCATTGTCTATTGGATAGTTTAGGCATTTATTGAATTCTGCTAAGAAAATGATGGCCATATTTCAGCTCAGAAACCCTGAGCATTATAGTAATTCATTGACTTATTATACAAGGAACCATGGGACAGGCAGCATGTTGTCTCAGATTGTCACTGTATCCATATACTTCATTCTGTTTCTGGAAGCATGAGGGTGTAATATTTAACTTTGAGTTTTTGAGTTGGATGCTTGACCCACACAAAGAAGATCTCAAATGCTCAACTCCACCCTGTGGTCTTACACTGGGCATGTACTCAGGGGCTATTAAAGACTTTCCAAACAGGCTAGGTACTTGGTACATAACCACACTGCTTTGGAGTTGTATGGAGTGACCCATGAGAAAGGTATACAAAGCAGGAAAATCTATATAATGTCAAACTTGTATTTGTATGGTGTCGTACATTGGTGGTGACAGAGTTCCTGATTTCTGAGAACAAGACAGAGAAAGAAGATCAAAACTCCAATCTTTACACTTTAACAGGCATACAGAATGCAAGGGTAGCAGACATATGCTTATAATGGACCTGAACTGAACGAAAAAGCAAAAGCAAAGCTTATTGATAGGGACACAAACATTGTTTCAAAGTTCAGCTATTCAGCCAGTCTCCTTCTAACCCCTTATTTTATGTTCTTTTGGCAACTGCAGCCTGTTTGGGACTCTCTATTGTGACTACAACACATACACAGTATCAAGCCAGTGAATTTGTTCTCAACAAGAATTTTGAGAAGGACAAAGGAATTAAGTAATTTTAATATTCTGAAAAATGACACAAAAAAGGAGAAATAAGGCATTAAACCAATATCTATAAAGAATATGGATTACAATTCCATGTTCTGTTTTCCTCTCTACTTTGTCCTCGCCATGTCAATACACAGTTTGATCACTTTGGGCATTGCGTGAGATGACACCAGAAGTCTTCCCAGCCAAGACACTGGGCTGTAGCAATAGCTTCATGTTTTAATGACCCTATACCATAAGTGTTGGTTTATTTTTGTTATCTGTTGCACAAATGGAGGCTGAAATATGAGTATTCTTTTATTCAATTCCATACAATGTATTTTGATCATATTCATCACCTCCCCAACTCCTCCCACCTGAACTCCCTACTCACACAACTTTGTGTGTTTTTTATTAACCCATCAAGTCCAATCGTGTTGCCCAAATGCTCTTGGGTGTGAAACTTGCCCTGGAGTATGAAGATAAGCACAAAGTTACAGTCCTAGCAGAGGAGCTATTGAAAATCGGAGCATTCTTCACTTACACATTCACACACACTTAGACTTAAATCTTAGAAAGTTCTACCAGTGAATACACACTGATTTTTTATTTTAAATATGATGATTTTATTAATTACATGAGAATTCCACATAATCATGTAATGTATATGGTTTATATTCATATTCCTCTCTGTAACTCATCTAGGATCCTCCCTCTAGGTCTCCTCCCAGTTTCATATCATATATATATATGACATGATTTGTGATTCTAATATACTTATGAGTATGGGACCATCCACTGGAGTATGAACAACCTACCAGAAACCACATTCATAAAGAAAACTGACACTCCCTTCCTTAGTAGCCATCAGTTGATGATAGCTCCTCTACTAGGAGTCGGGGCTCGTCATGCTGGAATGTCAACTGGCTTGATCTACAGTCAATCAAGCACAACTGCTATGAGCTCATGAGTGTGGCAGTCCTGTTGTGTCCAAAAAAAACTCTGTCACTCTGGTCTTCTGTGACCTCTGCTCCCCACTTCTATGATGGTCCCTTGGGGGTAGGGAGTATAGCATGCATATCTCATTTATAGCTGAACATTCCACAGACATATATCTGTATTCAGACTATTTGTAAGTTTCTGCATTAACCACCATCTCCTGTACCCAACACCCCCCAAAAAGTTTCCAAAGATGAGAACTAAGAGCTGCATAAGTGTAGAAATAAATATTTAGAAGTCTGTTTGAGGTTGTATCCATTTAGTTAATATAATATTATTGAGTTCAATGACTTTTCTCCTTCAGGATCCTACATAGCTTTCTAGTACTGTGAGAGCTAACCCACAGGAAAAAGCTTCCCAGTCATATTTTTATTATATATATAATTATTATTATTATATAAAATATCTTTATTGGATCTTACTATCAAATTATGGTGGGAAACCAAGGATGATGACAATAACCTATATTGTTTAAAAAGTCTCCAAGACACTTCTGACAACTTGAGGGAAAGTACCCCATTCCTGGCACTGCACTATTTATTAAGTGAACTATGGCTTCTGAAGGATTTTATAGCATCTTTTATTTATTCTTTGTCAATTTCACACATGCATACAATGTATCTTACCCAAATTCCTCATCCTCACTCCCAAATATGCCTCAATACATATCCTCCTGTGGTGTTTTAAATGAGGATGGCCCTATAGGTTTAATGTTTGAATACTTAGTCCCTAATTAGTGGAACTGCTTGGGAAGGAGGAGGAGTTGTGGCCTTACTGGAGGAGATGTGTCATTAGGGGCAGGCTCTGAAGCCCATGCCATTCTCAGCTCTCTCTGCCTCAAGCTTCTGGATCAAGATGTAAGCTACCAACTACTACTCTAGAACAATTCCTTCACACTTGCTGCCATGTTCCCTACCATAACTAAACTTCTGAAACTGTAAGTTCCAAATAACCCCCTTTATTTTGCCTTGGTCATGGTGCCTTATCACAACAATAGAAATACCACTAAGCCACCTTCCCATCTTCATGTACTTTCCATTTTTGTCTTTTCTTTCCTTTCTTATTCTTTGTAACCCACTGAGTATAATTAATTCTGCCTGCTAAAATATTGAAATCTTGTCAGTTTGAAATTATGAAGGTCTTATACAGATATCCCTAGCAGCAGTGAGTTCATAACCATATTGGGCCCAAAAAATAACCAGCGTTTTACAGCTTCCCTCTTCTTTCTCTGGCTCCCATATTTGTCTTATTACCTCTTCATCTGAGTCTTAGAAGTGTTGGTTGATACACAGGAAAATGTGAATCAAAACAACTCTGAGACACTACCTTGCACCTATCAGAGTGGCTAAGTTCAAAAACACTGATGACAGCTTATTCTGGAGTTGATGTGGAGTACGGGAAACATTTCTCCATTGCTGGTGGGAGTGCAAACTTGTACAGCCCCTTTCCAAATAGTATGGCACTATCTCAGAAAATTGGAAAATTAGGTAAAAAGGTGATCCCTAAGAGAAACATACATGGAGGGCCCCAGGAAAGGGAAATAGTTAAGATCTCTTGGGTAAACTGGGAGGGGAAGAGTATAGAAGAAGGAAGTGGGGGATGGGAACGTAAGGGATTGAGAAGGCCCAATTGCAGAAGGCACAAAGGGGGAGAACCATGAAAGAGATATCTTGATAGAGGGGTGCATTATGGAGTTAGGGAGAAACCTGGTGCTAGGGAAATTTCCAGGAATCCACAAGGATGACCCTAGCTAAGAATCCTAGCAATAGTGGAGAAGATGCCCGAATGGGCCTTCCCTTATAATCATATTAGTGACTACCCTAATTGTCATTATAGATCCTACATCCAGTTACTGATAGAAACAGATGCAGTGACCCACAGCTGAATACTGGGCTGAGCTCCTGGAGTTCAGTTGAAGAGACAGAGGAGAAATCACAAAGGTGGGGGGGGGCAGTCAAGATCGTGATGGGGAAAACCACAGAAACAGCTGACTCAAGCTAGTAGGAGCTCATGGACTCTGGACTGACAGTTGGATAACCTTCATGGGACTGAATTAGACTCTGTCAATGTGGTGACAGTCATATGATTTGATCATTGCAGGGGGGATGGCAGTGGGACAGGACTTATCCTGGGTGGATGAACCAGCTTTTTGGAGCTCATTCCCTATGATGGGATACCTTGCTCAGCTTTGATACAGGGGGAGAAGGGCTTGATCCTTCCTCAACTTGGTATGCTAAACTTTGTTGACATCCCAAGGGAGTACTTAGCCCCTCTAAGGAGTGGATAGGGGTGAAAAAGGGGATGGGGGGGCAAGAGAAGGGGACGGAGGAGGAAATGGAGTTGGTATGTAAAATGAAACAGTTAAATACAAAATTACAGTACATTTAGATATTTTTAAAAAGGTGTTAATATAGCTATTTCACCTACAAGTAAGCAATCATAGTCACTTATTCTCAGTACTTTGACCAATTATGGGTTACTATATTAATTGCACCCCACTGTAAAAAGAAAGTACTCTTTTCAAGACTGCTGAGGCATAAACATATGGGTAAAAACATAAATGTATAGAAATTAATTTGACAATCTATTTAGCAAAGCAAACCCCCAGTAACCTGCCCCCACCCCAGCCTATGACAATTTTAGCCATTTATTTTTGGCCAAGTTTACAGTACAAAATATGACTTCTCTCCTATAGAGTGGTCCTCAAGTTCAATCAGAAAGCAATTGACAACTCTGTAACAGCCATGCCATTATTGCACTGGTAGATACATCTTCCCTGGCAGATTGGTAATATAGCATTCAGGGTAATGCCATTGATGCCTTTTTCCCCAAGTAGCCTGCATAATACCTTTGGCACTTTGAAAGTGTGTGAAAGTGTATTTTAACTACAATAATAAAGGCTTACCATCTAATTCCAGTAGAAAACCAAGATCAACGTGTTTTGTGGGGATGCCTCTGGTACCTCCCTGACCAACAGGGAGATATGTCACTCATAGTTCTGTGATTTCATTTAATAACCCATGTCTTTTGAAAGAAGCATTGTCTTCCCATGCATGATAGCTGTGTTCAAGTTATTTGTTCTTTGTGTGTGTGTGTGTGTGTGTGTGTGTGTGAGAGAGAGAGAGAGAGAGAGAGAGAGAGAGAGAGAGAGAGAGAGAGAGAGAGAGAGAATTTTATTCTGGAAAGGTAATAACATACAAAAAGAGTGTTAGAGTAAAAAGGAAACGAAAGGAAACTTCTTGGCTTACTGTTTCGGTTACAGTCTGTCCTACTGTGCTATCAGGAGAGTCACAGTGGCAGGATCTTGAAGCAGCTGGCCATACCCACAATCAAGAGCAGAGAGAAATTAGCACATGCATGTTTAGTACTAACCTACCTTTCTCCATTCTTATGCAAACCAAAGCTCTAAACCAGGAAATGGTGCTGCTCGCAAAGAGTTCAGACTTCATCCATCAAGTATGTGTAATGAAGACAAGGCCCCACAAACAAACACACAGGTCATCATGATCTACACAGTCTCTCATTGAGGGTCTTTTCCTGGGTTATTACGTATTTTATAAAATGACATTTACAACTATCACAGCACCAGCCCTAAGCTAACCTGACACATAAACGCATCACTTTTAAACCATAACTTTTCATCCCATACCCCCAGTGTCTCCTGTTGCTTTTTTTTTTTATATAATACAAAGCACAGTCCTCCTGAAGTTTAAAACTTCCAACATTCTGAAAGCCCGAAGTCTCTTAACCATGAGCTTCTATAATCATTAGTTTTGTTTTATGAAATGGAGTGTATTTGTGTTTGCACCATATGTTCATAATTGCCATGTCCTCTTGATGGATTGTTACCTTAATCAATATGAAATGAACATCTTTATCTCTGCTCAATAGTTTTGAAGTCTATTTAGTTAAATGTTAAAACAACAACACCTGCTGGCTTCCTGGATCCCTTTGAAGGGAATACCTTTCTCCATCCTTTCACTGTAAGGTAGTGTCTGTCTTTTGTGGTTGAGTAAATATCTTGGAGGCAAAAAAAAGTAGTGGTTCCTGGTGTTGTACCCAGTATACATATTAGTCCGTGGTTTTTGATTAGTGAACTGAGATTATTAATATTCAGAATTATTACTGAAATTGTCTGTTTGTTTTAATATTTAATCTGAAATTTTCTTTCTAGATTTTTCTATAAGACTGTGTTAGTGTGACTAAATTCCATTAGTTGATTTTTATCATGGAAAGTTTGGTTTTTCCTTCAATTATGGCATACAACTTTGCTAAGTGGCATGGGTTTCTAGTTGTTGTCTTTCAGAACTTGAAATAAATCTGTTCAAACCCTCCTGATTTTTAAGATTCAGTTGAATGAGTTGCTGTCATTCTGATAGCCCTGCTTTTATATGTGACTGGTGTTTCTCTCTTGCTGTCTTCAACATGCTCTCTTTGTATTGGCTATTTGGAGTTGTAGTTACAGTATGACAGGAGGGGTTTCTTTTCTGGTCTTATCTGTTTAGAATCCTAAATGCCTCCTGAATCTAGGCTGGCATTTCTTTTCCCACCTCTGAGATTTCTGCCTTTATTCTTCCAAAAAAATGTTGACTAAGCCTTTGGAATTCTGTGTTTTTTCAGTTCCTACAAACAGTAGATTTTTCTCCTTTAAGACTGCCACATATACCCTGGAGTTCCCACTAGTGCCCTTCTTTATCTTTGTTGAATGACTCCAGTTCTTCTGCCTTGACTTAAACTCCTCATAGCAGGCTCGCTCCTTGATCCATTCTATTGATGATACTTTTCATAGAGTTTTCTGCTCAACAACCATGGTTTTTGGTTTGGTTTAGTTTGGTTTGGTTTGGTTTGGTTTTTCTGACATTTCAGATTGGCTTTCTTAAGTATTACTATTCCTTTATTGAACTCCTCTTTCAAATCTTGCATCACCTTCTTCATTTCATTGAAGTGTTGGTGTTCTCTACAGGAGCTTATTTTCTCCTTTGATTTATTTCAGCACACTTATTATTGAGTTCTGTCTGGGATTTCATCTGACTCTCACTTGCTGCCAATACTGTAGGATTACTAACTGTTTTGAGGAGTTATACTATCTTGATTTTTTTTTCATTTTTCTTGTGTTACTGTGATAAGACTTAAATACCATGCATTGCTTCTTTGATTTGTTTATTCCTTTTAAACAGCTATATTCTTTTTTAATTTTTAAAGATTTATTTTTATTGTATGTATAGTTATTTTTTATGCTTGTATGCAGGGCACTAGGAGACCAGAACATTGGTTCCTCTGAAACTGAAGTTACAGACAGTTGTGAGCCACCATGTGGGTGCTGGGAATTGTACCCAGGTCCTCTGGGAGAGCAGCCAGTGTTCTTAACACTGAGGCATCCCTCCAACTGTAATGTGAGTTTTCTGGCTTGGCAGGTCCTAGTGCTCTTCTCAATAATTCGGGACCTGCATCTCCTTATCCTGCTACATCTCTGCAGAGAAGAGAGCGATTTCCTGTTTGTCCCTGATTACATTCTGATTCTGCCCAGCTATGCCACTTCCTGCCTGTCTGTACAGACTTCCTGACCTCTATTGTTAGGTAGTGGTAGTATCTGCCATGCTATAGCACTTCCTGCCTGGCCAATCAGTGTTTTATTCATCACCAATAAGACAAACATAAGTACAGAAGAACATTCCCCATCATCTCCTCTTTTCTGTCTAAATAAAAAGAAGGGTTTTAAGTTTAACATAGTAAAATTACAAATAACAAAATAGTTATTAATTAAGCAAGAACTATAATTACAATATTTAGTCTGTTAACATTATCAAGAAATAAAGAAAATATTCTATCATCTGTCCTATCTTTGTAATTCTAAAGTCTTATATGCAACTTATCTTTAATCCTATATAAGGAAAACTATAAACATAACTATCTGTCTTCAACTCCATAAAAGACCACAGAAGGATAATATATAAACTCTAGAGCTGATAGAGACATTCACTACCTGGACAGTCACCCGAAGTTCTTCTATAATGTTGGGGCATCCATCTTCAGCCCATAGGCCATAGTGTGTCTGACAGACTTCTCAGTGAAGCAGGAAATTTTAAACTGTCCGTCTGTATTGGTAGTTTGTCTGCCATTTTTCTATGTCCTACAGAATGGCTGGCAGACACTTCCATGATGCAGGAACCCTTCAGGACTGTCCATCTTGTTTTGCAAGTTCAGCAGTCAACTTTTCTGTGGGTCCTACATGTCCAGTTTATACAACAACAGTCAAAGAGTCCAGGCAAAGTGTAGTTTCTTGCCAAAATGGCTAGTCTTGCCATATTGAAACAAATTCCATAACAAGTTTCTTTGATACCCATATTCCTCTCTGACATGATTGGTTTTGCCAGGAACAGTCATATCTCATAGTCATGAAAACCCTAAACCATTTTAAATGCCATATACTGTAGGTCTTTGAAAGGTTTGGAGAATATCTATCTCAAATACATCTCTGTGTTTATAGAAAACCTAACAACATAGCTATAAGTTTTGACTATTAAAGATGATTATATACAATCTGTATTTAATTATGCATTATGTTTTAAAAGATCTGTATAAACAAAATATCTAAATAACAGGAGAAATTTACACATCAGAAAATTGACCTTAAATGTGTATCAATAAGTGAAATTTCTTATCAATGTAATGTAGCATGTATGTTTTCCACCAGCCCGCCTGGTCCCATTCTTTGTTCCTCCCTGCCAGCCACCTGGTCTTGCCACCACGTGCACCCCAATAGCACGCAGAGACTTTGTATTTAATATAGTCCCATTGGCCAGTTACTATTATTGTTTATCGGCTATCTCTGTCTTAATGATTAACCCATTTCTATTATTCTAAGTATTTCCACGTGGCTCACCTTACTGGAGAGTGGCAGGCCGGCATCTTGTTTCCTCTATGTTTTACATGCTGACTCTCCTTCCTACTTCCTTTTTCCTCCTTGTCTCCTAGCCCCACCTATCTTGCTTTCCCATTGGCCAAACAGTGCTTTATTCATTAACCAGTATGAGAAACATATTTACAGAATAACATCTCCACTTTTCTGTCTAAAATAAAAGAAGGGTTTTAACCTTAACATAGCAAAATATACCATAAAACAGTTCTCAAATAAGAATCACAGTTAACAATATTTAGTCCATTGACATTTTGTAAGACTTAAAGAAAATATCTATCCTATCTTTGTGAGTCCAAAGTCCTATATGTAACTTATCTTTAATTCTAACTAAGGAAAACTGTAACCAAAACTATCTGTCTTCAACTCCTTCAATGACCACAGAAGGATAATACATAAACTCTAGAAATGACAGAGACAACTCATTGCCTATTCAGTCACCGGCAGTTCTTCTGTAATGTTGCATCTTCAGCTCATAGGCCATAGTGTGTCTCCAGACTCCTCAACAAAGCAGGAAACTTTAAACTGTCCACCTGTATTGGCAGTTTGTCAGTCACTTTTCTCTGTGTCCTGCAGAATGTCTGGCAGACTCCTCCATGGAGCAGTAACCCTGTACCAAAAAAAATCTTTTTAAAGGTAAAAAGGGAATTATGGTATAGAAATAAATACATTGCTTTTGAATGAATTTTCATTTATTGATACAACTTAAGGTCAATTTTGTGATATGTATATTTCTCTTCTTGTTTAGGTATTGTGTTTATATAGCTCATTGAAAAATGGAATGTATAATTTAGTACAGAATATAGAGAGTTATCTATGATAGCCAAAACTTGGAGTTAAGTTAGTTAGGATTTCTAGATATACAGAGATGTATTTGAGATGAATAGGCATTCTGCAAACCTTTACAAGACCTACAGAATATGGCATTTAAAATGGTTTAGTTTTTTTTTTTTTTTTTGGTTTTTTTTTGTTTTTTTTTTTTTTTGTTTTTGTTTTTTTTTTTTTTTTTGACAGTGAGGCACAACTGCTCCTGGTAACACCACCTTCATCAGAAAGGAAGATGGACATTGAAGAAACTTGTTACAAAGTTTGCTTTCAATATGGCAGGACTAGCCATATGAACAAGATACTGTTCTTGTCTGGACTGTTTGACTTTATGCTGTATAAACTGGACATGCAGGACCCACAGAAAAGTGACTGCTGTTGCAAGATGGACAATGCTACAGGATTCCTGCTTCATGGAAGAATCTACCAGACAGTCTACAAGACACAGAGAAAAATGACTGACAAACTATCAATATGGATGGACAGTTTAAAATTTCCTGCTTTGCTGAGAGGTCTGCCAGACACACTATGGCCTATGGGCTGAAGATGGAACATTACAGAAGAACTTCGGGTGACTGACCAGGCAATGAGTTGTCTCTGTCATTTTTAGAGTTTATATATTATCCTTCTGTGGTCTTTGAAGGAGTTGAAGACAGATAGTTTTGGTTATAGTTTTCCTTAGTTAGGATTAAAGATAAGTTACATATAGGACTTTGGACTCACAAAGATAGGATAGATATTTTCTTTAAGTCTTACAAGATGTTGATGGACTAAATAATGTTAACTGTGATTCTTATTTGATAACTGTTATATGATATATTTTGCTATGTTAAGGTTAAAATCCTTCTCTTTATTTTAGACAGAAAAGAGGAGATGATGGGAGATGTTATTCTGTAAATATGTTTCTCATACTGGTTAATAAATAAAGCACTGTGGCCAACAGGAAAGCAAGATAGGAGGGACTAGGAGACAAGGAGGAAAGAGGAAGTAGTTAGGAGGAGTCAGCATGGAGAGCCTAGAGGAAGCAAGATGCTGGCCTGCCGCGCTCAGATAAGATGACCACGTGGAAATACTTAGATAAGTAGAAATGGGTTAATCACTAAGACAGAGCTAGCCGATAAACAATAATAGTAACTGGCCAACAGCATTGTATCAAATACAGAGTCTCTGCGTGCTATTTGGGGCTAGCGCAGCTGCAGGACCAGACCAGCAGCAGTGGAGGCAGCGGGGAAAACGTGCTCGTAACAATGTACAGTATTCATTCCCCTTTTTTCCTTTAGAAAAATATTGACTGTGATCATTACCATTTACAATCAACCCCATTTAAATGAAAACAAACATATATAAATAATATTTGGGAAACTGGGTGTCATTTTTTCCAAACTGCTTCCTACTGGTTGGGGGCATTGTGAATCGTGAGAAAAACAGAAACCTGGCCAAATCTTGGTCCTAGTAGTCTGAAGTTGCATCGTCTCAGCTATTTTTTATGCTGGATCACCTGGAACACTGCTTCAGGGGGCCTTGCTTTATCAAACCATATTAGTCTGGAAGGAATCCACAGCTTTTCATTTTCCGTGGAAACACAAATAAAATCTCTTTTCTAAAGTAACATAACCTTAGATTTAAATTTTTAAGTCAAAGCATTTTCAAACTATATAAGTTGGATTGATTCACAATTGATAATCAAATGTCTTTTAGTAGTGGTTGCTGATTCCAGAGCAATCAAACAATTCAAAGATAGCACAATAGCATGTGTATTTTCCATCTTTACATGAATTTTTTATTACTCTGTTTCTTTTACTTTTTGTTTTTATTTTTTGAGTCAGGGCTTCTCTGTAACTTTGGTTGCCCTTGAACTCACTCTGTACACCATGCTAGCCTTGAAATCACAGAGACCTGCCTACCTCTGCCTCCTGAGTGCTGGGACTAAAGGCATGTACCACTGTACCCAGCCACTCTTTCTTTCTCTCTTTCTTCCTTTCTTTCCTTCCTTCTTTCTTTCTTTCTTTCTTCCTTCATTCCTTTTATAAATCACTTTATCCTGTTTCTTTTTCTCTCCAAAGCCTATGTATATTTTTAAACACACTGTAAAATTTTATAGGTTTTTCTTCATCTGAATCTGTCTTTCCTGAATATGTTTATCTTTTGCTGGCCATGAGTCTTTAATCTGCTAAACAACATTGCTAAAATCAAAACTTCAGCTGTTTTAGCCTCTGGCTTTCCAAGATGGCAGGGGTGTATTTACTGCCAGGACTGGGAGCTGTGCTCACCACCTTGGTCTGTGCTGCTATCAAGCAGCATGCTGGCGGCTTGAAGATGTGGTCATTGCCACTGCCAGCTGCTTGTACATACCATTCAATTGTTAGCAGGGCCTCTTAAAAGAGCACTGTGGCTTTTCTGCTTATTTTGAGTTATAAAATGGCACCAGCAACCTGTGGCATGAACTTACCTGTAAACCTGACAAAAGCTTAAAAACCAGGCTAGCTCAGTTGATAGAGCATGAATGAGACTCTTAATCTCGGGTTGTGGATTTGTGTACCATGTTGGGTACCATTTTGTAAGGTGAGTTTCCTGGGTCAGCAAGTCCCACTGTCCTTCTCTGCCCTAAAGAAGCACATAGATGCTATATTAATTATGAAACTATTGGCCATTGGCTATGGTTTCTTATTGGCTAGCTCTCTCTTAAATATTAATTTATTTCTATCAATCTAAGTATTTCCACATGGTCTTGGCTTACTAGGAATTCTGGACCTGCATCTCTTTTGCCTGCTACATCTCTGCAGAGAAGAGAGCTAAACAGCTATGTTCTTTTAGTTGAAGTATTAGCAGGCTTCATGCAGGATTTTGAATGTAGAAGACTTAAGTATATATTTCAGAAAATAGCTCATCAATCTTGGAATGAAGGGTGCTTGATATAATTTCTACAATATCTATAGAGTATGATTATACTTATAAGAACAACCTCTTCTTAATATTTCCACTATATAGATATCATACT
This sequence comes from Cricetiscus sungorus, assembly GCA_030556225.1. Classification (NCBI taxonomy): domain Eukaryota; kingdom Metazoa; phylum Chordata; class Mammalia; order Rodentia; family Cricetidae; genus Cricetiscus; species Cricetiscus sungorus. Next base: position 786,748 of record JANBXA010000741.1, read on the forward strand.
AGTCAATTAGTGACAATGTCCCCCTTTGATGTCAATAACCAATGGGGGATTAAAAATAAAACTTAGATTATTATGGCGCATACTCAGATTTTAGTTAATAAAATTAGGAGTAAGAGAGAAGTATGGTAGACAAAAACAGGATTAAGTGTTATATCAACTTTGAAAAGGAAAACAGATTATTAAAATAACTAGGAGAGAAAAGCTGGGTTATTGTTAGGGTTACCAGATTTTAGAGATTTTTAAAACGAAAAAGGTTTATAACTAACAAGTTAAAGGGGAGAGGATAAGGATGAAAAGAAGAAAATGCATATAGTAAGAGATGAGGCATATGAGATGTGGGTGAAGAGTGCAGTAGGAATGCCTTCTGGGTGGAAAAAAAACATGAACAGTCCTAACCCTAACTTAGCAATAGACAAACAAAAGCAATACCAACATGAGACATGTGTGCAAGAGTGGGAAGGCTGTAATCGTCAGGAAATAGAAAGAACTTTTAAGAAGTGAATTCTTGCATCTGCTATGCTGACTTAAAAAGTGAAATTCTCAGATCCCTCTGGCTGCAGGGGGCTCCTTAAAGTGCTGTGTGGAAGCGTCATAAGGGAGCAAGATAAGCTCAGGAAGGGATGTCCTGAGTCTTTCCTGAGAGTTTCCTTGGATCCCTGCACTCCATGGTGGCTGCTTCTGGTCCTGCAGGGGCAAGAGGGGTAGAAAGCCTTCCCTTCCAGTTTCTTTTCTCTCATCATTACATGCATTTCATTCTTTATCCTTTCTCACCATTTCCCTTTCCCTCCTCCTTATGGTTTCCTGGGAGTCTAACACAAAGGGAAAATGACTTCTACCTGGTCTGTTAGCTGAAATAAGCTTTCTCTTCTATTATATGGGACCAAATGTTTCCATTTAACCTCTCACAGGATTATTCTATCTTTTAAAATGGAAATGTCAAAAATTATAAAGAATTATATAAATTATGGTAAGGCTCATCTATAGATGAAGCAAATGTAAATTTTTGATATGTATTTCATACCATGTTATAGTACATATACACTATGTGTATACACTATACTATATATATATATATATACATACACTATATATAGTGTGTGTATGAATATGTATTTTGTGCATATTTATATATGTTATATGAATATATAAATAAAATGAGAGAACATGGATGGAGTTAGAGTAAGGAGAAGGAGGGAATGGAATCAATATAAATACAGTACTTGTTCAAAAAATTTAAAAAACTACATGATAGGTAAAGTGATTGAATTTGAATATATTGACTAAAGTAAGTTTTCTTTAGAATAATAACATTGTTTCAAATCTTGTAAAAACCATGGAAAGATAAAACAAATTTCTCTTCTAAGACAGGCAGTGATTGAGATATCACAGCAGAAACTCGGTGACTGAGTTGAAGAAGTAGTTCAAGGAGATGACTATTTGCAGGTATTATAAAGGATGCATATGTTTAATTACTCTTAAAGTTCAAAGTAGTTATATGAAGATAAATATGTATTCTGTCTTATATCCCTTAGCTTGGGGGTGTATTTATCATTAATTAAAACGACGATCTGGGGCTTCTGTGGATGTCATTTGCAGATTGGACTTCCATGTGGCTCTCCTGGGAGCTTAAAGTAAGCAAGCTCCTAGCTAGCACAGCTGCTTCTTATCAGCTGATAAGAAGCTGATCAGTTCACACCATCTTAACGAGAAGGTATTTAAAGTGTCTGTGCTTCAGCCTCAAGGCCTGGATGAGAAACTTGGCCCTACCACTAGCATGCTGAGATCCTGGGAAGATTGGTTAACTTCTCCATCTCAGTTTCCTCTTCTGAAAAGAGAGAAAACACTAACAGTGTCCCATGCTGCTGTGGATTAAATAAACTGGTTGTAGATGCCGATGTAGCTCACAAAATGCACTTAACTAAAAATGTACATATGTTTTAACCTTTTGATAATTTTATCACTGTTATTTTTAAAAAAGATAAAATAACTAATTTGGGTTTGTATCATTATCACAGCTCTTTTGCAGAAAACAAAATACTCATGCTGTCTGGGTATTATTTATAAACATGTGTGATAATGTAGCTTAGATTTTTCTGGATAAGGAATGATATAACTGATTGCATTTTCTGAGTACCTATAGTTGATGAAGAGTGAAGACATTGTGGTTGAACTTTAGGGAATTGTCTATATGGTCTTACTGAAACACATTCATATATAACATACACACACACACACACACACACACACACACACACACACACACACATATATATATATATATATATATATATATATATAATTTTCCTGGGTACATGTAAAAAATCATACAAAGCCATTTTGCCTCTCCTGAAAGCATTACATCAGTAATTTAATTTGAATTTTTACTCTAAATTTGACTCCACTATCAAATCAGTGAGGCATCCATTATCATTGCTTCATCAAAAGTTCTGTTAGAAAAACTTGCAAAAGCTTTCAGATCTGAGATTTTTATCTTCAGTATTGTGTCTGTTCTGTTGAGACCTGGCCTGGCATCTGCAGAAGGGTTTGCAGCGCTTGGAGGAGGCTCACACAGCACTTCAGCTTTTTATTTTTCTCCTCACTCGTCCCAGTTCTAGAGTTCTGGCACAACTCCGAATGGAAGGTAAACGGTGCATAAGAGTCAAATGGGGCATAAAGTCTAACCACTACTTATTTCTTAGGAATTTGATGTGATGTTAGGTGATTATGTGAATACCTGAGAAGTAGGGAAAGACCCAGGACCCATATTTGACCCCATCCTTTTCTTCTCCTGTTCAGTGTACAAACAGCTATTCTAATCTTCCTGTTCCCTTACATCTTAGACAGTCACTTTCAGTATCAGTTTTGAATATTCCATATTTGCTTTATAGCTATTTCAAATCTTTTTAACATGTTAGCTTTAAAAATTGTTTCTGACAGGAGCTGACTTTGATTCTGAGAATGCAGAAGGCACAGATTATGTCCTGTTACATTTTTTTTAAATATTTGAGTCTGGTTATATTTTTATCTCCCTAACCTAAGATAGTGACAGAGGCTGTTTCTTAGACAAACAAACACAAATGGTTTGTTTGAGGCTTTAATGGTTTTCCTGAGCCCTGTGTTGGGATATGATATTTATGAGGTGGAAGAATCTTTGACAAAAATGAATGATTTAGACCAAAATGTCTATTGGGTTCATTGTATCAGTTAATGAATTTAAAGATAACCTCAGAAACAATAAAATGTGTTGATGTGAGATTGGGGCATGAAAACAAAGCCACTTCCTCTTGGACTTACTTAACCAAAAGCAAACCCAAATTTGAATTCTCTGTTTCTCTTTGCCTCCCACTGTCTATAATTTCTGGTTACTGGTCTGTCTGCTGTGTATGTCCCTCTGATGTCTTTGAGTTTTGCCTCTTTCTGAGTCTGTCTCTAACAACAGGGTTTTCTCTGTATTTAATGAGCATCAGAGAAAACATGGCATAAGAAAGGGATGAGGGATTAATTACAGAAATCTTTAAGTTTGGCAAGAAAAGAAGCCACTTCACTTACAATGAATAGCATTCAATACCACAAACAGACATTATGAACCTATATCTACATGTTGCTTCCAACACTTATGGCAGATATTTGTTTTAAGGCTGCTTCCAACCTATTAACTCTTTCAACAAATCATTAACACACACACACACACACACACACACACACACACACATTGTTCTGGGTCAGGGGTATGGAATATAAAACTTAAGTTTAATGCACAGCATAAGTTTAGGTGTAAAAGCTAGTTGCATGGGAAATCAAGACATAATGATATTGGTGGCATTATTCTCTTAAATAGATTGGTACACGGTAGCACCCATAGTAGTCTTAAATAATTTCAAGGTGATATATTAGGAGAGTGTGATGGCTATGTATTGCCTGGTAGGAAATTCTTCTGTTGTCCTGGTAAGTGTGGTCACTGGGTGCCTTAGTTAGGGTTTCCATTGCTGTGAAGAGACAGAGACACTATGACCACAGTTCTTACAAAGGAAAAGCATTTAATTGGTGTGGCTGACAGTTCACATGTTCAGTCCATTACCATCATGGCAGGGAGCATTGCAGTATTCAGGCAGATATGATGCTGGCTACATCTTTATCACAGAGCAACAGAATTGGACTAGGTCACTGGGCATGGCTTAAGCATATATGAGACCTCAAAGACCATCTCCTTCATCCAACAAGGCTGTATCTACTCAAACAAAGCCACACCTCCTAATGAATGGTGCCACTCCCTGGAGGGGGGTAATTTTCTTCCAAACAACTACACTGGGGGTTCCAGGTAAATGTGTTTCTATGTACTGGGAGCTGACACTTAGGAATAAGATGACTAAGGAGTCACTGAGAGGGTGCACAGGAGGGAAGAAAGCAATGTGTTCCACCAGGATCTGCTTAGTTCCCTGGGAATGAGGGAAGGGGGTGTGAAGAGGTCATTTGCCACAGAGCTGGGCATTAGACTTGAGGATTGGTCTTAGAAAAAAGAGGGAAAAGTGTAGATCTGCACTTAGCCTATCTGCTTCCCTGGAAGGAGTTGCCTGCAGGTTCTTTGTCTATATCTGTTGGAGATGGTATCTGGGGTAAAGCAATGAGTGGGAGGAAGGAAGTAGGAAGTGAAGATCTGTGTAATCTGCTGGAGATGAAGGCACAGGGGAAAAGATGCCACAGAAGGTAGTCTAATGTCAAGCTAGGGATATTGGATCTAGAGAACAGGGGAAGAAGTGAAGATCTTCAGTGAGCATACCTGCTTCCCTGGCTTGAGTGGCCTACCTGTCACTGGAGAGCACCTACTGGAAATGGGGGTACGCCCCTGGGCAAAATCTAGTTTTAACTTATTTTTATTATTATTGTGACTGACATCATTATGCATATGTGCATGCAGTTATCACTATTTTATGCTGATTTGATTCCTACATGCCTAGCTATTAAATTAATAGGGGATTAAACCAAAATATATAAATAATTTAAAAACTAATCATAAAGGGGACAAATAATTCAGCCAATAAAATTAATAAGTGTGTTGTCATTAGTACCAATGGCCAGCAAAAATATTCAACATTTTTGCAATCATGGAAACGCAAATCAAAACCATGTTGAAATTATATTTTTACCCCATTCAACATAATTATAATCAAGAGAACAAAAAATAGTCATGTGTGTGAATGTGGAGAAAAGAAACCTAATGTGATAGGGCAAGACAATGTGGAGGTTCCTTCATCTTGTATTCTTGCTGAGGCTAGTTGAGTTTTAACTGAATTTAATATCCTTGATGGGAAAACTTGTGGAAATTTACCCAGCTCTGTTCTAAGACCCAAGCTTAAGATGTTCTAGCTAACTTATCTTAGCTTCTGTTAAACACCAACTTGTTCAGAACCTCCATAACTAGCTAACTGCTTATCATAGCTTCTGTTAAACTGCTTTCTCATATAAACCTTCTCCTGCAGCTGGAGCAAGATGCTGGAGTGTAGTTTTGCCTTTAAAAACGCATTACTCTAAATGCTGGATGCTATAGTTGGGCCCTGCATACCTGTATGTAGCCCCATCCAGCTGGAATAAAAACTTTAAATTGGCTACTGGTGGAGTCTGAGTGGTCTTTTCTGATGGGCTTCCTGAAACAGTTATGCACTGTTGATAGAAATGCAAATTAGTCTGGATACCATGGAAACTAGTGTAGAGGTTCTATAAACATCTTTCTATAATGAGAACATCTGTGAGACAACCAAGAAAACATTTCTTCAACCTCTGAACAAAGTCAATAGAAATTCTATATTGTCTCGGAATATAAATTTCTGCATAATGTAACAGTTGTTATATGTTATAAATATTGCAGCTCATAGGAAATAATACTTAGACAACCCAATCATCCTGATACCTCATGCCAAATCCAGCTTGTTTGTGGCCATTGTAATGCCTGTGGAACACAGGTAAAATCTAAAGTGCAATGACTACACAGCAAGGTTCTGTATCTGTTAAGCAACAATAGGATATTTCTAGCTTTTTTGTATTCTGAAAAACTTCATATATGAATTTTGTTAGGTCACATACTTTGATACCATAGGATATATACACTTATTTCCATTTATTCTGTAGTCACACAGAGTTGAGAATATTAAAGCAGAATAAAACCCCACTGGGAAAAGTCATATATACCTTGCTATCAAAGATTTCTGGTGTGTAACAGGACATTAATGAGACATGGTTCCTTCACCACCAAAACAGAGCCATCTACACTGATAAAAGGGGACATTCTTTAAAGGACATTGTTGATATGAGCAGCTAGTTTTATTGAAGACATGCCCTATAGTACAAAAAGAAAGAGCAGGGAGAGAATAAAAATATATTTTCTTCTAGTTCTTCACCATGGCTCTTCTTTAAGATTTTAGAATCATGTTAATATACCTTCTCCTCAATAATGCCACTGTAAGCTCAGTGTCAAATACAGTAACAATCTGAGACATCATTTCTTAATAGACATCATTTAGTCCAAGCATGCTTCCTATTCTCCCCTATGTCCTTACATGACCACATGATGGGAGATGTCATTCTGTAAATATGTTTCTCTTATTGGTTAATGAATAAATTCCTGTTGACCAGTAGGAAAGCAAGATAGGTGGGACAAGGAGACAAGGAGGATTCAGGGAGAGGTAGGAGAATTCAAGATGTAGAGACTTGAGGAAGGAAGAGTCTCTCCGATAAGATAAGACCACATAGAAATACTTAGATTAATAGAAATGGGTTAATATTTAAGACAGAGCTAGCCAATAAGAAATGCTAGTAACTGGCCAACAGCATTGTATCTAATACAGCATCTTCGTGTGTTATTTGGGGCTGACTCAGCTTTGAGACCAGGCTGGCAGAAAAATTGCTCATAACAGCCACATTACTAGGTCTGAGCAATACTGTGAGTAGCTGGAGAGTATCCATCAAAGCAGAAAACAAATGTAATCACATGATCTGGTTCTGCACACACCACTTAATATTCTTTCAGGTTTTAGCCTGTAATGTGCAGCAGAGTCCCAAAAAGCAGGACTTAACTGACCCAAAATTAACATACCAAGAACAACAAATCAAACCTAGTTGTGAGCTACTAAGGTCTGAGCATTTCTGCAGTCAGAGTGGCTGACATGCCAAGTCATGTTACTGACCTTAAAAAATAAAAATAAAAATGTCTCTCATATTCAGATGCTGCTTCTCAACTTCCTGTTTACTATCAGATTAAGACTGTTGATGGGAGATGTTATTCTGTATATATGTTTCTCATACTGGTTAATAAAGCACTATGGCCAATGAGATAGCAAGATAGGCGGGGCCAGGAGACAAGGAGGAAAGAGGAAGTGGGAAGGAGGAGTCGAGATGTAGCCCAGAGAAGAAGCAGGACGCCTGCCGCGGCTCCCCGATAAGACAACCATGTGGAAATACTTAGATAAGTAGAAATGGGTTAATAATTAAGACACAGCTAGCCCATTAACAATAATGGTAACTGGCCAACAGGATTGTATCAAACACAGAGTCTCTGAGTGTATTTGGGGCTCACGTGGCGGCGGGACCATGGCAGCAGGACCTGCTGCAGCCGGCGGGAAGAACCTGCTGTAACCGGCAGGGAGGAACCTGCCATAACAGACTGTCTCACTATCTTTCCACTGGTTGTCCAGAAGAATTTCTTAACTGTACTGCCTATCTCTTAGTTCATACCTCTCCAATACACTGGCACTCTGACTCAGTCCAAAGTGTACATCCAACTGGATCACTTTACTGTTTCAGGACCACCACCACCACCACCCCACGTGTACCCCATCTCTCTATTGTGCAAAGGAACATGTCTCCTCTCCTAGTCCCTGTGGCTTTTCATCCTCATGGCCATTTTTACTGCATGGTTTAAGACAAACGAGCTCAGTCCAGCATCTTCTTTTACACGTCATTCTTCATAAAGCTTGAAAAGCTCTACTGGTTAATGAAACCTCCACAAATGTCACATCCTTTCAAAAAGCTTTTTCCCAATCTAGATGATATTACCAAATTGTGAAATTACATTTACAAATCAAAATTATAGGTACTTGCCCTTTTCTTCCTTCAGCATTTTCCAGGCAGTTTTACTTTAACCCATTTCATCAAATTATACCCTTTGCTGGCTCCTAGATCCTTATTAAACCATGTTCCTCAGGGATAGAGGACATTTCCTATTCATCTGCTTAAACTCGGCTCTTAATACCTTCTCTGTCATACACATAAGAAGCACTTACAACTAATCCCCTATGCACATTGAGAGCTGGTTTGTGCTGGAAACATTGAACTTCAAGGACATTTGGAGGTGTCTCTGGTTCATTACATCTCTCAGGTCAACCCATTGTTATGCTTCCCTTTCTTATAACTGGCAATTCCTGGGTCATTCCTGGGTCAAATTCCTGGGTCAAAAAGAAGGCAAAAAGTCAGGCATGATCTTCTGGATTCCATCTCCTTTGTAAATTGTATCAAGGCTTTTTTTTTTTTTCTGGGTGAATGTGTTAGGAGAATTTGGGTATTTTAAAAGGCCATTCTAGATTCCAAGTCAGTATAACGACCATGATGTCATTCTAATGTTGAAGAAAATTATTCTTATATCCTTGAAGTCAAGTAAGCTAGTCCACTGGAAAGAATTCACGTTGTCTTCTAAATGGCATGAGTTTGAGATGTTTCAAAGAATTACTCAACAGCTTATGGCCCTTGAGCACTCCTTTAACATTCTTGTCATCATGAATCACCCCCATTGTTTTAATCTTATTGGAGAAATCTAGATTGTTGCACACCTGATGCAGAACAAAAGTATACAAAGAAAATGCGTTTGCACTACTATTTCCATTTGAGATACTAACAACTAGTCACAGGGCCAACACCCCTCACCTTTACTGGTGATTATGAGAAGACACACTCTCATTCTACACCCCACCACAGCTATACCCTTGAGTCACTGCACTAACCACATACATGCATACCTGCACACATTTATTTAGTATTTGAAAACTGTGAATGCAAGTTTTGCTAATAATTTCTGGGGTCTCTTAGGTAACATAAAACATGATTTGTCTCTTGGGGTACTTACCAGATTGGCCCAGTGAATACAATTATAATGTGGTGTAGTTAGGGCTTTGCTCCATGTAAACCAGGACCTGATGGCAGAGCACTACAATATGGTACCAATCATGTACTCTAAATTAAATACCACACAACAGAAGCACTCATGTTTAATTTGGTAAAAGTAGCTGCATAATAAAATATTTACTCATTCTCCATATTCTAAATCTGTAGCTCACAAGTTTGCACACACACAGTCGCTGCACACACACACACACACACACACACACACACACACACACACACACATGCACAAAGGGAGAGAGGCTCAAGCATTACTCAGGAACACACTTCTTGAAGACACACACAAAAAAATGATGAAATGATATTCCCATTGTCTTCTATTTCTCTTCCATTCTGGCTTTAAAATTATCCATTTAAAAGGAGCTATTTTCTATTTCTGAAAATCACTAGACTCTACAGAAACCTTGATGATGAACTACACCAAATGAAACTGGGGATTCAGGAGCATTCAAGGCAAACCACTTTCCTGTCTCTCCACTAGAGGGTAGCATTTCAAAAGGCAAAATCTTTCTCAGTATCAAAGCAGAGTGGGCAAGGTGGGGGAGGGTGGGAATTGTGTTAGTCCCTTTTCACCCCACATAAGGGTTCTACATCTTGGCTGAGAGCAAAGTCCTGGCAACACGTGTTCCAGCCTAGGAAAGCCTCTTGCGGGAGAGCATTGAATCCAGTGACATTGGCCACCCTGTGACAGGAAGAAAAGATGCTCCTGAAACTCTCTGTGTTGCTCCTTTGGAATCAAGTGACTCGTAAGTTCAGGAGATTTCCAGTTTACACAACAGAAATTCATTGAGAGAGTAAAAAATCTCTGGCAACAAATCATAAGTATGAAGGGAAGAGGGAGGGGTAGGCAGGGAAAAAAATAATGGGAAGGAAACCCACCTCAACTTTGAGAATCCCTACATCCCTTGTACCTTTGTGTTTTTCCCTTTATTAATATCTATGATCGTCACTATGTGGGATTCACTGTCTTCCATACAGTCTGCAATTTATCCACCATGCTTCCACTCTCCCCCATGCACTTCCTGGTCCAGAGTGATTACCAGTCCACTTTTAGTCCCATGGTTTCTTTTGCAATTTATACACATTTATACATCATTCAAATTTGACTCTCTATGTACTGCTTTGTTCTGAAACAGGTTTGGGCACCCAGCAGCTAGAGCAGAATCCTCGGTCTCTGGCTATTCCAGAGGGGCAAGATCTCACGGTGTACTGCAACGCCTCAAGCATTTTCCCGCAATTTTACTGGTACAGACAGGTGCCCAGGGAAGGTCCTATCTTTCTGATGACATTAGTCAAGAGTGGAGAAGTAAAGGAACAGAATAGGATGACTGCTAAGTTTGGTGAAGCAAGGAAGGACAGCTCCCTGAGCATCATGAGAGCCCAGCCTGGGGATGCAGGCATCTATTTCTGCGCAGGAACACATTGCTCTTGTGGCCTCTGCTACCTGCCCCAAAACCCTGCAGCTGTAGACTCTTACTACACCACTTCCATGAGCTTCTAATTCCAGAAGCTTACCCAGTTATGAACATGAAAAGTGTTAGCACCCCAACTCCTCCTTGCTTCATGGACCCTTTTTTTTTTTTTTTTCCTGCCATTCTAGAAAATACGGACCACAGATACAAAACCCTCTGCTGTGAGATGAGTCTAGGAATGTGGCCTGCTTTTTTTAAAAAAAAATCAAGAACAATGTAAACAAACAGTCACTCAGGACAGACCTTAGAAGAGATCAACACAAGGGACCAATGGTAATCATCAGATAGAAAGTTCCATGATTCAAAAACTCAGTATACATTCCACACTCTGTGTTATAGTTTGGGCTTGCTATGAAAAGGTTTTGACCAATGAGACAATAACTACAGATCTCAGAATTGCCTATGGAAGTGTTTCTGATCAATGAAATGTGCTCACAGATCTGTTTCCCATAGTGTTTTCACTTTTATGCAAAAACCTGTCTAGTCCTCCCCATCTTCTTTCCCTCATGCCACATAGTAGTAAGAATTTTGCCATGAAGAAAAGTGCAAGTGTAACTATGACTCCAGCTCTACCCAACAGAATCCAGTGTTGCTCCAGATGAATCTGAACACAAAGCATTTTTATTTCTTTATTTCTTCCTTGACCCACTGGTAGTCCAGCAGGGACTTGTCCAGCGTCCATGACTTTATAGGCTTTCTGTTGTTTCTATTGTTGTTGAAATCCAGCTTTAATCCACGGTGGTCTGATAAGACACAGAGGACTATTTCAATTTTCTAATATTTGTTAAGACTTGCTTTGTGACTCAGTATATATTCAGTTTTGAAGAGATTCCATGAGGTGCTGAGAAGGTACATTATTTTGGGTGAAATGTTCTGTACATACCTGTTAGGTCCATTTGAGTTATGATGTCTGTTAATTCCATTATTTCTCTGTCTATTTTCTGTCTGAACAACCTGTCCATTGGTGAGAGAGGGTATTGAAGTCTCTCACTATCAATTTGTGGGGTTCAATGTGTGACTTAATATTTGATGATGTTTCTTTTTACAAATGTGAGTGCCCTTGCATTTGGGGCACAGATGTTCAGAACTGAGACATCATCTTGGTGGATTTTTCATTTCCTGAGTATAGAATTCCTTCTCAATCTCTTTTGGTGAATTTTGGCTTGAAATCTATTTTGTTAGATATTAGGATAGCTACACCAGCTTGCTTCTTAGGTCCATTTGATTGGAAAATGTTTTTCCAACCCTTTATTCTGAGGTAATGTCTATCTTTAATGTTGAAGTATGTTTATTGTATGGACCAGAAGGATGAATCCTATTTCCATATCCATTCTACTAGCCTGTGTCTTTTTATTGGTAAATTGAGTCCATTGACACTGAGAGATAGTAATGATCAGTAATTGTTAATGCCTATTATTTTGTTAGTGATGGTGGTGGTGGTGGTGGTGTGTGTGTGTGCGGGCGCGTGCGTGTGTTTCTCTTTTTTGGATTTTTCTGGTATAAGATTGTCTAATGTTTGTGTTTTCTTGGGTGTAGTTAACTTCCTTGGGTTGGAGTTTTTCTTCTAGTAGCCTTTGCAGGGCTAGATTTGTGGATAGGTAATGTTTAAATTTGACTTTTTCATGAAGTATCTTGTTTCCCCATCTATGGTGACTAAAAGTTTTGCTGGGTATAGTGTTCTAGGCTGGAATCCATAGTCTTAGAGTCTGAAATATACCTGTCCAGACCTTCTGACTTTTAAAGCCCCTGTTATAGTGCTTTTTCCCTGCCAGTCTGGTCCCACCGCCTTGCCAGCCCCAAATAACACATGGAGACTCTTGTATTTGATATAATGCTGTTGGCCAGTTACTAGTTTCTTATCGGCTAGCTCTGTCTTAATTATTAATCCATTTCTATTAATCTAAGTACTTTCACATGGTCTCATCTTATCAGAGAGAGTGGTTGGTTGACTTTCTTCTCTCTCCGTCCTCCATCTTGACCTCTCCCTACTTCTTCCGGAGTCTTCCTTGTTTCCTAGTCCTGCCTTCTTTCCTATTGACCTACAGTGCTTTATTCATTAACCAATAACAAAAACATATTTACAGAATGACATCTCCCATCATCTCCTATTTTCTGTCTAAAATAAAAAGAAGGGTTTTAACCTTAGCATAGCAAAATATATCACACAACAGTTATCAAATAAGAATCACAGTTAACAATATTTAGTACATTAACATTTAGTAAGATTTAAAGAAAATATTGCATTATCTATCCTATCTTTGTGAGTCTAAAGTCCTATATGCAATTTATCTTTACTCCTAAATAATGAAAACTATAACCATAACTATCTGTCTTTAACTCCTTTAAAGACCACAGAAGGATAATATGTAAACTCTAGATTGACAGAGACAACTCTCCTGGTCAGTCACCCGAAGTTCTTCTGTAATGTTCCATCTTCAGCCTATAGGCCATAGTGTGTCTGGCAGACTTCTCAGCAAGGCAGGAAACTTTAAACCGTCAACCTGTTTTGGCAGTTTGTTAGTCATTTTTTTTCAGTGTCCTGCAGAATGTCTGGCAGACTCTATCTATAATCTGTGGTAAATTATACATTATATTTCTAAATGAGCTATATAAACACAATACCTAAACAAGAGGAGTAATATACTTTTCACAAAATTGACCTTAAATTGTATAAATAAATGAAAATCCATTCCAAAACAAAATATTCGTATCTATACCATAATCCCCTTTAAAAAAAAAATTGGTTGTGGGCATTAACCATTTATAACCAAGCCCATTTAAATGAAAACAAACATTTATAGACAATATTTGGGAATTTGGGTGTCATTTTTTCCAAACTGCTTCCTGTTGGTAGGGGATGCTGTCATGGGGGATCCTAAGAAGAGGCAGAAATCCTGGCTGTAGTCTGTAAGGCTACTTTGTCCAAGTTGTTTTGAATATTGGATTACCTGGCTTGCTGGTTTTTTTTTGGGGGGGGGGTCTTGCCATGTTGGGCGCCATATGTTACGAGTGGTTTTTCCCTGCCAGTCTGGTCTCACTGCCTTGCCAGGCCCAAATAACACATGGAGACTCTTATTTGATATAATACTGTTGGCCAGGTACTAGTTTCTTATCGGCTAGTTCTGCCGTAATTATTAACCCATTTCTACTAATCTAAGTACTTTCACGTGGTCTCATCTTATCGGAGAGAGTGGTTGACGTTTTTCTCTCTCTGTCCTCCATCTTGACCTCTCCCTATTTCTTCCGGAGTCCTCCTTGTTTCCTAGTCCTGCCTATCTTGGCTTCCTATTGGCCAACAGTGCTTTATTCATTAACCAATAACAGAAACATATTTACAGAATAGCATCTTCCATCAAGCCCCCATTATGAAGTCGGGTGTGATTCTAATAGGTCTGCCTTTAAAAGTTAGTTGGCCATTTTCCGTTTCAGGTTTTAATAGTCTTCTTTGTTCTGTATGTTTGGCATTTTGATTATTATATGCAAAGGGGATTTTCATTTCCAGAATTCTGTCAGTTTGTGTTTTCTTTGTTGCTTTTATTTTAATTTCAAGTCTTGAGTAGTTTGATTTACCTGTTACTCATTTTTCTTTCTCAGCTTTCTTGGCATTCTTTAAGGGATTTACTGATTTCCTCCAGTTTTTGGTTGTCATTTCCTCAATTAGGAAGTTTTTTATTTACTCTTTAAGGACCTCTACCATCTTCATAAAGTTGTTTGTAAAGACATTATCTTGTATTTCAATTGCATTGGTATATTCAGGTCTTCCTGTCATAAGGATAGCCCAGGCAATTGTTGATTTATTCTTACACTAATGTATAGGTATCTGGATTTGGAATGATTAAAGGTCTAGGTGTTGATTCCTGAGTTTGTCTTTGTAGTATGATGTCTTAGTTACAGTTTCTATTGCTTTGAAGACATACCATGATCATAGCAGCTCTTATAAGAAAAACATTTAATTGGGGTAAACTCTTACAGTTTAAGAGCTTCAGTCTATTATCATCATGGCAGGGAACATGAAGGCATACAAGCAGACATGATGCTGGCTACATCTTGATCAGTAAGCAACAGTAAGTAGACTGAGACATTGGGCAGTATCTTGAGTATAGGATACCTCAAAGCAAGCTCTCACAGTAACACACTTCCTCTAACAAGACTGTACCTATTGCAACAAAGCCACCCCTCCTAACAGTGCCACTCTTTATGAGTTTATGGGGGTCAATTACACTCAAACTACCACAGATGGGTGTTTTATTGCTTGGTTTCTGTTTCCTCTTCAGTCTTCCAGTCTTTGTGGCTTGTATGTCTGGTGACCAGTTTGACCTCTGATCTAGGACAGGGTCTCTGTCCAAGTTGGGAGCTGGCCTTCTGGCAGTAGACTTGGCCTTCAGTGCAGCAGGGGTTCTCTGATGTTCTGATGGGTGTGTCCTACACCTGTTCTTCTGACTGATATGGCCTACACCTGAGCAGCAGGAGTCCCCTGGAGTTGGTGGCAGGTCCTAGCCTCTGGGTTGGCAATGAGGTGGGTGGGGCAGGAGGTGAGAAGGGAATGGTATCTAAGGAGTGGATCAGTTCTGACTGGTGCAGCTTGTACCTGAATAGCTAGTCTTCTGGAGTTAGGGAGAACAGGCTACAAAGATGGGAGGGCTTGGGCAGTGGAATGGGTCTTGGGAAGCATAATTTATGGAGTGGGGCAGTTCAGCTGGCAGGCATTTCGTTCACATGTTCTTCTGACTGGTGTGGCCTATACCTGAGAAGCTGTAGACTGCCAGGCACAAAACATGTTAAAGAACCATTATGCCATTGAATCTCTTGCTATTATAGCCAAATGAAAGCCTACCTATAGTAAGACTGAGATGGCTTTGTGGTTTCTCTTTTCATGGGCAAGTGTAGTAGGGAGTGCAAAACATTGTGCTTTTTTACAAAGTGACCCTTTTATGGATTCTACATATTTCCCCAAACATTAATATTCTTATAAAGAAAATGCCTTTCATTAGCACAGCCTCATCTTTTAAAAGCTCATCTCTATTTTTTACATTCATAGAAGACTCTGGGGTCTAGTTTCCTCACCAAGTCTTGTAACCAAGCCAACACCAAGTCCCATGCAAATGATGGATACCATATCTTACTCTTTTTTTCACATTTTTATTTTAAAAGTGATTTTCCATATTCTATAATTGAACATTAGTTCAGTAGCCAACTTCAAAATCAACCCTTAAGAGATTTAGCATATGGTATGTCTTCATCACAAGTTTAAGGGAAAATAATAAATTTATAAATAAGAAAATGGTGGCTGAAGAAATGGCTTCATAGCTAAAGGCAATTGCTGCTCTTGAGGAGGACCCAAGTTCAGTTTCCAGCATCCATAATCTGTTGCTTATGACTTCCTATAACTCTAACCATAAAGAATATAATACCCACTCCTGGCCTCTTCAGCCATCAGAATAGAGTTACACACACACACACACACACACACACACACACACACACACACACACACACGGGGAGGAGAGAGAGAGAGAGAGAGAGAGAGAGAGAGAGAGAGAGAGAGAGAGAGAGAGAGAGAGGAGGAAGAGAAGGAGGGGGAGGGAGAGGAGGAAGGAGAGAGGGGGAGGGAAGGAGAGGCAGGGAGGGAGAGGGGGAGGGAAGGGAGGAGAGAGGGAGAGGGAAAGAGATTAAAAGAAATTTTATTAAAAAATAAGAAAAGAATTTTAGTCCACCCTGGTACAAGGGAAATGGTTCTGTCCCCTTCCCTTTCCTCCAGAATTTGCTTACTCTGAATTCTCTGTGTCCCTTTGAAATGTACATAAATCTTTTCAAAAGAATTAAGTCCCTTAGCCAGTTTTGTAACCTACAGCTATCTTTCTCAAATTTCTGGAAGCCATAACTGAAATATTATCATCAATAGATGCAGTGCCCCCTCTCTCAGCTCTCTCGGGCAGGGAAAGCTCACCTTGGAGGTACTTTCTCCAAGTTTAAGACTAACCTCCTATCATAAAGATAAGAGTTTGTTTTTTGTTTCCTTCAGAAAAGTGGCATTAATAATGTAGCAAGCTTGATCATGAGGTAAGCTAAGGCTGGGTCAAGCATGCTATTAAGCTCACTTATTTTAGAACTCAGCTGTTTGTCTTGAGGAATCATATGCATTTTGGTCTACCTAGCTATATGAAAGAATGAGATGTCTTTCAAATGTTCCATGCTTTTAACAAGTTGCTTATTAAGATTTATTGCTTACTAAATAATAAAGCTGTTTTCATTTTCTTCTACCTTTTTGGAGAAGTGTTCTTGGCTGCAAAAGGCTTGCTTGCATTTCCCTGACAAGACTCCCCAATGTCTTTTCATAGTCACTGTGCTTAGAGCCTATCTCCTTGAAAAGCAATGCAGACACCGTGGGGAAAAAACAGTGAAGGGCAATCGCCATTTACTGACTGTGTAATGGGGGGATGTTTTTTCCATCACAAATTCTGTGCAAGGTAAGTGTAAGTGCTTAGTTCACAACACTTTATGAGGATTAGCAGCATTTTGTGAATTGCTTACTACAATCACAACTTTCAGGAAACGCACTAAAATTTTCATCTGTATCCTGCTATGTATTCTAAACAGAGAATATATAAATGATGCAGTTTCTTCTTCCAAGGAATTCATTCATGGTAACAGAAGGCTGTCAGCTAGTTCCCACAGCCACCATTCCCTTGAGGCTAAAATCCTGATTTACAATCTCCATTTCAAGGAGTAATGAAATGCTCCATGTGCCTGTGTCTTCCTGGAAATGCATTGTTGACTCCAGGATCAGATGCAAGTATCTGGGGGAATGCAGCAGACCCATCAGGTCGAGAAGACATTTCTCACAATAGTCCTCCCACTCTCTGCTTTTCATTCTTCCTACCCATTTTTCCACAATGTTCCCTGAGCCTTGGGGAAGGGAAGTGTAGCATAAATGTCCCCATTTAGAACTGAACACTGTACTGTCACTTATATGCATGGCCATGGCCCCCATGAATTCACAGCACCCAGCACCCATTGTTTCCTGCGCAGACCAATCCAATCAACATTCCAGCATGGAATAAGAAGGAGCATGAGGTCTAATGCCTAGCTAAGGAGCTATTGGTAACTGATGGCTGGGAGAAGGAGACTTTGTTTTCTTCGGGGGTGTGGGCCTTTTGTAGCATGTATGTTTCTGCCAGCCCGCCAACCTGCCAGTCTGGGCCCATAGCAGCGCCTGCCCCAAATAACACTCACAGACTCCGTATTTGATACAATCCTGTTGGCCAGTTACCATTATTGTTTATGGGCTAGCTCTGACTTAATTATTAACCCATTTCTACTTATCTAAGTATTTCCACATGGTGGTCTTGTTGGGGAGCTGCGGCAGGCGTCCTGCTTCTTCTCTGGGCTACATCTCGACTCCTCCTTCCCACTTCCTCTTTACTCCTTGTCTCCTAGCCCCGCCTATCTTGCTATCTCATTGGCCACAGAGCTTTATTAACCAGTATGAGAAACATATATACAGAATAACATCTCCCATCAGCCTTTGGGAGGTTTCTCATGCTCCAGTAGATGGTCCCATATTCATGCATATACAGGCAAAACTAACTAGATTAATTAGATCCAGTGGGTGATTTTTTAAAAAGGAAATAAAAGTAAGAAGAGGGCATGGCATTGGGGTGGAAAGGACATGTAGTAGGGAGGAACCTGGGAAGAGTGGGAGGGGAAGGATGAAAGATGTATATAATTGAATATGTTGTACCCCTGTGTGATATCCTTAAAAAATTAAGTTAGCTTTTTAAGTTAAAAAATGTAGGTGTGCAGCTGCATTGCTGTTCGGAATGTGGTACTAGTGCTAGGTTTACTCTTCAAGGAGCGCTCTAGTTAGAGAAAGAATCCCTTGGTTTTGAAAAATCCTGACTACTGCAGAAAGAATCTCTGAAGCTGGGAGAGATAATGATGTAATCTGGGGGTGGGGACTGTGGTTGTTTGAATGATAATACCATCCCCCATCCCTGTAGGCTCTTAGATTTGAATACTTGGTAATGGAGTGACACCATTTAAAAGGATTAGGAAGTGTGGCCTTGATGGAGGAAATGTGTCACTGGGATGGGCTTTGAGGTTTCAAAAAGTCCATTTCAAGCCCCTGCAGCTTGTTGATCCAGATGTAGAACTCTCAGGTATCACATCTGCCTATGAGATATGCTGCTTCCCACCATGAGGAAAAGGGGCTAACACTCTCCAACTGTAAGCAAGTCCCAATTAAATGCTTCCTTTTATAAGAGTTGCCATGGTCATGGTGTCCCTTCACAGCAACAGAGCACTAAGACAGGGACCAAGGGTCCTAACAAGAGAGAATGTGAGCCCTCTTAAAAAAAAAAATCTGTAACAATATAATCCTATGTTCTCATCATGAAACGTTTTTAGGGGGGGCAGGGGTTGGGAGTTGAGGGGGGTTCCAGACAGGTTTTCTCCATGTAGCTCTGACTGCCCTGGAACTTTCTTTGTAGACCAGGCTGGCCTCTAACTCACAGAGATCTGCCTGCCTTTGTCTCCCGAGTGCTGGGATTATAGATATGCACCATCACCACCTGGCTCATAAATTTATTTTCTTATCTCTAATATTCAATATGAAGCTTAAATTAAGCAAAACAATTTGTTAGACATTTATTTAGCCTTAATCTCTGTGAATCTATATTTCTTAGTATCAAAGCCAATATAAGATTTTTGTCTTTGTCCAGAAAACAAAAACTTTGATCTTTAGAAATTATGACTACATCCAAGATCAGAAGGCCAAGGTCAGAAAAAGTAATAAAAGGGAAAAAAATATAATTAAAGAAGAAGGAAAGTGTAGCTGGGCAAAAGATGAAAGAGTAAAGGCAGGGAAAAAAAAGGCATAGGACTGCAGGCAATGGAGCATCAGCATTACTCTGCTATGAAGGGCAAATGAGTGACTAAGGACAGAGGCTGCCTTGGGTATTGCATCATCTTATCCTTCTTATAGTCAAGTGGCATTCACAGCGTTTACTCCTCAGATTCTGGCAGCACCCCACAACTACAAACACTGAGTCTCCAGACACTGGCCCCAGCTGAAAACTAATGTCCTAATGTTATGTACTGAGATGATAGAACAGAAACAAACTTTTAGGGCCAGTATGTATTTATACATCTTATGTCCTGGACTACTATTTATCCTTTTACTTCATATATTCAGTAAGATACATGGAATACAAAAATAAGGACTAGGTGTAATTTTTACATAAACTATTCACAAATCAGAAAAGTTTCTAAGTCTAATCATGACCCATATTGTATTTAGTTTGATCAATATTCTTACTCCTGTTTGACATATATTGTTTCTTTATTTTCCCTTTAAGTTACCGATTCCTTGTTCTTTATAGAATATTTATTTCATAAACACCCTGCATTTAATTTCAAAATAGTAAAAAATTCCCAATTCCTGAAATAATTTCCCTTATTATCAATAATCTCTCCCCTCCTTTACCGCTCCCTCTACTCCCCTTCCCTCACCCCTTCTCTCTCTCTCTCTCTCTCTCTCTCTCTCTCTCTCTCTCTCTCTCTCTCTCTCTCTCTCACACACACACACACACACACACACACACACACACACACACAAGCACATGCACCATACAGAAGTCAAACCATAGTTAAGTAGAGCTTGCCAATACAAAACCCAGGAATGGCAGCTGCTGAATAAAATTGAAATGTTATAGGAAAAAATTAGTTCCAAATAATAGATAGAATATATATTTATAGTTGAGCTTATTTTGCATCAATGTGTGTGCTCTCAGCAATTATAAAGATATGAAGAAGGCTTTTGTCGGGACTCCTATGTACACAGATTCACTGAATTAAGAAAATCCCTGTTGGAAGCTGGGAGTATGTAGTTGCCTGAATGGGGAAAAGGAGCACCCCACAGTAGAGAGAAGTGAAAGCAATGAATTTCTTGGGCTGATGAGCCTTGTACCATATGTGGGGAAACTAGAGAGAAGTTCTCTATGCCTGCAAATAAGTGACAGCAACTTTTGTAGTAGCACCCACTGGCATCTTTTATTTTAAACAGTTTCCTGAGGCTTTCCCATGAACTCAGGTCACACTTGAGTAGCTAGAAATACCTGAACCACTCTCTAGATGCTGTAGTATCTTATGTACTTGGTTGGTAGATGTGGTGATATATATGATTTATTAAAGCTTGCCTGAGGACTCAGAAAAGCAAAGTGAACCTCAAGCTATAGAGATCAGGCAGTGGTGATACATAACTTTAATCCTAGCATCTAGAGGCTAGGAGGTCGTGGTACACCTTTAATCTTAGGACTCAGGATTAAGAGGTAGAGGGATCTCTCAGTCCAAGGCCACCCAGATCTACACAAGATTGATCCAGTCCTAAGAAGAAACAGTTCACTCAAAGATGATCTCAGTACCTGGGATCACTCCCAGCATTAGGAAGGTATATAAGACAGGAGCAAAGTCTCAGTCTCAGGCATTCATTCTCCAGCCACATTGAAGGTAGGAGGGATTCATTCTCCAGCCACACTGAGACTAGGAAGACACTAAACTCTCAGGATTCTCCAGTCAGGCTGAGGAGAGGCAGCAGTTTAAGGTTTGGAGAAGCCAGGATCACCTTTCAGTAGGAGTGAAAATAGAGCTAGTGCCTGGCTGCTTTCCTTTGTTTTCAGCTCGAAGCTTGAACCCCAATTTCAGTCTCCGGGTCTTTTATTATCATACTACAGGTAGAGAATTCTTTCTCTGGCCCTCCAACTGTCCATAAGTTTCAATTCCCCCACTCCTTTCATACATGTGTAAGCCCAAAAGTCCTGTACCAAAGCTTCTACCATTAACTCGCGGGTGTTCTGCTCTGTAGCTTTCTCTAAGACTGATGTACTAGGCAGACGTAAGTGAATACAATACGACATCTTAGTCTTAAGAATAGTGAGCTAAGGTGCCTATGGCATGAAAAGAGAAACAGAAATGAATATCTCTTCAAATAATTCAGTCAGCAATGGAAAATAGCAGAAAGACAAAAAGGCCTTTTGTTTTTATGAAATGATGGATTTGAGAAGATAAATGTATCACCATGTGCCAATTTATGGATAACATGCTCTTAGCAAAAACTGTCATTAGGAAAAATTACTTTCAATACAATTTTGAAATATCGACATGATTCTGGATTGTTACAATGAAAGTATTAAAGGATGAACTCTCACGCTCCACAAATTCCTAGAAGGATTAGTGAGCAATCATTATTAGGAAACAAGAGTTAATTATGCATGCTTGTCTTTATAAATACTTACACACATGCACTCAAGAACACACACACACACACACACACACACACACACACCAGTACAGTCTATACAGACAAAACCTTATACATACTCTTACAGCAACTCATGCCCCAAGTCAAACAAATTTCCTGAGCGGTGATGATTGGATCTCCCATATTCAGTGATTCTGTGTGAAGACTGTCAAAATAAAAAGCAAACAATGCTGAGATCCAGGCTTTCAACATTCATTTTTTTCTCTATGAACACCCTGCCAACATGAATTCAGCAAGCTTCATCCCCAATGAAGAGCTGAGTCTTCATAAATCTATGTCAGAATCTTCTCACCTCCAAAAATGAAGTCTCCTGATCTTATGTGGTTGTGCAAGCTCTTGTACCGAACACTCAGCAAGGATGAAAGTTTTATCTCAGTCTAGTTGTTCTATTATGTGCTTTACCATCATTTTAATAACATATTAATACTGCCACATTCCTAAACCAGTGTAATTTTAGTGCATTATAAATATATATCTTTATAGTTTTACATAAGTGAGATCTCACCCTTTATCAACAAAGCTTTTTTTTCTTTTTAGCAGACAGAGACTATTACAGAAAAATACAACTGGTCAAAACAGAGAACAGCAGACTATGTGATACCCAGTCCCAGTTAATATATGGACAACATAATTCCTGCACTCAATGCTCAGGGAATACCATGGAAAAGAGGGTGGAAATATTGTGAAAGCCTAAGTTCCTTGTGGGATTGTGTCTTCTAGCTATGACAAGGAACCCACACTCATGGAATACCAACAGCATGGCTGTATAAAAACACTTGAGTAATTCCAATACCAATTGACATTCCAATATAGATGGAAGAATCTCACAAGGACCCAACCCTAGATGAAGAGCACACACAATTAACAACTGATGAGGGGAGAGAATTTGTCTTTCCCAGGGATGAGAACCTTATTAGTTATCCAATATTGAGTGCAGACAGTACTGATCCAGGGTCTGCCCTGGAAACATGTACACGGAGACAACACTGAAAAAACTCAGCAGGTTATATTCACATATTTATTCATTTATCTGTATATGTAGCAACAATGGTTAAAGAAGCAGCTGTGAGTTTGGAGAAGGGCAGATATGGGGGTTAGAAGGGAGGAAAGAGGGAATGGTATAATTATATTTTTATTTAGTTCTCTATATTTCTGTACAATATATTTTGATCACATTCTTTCTCTTCCAGCTCCTCCTGTATCTTACCCACCTCTCTAACCAACTAAATTCATGTTCTCAAATAAATAAATAAATAAATAAATAAATAAATAAATAAATAAATAAAATCAAACCATAACAAAAGATAGCCAAAAGATAGCACTCAAAAAAGTATGGTGTCCACTTTGTTCTGGCCAACTACTCGTGAACATGAGATCTGCCCCAGACTTTGGTTGATATCCCAAGCGTCACTGTGACAGACCAGGGTCCAATAATGGAGCCATGTCAGGACAATTCTGAGTGCTTGTGAGAAAATTACAAGGAAACAAGAGTATTGTGCCCCCATTCTCTTCAAACTTGGAATGTGCTTTTGAGAGAATAGGAGTGAGTTTACTTCGGATTATTCATTACAACTGGCTGTTGCTCTGTGTTTACATTCCTCTATGGAAAAAAACATGTTTCTACCATTCTGTTATTTCCCCACCATGTGTGGCTTGCCCTTGTGATTGTACACTTCACTCGTGTGACTCCTGTTGACCCTCAAAGTATAAATTGTATGATGCTCTGAATAAACTTGATTATTGCATGAGACCTTAATCCACCTCATTTACTGGCTTCATTCTCCCAGGCCCCACTGCCAACTAGAGCTATGACATCACTCACTACCCTGGAGAAAACTAATGTTATCTCTTCCGGCAGGCGTTAGTTGCAAATAGCTTCTTAGTTCCCCTTCTGCATGCTGTTATTTTGTCTGGCTTAAATTTGTGCAGGCTTTCCTTATGTCTGCTGTCAAAGCCTCTGTAAATTCATATGGGCAACATCCCTGTTAAGTCTTTAATACACTGCTTTCTTGGAGTCATCTACTACCTCTGGCTCTTGTAATCTTTCTGTGTCTTATTCTGCATAGATCCCTGAGTCTTGAAGGGAGGGATTTAATATATACATCCTATTTAAGGCTGAGTGCGCCAAGATCCTGTATGTGCATTGTTCAATTGTAAGTCTCTACATTAATTCTAATGATGAGGGTCAAGAATGACACTGATCTATAGGTCCAGCAACACATCATTGGGAGTTATTTTATTGCTGTATTCATTTAACAGAATAACAATAGGTTCTCCCCTAGGGTCCATGACCTATCTGGTTCTTAGCCTCCTTAACAGTGTCAGATATAGGTTCCACCTTTTAGAGTGGGCCTAATGTCTAATTAAAGAGATTGGATAATTCTATATTTATACCACTACTGCACCAATGCCTCTGCTATAGATCACAGTGTTTATAGCTGGGAGATACTGGTGATTGTTTTTCCCCTATGGTAGCAAGTTCAGTAACTTCCAACAGTATAAATGCTATTCAGCAGCAACTAAATACTTCTAGTTGAGTATGAGCTAGATTTCTCCATATCCTATGCCATAAGTATGTACTATCTTCAGGGACAGGTCCTTACTGTAATGTAGTAGAGCATAACCAGTGGAGAGGGTGGGTAGAATGATGTAATTCTATTTAAAACTTAAAGTTATAGACAGAAAAAAATAAGCAAAAAGCCTACCTCTTGTGGTTTCAGCACCAGTACCCCAGAGCAATGCACTCCCCTTAGCAGTTTACTCTGCCTCACTGGCTACAGGTTAGCACATGCTGTTCAGTCACTTTTGTCATGGCCTCCTTGGCCTACTCCACCCACTAGCTTGTGCAAGTCTTTACTTCCTCCTGAAACACACCTGAGAAGAAAGTATCAAAAGTGACATAGCTGGTCTCCTACCATCTGTAGACAAGACTGGGGGAGAAAGAGGACTACACATACTGCTGATGCTGTTGGACCCTAATTCCTGGGTCCTGATGGGCCGGTGGGAGAGCCCCGAGACAAACACCAAAAACCAGGAGATGCAACAAGCAAAAGGTGTTTATTCAACGAGTGCACTGGGGTGACAGCAATCTCAGGGAAAGCTGCACACCCCCCAAAGGGTACAAGCTCCTTTTTATAGAGACAAACCGCAAATCAGCATACATGCATGGGGCACAAGGTGATTGATTACAAAGTATGATCTCATGTTTGAGAAATCACCCAGGTGTGACCTGTTCTTATTCAAAGGATAAACCATAGAATGACTTGGAAAGTCCCCAGACTGTCCATTGGCCAGGAGTGACCCAAACAGTGCTGTTCATCTGGGACCATTTGTTCCAGTGTTGGGGGCCTATATCTTTGATGTGGGCCAAGACCTGGGATAGACTTTACTTCAGTTATTTCACAAAATATTGATGATTCAGTTACTAGCCCTATTTACAGAATCATCCTAGCATAACCACTAGCCCCATCACCACAGTAACTATCTTCTTGTTCTTTCCTCCCATATCAATGTCCACTCTTTATGATTTTCTATATTCCACTTGCTAGAACTATTTTCCTTCCCCTTCCCCACATCCTTGCTCTGCAAACTAAAATCTTTCAACCCCAGGGCTCCCCATTAGGTCTGGAAACCCAGCCTTTCTGGCTTCTAATGCAAAGCTTGTGATTTACATGTCACTATGACTATTCTTCCTAATATCAGTTTATAAACTTGATATACTTAAGCCCTAAACAACTGTTGTAATGGACTGAATAAGTTTTTACAGCACTCTGGCTATAAATTGCTTTGAAATGGCCAGAAATATCCATTTCTTGCATAACCATATTCAAAGTTCCCTAGTTTTTACCATCAAGTTAAAAAATTACCCCAGCTCTCTGGGCTATTGCCTGACTCCACACCGCAAGCCTTCTCAATGGAATTAATGGCTCACCACTGTTTGCATTTTATAAACATCAAGTTCTGTACCAAGTATGTTTTAGAAACTGTTAATTGACTACTCCAATTCACAGACAAATCAGTGAAAGTTTTTTCACTTGGGCCTGGAGAGATGGCTACATGCTAAAGAGTGTTTACTGCTCTTGTAGAAAACCCAAGTTCATTTCCCAGAATTCATATCAGGCAGCTCACAAACACCTGTAACTCCAGCTACAGAGGATCCAAAACCCTCTTCTGGCTCCATAGTTACCTACATACATGTGTGCCCATACCCACACCCAGACACATATATATGCATAAATAAAAATAAAATATTTTTTAAAAAAAGAAAGCTTTTTTACTAGGAAACCTGATTTATATGGGTTGAAATATTTATAAGGAGCGTGAGTAACACATTTAGACACTATAAATGGGCTTACTGTTGCCACATCCAAGCTATTAGCTTACCATTAACATTTAAAAATAAAAACGTATTACTACAGTACAATAGATAACTGACACATTTTGGCATATGTGTTTTCTTAAAACTAATTCTAAATAAATATCTAGGAATTTACAATTAGTTATAACTGTTCATTACCCTATGGATTTGCATTGAAACTACAATAGATTCTTCTTGATTCTCCTTTTATTCAGCTGAAGAAATAGATTGCATGTGGCCAAGACTGAGACAAGTATGTTTCCTCTGGCATCTTCTGACTTTGAAGATGAAGGATTAGTGTTGTGTGCAGCCTCCACAGGATGGAGCCATTGCTTTCCTCATTGGAAAACAAGGAGCACACTGGGTAATCTGATCCAGATTCCAAGATAACCGAGTTGTGAGTAAATGCAAAGGATAGATTTTGTGTGTTCCTTAAAAATCTATCCACTAGGTTAAGAGAGTATCCCTCTATGGGGAATGTGCTCCTAAAGTCCTTTTGTGCACAGGAATACACCCTGGTTTCATTGTCAGTGGTCCCTTAGATTGCCCAGGCCTTCTAACTGAGACCCATGACCTAGAGGCAGGAGGAAGGGCCTAGTCCCTACCCCAAATGACTTGACAGATTTTGTTGACCCCTCCTGGAAGGCATCACCCTCCCTGTGCAATGGTGGGGGGATGGGATGGGAGGGTGGGGGGTCATGGAAAGGAGGGATGGAGGGAGGAAGGGAGGGAGGGAGGGAGGGAGGGAGGGAGGGAGGGAGGGGGGGAGGGAGGGAGGGGAAAGGAGGGAGGAAGGGAGGGAGGGAAGGAGAGGGAACTGGGATCAATATATAAAATAAGAAAAAGAAAGAAAGAAAGAAAGAAAGAGTGAAACAACCAGGAAAAAAAGAAAGAAAGAAAGTAAATCATCCACAATTTAAATCCAATTTAGTTATCTTGTGCCATTTATTTAACCAGGAAAACCATGGTAGGATTCAATTACAGTAAAGACAAAATGAACATCCTGTGTTCTAAATGTGTAATCTTTTTTTAAGGGAGAACATTATATTGCTATGTGGTCCCAATGAGAATCAGATCTTCATAATATTTTAAACATGGTTTCTGCAGAAGTTTATAACCTGGCAAAGTGATAATCATTTGACACAATATAATTATTTACATTTTCAGCTTCCTTTTTATCATTTCAACACCTCTCTCTCTCTCTCTCTCTCTCTCTCTCTCACACACACACACACACACACACACACACACACACACACACACACACACACACACTCCACTTGAACACTGAAGGTTCTTTTGTCTCTTCTGATCCCTATTGAACTTGAAGTCAGATACAGATTTTCAGAAGTTTTCTACATTTAGACTAGAGGGGGAAGCGCTTTCTTCGGCAAAGATGACTAAGTACTTCAGAACAGTGCTATTATTCGTGGGTAAAATAAAAGGAAATGAAGTCAGTAGAGGAAGATGAAGTCAGAGTTGCAGTCCCCGGAATAGAAGATGAGACAACTCAAAATCTTCATAGAAGGAATGGCCAGCCTCCTTGGTGCCATGCTGTTGGTTCTGTGGCTTCTGCCAGAATGTAAGTTGCAGATGGGGTGTTTGATGCGGTAGGCAATCTCCGAGGACTGCTCTAAAGAAATAAGACAATTGGGAGATTTTGTGTTGTTTTGTGGAAACATTAAGGAAATTTAAACACCATTACTCTCTTTCCAAACAGGGGTAAAGGGTCAAGAGAAGAATGGTGGCCAGCAAGTGAAGCAAAATTCTCCATCACTGACTGTTCAAGAAGGAGAAATTTCTATCCTGAATTGTGACTATAATAATAATTTGTTTGACTATTTTGCTTGGTACAAAAAATACCCTTCTAAGAGCCCTACTTTCCTGATATCTCTACGTTCAAATGTGAATAAGAAAGAAGACAGAAGATACACAATTTTCTTCAACAAAAGCAGCCAACATTTCTCAATGCACATTGCATCCTCCCAGCCTGGAGACTCAGCAGTGTATTTCTGTGCCGCAGGTGCACAGTGCTCTGCACACACCGGCAGCCTTTGTCCAAACTCACAGCGGGGCCTTCGGGTTTCAAAGGCATCTGTGACCTTATTTCCTTTGCTCATAGAAGCATGACAAGGTACATAGAAGCATGACAGGGAGCAACTTAAACCTTTCTGAATGGAGACAGAGGCGGGATAGCTGGGGAGTGGGATAGATGGGAGGCGGGGCAGGGGGAGGAGACAGGAGGAGAGAAGGGAAGAGAACCTGTGAATGAAAAAATGTTAATTCTAGTTTCTCTGGCAGTATGAATTATAGGCTGGTGATCCTTTGCTTTAGGTCTAAAATCCACATATGAGTGAGTACATACCATAACCCTCTTTTTGTGACTGGGTTACCTCATTCAGGATGGTTTCTTCAAGTTCCATCCATTTGCCTGTGAATTTTAAGATTCCATTTTTTTTTCCACTGAGTAGTATTCCATTGTATAAATGTGCCACATCTTCTTTATCCATTCTTCAGTGGAGGGGCATCTAGGTTGTTTCTAGTTTCTTGCTATTACAAATAATGCTGCTATGAACATAGTTGAACAGATGTCCTTGTTGCATGAATGTGGATCATTTGGGTATATTGCCTAAGAGTGGAATTGCTGGGTGAACCTAAGAGATTCATACAAGGTCCCTCACAGAAATGGAAAGGAACAAGATCTCCTGAGCATATTGGGGGGGGGCAGTGAGTGGAGAGGAAGCTAGTAGAAAGTAAAGCGGAGAAGAGAGCATGTGGGACTAGGAATATTTAATCAGGGGAGGAATAGATGAGAGAAAAGAGAGAGAGAGAGATACCATAAAAGAGAAGATTATAGGTTTGAAGAGAAAACTGACTCTAGAGAAATGTTCAGAGACCTACAAGGATGACCCCAACTAACAATCTGAGCAACAGTGGAAAGGCTACCTTAAATGCTCATCCCTGATAATGAAATTGATGACTAACTTATCTACCATCATAGAGCCCTCATCTAGTATCTTATGGAAACAGAAGCAGATACCCAAAGCTAAACACTGAACTGAACTGGAATCCAGATACAGAGAGGGAGGAGTAATAAAAAAATGAGGATAAGACCAGGCTACACAAACCCACAGAAACAGCTGACCTGAACAAGAGGGAGCTCATGGACTCCCAGACTAATAGCTGGGAAACCAGCATTGGACCAACTCAGAACCCCTGAACTTGGGTCTCAGTTAGAAGGCCTGGGTAGTCTACAGGACCTCTGACAGTGGAACCAGGATGTATCCATGGTGCATTCCCCTAACCTAGAGGCAGGAGTGAGGGCCTAGTCAGTACTCCAAATGACTTGACAGATTTTGTTGATCCCTCCTGGAAGGCATTACCCTCCCTGTGGAGTGGGGAGGGGGAAATGGAAGGGTGGTTGGGTGGCATGGGAGGGAAGGATGAAGGGAGGGAGGGAGGAAGAGAGAGAGGGAGGGAGGGAGAGGGGGAGGGAGAGAGGGAGGGAGAGGGAACTGGGATCGATATGTAAAATAAGAAAATAATAATAAAGAAAAAATGTTAATTAAAATTTTTAAAAGTTGAAGAGGCAAAATCAGCTTAAAGGAAGGCTATACTTGACAAGCTCTACAAATAAATGGAGAGTCAGGTATGATGACATGTAGTGAGATATCCACCCTGCCTGTACCTGTTGCTCAGTAAACAAAAGAACAAAGGCAAGCAAGGCTTCTTGGTAGCATCATTTTTTTCAGTTGGGCTCTTTTTTGCTAGAGACAGAGACTTGTGCGGCTCCTTTAATGGAGGTTTCCTGACTCAGCATAAGCTGCAAAACAAACAAACAAACAAAACCTGCAAGGCTTTTAAAGAACTCTGCTAACAGTTCAGTGTGTGTATGAGCAGCTGGCAATGGCAATGACCACATCTCCAAGCTGGCAGTATGCTGTTGTATGGCAGTGTAGACCAAGGCAGTGAGCACAGCTCTCAGTTATGGCAGTAAAGGTACCCTCCACCATCTTTGATAGATAAAAATTTACAATAAAGACAGATTCAGATTAAGGGAAACCTCTAAAGGTTTAAAATGTGTTTTAAAATATACATAGGCTTGGGAAAGAAAAAGAAACTGGATAAAATAGTTTATAAAAGAATAATAAAAAGAGAGTAGCTGGGTGTGTTGGCACATGCCTTTAATTCCGGCACTCAGGAAACAGAGGCAAGCAGATCTCTATGATTTCAAAGTAAACCTGGTATACAGAGTTAGTTCCAGGCCAGATAAAAGTTACACGGAGAAACCCTGTCTCAAAAAAAATGAAAAAATAGAAGTATAAGGAATAGAGTAATAAACACACACACACACACACACACACACACACACACATAAAGATGGAAAGCACAAAAAGAGTCTGGATCCCATATGCTGTTCTGTTGTTATCTTTGTATTGTTTGACTACTGAGGAAATAGCAACAACTGTTAAAAGAAATGCTGTTGAATTAATCCAATTTATATATTTTAAAAATGCTTTGACTCCAAAAAAAGTCAAAGGGAAAAGGATTTCTATTTTTGTTTCCACAGAAAATGAAAAGCTGTGGATTCCTTCCAGACTAACATGGTTTGATCAAGCAAGATCCCCTGAAGCAGTGTCCCAGGTGATCCAACATTCAAAGCAGTTGGGACAAGGCAACTTTGCAGACCACTAAAGCCAGGATTTCTACATCTTCTTAGGATTCCCATGACAGTGCCCCCTACCAGCAGGAAGCAGTTTGGAAAGAACGACACCCAGATTCCCAAATATTATCTATAAATGTTTGTTTTCAATTAAATAGGTTTGGTTATAAATGGTTAATAATCACAACCAAAGGTAAGAAGGGGATTATGGTATAGTTATGAATACTTTGTTTTGAAATGGATTTTCATTTATTGATACAATTTAAGGCCGATTTTGTGATTTGTATATTTCTCCTCTTGTTTAGGTATTGTGTTTATATAGCTCATTTAGAAATGTATAATTTAGTACAGATTATAGTTACCTATAATAGTCAAAACTTAGTGTTATTTAGGTTTTCTAGCTATATAGAGATATATTTCAATTAGACATTCTTCAAACCTTTCAAAGACCTACAGAATATGGCATTTAAAATGGTTTAGGGTTTTTCTTCACAGTGAGGCACAACTGCTCCTGGCAACATCACCATTGTCAGAAAAGAAGATAGACATCAAAGAAACTCGTTATGGAGTGTGTCTTCAATATGGCAAGACTAGCCATTTGGGCAAGATACTGCTCTTGTCTGGACTGTTTGACTTTATGCTGTATGAACTGGACATGCAGGACACACAGGAAAGTGACTGTTAATAGAAAATGGACATTGCTACAGGGTTCCTGCTTCATGGAAGAGTCTGTCAGACAGTCTGCAGGACACAGAAAAAAAAATGACTGACAAACTGTCAATATAGATGGACAGTTTAAAGTTTCCTGCTTTGCTGAGGAGTCTGCCAGCACACTATAGCCTATAGGCTAAAAATGGAACATTACAGAAGAACTTAGGGTGACTAACCAGGCAGTGAGTTGTCTCTGACATTTCTAGAGTTTATATATTATCCTTCTGTGGTCTTTGAGGGAGTTGAAGACAGATAGGTATGGTTATAGTTTTCCTTAGTTAGGATTAAAGATAAGTTACATACAGGACTTCAGACTCACAAAGATAGGATAGATGATGGAGTATTTTCTTTAAATCTTGCTAAATCTTAACTATGGTTAACTTGCTAAATATTGTTAACTGTGGTTCTTTTATAATAACTGTTTTGTTATGTATTTTTATATGTTAAGATTAAAACCCTTCTTTTTATTATAGACAGAAAAGAGGAGATGATGAAAAATGTCATTCTGTAAATATGTTTCTCTATTAGATAATGAATAAAGCACTGTAGGTCAATAGGAAAGCAAGATAGGTGGCATTAGGAGACAAGGAGGAGAGAGGAAGAAGTAGGGAGGAGTTTCAGGATGTAGGACCAACAGGGTAGAACGCCAGGCCCTTTCTCCCGTAAGATAAGACCATGTGGAAATATTTAGATTGATAGAAATGGGTTAATATTTAAGACAGAGCTAGCCAATAAGAAATGCTAGTAACAGGCTAACAGCTTTATATCTAATACAGCGTCTTAGTGTGTTATTTGGGGCTAGCGAGGGCATGGTCACAGATGCAGTGTGTTAATCCTACCAGACACAGCACTCACTATTTAGTGAAGCATACATATTTGCTGCTGCTGAGTTAGCCATCGCTCAGTGATGGTTCATAACCCCAAGTCTTTGTGTCTTAATAATGACACAGTTTACCAATAATGTGTGGAATGACAGCTTAAATTAGGTTCTGCTAAACAGTTCTGGGATTGAAAATCTCAATTGTGTCTGAGATCAATCATCGGTTTAGTCCAGAAACTGTAAATACTCAACTCCAGTTAACCTACCTCATCCTTCATTAGTGTCAGTGTGGTGCACTCTCAGTGCAGTCCCAGAAAGGGCAGGCAAGCAAGAGCTGTGACTCGGAGCACTTCCCACGGCTCTGATCCCATGGTTTTATCCAAACTGGCAGAAGCAATTCTAATTCAGAATTGAGGAGGCGCCAAAGCCAAAGGTTCTGTGAAACCCCACTCACTACAGAGAACATGGGCATGGGAAGAGGTGAAAATGTTATCTACTAATTACTAAACTGGGTACTTCGTGCTGAGGAGCTAGCCTTTAAGCAGGACTCTAGCCAGCATTTGTTCAAGTTGACCACAATTCTGAGTGATAACGTTGCTTCAGGTTTGTGCAATTCCTGAACTCACCCACAAATCAGTGACTTAGTTCTAATAATTAGCTGTTATTTAAAAATTGAATCATAACTAGAGGATGTATTAGTAATTCAGCTTAGACGTTCACTGTGCTATGTTTAAAGCACATCTTAAGGAAATTCTTTCTGTCGTGTGAAAAATTAAGCTAAATCTTGCTGCACTTGCTGGCTCACTTCTCGTCATGGCGGATTTATTTGCTTTGTGCTTGGCATCTAAGTCAGGCTCTGAGTCACAAATTGCCTTATCCTTCTAATATGGTTGGTTTCAAAGTCAATTTGCCACAAATTGGAATCATCTGTGTAGAGAGCCAGAGCTGAAGCATCCTGACTGCCTTGACTGATGTGGGAACACACACATCACAAGGCAGCTTCTGGTAGCAGCCCAGATGAAAAGGGTGTTTCAGAGGAGGATCTCACCCCTTGTCGTACTCCCTCCATCCTCTGAGCTGATTTATCCAGCTGCTGCTGCTGCTGCTGATGATGATGATGATGATGATGTTGATGATGATGATGATGATGATGATGATGATTCATTCATCACAAAATCAGTGTTGTCCAGTGAGCTTTTATTTTGGACTAGGGTCCACTGGCTCTTGGGAAACTTCCCAGCTGTGGGATTACTGAGGAACCCCACATGCCTTGTGAACTGAAAACTACTGGTTGTCACCCTCCACTGAGAGACAGCTAGTGTGGGAATTATTAAATCCCGATACATACAAATATTCATCACCCTGGTTCTGTTCCTCTGGAGAACCTTGACTAAAACATACTTACCATTTATTTATGTCTCTAATTAATAATTTTAGTATTTTGACATTCATAGTTAAGGCTAATAAGTTCTGATCTATTTATTTCTACTATTTCTACTATTTATTATTGATACTGGGCCTTCTATGCACTCAGAATTCTTTAGAATTCTGCTCTCCTTTTGTGTGCTAATTGTTCCTGTCGATGCTGTTATATAATATATTTCTGCTGTTATGCAATATACTTCCTTAAATGAATGATCCATGGTGTATGTTAACATGTAAAACACATACATGGTCCACAATAGTAGAATCTGAATGGAGAGAAATAGTAATTTAGCATAATGTAACATATAATGTATTGAATTATGTGTTGACATATTCATATATTTACCTTGATACCATTGTGCTTACATTTTATTCATAGTGCTTTGTGTATTTTTTTACTGTGCAATGTTTTATGTTAAAGTAATTCAATTTTAGCAGGCTAAACAACATTTTTTCACACATAAATGACTTCTTATTAGAGTCAAGATTTATTGTAGTGCCAATAGTAAAACAAGGACATCTTATTTATTGATATCTTCTGAACATATCCATTTTTTTATTCACTTACATTAAAATATGGTGCAAATCACATTTCTGCCTGCATTATTTCTTCTTATTAACTCTAAGATAAATCCTCAGCTGTTCTTGTAGGAAATATCTTAAGTCTTTGTATGAAAATACCATGAATTCTTTTTCATTCTGCTAAAATTTTTAATGATTGAAAAACCTTAAGTACTGTCTAAAGATAGTTTGAAGATAATATTCCATTTTTCATAGCCATTGAATTGCTTTCAAGAAATATTCCTTTTAATTGCCGCCATTCTGTGTGTCTTTTACTCTGGTTTTCATTTTATTCTTCCCTCTTAACCACATATAGTGACTATGGATGCCAAGTGTGCAGTTTAATGAATTACACCTAGACCTGTGCAACCATCACAGTGATGAAGACACAGAACATTTTCAGCATCACAGAATACTCCTGTACCCATCCTAACTACTGTCCACTCCTACAGAAGTAGCTACTGTTCTGATTTAATTCACTACAACATAAATTTCATGTCCCACAAGCCATATACATTAGATTGAACAGAATCTACTTGTGCTCTGCCTTCTTCAATATAGTACCACACCTGACAATTAACCCACTTTGTTGTGTATATCAGTAAGACGTTTCTTAGT
This sequence comes from Cricetiscus sungorus, assembly GCA_030556225.1. Lineage (NCBI taxonomy): Eukaryota > Metazoa > Chordata > Mammalia > Rodentia > Cricetidae > Cricetiscus > Cricetiscus sungorus. The sequence goes on from JANBXA010000741.1 coordinate 821,857, forward strand.
TGGCATATAAGTATTGCACAGATTAATGGGGTGCCACATGATGACCAGATATACAAATATATGGTGTAGTGTTTAAATCAGGTTAAACATATATCTCTCAAGCCAAGGGGTGGTGGCTCACGCCTTTAATCTCAGCACTTGGGAGACAGAGGCAGATGGGTCTCTGTGAGTTTGAGGCCAACTTGGTCTACAGAGAAAGTTCCAAGACAGTCTCCAAAGCCACAGAGAAACCTGTCTCAAAAAAAAAAAACTGTCTCCTCAGAAGCTGACAGTTTCTTTATGATGAAAACTTCTAATGTCCTTTCTTTTAGCTTCTTTGAAATATGTACTACAATTTTGTTATCTATAATCAGTGGTGTGCAATAGGACAAGAAACTTCCTGTTCCTACCTAACAACAGCTCAGTTCCCATTCTGAGCTGTTGTGTATTCCCACCTCATCACAGCAGCCACCATCCTGCTCTCAACTGCTATTAAAAAGCAGCAACAACAAAACACATTTTAGATTTCACATGTGACTGGAATTATGAGTCATTTGTCTTTTTTGCATTTGGCTTATTTCACATAGTATCTTCAGTTCCTTCTATTTTGTAGCAAATTACAGTTTTTCTTCCTTTTATGGTATTCTACTGTGTATCTTACTACTCTTCCTCAGTTCATTGATCATTTTTATAAACAGGTTGTTTCTATTTCTTGACTTGCTTCAACAAACACAGGCGTGCAGACATCTCTTTCCCTCGGCTATGCACTCAGAAGTGGGTGCTTCTATTTTTGGACTTCTATTATATGGACTACATGGAACTTCTATTTTCAATTTTTGGAGAACCTCCATACTATTTCCATAGTGAATTTGCTAATATACTTTTTACAAAAAAAGAAAGTTTGAGAATTTTTCTTTCTCCACATTCATGCCTCTAGTTAACTTTAGTCTTTAAAAAAAATTAGTCATTCGTACTAGGAAATATAAAAGGGTTCTTTTTTAATTACTGTGTTAAATTTCAAATTCTGAATCCACTTGATTATTCATTTACATGTTGGTAGGTGTTTAGGTTACATTCGGGTTTTTAATACTGTGACTAGAACGTCTATGAATAGTCTTGTACATATCGTTAGTGAGGATGTAAATCCCAGGATCAGGCAAACAGATACTTAGTGATTTCCAAAATACCTTACCAATTCATAACTCCTTCCTTGATGTATAGCACCTCTGCTGCTTTAGAAACTAAATTTGGTCCTTTTGGTAGAATGTGATTACTTGCAGGCTTAATTTGTGTTCCTTTCATGAATAATGACATGGAGCAGGTCTTCTGAAGGCTTACAAACATATGCTGCACATTTTTATTGGACTATTTATCATTAATTTTTCAGTGTTTTAAATATTTATAATCACCCTGTTTCATGACTATGTGTTATAAGAAACTATCATACAGAAATATATTGATGTTTTCTCTCTTCAAAGTCTGCACAGTTATACCAGACAAGGCAATGCTACACAGAAGTTCACCTTGATCTGTTCAAGCTCATAGTGATTCAAGCTTCACATTTCCTTCATTTTCAGTCATTAGCTATATTGCCTCATCTACTATCACAATACAAAGGCATTCCTTTTTTTAAATTTTATTTTATATTTTTTCTGATTTTATATATCGATCCCAGTTCCCTCTCCCTCCCATCCTCCCATGCCCTCTGGACCCCTCCCTACCACCACCACTTGTCTCATTCCCCATCCACTCCCCAGGGAGGGTGAAGTCTTCCAGGAAAAAATCATCAAAATCTGTCAAATCATTTGAGGTAGGGCCAGGCAAAGGGAGTATTCCTCCATGGGGAATATGCACCCAGAGTCCTTTTGTGCACTAGGGATACATCCTGGTTCCACTGTCAGAGGTCCCTTAGACTGCCCATGCCATCTAAATGAGACCCACATTCAGTGGGTCTGGGTCAATCCTATTCTGTTTTCCCAGCTATCAATCTGAGGTTCACAGGCTCCCACCTTGTTCATGGCAGCTGTCTTTGTGGGTTTCTGCAACCTTGGCTTGACCCCTTTGCTCTTCACTTCTCCCTCTCTGCAACTGGGTTCTAGGAGTTCAACTCAGTGTTTGACTGTGGGTGTCTGATCCTGTTCTATCAGCTACCGGATGAGGGCTCTAGGATGGCATATAAGGTAATTATCAATCTCATTATCAGGAAAAGGCATTTAAGGAACCTCTCCACTATTGCTCAGATTGTTAGTTGGGGTCATCCTTGTAGGTCTCTGAACATTTTTCTAGAGTCAGTTTTCTCTTCAAACCTATAATGGCTCCCTCTATTATGGTATCTCTTTTCTTACTCTCCTCTATTCTTTCACTGTCAATCTTCCTGTTCCCCATGACCACCTTTCCCTTCCTCTTCTCCCCTTCTTTCACCTAATTCCCTCCCCAAACACTCCCCCCCCACTCCCAATATGCTCAGGAGATCTTGACCCTTTCCCCTTCTTGGGGGGGACCATGTATGTCTCTCTTAGGGACCTACTTGTTTCCTAGTTTTTCTGGTGGTGTGAATTGTAAAATGATAATCTTTGCTCTATGTCTAAAATCTGTATATGAGTGACTATATATACCATGTTCGTCTTTTTGTGACTGGGTTACCTCACTCAGGATGGTTTCTTCCATTTTCAACCATTTGCCTGTGGATTTCAAGATTCCATTGTTTTGTTTGTTTGTTTGTTTGTTTGTTTTGTTTTTCTGCTGAGTAGTTCTACACTGTGTAAATGTACCACATTTTCTTTATCCATTCTTCAGTTGAGGAGCATCTAGGTTGTTTCCAGTTTCTAGCTATTACAAATAATTCTGCTATGAACATAGTTGAACAGATGTCCTTGTTGTATGAATGGCATATTTTGAGTATATGCCTAAGAATAGAATTACTGGATCCTGTGATAGACTGCTTCCCATTTTCCTGAGGAACCGCCATACTGATCTCCAAAATGGCTATACAAGTTTGCACTCCCACCAGCAGTGGAATGTTCCTCTCTCTCCACATCTTCTCAAGCATAAACTGTCATTGGTGTTTCTGATTTTAGCCATTCTGACAGGAGTAAGAGTTACCTTGATTTGTATTTCCCTGATGGCTAAGGATGTTGAGCACTTTCTTAAATGTCTTTCAACCATTTTGGATCCCTCTATTGAGAATTCTCTATTCAATTTGTATTCCACTTTTTAATTTGGTGTTTTGTTGACTAGCTTCTTGAGTTCTTTGTATATTTTGGAGATCAGCCCTCTGTCAGATGTGGGTTTGGTGGACATGGTCTTTCCAAATCTAACTGGATAGAGCATTCTTGTTTTCCAAGCACATCCTACCATGTCCCTCCTCAGGGTAGTCTTTCTGTTGGAGGTACCTCATCCAGGAAGAAATTGTTATGTAATAGCACATAATGAAATTCTGTTCAACCATAAAAAAATAAAATCATGTTGTTTTTAGGAAAATAGATGCAATGCAGATCACTATTTTGAGAGAAATAAGTCAGACTTATAAAGACAAATACCACGTTTAGTCTCCAATGTGGATCCTAGATTTTATACATACTCACAAATGATTCTATATATACAAGAAAGGTGACATGAGATTATTTTTTAAAAAAAGAAGGAAAACGAAGGAAACAACTATTTAAATAAATATTTATTTCTACATACATGTATATGTTGCAGAGGAAATAAAATTACACAATTTTTTCTTACTAAATTCACAGGCTAGTTATTGTATGCATAGATAGCTGATCAGAAATGGTAACGTGAGATGAAGCCTTGATTGGAACAGCAAGGGAAGGTGAAAACTTGTAGAAAGGGTCAGCTCCAGACCTCCCTTGAAGTTGAGCTGGTAACTTCCATATCACGTGTTATAGGCCTAAAAACTGGGTAGAAGTCCATTGGCTTGGAACATAGAAGTAATGAAGGACATAATCTTAAAAGGAACAGCACTTCCAAAGCAACATAAAGCATGGAGAATTTGAGAATTAAGATAGCTATCCTACATACATATATATAAACATATAAACGCGCACAAAATGTTTGAATAAAATATGTATATTATGCATGTAAGCATATATACACATATAGCATACAACTGCAGTTGGGCACATAGTTCAATCATATATTTGTGTATGATTCCATATGTTATGAATATATCTTTAATGATGATGATCATAAAACTGTCAAATCACCATATCACTCTACAAGTGAGAAGTCACACCTTTGTAATGTTTCCAAATGAATCCTCTATTTACTTAAGTTTCCATAAATAATCTGCATTTTATGATTAGTGTATGCCTTAGACTTGAGTACAGATGGTATAGTTGGGATAACAAACCTTATTTCAATCTTCAAGGAACTTGTTATTCTGCGAAGTATATGCCAACATGATGTAGTGATTAAAGTCTACCACAGAGGAAGAAAATGGCACATAGCATAGATGTCAAACTGGTAGCAAAACAAAGATAAAAGAAATTAAAAGAGATAACATCTAAATTCAGAAGTATAAAATGAATCAGCCAATTATAAAGCCAAAGAGCATTACAGAAAAAAGGAAAGTAGAATGTGCATATATGAATACAACCTTTAGTTTTAGGGAATGACACTGAATGGTGATTCATACTGGTGGGTTACCCCACTCAAAAACTAATGACAGTTGTAAAATAAAAGCAATAAGCAGAAATCACTTTGTGAAGAATTATAAGCCATTATAAGATGCTTGTGCACTACACTGAGATAATAATAAATGCTGGAAAGAATATGAGCAAACAAATGGCATAATAAAAATGTTACTGTTTGAAAGATTGCTTTCATTTCATATCTGTCCACATACTTTTATATATTTATGTTTGTGTATATGCATATCTTCTAATAATTTCTCCTAACTAATCTTGGGATTGTTCTCTCTTCCAGACTATATTAATTGACCCTTCCATACAGCAAAGAAAATATTTATGGTGTGATTTATGCTACTCAAGAAGATTCAAAGTCCATTTTGTTCTATTCCATTTTTTAATTTTTTTTACTCTTTGACAATCCTATAATGTACATAATGAATTTTAGTCATTTTTCATGCCCCATTAACCCTCTCTAATCTCTTTTTCTCCCCCTGCCAACCCTTATCCCTTTCAACATGCCCCACACATTGTTATTTTGGGTATTTTTTTATCATGTGACCCACTGAGCTTGGTTAGAGTCAGTTGCATATACATGGGTGGGAAGTTGCGTGAGAAGTTATCAGTGGCTACTTCAGACACCAATAGTCTCTCAGGGAGATGTGGGAACGAATAAGCCCTACCCCTTCTATGATGAAATGTTGATGGGCCCAATTTTGTTCAGGTCTGTGCAAAGGATGACAGCTGTAATTCATTCACAGGTGTAATAAACATCATATTAAGAAGACATCTTTGTGGGATACGCCTCCCCACCCTGGTGTTCTTTCATTCCTTCTGTTCACTCTGTCCTTGATATTCTGAGAGCTTTAGAGGGGGTGATAAAGACAACCCATTTAAAGCCAGTTCCCCCATCATCCCTTATTGTCTGCATGTTGACTAGTTATATGAGTCTCTGCCTTGACTGTCACTGGCTTCAACAAGAAACATCTCTGATGAAGACTGAGAGCAACACTAATTTATATTGATGTAAAAACTACAGCTCTCACTTTAAAGGGAATTACATAGTTTATTCTAGAGCCATTTTGAGTCACCATGGCCTAGGAACACAATTTAGGTTACTTCAAATTCCATGTTTCGACATGGAAACAATTTCATGGGGTTTTTATAGTTTGACAGAGCAAAGAAAGTCATAAATCACAGCAAGTTTAAGATAAATTGGTGGATGCACCAGGGAGGTAGGAGGTGGAGAAAGTTTTTCTATAGCCCTAAAATATTGTCTGATGGCATTCTTAGTTATTGGATTGGTGGAAGCTAATATGCCACTAAGTTAGCAGTTTCTAAGTATTTATTTATTATCACAAGGTGTTAGTTCAGACACACAGTGGGGCAAGGAATAAAACTAACCCAACAGAAAGTAATTAGCCTCTGAACCTACAAAATTTCAACCTCTCCACAGCACTGAAATTCCATTAGTCTCTGCACACACAAAACCTCCTCTCAGGAGTGTTTTGTTTGCAACCAGACACAGCTTCTTTGGGGGAATTTTCATTCACAGATATAAACTAAGTATTTAGAAGGCAGTTTGGCCACTGGCCATCTGGCAAAATGATAGTAGTGACTGCATCCCTTTTCCCCTCCTGTGGGACCTATGGTTTCCCTAACCAGCATTTGACCCAGTGATACGTTCTCCCCTGTTGAGTAACAAAGCCCATATTCTGAGTAACAACTCCCACCTTAGCCACAGGGAGAAACTGTTCTAAAAGTTTTCTGGATAGATGCAGCTAGTGTGTGCTCAGAAATCAAGTGCTGTCCTGTTAGAAGGCATGAGACCATTCTCTAAGGTCAAAGTTGCTGCTACTGAGGAAGCCCTTTCCGAAGCTGACTTGGGTCACCAGGTCTTCTGGAGAGACAGAGGTATGGATGGCTGACAGTGCTTTCAAGTACCCTGTTGTAACAGCTAACCTGGGAGCAGCCTGGAGGGCTTGTCAATAGAAAGACAGGGTGAAATACTTTTATAGCTGATTCCTCATATGAATTTGGGACAGTAGGTATTAAATTGTTGAAGTTGTCATTCATCTGAAGAAGTCACTAACCATGTTTCCTATATGGTTTTGAATATCTGTCTTTGGGAAATGGCATTGGGAGCACTTACAGTTTTAAACTGGAACCAGCTTTCTTCACTGATTTCTTCTGCACAATTTTGAGCTTTTTTATATATTGTGTGCTGCCAATACAATTTGCTTTACCTGATTGCCCAAATAAACCATCAAGATTCCCTAACAGCAAAACTCTGCACTACACTGGGAGGTAGTAAGAGTAAAACAAGTTTTTATTAATTGATTTATTGATAAGAATTTAGGGTAGCAAAGAGAAATGTTCTGGAACTTAAAACATATCACAGTCATTGATCATCATTATACAACCAATACAACTAGAAAAGTGTGATTCATGGTCTTGAAAAAAAACAACAACAAATAGAAAGTAGCTGAGATGTCTCAGTTTAATAGACAAACATTTTAAATCAGCTATAATAAATATGTACAATGAACTAATGGAAAATAAGTCCACAGGATGAAAGAAGTATGCATTCTTCATAAATGAACAGAAATAAAATCTCAGCAGAGAAATAGAAACCTTAAGATAAATAGAAATTTTTAAAACAACCCATTGTAGTGCCTTTAAAAGAAAATTCACTGCATGTCTCAATAGCAGACTTCAGACAGCCAAAGAAAGGATGCATAATTCCTCAAACATGCAGAGGTGTGATCATTAAGTGGAATATTATCCAGCAACATGGGGAAGTAAACTATTGGCCCACCAATCAGTGTGGATGACTATTAAAAATATTGTCTTGAAAAAGTTAAGCATAAAAGAGCATGTATCATGCAACCTCATATATATGAAATGCAGAGAAAGGAAATATGCTCTGTGGTGACAAGATCAGATCACAGTTACCCAAAGATGGGAAGGGGAGGAAGACATTGGCAACAGTAGGTGACAAAGCAACTTATAAAGTGATAAGATATTTTATAAATTAATTAGAGTAACAGTTATACAGTTATACACCCATTTGTCAAAATACTTTAAGTGTAACACTTGAAATATAACATTTTATTCCACATAGATTACAACCAATAGAGTTGATTTTAACAGGAAAGTGTTTAGGTTCTAGATCTCATGATTGTCTTTATGTGTGTACTTATACATGCATGAGATGTGCACATGTGTACACATAAGGCAGCCAGAGATGGACATCATCTTTGCCAGTCATTCTCCACTTTATTTTTGTAACAAGTTTCTCACTGAACCGAGAGCCTTCCAATTTAGCCAGATGAGATGAACAGCAAGTTTGGGGATCCTCCTGTCCCCACCTCCCTAGTGCTAGAATTACTGGTGTGCACCATCAAATGCAATGTTACATGGGGGATGGAGATCAAACTCAAGTCCTCCCACTGGAGTGGCAGGCAGTTTTCTAATTGAACCCTCTCCCCAGACTCACGATGTTGTTTAACACGACTTTTAAATCAGTAGCAAGGATTTTTCCTGTTTTAATTTGGAACAATTAAATAGGAACATAAGAGTAGAAACTGTGGACAGGGTGACAAGAGGTAACATGAGGAGAGTGAAGTTCAGCCTCCTACATGAAAATACAGTCATATCCAGTATCCACCATCCTCTGTTTCCCAGCTGTGCTCTGGAGCAAGTGAAACTGGGAACTCTCAATGCAGTCTTGGGAAACTATCAGCAAGGTATGGAAACTCAAAATTCTTTTCTCCTTTCTCCTTCTGGATAGTGTGTACAGATGGAGGTCAAAGTAGAGTACAAATCAGGACAGAGGTGATCCCTACAGTGTTGGTCCCAGAGCTAACAAACTGGACAGAATGGAAGGTGGAAGGATGCTTGTTTGGTTGGTTTTTCCTTTTTAAAAAAATGTGCTTGCTTAGATTACACATTAGAAAGAGAGCCAGAATGCAAACATTGTCAGAAAAATGAATAGAATCTGTTTGAAAGAACAGGTTGAATACACACAATTAGAGGGAGAGGAAACAGGAAATTTATTTGTGAGAATATGTATCTAAGCACCAACATAGATATAGAATACTCCTGCATTTTAATTTAAAATACCAATTCTTATTGGAAAGAGGTTATATAGAGATTGTATTTTTATCTTAATGAGGCTCACAAAGCAATGGGTTTCATTATGACACTTTCAAACAAATAACTTTGGTTTTCTCCTTGTTCCATTCTACCCCAAGTAGCTTCTTTTCCATTTTTATTGCCATCCCCACTTCCTTAACACCTCTTTTTACCTCTTTCATGATTCTCTTTCTGATTCTATATTCCTTATTTACTCTCATGCATGAGTATATGTTTTGTGTGTAAATATATGTATATATTTACATTGCATGTATGGTTTCTTTGTATATATATGTATATATACATATGAACACACTTATATATGTATACATATGTAGCTATGCTATTCTAATAAGGGAGACTATATGACATTTGTCTACTCAATATAATAATTTCCAGATGCATGTATTTTCTCTCCCCATTTTCTATTTAACTTTTCTTTGAAGTTGAATAAAATTCTATTTTGTGCATATACTATACTCTCGATATCTATTCATCTGTTAAGTAATAATAAACATAGATCTGCAAGTGCTTCTTTATTTTTAATTTTTTAAGAAAAGGTTGTATTTTTATCTCTGTAGAAAGTGGGAAATAAATCATCATTGGCCAAAACTCTCTATAGAATGTCTGAACAAACTGATGTATCTTTAACACACCAGGGATTGAATGAAACATAACTTTACCACCGTACCAACTTACTGTTGTAAACCAAGTGTGCTGACCTGAAGAGAGAGTTCATTCAGTAAAACACTTGCCATGAAAACAGAAGCTTTTGAGTCCAGCTCTCCAGAACCCCATAAGAAAATAGACCTGGTGGCATGTACTTGTAATCCCAACAATGGGGAGGCAGACAGACCAATCTTTGGGACTTCCTGGCCAGCCTCACTAGTCCATTTATCCAATCCCAGGCCAATGAGAGACCCTATCTTGAAAATGAAAAGGTAAGGTATATAGTAGAAGAGGAATCATAGCCAGACTGCCCTCTGGTCTACATGTGCATACAAACACACACAAACCTGCACACAGAGGCACAGACACAAAAACAGCTTTATTGCTCATACTTAATACTTCTAAGTAGAGCTTTATACAATTATACAATACTGAATGAGATTGTGTTTAGTTGTTTAGTGTCAGGAGAGATTTTCCTACAAACAGAGATGTTAAGATAGTACTGTAGTATGAATTCTAATTGGTCTCAATAATAAAAACCAGAGTCAGATACAGGGGTAAATGCTGAAAGATCAGAGAGACCAAGGAGCAAACCACAGCCACTTCTTACCTCGCCGCTCCTCAGCCTGAAAAGGGACTGTCTCTACCAATCCTCAAACTGAATGAGGAAAAGATCCTGTCTCCAACCACCTTATATTCCTATCTCCACCTCCCTAGGTCTGGGATTAAAGGCATATATCTCCCAAATACTGAGATCAAAGGTGTGTGCCACCACTGCCTAGCTACTATGGTTATCTAGTGGCTAGCTCCAACTCCGATCACAAAGAAAATATCACCACAGGCACTTCTGTGTATCTTGGGTACTGGTCTCCTGCCTCCTTTTGAGGTACATAGATGAGAAAAGCCTAGGATTGGAAGATAGGAATGGAAGAGAGGGTCCCAGGAATGAAAAATTGGCCACGTCTAAAACAGATAATGAAGATTTGGATCCTTTTCTCTTCACTGACGGTTTAACTTTTTGCCTCATAATTCTCACAATAACTCTCATTCAAGACAACTCAGAGGAGAAATCTTGTCATTTTTTTTCTTGTGCAGTATCCAGTATGTCCTGAGAGGCCATTCAGTCACAACCGAAGCACCTAGGTGGGAGGGTGAGATGGTATACTGTTATGTGACATAAAGATTATATATTATGTACCACATTGGTACTAAGTGCCAGCAGATGGAGAGCCCATGGTCCCATCTTCCAGGAGGCAGATAAAGAAACCAGTCAAAATACAGGGCCAACTTTTTTGAACTTCCAGAAATCAGCTAACGGCTGGCTCATCTCACCATCAGCACAGCCAGAAGACTCTGAAACACAGTTCTGTTTTCTCAGACAGTACTCCATGAATGCATCATGATGGATGATCCTTAGAAAATACCAGAACTCAGCCAAAGGCAATAGCCAGTTCCAACGTTCTCAGGGAAAACACACAAACTGTATGGAGTATCTGTTGAGTGCTGCTGTTTATTGAACATAAGACAAGATCTTGAAGGGAAGTTGTTGAGCTCACTGTGAAAGGTTCTTTACCACAGATAGTGCAATGAAAAAAACAAGGGACTTGAGGGGCAGGAAACAGTAACTCACCTGGATACCATAGGCTATCAAATAAAAAGTCCAGTGCCAACAAGGATGAGTTATATCTTTCCAAGTTGTTGGTCATTAGATTCCCATAGAACCTCCATGAAACATTACTAGGTATAGCCATTGTTCTTGATTATCTTTCAGAACTTGATAGTAAGATACCATCACTAAAGACACCACATATTTGAGAACATGGATAAATCAAGCTGGTGCTGGCACAAGTTTCATATCTACTGGCTACCTTCCATAGAGCCAGAAATTTCTATTCATGCTACAAGTAGAGAAAACTATAACCTAGTTGTGAACTTTGTGATGACAACTTTTCAAGTAGATATACCCACCAGCACAATAGTGGTATGGGTGTTATAGGACTAACTACCCACTCTCTGATTGGATTTAAAGACAACTCCAAGATAAAATCTGTACTTGGTACCATTAACTGGGCCTAAAGCCTATTACTTACTAGGTCACAGACTCTAGGAGAAAACCTAATACTATTATTCTACTAAATGGAATAAATTGCTCTTTAAGTTATTATCTATATACCCTTATATTATTCTTTTTGCAGTATGTAATTGTTGGTAGAAAGACACACAACTAGCCAACAAATAGAAAATAAGAGACTGTGAAGTTCTTAGCCCTAAATGGAACATCTCTACTACCTCCCCCCACAAAAGATCATGGATAATCATAGAAAAGGAGAAGAAAAGATTGTAACTAAGAAGTAGAATAAATCTTCAGAAAAACACTATTTTCTGAATATGACAGGGCCATTGCATACACAATGTGTGTGTATTTATGAGTATGTGTGACTGCTGTGTATGATTTGTACAAGATTAAGCCACCCAAAATCCCAGTATGGGTAGGAAAAAGGCTCTTAAATCCCCTCCCCTAGCTGAGAAGCTACCGATAATTGATAGCTGCTGTAGTAAGAAAAGTTTTCTTCATGGACATGGCCCCAGAAAAGCTACCATGCTTCTAGAAATGGCCCTACACCTATACGCCTACACAGTGCACTAAGTAGATACAGTTTGTTTTAATAACAAATATTAGGAGAGAAAATGGTGGAATGGATAAAGAAGGACTTGAAGGAGAGAGAATAGGGGTGTGTTCAACCAAAACACATTGGATTCATGTGTGAAATTCTCAAGCAATAAAAATAGAAAGGCACTGTAAAACTGTATTTGAGACAGACTCTGCTTCTACTTTGGCTTACTAATTGTGAATGCACACTGAGTAGTGACAAGAAAAGACAATGTCCAGGTGCTTGACGTGTGAAACACATTATAAAGAAAGCCATTTGGTGAGTGGTTTATCAGTCCTTGGGGTCTGCAGGTATCTTATTCCCTGATATGTTGAACAAAGGAAGTTTAAAGGATGCATTTGCTTTCAGTATTTGGCACACAGACATAAATGAACTCCCCCTTGGAAGCATTTTAGAAATATGGTACAAAGAACATTTTATACCTAAAATATTTGAAACTCATTAGCATTTCTTCTTAATTTATTACTATTGCATGTTATGTATATGGTGTGTGTGTGTGTGTGTGTGTGTGTGTGTGTGTGTGTGTGTGGTGTGTGTGTGTGTACTTGAAGATCAGAGAATGACTTTGGGAGTTAGTTATCTCCAAGGATGGAACTCAGGTATCAGGCTAGCTCAACAATCTTTACTAAACCTGCTGAAATGTCTCACTGGTTCCTTATTAACATTTTTAGCTGGATGCTTTCAAAAAAATAAATTTCTGGCCAGCAATATGGCTCATGACTCAGCCAATAAAACCACTAGCCATAAAAACCTAGGGACCTTACAGTGGAAGGACAGAACTGACTGTAGCACATGTGAACCTGTGTGCGAGCACGTGCGCGCATGCACACACAAAGTAACAAAATTAACAGCTAGACTTCTAGCATTTCAGGAGCTCTCAGAAAAACAGTCTACAAACATCAGAATAGTTAATATTCTCATTTCTTGATGCTAAAACTTAGGGATTAGAGTGAGACATGGGAGCCTGACTCTGGTGGGTAGATGGTTCAGGTCACGGTAATCTGAGCCTTTGCCTCAGAAGGTCAAATCTAGGAAAGCTAACAAGGAAATTTTATTGTCATAACACTGACATCACAATTACATGAAGCTAGATGTCTACCAAGGAGCATACGGGATCATCCCTCGGGTAGACTCTACAGATGGGACTAGCAAAGGAAAATGAGCTTGTGAAGTGGCAAGTTATATGCTGTCGTGTACACATATAGACACCCTAGTTTTAGCTTTATCGCTTAGAGAAAAAGACTTGAAACTAAAGTGCTGGCAGGGTCCCGAATTCATAGCTTTTCCATGATGCTGGAGCTCAACATGTCTCTGGTGGTTACTAACCATAGCCAGTAAAGGTGGCCACACCCCTTGGGCGTGGCTTCAGTCGAATGGAAGCTGAAAGAGGGAAGTGTAAGGCATGGTCTTGCTTTGGTGGGTCTCTTCTCTTGAGTCAGCTGATCCAGCAGGAAGGGCAGAGAAAATGCTCCCGCAGTTCTTTGTATTTTTCTGTGTAAGTATTCCCCAATAAACACCCATTTATCATTTATCTTGGATCTAGTGAAATCATTTCACCCTCGCCTGTAATTAACAATTCAAGAAAAGATTCCACTAATACCAAATACGTTTGGATGACATTCAAAACATCTATAGAAGCTCTGTGATCTTGTGTGTTAAAGAATCAGGGAGCTAGAATTTCAAATACTATGTGTATAAGAATCAATAAGATGCTTGGGGGGAGCATCAGGTGATAGAGAAAAATTATGATGTCCCCCACCCCGGCCAGCTCAGTGCAATAGTGGGCAGAAAGAATATAAAAGTCAGAGGCTGAAAAGAAAAAGTGTTGGGAATGACACCATGAAGTCCACATAAACTCGCAGCAGCTGTGGCGACCTGAAAAATAACCTACGCAAGATTGGGTTCATTATACCATCACCCAGGGGAGGGGAGCTGGTGAGACCTCATCCCTCAGTGAAGGAGTGAAGTCAATTAATGGGTGCTGAGGACAGAGTATCATTGTCTTAAGTAGTGTAGCTACTTCTTGTTAACAGTAAACAGCACTGACTCATGCTCCTAAAAGCAATCATAATAAAACTCAGTGGGTCACAGAAAAGCAAAAATGATGAGAAAGGGAATTAAGTGACAAAAGAGACCAAAACTAAATACACACAGTGCATGAAATCTTTTAAAAACATGATATAAACCACCATCTTCTGTTACTCAACCCCTGGCTCCTACAGGACCTCTTTTAAACATGCACAGTTGGGTAATTGTACTGAAGCTTCCTGGTGAAAGGTCTGTTACTCTTCCATCTGAGTCCATTACATATCTAAAAGAAGAAAAGCACATGCTAGTGTAGCCCATCCTCCTGAGGATTGCCTGACAGAAATGCCTGCCGCCTGCTCATTTAAATATTTAAATGGTGCCTCTACTTCAGGAGGCAGTTGCAAAGAATCTCTTTGGGACGGAAATAAAAACATTCTCCAAAGGCTTTACAAAAAGACTTTTTTCTATTCCATCCTAAATTAATTGTTTCTGCTATTTTAGGCACAATTTTGCTGAACTTCGTCTAATTTAAGTTTACACGTATTGCTTTTCTTTCCATAAACCGTAAACCATGCCCCAGTATTTTTGCAAATAAGCCTATTGGTAATAAGATGCGAAACTGTACATCTGCGTACAACCTTCATTACCTCATTAAGACAAAGCTTCCAGTAAACTTCACTGTTCACCTGCTGTGAAATTTGAGTACATAAGGTCTCTAACTTTCCCAAAGGAGATTTATAGCCAATGACACAACACAAATTTTATAGAACTGATTATAAATATATCTGTAAGACAAAGTCAGTGAACAGCCCAGTGCTGCCAACATTTCCGAACTTCGCAGTCTGTCTCCTTCGCTCTGATAGATGTGAGATCACCAGACTTCTGTGAGAGGCATGAAGCCGTCATCACTTGGCTTCTGTCAGATGATTTTTCCTATTGGATCTAAAACCTCTACTAAAAACTAAAGATTTGGATATTCTAGATTGAACCACCAAGCATGGTCTAAGAAATCCAAGTGAGTAAAGAAAATGGTCTCTTGAGAGACTTTATCTTGTCTCTTAAAATGAAGACTCCTTAATTAAATGTCTGGATTTTTTCCTACCAGGCATTCTGGAGGGAGCCAGGAACAGCCATTTCAAGAAAAAAACCCATCTCTAGAGCTGTTCAGTGCCAAGATCTCTTATCTGTGTCTGACAGCTTCTAGGAGTTTGTTTTTCTTAACACACTCAGGATACATTGATGTTAAGAACTTTCTTTGTGGTGCTGGGGTTTAGCACCAATCTATTTAACAACACTGTGTTCAAATACAGAAGTTATATTACCAGATTACCAGGCAGTAAAAACCTTTTTTTTTTTTTCTTCTGGACTGTGTACTTGCTTCTGTATAAACGGGGTATAGGTAACACCACTGGGTCTGTATGCTAGTCTAGATTGTGATTAAGGTATATTTTTACTTTTTATTGATAGATTTTACCCCTTTGTTCCCAAGTCTCCAATCTCATAAAGAATGAGCATGCAATAAGAAATTAAAAGGCAAAGACTGCAACATAGTCACTAGAAACAATTGTTCTACTTGTGTGGCAAGAGGGGTTTGTGAGTAGCAAACAGATATGCCAGCTCTCGCTCCAAAGACAGAATGCCCGTATACTCTGCCCTCTTCAGCAGCAATCAGAGCTACACACGAGGGGGCAGCACTTCATTTCAAATGCAAAAGAAAGGTTGCTTCACTCAGTTCAATCCAGTATTTGTGGGCAGAGAGGTTTTCTATTGGCTCAGAGCCAAGATAAGAAAGAACAGAACAATCATGAATAGAACATGTTCCTTCCCAGGAAGTATAGTTCACTGTTGATTTGAACAAGAAGAATGGAGACATCCTTTGAAGCCTTGTCCGTGCTCCTCTGTGTTCATCTGAGCTGTAAGTCACCCCTGGGCTTCCTGAAAGGCTTCACCATAAGTCTGGGGAAGCAGAGAGGTTCATCCTGATAAGTGCCCCCAAGAGATTCCTGTAGATATTCTAGAAATAAGTTGTAAATTCTGAAGGTGACCCAATAACGCATCTTTACTGTCTCAACAGTGGTGAGTGGCCAAGCAAACACGGTGATACAGACTCCTTCCATCCCGGACATCTGGGAAAACGAAACAGCTGTTATCAACTGCACTTACACAAATGCGGCATATAATTATTTCCTCTGGTATAAGAAGGATGGAAGGAAAGGCCTTACTCTCCTAGCAGACATTCGCTCAAATGTGAACAGAAGGGCGGAGGGAAGATTCACAGTGATACTGGATAAAAATGCTAAACTCGTCTCCTTGCACATAACAGCTGCACGTGCAGAAGATTCAGCCTTGTACCTCTGTGCATCAAGCACACAGTGCTTTGAAGGCACTTGCAGCCTAAATGCAAACGTGAAACAGGGGCTGCAGTGACATTTTTGTCCCTCAAAACATCTTATATTATAATGAATTGCCATGAACTGAGATGATAGGTAAAAATATCACATTAGGGCAATCAAAATGGCTCAGTGAGTAGAAGCACGTTTTACCAAACCTGAGGACTTGAGTGTAACTCCTTGAGCTACACACATGTGGAAGGGGAGAACCAAACACTAAATGTCATTCTTCTACACACACAACATGGCAGGAAGAAACCTGCACACACACACACACACACACACACACACACACACACACACACACACACACACTGAAATGGAATGGTCACAAAAATCAAGATGTTCACACTCTATTCATTATAATTCCTATTGAAATACCAATGACAATCTTTTTATAAAACATGTTTAATTCTTTAATTGTGTGGGTTTGTGCATGTGAGGGCAATGCTTGAAGGAAACAGAAGAGGGTGTCATATCTCCTGGAGTTGGCATTATAGGCAGTTGTGAGCTGCTCCATATAAATAAGTGCTGGGAACTAAACCTGTGTCCTCTGCGAGACCGTTCTATAGTCTCAACCACTGAGTATCTCTCCAGCCCCTCAATGACATTCTTGACAGAATTTTTAAAAGAAAAAGAAAAAACTTAAACAAAACAAACAAATAAATAGCCAAAGGAACAGTTGGCAGAAAATAAACAGGAGAACAATGCATTACCTGAATTTAAAATATACTACAAAGCTGGGGAAATCAAAACATCATGGTGCTGGCACAAAAATCAGACACGTGGAGCAAGGAGTGGTAGAGAGCCCAGAAGCCATGTTCTTGATTGGTTACCGATGGGAAAGTGGCCAGCTGATGAGGAGATGGTACTCTTGGGTGCTGTAAGAAAGCAGACTGAGAAAGTCATGAGAATCAAGTCAATGGGCAGCATTACTCCATGGCCCCTGCCTTGGCTTCCCTCAGTGATGGACTGTGATCAGGACTGGAAGCCAATTAAACCCTTTCCTTTCCAAGTTGCTTTTAGTCATGGTTTTTATCACAGCAAGGGAAAGGAAACTAGGACAACTACAGATGCCGCTTCTGTGCTTCCTCTTAGAGCTGAACCCTGTGAGGGTGCAATGTGTATGTTTCAGGAGCATGAATAGAGAGGGAGGGAATTCATGCAATTCTCTCATTTATCATTATACTAAATTACTTCATGACTCCCCTCTGACAGTTAAAGGGAGCTGGTTCTACCTTCTGTTTCACACTAGGATCCAGCATAGTTACTTTTTCTGTTGCTGTGATAAAACACCATGACCAAGACAACTTATAGAGGAAAAAGTTTATTTGAGCTTAAAGTTCCAGAGGGCTAGAGTCTATAATATCAGGAACAGCTGGCAGCAGGCAGCAGGTGTGGCAACAGGAGCTGAGAGCTCCCATTTTTAACTGAAAGCACAAAGCAGGGCACAGGGGACTTATTAATAAGACACTCCTGGTGCTATCCTTCCTCCAGCAGGATCAGACCTCCTACACCTTCCCAGACAGCTTGGGGACCAAGCCTTCCAATGTCTGAGACAATGGGGGGATATGTCTCAATCAGTCCACCACACTGAAGACAAGAAGGCTGCCACTTCTTATTGCATGTATGAAAATAGATGGAGTGTTTGTACTTTGCACTGCTACAAGCAATCTCTCAGTAGATAATATTTTTTGTTTCTGTTTTTGTTTTTTTTTTCCTTTTCTATCAGCAGTATTCAAATCCTAACACGAAGCTTGATTGCTACGCTGAGAACCTGAACAGATGGAGGTAGGAAATCTATCAATCTATCAAGCTCACTATCTCTTCCCAATAACTCTGGTAGACTTAACAAATTACTTCTACATTCTCTGGGACCCCAAAGACACAGGAATGACAGTGAAAGATTAAAAATAAAAAAAACCTAAGTTCAATAAAGAAAGTTGTCCACTGAGAGTGAATATCCATAAACGGCAGTCACGAAGAACACTGGCTTAGTAGTGTCATAGCCAAGATTGTATCACTGTAAACTTTTCAAAACACACACACGCGCGCACGCGCGCACACACACACACACACACACACACACACACACACACCAGAGGACTGGGGTTCGAGTCCCATCACCCACATGGCAGCTCACAACCATCTGTAACCCTACTCCCAGGGAATCCAATGTCTTCTCCTGGCCTCTGTATACACAAGGCTCACAGGTAGTGCACAAACACATATGCTGGCAAAATACCGAGACACATAAAGGAAAAGCGTTATGTTCATGTATCCAGTTCAGCATATAGAATATTATTCTCTGAAGTTCTTGGATATTACATTTGTATTTGAGGATATATATATATATATAAGCCATAAAGTGCTTTTCTAATGGTTCCTAAATAAACTGAACAAATCCATTTATTTCAGGAAGTACGGGAACTCCACTGACTTTCTTATTTAAATAGTAATAAAGCCATTTACTTTCATACACATAAAAAAGACACAAAAGTGGAGAGACTTGTTGGAGAAAAATAAGGCGATACAGAAATGAATACTTCACATTGGTGGTTCAGTAGTAGAATTCTCACCCACCACACAGAGTCGCCACGCTGCCAAATGAGTAACAACATGCCGGGGCTTTACCATAGGTACCAATACATAAAATGATAGAAGTGGGTTAATAATTAAGACAGAGCTAGACAATAAGAAGCCCTAGCCACCTACCAACAGTTTATAATTGATATAGAGTCTCTGTGTGTTTATTTGTGGCTCAAAGGCTGTGGGACCAGGCAGGACAAAAAACATTTGCCAACAATAAGGGTGAAAAAGTGATTAAAGACATGGAGGACTGGCTAAAATGTCTATAACTTGTTATATATATGTCAATGAAACTGTCAAAGAATAAAAAGTAAATAATAAAAATCACATTTTCCATAAATGACAGTGTATTATGCTATGTTAAAACGAAAGCTATTTTATACTTTCTAGCAGTATACTGATTTTAATAGTGAGTGTGAGCAGGAAAATGATAAAGGATATCTCATAAGGCTAAGCCAGAAAATGCCCAATTAGGATCTAATTAACGGTCTTCATAATGATACAGGATGAATTAGATGCCCACAAGAAGCAAGTCACTGATCCTTTAGTCTACTGGGACTGTGGAGTTCAATTTACACCCACAGAACTCATTGTAACACTATTGATACACTGACCTTAACAAGACACAGAAAAAAAGGCAACAGTCACTTCTAAAACAGTTGTTTTAGAAGACCAGCCCAATCTTCAAAATAAAAGTGAATGAAATTTGTTAATCATCAGACAACCTCACTCAGTTTGCATGAACTCAAAACTTCTAATAAAACCTTTTGTTTGTGTGTTTATTTTCTTTTTTCAAGACAGGATTTCTCTGCACAGTGGCCTTAGTTATCCTGGAGCTTACTTTTAGACCAGGCTAGCCTTGAACTCACAGAGATCTCTGCCTGTGTCTGCCTCCCAAGGGCTAGAATTAAATATGTGTGCCAGCACACATATTTAAATAAAGCATTTTCAAAATGTATAAAAGGGATCACAACTGAGTTGAAATTTATATAATAATTACTTAACATTCTAAATAAAACTAGGCATGGTGTACACAACTTTAATCTTAGCACTTGGAAGGCAAAAGCAGGAAGATCTCTGTGAGTTCAAGGCTAGCCTGGTCTACAAAGCAAGCTTCAGGCTAGTCACAGCTACACAGTGAGACCCTGTCTCAAAAGGTTGATGATAAAGCCCTGTTGTTTAATACAATGCTTACATACCTCATTAAACATAAAGACAACACTTACATATTCCATTGAACAAGAAGGCACTGAGCTGGTGCCTAGCTAGAGGCTTCACCCCTTCTGTCTGCTTACTGTTCATGGTACTGAAAGGTACTCTGCATGCTACTAGAGGAGAAAGTTACAAACCCCGAAACCTACAACAGTGGCCTGCCTAAGGGACATACTGGTGCAACAGAGTCACAAACACTGTGGGAGCAACCAACTACTTATTCTCTGATTAGATTAAAGGGCCACTCCATGAGCTGGACCCATGCGTGACAGTGCTATGGTAGACAAAACCTTAGACCATGGGTCAAGGGAAACCCAAATACTATTGTTTTGCTAAAGGAATGCAGCAATAAAGTTACTCCTGATGACATTCTATTATACCCATAGAGCATAGCATCACTAAACCCTCATCAAAGAGGCTTCTTGCTGTAGGTGAGAACTAACACAGAGACCCACAACAGGACAATGTGCAGCATAGAGTCGAAGAGACAGAGGGAAGGATGCCTCCATAGACACAGTGCCCCCCAGACACAAGGACTAACACACACGTAATTCACAGAGACTGTGGCAACACACATAAGACCTGCACAGGTTCAAGCCAGACAAGGTCCCAAAACGCTGCCCGCAATTGACAGTTGAAAAGGAAACTTGGTTTTCTCCAATGGAGGGAGTCACACTGGGAATATTAACCAGACTTCTGCCAAAACACAAGATGAACTCAATGGTATTTTGGGTTACTTTTGTCTCAAATTGCTGTGTTAAAGCATTTTTTGTCTTATTGATCTTTTGCTTATATATTTTGCTTTCTGATTTTGTGTTTTTGTGTGTGTGTCTATAAGTATGTATATATGTACGTATGTATGTATGTATATGTTTGTTTTTTTTTAAAGAGAATAAAAGGGTTTGGAGTTTGGTGTGTAAGACAGTGGGGAAGAAGATCTTGAAGGAGTTGGAAGAGAGGGAAACGGTGATCAAAATATAATTGTATGAAAAAAAAATAAAAAATTACACCAAAAAGTAGAACCAACTTTAAATAAATCAAATAACCTCCACTAATAAAATCATAGTGCAGTCATCTCAATAACTACCCAAAAGTGTTCAATTGGTGATCATCATTTATTTACAACAAAGGAATAAATTCCTAATGAATTGAGAATGGAAGAAAATCACTTCATTCCGATAAAGGTCATGTACTACACACAAAGCCATAATGAAATGCCATTGAATTTACTGAAGTAAGCTAAAATGGCAATACTTCCATTAAACAATGTACTGAGGTCCTGATCATTGTAATGACTACAAAAGAAAGACTACAAATACCTTTCATCACAAATGATACAATGTAATATAACGAAAATAACATAATGTGTGTGTGTGTGTGTGTGTGTGTGTGTGTGTGTGTGTGTGTGTGTTGAATCACTAAATTAGTCTGCAAAGCAATATTTCAAATTGGTGTTTAATTGTAAATAAGATAGTTTAAATAAATTTTTAAAATCCATAATATGAAATTAAAGCCCTAAATATATAACAATTATTTTTTTAATATTTGCAAGGCCAAAGCATGAGTATATATATGGCATTACTAACAGGAATCAAATATCTAATAAGTGGGAAAATAAACTGTAACGAGTATGTTTTCCCTGCCAGTCTGGTCCCACCGCCTTGCCAGCCCCAAATAACACAAGGAGACTCTGTATTTGATATAATGCTGTTGGCCAGTTACTATTTTCCTATCGGCTAGCTCTGTCTTAATGATTAACCCATTAAGTATTTCCACGTGGTCTCATCTTACTGGAGAACAGGCCTGGACCTCTGTTCTCTCCAGTCTCTACATCTTGACTCCTCCCAGATACTTCCTCTTTCCTCCTTGTCTCCTAGTCCCTCCTATCTTCCTTCCCTATTGGCCAACAGTGCTTTATTCATTAGCCAATAACAAAAACATATTCACAGAATGACATCTCCCATCATCTCCTCTTTTCTTTCTAAAATAAAAAGAAGGGTTTTAACCTTAGCATAGCAAAATATATCACACAACAGTTATCAAATAAGAATCACAGTTAGCAATATTTGGTCCATTTAGTAAGATTTAAAGAAATATTTCATCATCTATTCTATCTTTGTGTGTCTAAAGTCCTATATGTAACTTATCTTTAATCCTAACTAAGGAAAACTATAACCATAACTATTTGTCTTCAACTCCCTCAAAAACCACAGAAGAAAAATATATAAACCCTAGAAATGTCAGAGACAACTTGCCTAGTCAGTCATCCGAAGTTCTTCTGTAATGTTCCATCTTCAGCCCATAGGCCATAGGTGTCTGGCAGACTCCTCAGCAAAGCAGGAAACTTTAAACTGTCCACCTGTAATGGCAGTTTGTCAGTCACTTTTTTTGTGTGTCCTGCAGACTGTCTGGAAGACTCTTCCATGAAGCAGGAACCTTGTGGCACTGTCCATCTTGTATCAGCAGTCATTATCCTGAGGGTCCTGCATGTCCAGTTTATACTTCATAAAGTCAAGCAGTCCAAACAAGAGCAGTACCTTGCCCAAATGGCTCGTCTTGCCATATTGAAAGCAAACTTCGTAACGAGTTTCTTCAATGTCCATCATCCTTTCTGACACAGGTGGTGTTGCCAGGAGCAGTTGTGCCTCACTGCGAAGAAAACCCTAAACCATTTTAAATGCCATATTCTGTAGGACTTTGAAAGATTTGAAGAATGCCTATTCACCTCAAATATATCTCTGTATATCTAGAAATTCTAACTAACTTAACTCCAAGTTTTTACTATCATAGGTAATTATCTATAATCTGTGTTAAATTATACATTACATTTCTAAATGAGCTATACCTAAACAAGAGGAGAAATATACAAATCACAAAGTTGACCTTAAATTGTATCAATAAATGAAAATCCATTCAAAACAAAGTTACATTTCTATACCATAATCCCCTTTTTACCTTTAAACGGAGATTGGTTGTGATCATTAACCATTTATAACCAACCCTATTTAAATGAAGACAAACATTTATAAACAATAGTTAGGAATTTGGGCATCGTTCTTTCCAAACTGCTTCCTACTGGTAGGGGGCGTCATCATGGGGATCCTAAGAAGACAAAGAAATCTTGGCTGTAGTCTGCAAGGCTGCTTTGTCCCAACTGTTTTGAATGTTGGCTCATCTGGGACACCCCCAAGCAGGGGGTCTTGCTTGGTCAGACCACATTAGTCTGGAAGGAATCCACAGCTTTTCAATTTCTGTGGAAACAAAAATAGAAATCCTTTTCCCCAGTAACTTGTCCTTAGACTTAAATTTTGGAGTCAAAGCATTTTTAATGTAAATTGAATTAATCCAATAGCATTTCCTTTAACAGTTGTTGTTTCCTCAGCAGTCAAACGATACAAAGACAATATAATACTGTACAGTATCCAGATTTTTTCGGTACTTTTCATCTTTACATGGCTTCTTTATTACTCAGTTCCTTCTACTTCTATTTTTTACATATTTTGAGACGGGGTTTCTCTGTGTACCATTTATCTGTCCTGGAATTTACTCTGCATACCAGGTTTACTTTGAAATCACAGAGAACTGCTTGCCTCTGTCTCCCAAGAGCTGAAATGAAAGGCATGTGCCACCATACCCAGTTACTCTACTTCCTTTTTTCTTTTTTAAACTATTGTATCCCATTTTTTTCTTCTCCCAAGCCTACATATATTTTAAAATATACTGTAAACCTTTAACAGTTTTTCTTAACCTGAATCTGTCTTTACTGTAAATCTTTATCTTTTTCTGTCCATGAGTGTTTTATCTGGTATACAACAACATTGCTAAAATGAAAGCCACAGTTTTAGCTGCGGTCTATCCAAGATGGCAGTGGCTACTTTCCCGCCAGCAGTAAGAGCTGTGCTCACTGACCACCTTGGTCTATGCTGCTTTCAGCGGCATGCTGCCAACTTGGAGATATGCTCACTGTCATTGCCAGCTCCCATACGCAGCAATGAATTGTTAGCAGAACTCTTTAAAAGCCTCATGGTTTTTTGCCACTTATGCTGAGTCAGGAAACCACCCTTAAAGGAGCCGTGCAAAAATCTGTTTGTCTCTAGCAAAACAGAGTCCAACTGAGAAAAATGCTGTTAGCAAGAAGCCTTGCTTGTATTTGTTCCTTTTTTTCTAAAACCTTTTTTTAAGCTTTTGTTAAATTTTTAAGTGGAAGTTCTTATTAGCCACGTTGCTGTGCCATATGTAACAAGTATGTTTTCCCTGCCTGTTGGTCTCCCAGCCATGCCAGCCCCAAATAATACACAGAGACCCTGTATTTGATATAATGCTGTTGGCCATTTACTATTTTCCTATCAGCTAGCTCTGTCTTAATGCTTAACCCATTTCTATTAATCCAAGTATTTCCTCGTGGTCTCATCTTACCGGAGAATGGGCCGGACCTCTGTTCTCTCCAGTCTCTACATCTTGACTCCTCCCAGCTACTTCCTTTTTCTTCCTTGTCTCCTAGTCCCTCCTATCTTCCTTTACTATTGGCCAATACAAGAAACATATTTACAGAATGACATCTCCCATTAATAAACCATGTTCATGAAGTACATAATGCAAAAACAGCACTATCATTTCAATCCTCGACAACTCAGCAATTTCCCTATTCTGTTGATATTTGATAGAACAGCATATGCATGTAGATCTTGAGGTATTCAAACACTCACAGAGAAGTGCTTTTCATCCTTGCCAAATGCAGATGCAAAGAAAATATCCATCAGACAGAATGAACAACCGGACATGATGAAGAGTCAAAGGAAGACTGATGTTACAGTGGAAATGTCTGAAGCATCTCAAAACAGACATGAAGGGCTCACAGCTGTATGTAAGACAGCCGAACTGAGCAGGTAAGAGAAAAGACTCTGAGAAAACTGTCAGTATGGGCAGGCCAGCTGGCTTCTACTCTCAGCAACATAGGCAAACAGGAACGTTGCATTTCACATACCCTTGCTTCTAATGCAGCTAATTATAACACACTAATGACTTCTATAAAGCATCTACCTATTCCAGAAAGGCAATTACTGCAGAACATGGCGAAGTCACAGGACTTTACAAGAGTGACCAAGAAAAATCTAGCCACATCTTAATACTGTGAAAAAAAACCCAAAAAATAAAAAACTTCATGCAAGTCACATAGACCAGAAACAAAGCATAGATTAATTAGTAGCTACTAGATACCTCCTTCTCAAGGTTGGAGACCAGTACTACTTGCAAGATTAAGAACCTGCAACACAGGCTGGGGCTAGTGGCCACTAAGTAGCCAAGGGGAACACCAGACAAAGCAAATCCAAGAGATGGAGGGCTTCAAGAATGTGGCTGTCCCTAACTAGGTGAGCAGCATGTGAACTGAGTTTCAGCATCATCTCCCCAGGTGGGTCAGAAGAGGAGGAATGTAGTGTAGAAGCTCTAAAAAAACACAGCCCACAATAAACACAGGAAAACCAGTCTCAATAGCAATGACCTCAGCCTTTGTCCAGTCCCTGAAGTGAGTCATAAAAGTGCCCAGATGAATACTGGTTCCAAGAGTTTTCATCTCACCACCCCTCCCACTCGTGGGAGTTTCTCTTACTTTTCCCGAACAAAACTCCTGCCCTTAAATTTCCTTAATAAAGTCTGTATTTGCTTGTTTCCACATGTGTCCATGTCTGTTATCATCAGCACCTGAGACAATGACCAGAGACCTATTGTCTCAGGTCACATATTATGTAACTTCGTTTCTAGGAACTGTTCAGAAATTCTACAGAGACTTAAAGATAAGTGGTTGCCTAGAGGGGATCTCATGGGTAAAACTCATCTGTGACTGCTCATGTGTAAAGATTCCTTTAGAGCAGTGGTTCTCAACCTGTGGGGCTTGACTCCTTTGCATGTGGAGGAAGGGGTTAAACAAGCTTTTCATAGGGGTCACCTAAGACCATCAGAAAATACATATATTTACATTACAATTTATAACATCAGCAAAATTAGTTATGAAGTAGCAATGAAAATTTTGTGGTTGGGAGTCACCACAACATGAGGAACTGTACTCAAGGGCTACGGCAATAGGAATGTTGAGAACCACTGCTTTAGAGGGATGGTGAAAATATTTATGATTGATTATGAAGATGGTTGCATACATCTGTAAATATGCTAAAGTTCTGGAATTATACACCTTATCTGGATGAGTTATCTAATATGTGATTCCTAGCTCAATAGAGCAAGCACATAAAATAGACAATAACAAATAATATTGGAATATTTATGTTATTTTAAATTACTCTGGATTCTCTACACCATTAGAGCACAACAGTAATGAACACTAGATGATGTTGGTCTGATCTCTGGCATTTCTAATCTTTGTTCTCAACTCCAGCATTTTTCATGTTATATGACTCCCGTCTAATGACTGCCATTACCTACCTAGCTGGCACACAGTAGGAGCACAGTGAATACGTGTAAGTATGATTACATTGTTGCCGTGTTACACATAAATAATTACATTGTCAAAACCAGGCTTCTCATATTCTAAATCTGTGATTTTGGATGGTGAGGCATGAGAGTCAGTATTGTGTTTGAATTTTATATATACTATTAGTATTGGGTTGTTTTATTCAAAAGTAGAAGCAATGATTTTGAGTTATTTAGAATCACCACATGTACTCTGGCCCTGTGATGAATAAGCTTTAACTAACACATTCACCTGTGAGATTATTGCTCAGTGCTTAGACTGCCAAATCCTATGCCTTGTGACAAAGAGCGCAGGCTTGGAGTTGCCTTCAAAAAAAAAAAAAAAAAAAGAAAAGAAAAGAAAAAAAAATAAGTGAAGGAGGACAAAATTAATTTGGTTGTTGGGAACAACATCAGAGAAACAATTCCAGATTCCCAAAACCTGCAAACAATTCTGTCTTTTTTTTAGAAGACAGTGACAGCAAGCTCTCCATTGCAGCTTTTCAGTGGAAGGAGGGACCATATCAAAAACATCCTGAGACAAACTCCATGCTGAGTCCTGGGTCTCAGGAAAGGAGTTCCCATGAACAGTCACCAGAGGGGGCCACCAACCTAAGTTCCCTCCAGGCTGAGCCAAGACTGCCAAAATGTGTACAGAGAATTTCACCCCTTGTCCCCTTACCATTTTATAATCATTTCATGAACACATTCATAGCTTCAAATATGTGGGGAAGCTCAAATAAGCAGGTGAGCCCACTTCTTACCCAGGGAAAGTAAGGGGAGGAGCCAGGGAAGGGATAGGCAGCCTCAGCTGCTTGGAAACTAGGGTTCTGATCCCTTGAGGTCATAAATTTTTATTACAGATCATCTTTCTTTTCTTTTTCTTTTTCTTTTTGTTTTATTTTTGGCTATTTCCTACATATATAAAATATATGGTGAGTAGATCCACCTCCTCCCCCATTACCCTCTATTAACTCCTTTCCTTTCCCTCTAGACTTTTCTTCCCAACTAGCTACACTTCCCACTGGCTACATTACTGAAGAAAATGATGCCCCCTCCCTGCAAGCAACCACTAACAGTAATAGCTCTTCAGAAAAGTGGGTGGGGGAGTAGGGTTCATGTGCACAATGAATCTGAGAAAGCATGAGCATTATAGTGAGACATAGTCTCGAAAAAGAAAAAGAAAAGAAAAATGTCTATTTGAACTGGAGGTTTAGTTCAGAGGTAGAGCATTTACCTAACATTCAGCAAAACCATGGGTTCAACCTCCAGTTTGACAAGTAATCAATAAGACATGTAATTAATATAGAGTTCAATTTTAAATGACCAAATATTTATTGTTATAGGAGACCAACAAGTTAAGTTTTTGTAGCAGAGAGGAATGATTTAAATTTTACCTCTTCCTACATTTCTAGTAATCATTTTGGATAAACTAGAGAAAGTATTTCTACCTCTCTTGTCAAACGGCATCATTTTATTTTCTTCTCCAAATCTGGTTGTCCTAACCCTTATTTCTTTTCTTTTATGTTCACTATCTTCAGGGCGTACCACTGCTAGGTGCAGCTGGAGATGAGGAAATACGTGTCAGAGTGGGGTTCACAGAAGGTAGTCATGGGCATACAAGGCATTGGTGTCTATGATAAGACCAGAAGCAACCAGTAATTCCAGTTAGAAGAAGTAGGAGACAGACTCTATTGCAGGCATCCACAGAGGAGGCTGAAGCACCAGAGAACTTGGCTTTTAGCATGGCTTTTTTTCTGCCATACTCATCATAGCACTGTTACACATTTAAGAAACTATTTCATTAAGTATGTTGCAAATAGCTTCTACTACAGTATTGTTTAATTTTTAACTTGGCTTATATCTTTGATGGGACAAAGAAGTTGGCATCTCTAAAAGTCAAATTATATATTTCTGCTCTAAGACTTGTATATTACCAACACAAATAGGATGTGTTTTCTTACTCTTACAGCACAGAGCTCAACAGGATTCACTGAAATAAAGAGCAACTCTTACCAGCTCAATAGAACACTAGACTGTCCATTGACACTGAGCTTTGCCTAAACCATAAACAAGGGAGTATAGTTTCCTTTGAAAGGTTTGATACATTCAAACAACATTGTTGCGTTTGAGCCTTGAAATGATCTTCACTGGAACTTCAATTGAGGATTATGTAAGAAAAATAGTTTCATCTTCTTTTAAACATTATATTTGACTCGGGAGGTGGAGATAGATCCACGCAAAAATAGTTTCATCTTCTTTTAAACATTGTATTTAGACTTGGCAGGTGGAGATAGATCCACGCAAGCTGCCCTTGACTGGAGCCACCCACAAAGAAGGCTTCTCGGGGAGGGGCGATGCGTGCAGCTCTGGTTTGTGGCTTGAGGCCTCCCATTCTCACATCAGACAGATTCTGAGCTCAAAAGCCCAGAACATGCATTTGCCCTTAACCATGAGCTTCGTGTGTGGAATCTCAATTCTCCTGACTTTGGGTAAGTGTTCTGGGCCTAAGAAAGGATGGCCTTTGTGCCTAAAGACAAATAAGATGTACCTGCTGCCTCTACTCCTCCCTCTGTGGTTTTCCAGACTGCTGGAGAGAACTGGTGTCTGTGTGATTCCTAAGTGAGTCTGAGCATCGTCAGCCTGAATAGCTGCATATCCCACCCGCAGACTTATGTAAAAGAAGCTTCAGGCTCAGTAAGCTTAAGGAAAGAGAGACGAGAGACGTGGGCAGCTTATCTTTGGCTGTGTGATCCTGCACAGCTAAGGAGTAAATGTCAGTCAGGCGCAGAGCCTGGGAGAGGAGTTCTGGTGCATCTGTGACTCTGACATTTAGATACTCTGATTTTGAATGGTACAAAGATGATATGTTGTTTTTTTAACTCCTTAGGTATTGTGGGTTATGCTAAAACGACACAGCCAAGTTCAATGGAAAGTACTGAAGAAGAAACTGTACATTTGCCGTGTAGCCACTCCACGATCAGTGGGAACGAGTATATTTATTGGTACAGACAGGTTCCTCTCCGGGGTCCAGAATACGTCATTCATGGCCTACAACAAAACACAAGCAATAGAATGGCCTTTCTGGCTATTCCCTCTGATAGAAAGTCAAGTACCTTGATCCTGCCTCGCGTCAGCCTGAGAGATGCTGCTGTGTACCACTGTATCCTGAGAGTAGCACACTGTGACAGACAGGGCTGCACCTGTGCAATATCTGCCTGATGGGGGAGGGGAGCAGTGGCGTCCTCTCAAGAGGCCTCTGTATGGGAATGAGCAGCGTCCCTACAGAAGAAAGAGAAGACTGGGGAACCAAGCCGGGATGAGAAAGGAATGCTGGGACTGGGCAAGAACACCAACAGTAAATGGATGGACGTGCCTGCAGGGCAGCTGATAGCACAACTTTCAGTTCTGACTCTTCTTCATAAAAACAAGTTTATTTCTCCGTAAACTTGATTTTAAAAAGATGAGAAAATCCTTTTGGAGCCAGGGAAGTACCCAAGCTCTAGGGATGCATCACTATGTCCTTCCAACATTCCTAAAATGGAAAGAAGACTTGGCTTCCTTCCATTTACTCTTAAGAAAAATTAGATTTTTTTTCTTTTTCTTTTTTTCATTGCTCCCAGTGGCATATGGTCTGAATAATCAGTTTTCTAGGGAGCAGATAGTTATTTCACTTTTAATCTGCATTGAAATATTTTATTTTTACATAAGATAATAAAAATTATTTTCATCATTACTCAAGTAAAAACTGACCCTCCCCTCTCTGTCCATCTTCCTCTTTAACTCCTGTAATGACTAGTTTTGAGTGTTTGAAGTGCATCCTGACAATCACACTCTGTTCCATATTTACATAGCTCTTCCTCCACTTACCCAATTTTATTACAGAAATCAGAGTGTAACACATTCTCTGCTGCTTATTTTTATGTTTTCATTTATAACTATTTGAGGCGCACTCACATATCTATGTTTCTCTTCAATACCCAAAAATGTCTTCATAGTGTGGTTGAAAAATGTTTCACTTGTTTGATTTTAATGTTTATATTTTCTCTTAGGTATCATAAACAAAATTGTAATTTCACACACACACACACACACACACACACACACACACACATATATATATATATATATATATATATATATATATAGAGAGAGAGAGAGAGAGAGAGAGGGGGGGGGGGGGGAGGGGAGGGGAGGGCAGGGCAGGGGAGGGAGAGTTGATTTGCAGCTTAGACTATCCTCAAATTAACAATGCTGCCTTAGCCTCTCAAGTACAGAAATACAGAACTGCACCACCACAACTGGCTTTTAATATTGAGATAAATTGAGGAGTTAAGTTTGGTATAGAATTTGAAAAGCAATATAAGGCATTTTATTAGCAAGAAAAATATCACATAATCTCACTATAAACAGGGTATCCTTTGACAAAAGTCAGTGCTAATTTTTTTTGTAAATTGGGAATAGATGTGAACTTCCTTAACTTGATAAGACAACTTCATAAAAATCCACAATTCAGTTCAAACTTATTGGGGTGAGCCTGAAGTCACCCCCCTCCAATATCAGAAACGTGGTGAGAATGTCTGTCCTTGCCACTTCTATTCAGCATTGTCCTGGAAGTATGGTTCAATGTAATGAGACTAAAGGAAAGATGAACATATCTTGTAGGATAAAAAAACTATTATTTTGCAGAAAACACAAATGCCATTGCTGATGACTAGGGAGTGATAAAATGAAGAACATGGTAGAAGATACTCCTTGGTTCAGCCTCAAGTAGAGAAGAAGGGGAACTCTGTGTTCCAAAATGCAGATGGGAGCTTAACAATGATCTGGTTCAAGAAACTACTATAGCCAGGACACACTCAGCACTTTAATTGCTCAAGTTGAGAAAGACTTTTAAGCAAACAATAAAAACAACAAAACCTGCCACAGCCTGGCTCAAGAGGCTGTGGGACATGGAGGATGTGGTCGGACTGCTATGGAGGCAGAAAACTGAGTAACATAATAATCCATCTGTCCTTAAGACAAAGACTACATAACATGAAACAATGTGAGTGAAATCCTCTCTGATGAACCAGATTGTCAGGGCCTTTAGGAACACTGAGACACCTCCATCTGAAGTCCCCCAAAGCGTCCAGGAATGAGAGAATAGCCTGAACACAGGGACAGCTGATGGAACTAGGAATAAGAGGAGCTGTTTGACCCCTACTTCATGGACCGGATAGAACTGTGTTTACAGGGAGTTGATTCATTGGGGACCTTGATACTGGAATGCAGCTATTGTGGCTTTATTGAGTTCCATTACAGGATGTGATCTTTATGAAATAGGAGAGGTTACAGCAGATCCAAGCTATGTAGATATGAATCAAGTTTGTGAAGTGATAAAACAATCTAGAGACAACTTTAAGAAGTTCAAAGCCAAGAAAGAGGTCTATCTGGGTCACTTGACAAATTTGGTAAAATACGTGGCAAGTTGGTGCTCTTGAGAAAATAACTTTACAGAAAGCCATATACTATGCTTGTGAGCTTCTGGAAGATTTTAAAGTCTCAATTCATAGAAGGTATTAATGATAGCACAGGTCAAACAAGAAAGTCTAAGCCTGCCAGGGTGGACAGTCATGCCCCAAGAGTAAGCTGTGTGCATTTCTTTATTGAAGTAAAGTTTGGTAAGGTTAGTAATGATTCATCCGATTCATCTAGTCTGAAGCTTCCATATAAGCCAGGTATAGCTGAGACACTTAAGAGGGATTGCTACAGCTGTGGTGCCCATCCAAAGTCTGCAAGATGAGAGGCTTCCTCAGCATTGAGATGTGGCCGAGGAAAAGACATTTGGAGTGGTTATAGCTACAGTGCCTGCCCAGAACCTGCCAGACACAGGGCTCTCTCAGCAGTCAGGTGTGGTTGAGGTAGAGCTAATAACAGTAACCTCAGCCCAGAACCTGTCAGACCTAAGTAGCCAAATCAAGTGTCAAGTGCAAGACAGCCCTTTGACCTGGG
This sequence comes from Cricetiscus sungorus, assembly GCA_030556225.1. Taxonomy (NCBI): domain Eukaryota; kingdom Metazoa; phylum Chordata; class Mammalia; order Rodentia; family Cricetidae; genus Cricetiscus; species Cricetiscus sungorus. The sequence goes on from JANBXA010000741.1 coordinate 854,626, forward strand.
CAGTTTGAGAGAGACACACTAACCTCATCAGGGTGGCGAGATGCATAGTGCCCCCATGAAAGCATCCCAGGATAAGGAAGCAGGAATGTGCATGGAAAATGACTGTTGATTATGGAAGACCAGCTAAGGTAATAGTTACCAGACACTCTCCTGTACCAAATATTGAACCTTTAAGAAAATGATTGATACAAGTGATAGAATTGTTTCAGGCTGTATTGAACTGTATTGGACTGGGTCCCAAGCCAATTTGCATTCATCTGGACTGGTCAACAGCAGACCTTCAGATTGCTCCTCTGAAGTCACCTTTTCAGTACCACTATTCATAGGATGGTAACCAGAACCTTGCTTTGTTATCCTGTCTGCACCCTGTAAACAGGTTTCATTACACAGATGACATAGGGTTAACCTCCAAGTGCTTTTGTAGATTTACAAAATCACATAAAAGACACGCAGATGTACCTAAAGGAATGAGGGTGGGCGATCCATCCACACAAGGTGCAAGGGCCAGGCACAGCTATAAAATATCTGGGAGTATTGTGGTCTGTGAAGATGGGTATCATACCTGATGAAGTTATTAATAAAATCCTATATTAACCAGTGCCTGTAAATATAACATTATAGGTGTTCTTGAGGCTCTGGGGATATTGGCAGACTTTCATATCCTAACTTGTTCAATAACTTAATGGGGACGGGTGTCATATGGGATTGAAACAGAAGACTCAGGAGACTTTAACAAGCTAACACTTTTGTGGAACAAGCCAAATGATTATGTGCCCATTAGCCCAGTGCCCCTTCAGGTTAGAAGTCACCAGAGGCCAAGAAGTCTTGTAGCTGGGGGCTGTGACAAAGGGCAGAAGGTTGGTATACAATGCTAGTACATAAATCTCTAGCTGTATATAAAATATTATAACAGGTTGAACCCATCACAGGTCCTACCTCAATAACTGGAAAAAAACCCCAGTTTATCCAATTAATGGTTGGAACAAAGGCTTTCTAGCCAAGCCTCTGTCTGGGGTGGCACAGATGTACAACAATGTGGTGTCATTTCTCTAAGTATCACCAGTGCCACACAAGATCTCCTGGGGCCAGTGTCCTTTCAAGCCACTGAGCCCCTGATACAGATTGACACAGACATCATGAGGTAGAAATGTATAAAAAGGAAATGGTAACCAGTGATTAAGTCGAGAACAGTATTGATGACAGTAACTTATAAGAATAGGCTTGTAATGATCTGTACTAACCCATGTGCTATATGTAGAGACCTCACTTTATGGCTGGCCCAGTGAGAAAAGATTTAGGCAGATGTTAGATTTAGCAGCACAGAGTAAAGAGACAAAAAGCAGAAAGGGAACAGAGTCTGACCTCAACAGATGAGATGATTTATTTCGAATGGTTTATTTCAAACAGTAAAGGTCAGACACTTGCCCTAGGGAATGAAGGTTCTGCAAGAGGAAAAAACTGTTTGGGAACTTTTATGGGGGTAGTTGAGGGGTTTGGAAATGAGGGAGCTGATGCAGTTGTAGGGGGATACATGCAAGTCTTTGGCCTCATGTTCCTGGAATCGTCGTCTTGGACAACGTAAATTATCATGTGAGATAGGCTGTCCTAGCAAACATTCCTCTCTGGGTTGTGGCTCACTGGTAAGGTCAGCTATAATCTCATGGGAATCCAGTTTTCACAACAATGTCATGCAGTCATCAGGTATTGGGGCAGCCACTGTGCTATAAACATATAACAGAACTCATCAGGAGTCAGAACCTCTGATTAGCATGATCTGACAGTGACAGGTGCTGAGGAATTAAAGCCAAAGTTGAGATTCAACAGAACTGGGGAGCTCTAGGTGATGATGCTGTTCTAGGGTGCACCCCCCAGCATTCTGTGCAGCTTTCGTTTCAGATAGCTCTGAATTCAAAGCATGGACAGAGAAACAATGAAAAACATTCTGAGTATCTCTCATCCCATTCACCAGAAATACTCAGTGTATAAAAGGTCCTGTAGCCTTATGGGGGCTGTTTGCACAATGCCTTTGAGCTTGCTAAACTGCACATCTTGTCCATTGCATTCCTTGGGCAAGCAGAGGCGTTTCTACAGGAACAGAGTTCACATTGAAGGATAGTGTAAGAAAGTCTATTATATGCAGAATACACCTGATAGCTTTCCATAAGGCAGCCCACAGCCAATTAAATCCTTCAGGTAATCAGGAAGCACAGGTGTCAGGCCTCAGGTACCACCAGATGTTGCTAACTGGGTTCCTGTAAAGTCTAGTCACACATGAGCCAACATGGGTTGGAAAACAGAGAAAGCCTCTGGAATTCCTGTAAAATACAGCTTTAACATTTTTCCTTCATGTCACCTATTCTATCCCCTCTGATTATATTTTTTTACTTGGGTTGCTAAAATTTTGAGTTTGTATCACAAAACTTAAATATACAAAAGTATATTTTGTGTATACGTTTGTATATCACATGTTTCAGTCTAACTAAAGGGTGGCAGTGTTGTAGAAGTATCTGAATTATGTTAGTGTAGTGCTGAACAAAAAAAAGTCAGTAAGATCTCTGACTGAAGCGGTCTCCATTGTGAGTTCTGTAGTCATCGCTGTGGAAGGCCATTCAGAGAAATCTGATTCTGCTACACTCATAGGTGCCAAGTGATGCTGGTGCTCCTTCAAGTACTTGTTTGGCTGTTAAAGCTTCAGGCCTCCTGTGAGTATGTATGTCATTTGGGGAACTGGTGAGATGATGGTGCCCTCCTTGAGGGCCTCTTCTGTCCTGGGGTGGAGGTAGACCATATTGTGTGCTGACACAATGATGCTGTTATTTGGGGGTTGGGCAGGGTGTGAGGATTCACCATCTCTACCACAACTTCTAAGATCTTATTACTGCCTTTTGTGTTTTCTTTATGTTATCTTTTTGAACAGGGGTCAATACTCAAAGTTGCTGCAGAGCCCTCAGTCTCTGGTAATCCAAGAAGGAGATGAACTCACCATCAGCTGCAATTCATTAGAATCTTTGTATGCCTTACACTGGTATAAGCAAGGGAATGATGGAGGCCCCATCTTCTTGGTGACATTACAGAAATGCAGAAACAAGAAACATAATGACAAAATAACTACCGAGCTGGATGAGAAAATGCAACAAAGTTTCCTGCACATTCAAGCCTCCCAGTCTTATCACTCCGGTACTTAACCTCTGTGGAACAGATGCACAGTGGTCTACACACAGCCCCAGGCTGTCTCCAAACCCGCAGCTGGGCCACAGGGGCTCTGCTGACATAGGGCTCCTGAGACAGGACTACAACAGTTGCCAAAACAGGAGACTGTCTCATCACATAAGAGAGGAATGGGGATGATGCAATGGGAAGCTATGCCTTTAACATTTAAAATGACTTTTTGCTAGTAATGTTACTTTTTAGTGGATAGAACCTTAAACTGCACAAATAAACAAATAGTACAAATTTCAGTATTTAAAACAAGACCTAGATGGATGGGAAAGCATCCATGGGCCCACCCAGCACCCAAATGGACTGAGCAGGTGAGCCCCCTTATGATGAGCATGTATGTAGTGGAGAAACAGTAGAGAAGAGGAAGCAGAGTGGTCCATGTGCTGTAGAGAGGGGAGGAATGAAAGAGGTGAAGGTGACGAGAAGCAGGCTGATGGATGAGACATTCTTGTGCCCCCATATCCCTCCCTTTGACCAAGCCTGGGCTGCTGCCAAAGGCCATGTTTGGATCCACAGGTCTGTGTGGCCAACCATAGCCCATGTTGCCACTTAAGGTCACAAGGATGCCCACTGTATAGGTGGCCTATGCTGCTATCTGGGATCATGGTGTTGTTCAGGCCTGGGCTGTGCCAAGGGCCATGTCTGGGTCTCTGACACTCTAACAGCCAGGATCTGAGTAGATGACTGTGACTCCTATTGCAACCAAGAGTTCTGTGGTTGCCTAGGGTCAGATCCATGGTTGTCATGGCTCCACCTGGGACCATGTTGTGTCCAAGGACATTGCTGCATCTGGGGTCATACAGATCTGAGTGCCTGGGTCCATGATCCTATAGCAGCCAGGATCTGTGTTGCTGACAACAGCTCCTGTTACCATGAGGGCAATAGGATTCCCAAGGTCTAGACCACCACCTGGGGCAGTGCTGATGTCTGAGGACTGTGCTGCTATGGAACATGCTGGTCTGGGTTGCCTGTGCCACTACCTGGGGCCATGGTGACACCTGGACCCAGGTTGCTGTTGAGGACCATATCTGGGTCCCTGGTATTACTACAGCTAGGGTCTGTGTTGAAGTTCATGGACCATGTTGCCACCAAAGGTTTTGTGGATGCCCAGGGTCAAGTCAGCCACCTAAGTCCATGTTGGTGGCCAGAAAAGCCAGAACCATGCAGATTTGAGCAGTCTTCCTTGCTACCCAATTCCATGGTGACATCAGGACCAAAACTACAGCTGAGAACCATGTCTGGGTCCATGGTCCTAATGCAGTCAAGGTCAGTGTTGCCACCAATGATTAGTTGCCGCCAAAGGATGAGAGCCATCCTCATCTAAGTTGTCTGTGCTTCAATCCAGAGCCAGGATGTTGTCCAGACCCAAGCTGCAACCAAGGGCCATGTCTGGCTCTATGGTCCTGGTGCAGCTTGGGTCTGTGTTGATGTCTGTGTTCTGTCACCTCAGGGGGTCATGTGTGATGAAATCAGAGGGCCATGCTGAGCCAGTCCCACCCTTACTGGCCCTAGGATAGCTGGTCCTGCCCCTCACTGAATGCTGCAGCAAGAGAGCTGGCTCCTGGCTCCACCTCTCAGGTAGGAGAGAGCTTACTCTGATGGCATGGGCAGAGGGGACTCCACCCCTTGCCTGAGAGGAGCAGTTCCAGCTTAACTACCACCCAGGCCCACAATCCATCTAAGACCTGCTGGAGCTTGTGAAGGGACTGGTCCTATAGAATGATAACCACGGGATTCCCATGATTCATGGTAGCCACAGGATATCCCAGAGGAGTTTTGGTGAGGATCCAGTGAGGATGGTGTATCAGAAACCAGAGGTCTTGAACCAGACCAGTAATTCATTGCAATAAACATTTGCAAGTAAAGCTGATTGGGCAAAAGGGTGTACTAAGTGATGCAACTCTGCTGTCTATGCCACCAGGACAAATGAAAGTGTTGGAGAGGTGGGAAAAATGGAGGAGTGAAGAGGGAAGAGGGTTTTGTTGTTTTATTTTGGTGTGTGTGTGTGTGTGTGTGTGTGTGTGTGTGTGTGTGTGTGTGTGTGTGTGTGTGTGTGTCCCTTTGTGTTTGTTTGCTTGCTTGCTTTGGTTTGTTTTGATTTTTCTTTTAATTTTCATTTAGGGAGCTGCTGCAGGGGGAAGGGACTGGGAGGTGAGCAGAATTGGGGTGCATGATGTGAAACTTGTAAACATTTGATAAAAAAAAATTATATTAAAACAAAACAAAAACCAATAATGCTCAAATCTCATGCCTTATTGTTCTGAGAACATTTTCCTCCTGCTGTTTACCTACCTTCCTAATAGAAAGAAAATCTGAAGCATTCCCTATACCTCTGGAATCATGTTAAGACTATCTCATGACTCTTAGCAAAGCAATACTGTCAGACACAAGAGTCATTATAGACAGCATATTCTTTCATCATTTATATCATAAATATAGAAATAAACAAATCGATAGAAAGATAGATGAACAGAGACACAACCAGTCTTAGCCTGGCCTCGGATTCTCACTGTACTTTCATTCACATCCCATTCACTGTATTTCCCTGAGCACATTGAACGGAAAGAACTTTTCCCCTCTTTGTTTCACTATGAAATGATCAACAGCTGACCTTCTTCTACTCCCTCCACATGAGTCAGAGTATCGGCCCTGTTTCAACGCATTGACTGGATACCTATACCAAGCTAAGATCATAGGCTAGAGGGGAAAAGTTCTTATGCTTCTTGGAGATGCTAAAATGCTTGAGTCAGTTCTGTTTGTTACAGACTATGTGAGAATACACCAATAACTATACATTTCTAAGGTTTCATTTCCCCGTTATAAAACTGATATAATCATACAGTTTTGCTCACATACATCACATATGTTAAGCAACTGATATATTGCCTATACTTAGCAGTTAAAATAATATGTATAAAGGTTTATTGAGGGAGGGGACAAGGGACAGGACCAGTCCTTGACAGCTATTTTCCTCAAGGTGCTTGGCTCCTCTGCTTCCCTTTGTTGTGATATGCAGCCCACACACTTCATAAACCTGAACACTTGACCTTGGAGACCTTGAGCATCGCTCATCACACAAGCTGCACATATCTGGAATCATACAGCTATGCCTCAGCTTGCTGACTTTCTCATCACCCCTTGACCCTGAGGCCCTGGGGCAGCACAGAGCAATGGCTGCTGTTCTTTGATGCCAGAAGAGGCAAGAAGGACCTAAAAATAGTATTACCACCATTAATAAAACAATGATAATCTCAAATTGCTCAAAATTCTCTAGATAAAATTTTCCTACACAGATCAACATGATTCTAATCTAATTGTGGGAGTCTCTGTTTTCAAATTTAGAAAAGGAAATTAAATTTTCTCCTGCTCTCAGTAACTGCCTAGTGATACAGCCTTCAAAGAAAGCAGTGCATAAAATGGAAATCATCCTTTATGTTGGCTACGGCCAGCACAATAGCATACATTCCCTACAGTATTTGTTTTGTATTTTGTTCATTTTAGTGATGATGTTTGTGGTTTGACTTAGTTTTTTCTTTCATTTTGGAATGCTGGGGGTTGAGTTCCAGCTGTGTGTGTGCTGAGAAAATGCTCTCAGCTTAGGTACAACTTCAGCTTAAATAATTTCTGTTTAAAAATAAAACAGAGTTGCTACACTGAGAAGATAGCTCACTCAGTTAAAATGCTGTCCCCACACCCATGATGACCTGACCATCAGTCCCCACTGGTAAAAAGTCAAGGAGGCAGAAATAGGTAGTTATCTAGGGCTTCCTGGTGAGCCAGCTCACCAGCTGGAACCCAGCTTACCCTTGGGTTCCAATGAGAAACCCTATGTCCAAAAGTGGGGTGAACAGCTCCTGAAGAACAGTACCCAGGCTGGCCTCCTGCATTCATGCACACACATGAACCTGAATACACATAAGTACACACACATCCACATTCAAGCACACATACAACATACACACATCAAAACTCATGTATCATGCAGACACACACATGTGTGAACACGCATCATACACAGACACACATGCATATAAACTAAAGTATCTATGTATAAATGTTATAGCCCTGAACATGCTTCAATTTTTAAAAATGTTCATTGAAATAACCAGAAAAGAGCAAAGGTAAAGAAGTGTGCCAATGAAATTTTTGGGAAAATGTGATAAAAGGAAAAGCCAACAGAAAGGACAAAGGGTCATGATTTTCATGTAAAGTGTGTAAGTGGAAATTACCCACACATGTATGTTATGCACATGTACAAATACACATCTAAGGTGTACATATTTGCATTTTAGCCTAAAGCTTCATTTTTCTAATTATGAAATAACGATACTGTCTTCAATAGAATGATACAAAAACTAAATACTGCAAACACAGAGAGGAGTCATGACTGAAGACTAATCTGCAATGTCCCAGAAGACTGGTGAGTCACTGTCATCAAGAGGAAAGTGTTGTTAAGTCCACGCCAGTTTCAGCCTGTGACAATGGGCCACATGTCATGTCCCGTGTGTTGATCTTTCTCACATTCTTACCATAAACCCTTTCTGTTAGAGAAAAGAATTCTGTGGTTCTGCTTCAACTGATCTGACAAACTGAACAAGGCTGAGCCCTGGGCATTGCCTTAACTCAGAGCAACATAAATTTCCAGAAGGGACACAAACCCAGAACAGTATTTCACAGTGTGCCATGAGCAGTTACTAATATGACATCCTCAGGGAATTGTGCAAATGGAAACAGTTGATGGTCAGAAGAAAAATAAAGTTGCATTGTACTAACATGTACAATGATTAGTGTCTATTGTGAATAAGAACTATTAAAAGTAAAAGTGGCTGGTGGTAGTGGATCATATCTTTAATCCTAACACTTGGGAGGCAGAGGCAGGCAGATCTCTGTGAGTTCGAGGACAGCCTGGTCTACAGAGCAAATTCCAGAACATCCATGGCTACACAGAGAAACTCTGTTTAGAGAAGGAGAAGAAGAAGAAGAAGAAGAAGAAGAAGAAGGAGGAGGAGGAGGAGGAGGAGGAGGAGGAGGAGGAGGAGGAGGAGGAGGAGGAGGAGGAGGAGGAGGAGGAGGAGGAGGAGGAGGAGGAGGAGGAGGAGGAGGAGGAGGAGGAGGAGGAGGAGGAGGAGAAGAAGAAGAAGAAGAAAAGTTTAAAGAGAAAATTCACAAAATTTATCACTAGTATATGCACACTAAAAATAACTTCCGAAGATAGATTGGAAAAATATTCCAAGGAAAAGTTAATAAACAAAAAGAAGGAAAAAACAGAAAAACATATGAAATAAAATATGAAAACAGGCTAAAAGAAAACAAATTGAAAAGTGTTATGAAAAATTATTCAAATAAATATCAAAATAGAGTAAATTGGGAGGGGCACATGGTAGGGAAAATGGGGGAGATAGAGGGGAGAACTGAGAGCATATACAATCATATTTTATTGTAAACAGGTATGAAATTCTGAAGAATAAATGAAATTAAAAGAAAAATACAAAAAGGATCTTGACACAACTGGTACTGTTTCATAGGACTGAAGTTCATGTTCAGTAGAATGATAAATATGCTATATAACCAACCTTTGCAGAATTAGTGTTGTGAAATGGCCAAGTGATCTACAGGCTCAATACAATCTTCCACAAAATTCCAATAATGTTCTTCACATAAGTAGGAAAAATTCACATGGAAGCACAAAAGATGCCAAACAGCAGAAAGCAATCTCAAGAATGAAGAGCCAAGCCAGAAGTGCCATCACATCTGTTTTCAAATTATACTAGAGCCACAGTTAGAGCATGACATTAACATAAAAAGACTCATAGATCAATGAGATAGACAGAATCTGGGGGGGGGAAATGTAACTATAGCCATCTGACTTTTAACAAAGGTATCAAAAGTATGTGTCGAAGGGGAAAAAAAAAAAAAGCTAGGAAAACTGGTTCATGCCAAAATCAATTCCAAATGAATTTTTTTTAAAAAATTTAATGTGAGACCTGAAACATTAAAACTACTCAAGGAAAACTATTTCAAGACATAGACATAGGTAATGGATTTCCTCAAAAGATTCAGACAGCTCAAAAAGTAACAAGAATTGCTGCATGGAACCCCATAAAATGTAAAACCTTTTATGCAGTAACAAAAAAACAAAAACCATGAAATTTGCAGGTAACTGCAGATCTCACTTCTCATCTAAGAGGCCTCTTTTTACATCAAAAGGAGACTATTGCAGAATCACACGGCTAGTTAAAATACAAAGGATGACTGACCATGGGGTGCCCAGCCCCAGTTATGCACCTACAACATAACTTCTCTATCCAAGGCTCAGGAAACATTGTTAAAGCCAGGGAATGAGGGTGAGACATTGAGACCATGAGAGTGGCTGTCTGGCTATAACAGGGAGTCCACAACCATGGAATCTAAACAACATGGCTGCCTAAACAAGACCAACACTATCTAACACCCCAGTATAGATGGGTTGACTCTCACAGGCCTCCATCCCAAAATGAAGAGTTACAGGCAATTAGCAACTGCTGAGAGACAAAGGATAGGACCCTTAGTTGATTTCCAGTATCAAGATGTCTGCCTGGAAACTACATATACTCCCACAGCACTAATGAACTCAGCAAGTTGTATTTATATGTACACATTGATCCATTGATATGTATATGTAACAACAGTGGTTAAAGAAAAGAAGGCCATAAATTTGGGGGAGGGGCCAGATGTGGGGGAGGTAGGAAGAGAGGGAGGGGAAAAATGATATAGGTATATTTTAGTGAAATAAAAAAATTTTAAGTTCAGAGATAGAATACAAAATGGAAAATAAAAAAATCTTTGCAACCTATTTATCTGACAGGAACTTGATATCTAAAATAGATACAGGACTCAAAACTCAAAAGAACTAAAAAAAAACTAAAATAATACATTCAGTAAGTGGGTAAGTGAACCAGAGAGTCCATGTAAGAAAAAGAAATGTGTATCTTCACGGTAAGGTACTTCCTTAAGTGTATGAGATCCTGAGATCCTGGGCTTCATTCTCAAAACAGAAGGGAAGGGAAAAAAGGAGTCAAGAAAGGAGAAACGACCAAGACACCACAGGAATTTCATCCTTTAGAAGAAAGTCCCTGTGAGTTTCCATTCTAGAGAAATGAGGTTTTGATAATAGCCATGGTTTCACCTGATTCTGTGGAAAAGCCAAATGACCACACTGCTGTGTTTAAAGTCAGAGACAGCCTCCCTTCTGTCTGTCTGCCTTCACTTGTCCTGTTTTGGAGTCTGCTTTTCATGTTGAGAGTTTTAAATTTCTACTATCCTGAGACAATCATACATACTTAATGAGTTATAAATCCAGGAAATATGGTTTCTGTTCCTGTTTTCAAACACTTGCCCACTGCACTCTCAACTAAACTGGGTTTGCAGACTCTGCCTCTTTGTCTTGAGAAAATGAGTTTCCTTCAGTACAGCGCAGGTTTGTTGTTGTTTTCCTATGAAACTGCTTTTCCCAGTCACAATGGAAAACCTTAAAGTCTAGTTCCACTTCCAAACTACAGCTTGGTTCATAGTTCACAGTTTCTGGGCGAAGGCCAATGCCCAGCCCTCAGCTTCCATCTTCTGAGGTAGCACCTGCCCTGATTAGCAAGGCTGTTAAAGGATCCATGCTTCTGTGGGCATTCTGATCCATGTGCCTGAAGAACCCCATTCTGTGGCCAGTGAAGCCAGCTCCACCCCAACTCTTCAAGCATCTCACACACCCACATGTCCTTGTCAGGGAGAAAAATACTTTTCTAAATGCATTCTAATCAACTAGAATCTCGTCTCCTACTGTGACTTCACCAAGATAACGTAAGTTGTTCTTGGGCCATTTCTGCTCTAATTCATGTCTGTGTAGTTCTCCCATATCCTGGGTATATGGTAAGTGTGTTTATTAAAGGAACAGAGAAATAAGATCAGTAAAAGACTGAAAGCAGAACCAGAATCTAGTTTCTGACCATAAGGGGGCAGCGTCTTCATGCGTAACTACTTTCTAGATTAGTTCTAACTCCCGGGAAACATTCAATGAGCGATCAGGTTAGCTGATACACAGAACAGGTGGTAATTAAATTGCGTTACTCTGAGCCTAGATGAGTTTCTTGAAACAGGAAACCATTTAGAAAAGAATTGCTTGCTGTGGAGATGCTCCTTGAAGGCCTATTAACAATTCTCTGGGTGCAACTAACATGTAGGTCTCAGGGGTTTCTTCTTCCTCCACAGGGAATTATGAAGCATAAGAAACTCTTTGAGGGGATGAGGTGGGGATTTATCCAAGTCTAGAAAAGACACGGAGGAAAGCTAGAAGATGGGGAAGAAAGTGTACAGAACAGAGTTGGGTCCTTCTGGGATACAGTATCCTCCATGAGTCTGAGAAAGATGGTCTAAGACAACTGAACTGCTTTCTTTGTCTTTCCATCTAGTGGTGAATGGTCAAGTTCTGAGTCAGAGTGTCCAGTATATATCTGTCCTAGAAGGAAAGGATGTTTCCATGAGCTGCAACTCCTCAAGTACACTTAACAACGTTCTGTGGTACAAGCAGGACCCTGAAGGGGGCCTGGTCCTCTTGGTGGCTGTATATAAGACCGGCGAGTCGGTCAGAAATGGCAAAGTGACTGCTGAGTTTGGTGGAACAAGAAAGGACAGTGTCTTGACTATCTCAGCCTTGGAACCTGCTGACACAAGTGCCTACTTCTGTGCAGGAGAGCACAGTGCTCCTCAGGCACGCGCAGCCTGTATCAAATCTGTAGCTGCAACTCCAGTCATGATGTTGCCTATAGCTCCAGCTCCTTTGGTGTGAATTGTGATAACACATGTACCTGCTGTTCTGGTGCTGAAAATCCTCATTTACTCAAAGACCTGCCCTCATAAAAGTGAGGAGTCCTGGGAGCAAATTAATCAAGAGAAAACTATTCAATAATACAATATAAAAATACAACCAGGAGACACATTCAAACCAACAGATGCAAAAGTCACCAAATTAAAACAGAAGCAAAACAAGAAGAGCAAGATGTTGTGATATATTGTTTATGATTTATTAAAGCCACTGGAGATCAAAATAGCAAAGCAGCCATACTAGTTAGCAGCCATAGAAGCTGGGTGGTGGTGGTGCACACCTTTAAACCCAGCAGCCATAGAGCTAGGTGGTGGTACATGTCCTTAACCCCACCACGTGGGAGGTAGAGATAGAGCTCTGATAATTCAAAGCCACAGTGAGCTACACAAAATTGATCCAGTCCTAAAATGAAACAGCTCACACAAAGATGATTTTAGCACTTGGGATCACAGGCCTTTAATCTTAGCACTAGGAGATGAATTCTTCAGCCATGCTGAGGAGAAGCAGCAGTCTGAGGCTTGGTAAGAGCTTGGAGAGACAGAATAAGCCCTTTCAGCTTGAGGTAGAAGTAAGAGAGCTAATGGCTGGTTGCTTTGCTTTTTTGATTTCAGCTTAAAGCTTGAACCTCAATATCTGTCTCTGGGTCTTTTTCACGTTACAGCAAGACAATGCAACTCTTCTAAAAGATCATACTTATTCAATTCGAAAAAAACTGAGGTAGGTAGAATGCTGATGTTATCAGCATTTTACAAGATATATATATATCCTCAAAACAGCTACAAACAAAGCAGATGAACTCAATCAAGGGCTGCAAAAGAACAGAAGCAATTTAGAGAAAAGGTCATCAAATTGGATGAAAAGTCAGCATGTGGATGAAAAAGCAACAACATGAAAGAAAAACTCATAAGACTACTAGATGAGCAAAGGAGAGCTAGGGAGAAATCAATCATGTTATACACACACACACACACACACACACACACACACACACACACACACACAAAAAAAAAAACAAAACAAAACAAAACAAAACAGAAAACTCCTGATTCTAAGTAGTGTTTTAGTCCAGTTTTTGTTGCTGTGTGAGGCAAATGTCACTTTAATAAATAAAGGATGTTTTTATTGTAAAGGCTACACTCCCAGCTTATAGCCATTATGCAGGGAAGTCTGGCACTTGAAGAAGCCAGTCACATCCACAGGTAGCAGCAGAGTCAACTTCCCAGCCCATTTTTTTTTTCTTTCATACATCACAGGATCCAACCTAGGAACAGAAGGAACAAACATCAAGATAATATAGGCTACATGGGACAAACCTACAGCCAACATCATACTAAACAAGAGAAAAGTATTTCCTTTACACTCGGTAACAAGACAAAAATGCCCACTCTCTTTACTAGTATTCAATATCGTGCTTAGAGCCTCAGATAAAGTAAAACAAAAAGCCAAACTAAAGACTAAAAAGGAATACAAATAGTAAAAATATGTCAAATTATCACTATTTTCAGACCACATAATCTCATACTTAAAAGACCCTAAAGGCTTCACAAGAAAATCTTAGATGTAATTTTAAAAAAATACTCAACAAAGTATTAGTATACAACATCAACAAAGAAAATCTACATGCCTGGGAAGATAGTGGTAAAGTGTTTGCCTTGCATCCATGAGTACCTGAGTTCAATTTAAAGAAAAAAAAAAGATGGAAGTGTTGGTACTCACTTGAAATACTTATGCTAGGAAGTAAAAGACAGAAGGTTCCATGAGGTTCACTAACCATCCATCCAACCTTACTTGCTGAGTTCTAGGCCAGTGAGAGACTCTGTCTTAAAAAAAAAAAAAAAAAAAAAAAAAAAAAGGATGAATGGCATCTGAAGAATACTGAAGTTGTCTTTTGGTACACACACACACACACACACACACACACACACACACACACACACACACACACACACACCTTCATATACAAGTACATCCACGCAAATATGTATACTCACACACACTCCAAAAATATTCAATAACTTTACTATATGTCAATAGAAGTCAATCTCTTCCAGAAAAACAATCTCTTCCAGAACAGCTTCAAAAATTAAACAGTACAAATAAAACTAACCATGAACATGAGAGACATTTACCATGAAAAATTTTAAATAGCAAATGTTCTAGTTAACTTTAACTGTCAATTTGTCACAGCCTAAGGATGGAGTCTCAATTGAATTCCAAATTATATTAGCTGGTAGACGGTGTCTTTGGGGTATTATCTTTATTACTAATTAATGTCAAAGGGCCCAGACCACTGTGATCCACAGCACTCCATGTGTAGGTGGCCCTGGGCTATATAAGAAAGCTAGCTAAGCATAAGCCTGAGAGATCCATCATACTGGAAATCCTCCATGATCTCTGCTTCAATTTCCTGATTGAATTCCTGTCCTAACCTTCCTCACCGAGAAACTGTAACCTAGAATTGTAACCCTTTCGTACTCTAAGTTTATTTTGGTCAGAGTTTTGGGTTGTTTCTGTTTGTTTTGTTTTATCACAGCAACACAAATGAAACTAGAACATTAAAGAACATGATTTAAGAAGACACTGGAATAGAAACAGTCCTTCCAAGATTACAGGTGCAAATGATCAGTGTGAAATGGTGATGTTATCAAATGCAACCTGCATATTCAGAAAAAAAAAAAACCCTACCAAAATTTCAATTATAGTCATTATAGAGGAAAAAAAATAATGTCTGGGGATATGGCTCAGTCAGTACAAGACTTCCCATACAAAAATAAGAACCTCATCCCAAGTGTGTGTGCGGTGTGTGTGTGTGTGTGTGTGTGTGTGTGTGTGTGTGTGTGTGTGTTATAGTGGTGCACTTACAATGCCATCACTGAGAAAGCAGAAACAGGATGATTCCCTAAGGTTTGCTTGCTAGCCATGCTGCTTGCCAGCCATGCTAGCCTAATTGGTGATCACCAGGCAAATGAGACCCTGCCTTAAAAGAGGTGGATACTATGCTGGTTAGGTTTTTGTCAGTTTGGCTATAGTCATGAGCAAGAGATGGAGGCATTTTCTCAATTGAGTTTCTCTCTTCCAAAATGACTATAGCTCATGTCAAGTCAACAAAAAAAAAAAAACTAATTATCATAGTTTTTAAGCTTTAGATATGTGTTTCATTTAGAATAACCATATATGCCACTTAGTGAGGAAACTTGTGGGAGCAGGTAATCTTCTAAGGAAGGGGAAATAGAATATAGTTCTGTAGATAGATAAAAGAGAAGCTAGAATGAGAGGATTAAATAGGAAGGAGGATGGAAGAGCAGGGTAAAAGAAAGAATATGGCAACCAACTACTGTAGAATATATTCATACACACACACACACACACACACACACACACACACACACACACACACATATATATATATATATATATGTATATATATACATATATATATGTCTTATTATGGAAAGTGAATGCCCCAACTAGACATCTTATGCTACCAAATAAAATCTCTAGTACCAAGCATTAGATACACCTCATTGAGTCATTGGCCAAAGGGGTTTCATAGATGACCTCGCACACAAATTAAAAACCACAAGCTATTGGCAACACTATTGATTACCCACCAAAATATGATGGTAAGTCCCAGTTGTTTATGACATCACTTATTTATGTCATCAACCATGAAGATATCCAGCTGATACCAAACTAGAAGCCTCCCCCCTACTGATTAGCATCCATTTGTGCCACTGTTACACCAGTAGATCTTGTAGGCGGGTTACTGTTGTAGTTAACAAAGTTGGTAGCTGAGTGATACTGATGATTACTCTTTTCAACCCATGCCAAAATAAATTCAAACTGGACCAAAGACTTAAATATAAATCCTAACACTTCAACACTGCTGGAGAAAACATAGGGTAATACTTTCTGAAAAAAACTCCAATAGCACAGGAAATAGTCCAGCAATCAGTAAATGAAATTACCTGAGATTAAAAGACAATTACACAGAAAAGGAAGTCACCAGAATAAAGAGAGACTACAGGATGATGGGGTATGTTGCCACCTATACTTCAGACCAAGGACTGACTAATATCTAGAATTTAAAAATTAAATGCAAAAATTTCAAATCATCCAATCAATAAATGGGCTGATATGCTGAATTGACAATTCTCCAAAGAAGAAACACAAAAAGCCAACCTGGCTTCTATCCCTGGAACCTACATGGTAGATAGAACTAACTCCTTCAAATTGTCCTCTACCTGCCACACACATCTGTGATACACATGCCCTACCATCACACATACAAATAAATGTAATCGAAGTATATTTTTAATAGAAAAAAACTAAATAATCAGAGAAATTAAATTAAAAGTACTTTAGGATTCTACCTCATCCCAGTCAGAATGGTTAACATCAAGAAACAAGCTGCAGCAAAAGCTTGAGAGTGAATGAGAGTAGGAAATCTTACACACTGTTGAAGGAAGTGTAACTGATTCAACCATTGTGGAAATCAACAATTTAAAATAGACCTTCCATGTGATCCACCACTGTTAGGTGTAGGGGACACTAAGTATTCCACAAAGATACTTTCACAGCCATGCTTCTTGCCATACTATTCACAATAAATTAAATCAGCAGCTGCATAGACAAGACAAAAATAGAACTCGTGGGTTTTATTCTATCATAAAAATGAAATAGAAGCATATTTAAAAGGAAAAATAACTCATGACTCTGTATTTCTTTTATATTCAGAGCCTAGATTTGTAGTCTGTTTGTGGGATGTGTGTGTGTGTGTGTGTGTGTGTGTGTGTGTGTGTGTGTGTGTGTGTGTGTGTGAATCTTGAAAGGGGACATGAGAGGGGAAGAAGAGATCTTGAGGGAGGGAAAAGGACAAGAATGAAGAGAAATTAGTGTGACATGAAAGCAGAAATGGGGAAGGGGAAAGCTGGAAGGGATCAGGAGAGGAGGAAGGACTGGGGAGAGAGCGGGCAACTGAAACAAAGTCTAATGAAAGATGTATGAAATGCCAAAACAAAATCCATTACTTTGCATACTAATTTTTTTCAGTTGATGAGTCTGTTCCCTAACTTTTTTTTTTAACATTTTGGGGCATTCGAACAATTCATGAGTATATATTGTAACTCGTCTGGAACCTACATCTATTTCAGTGAAAATTACTTCAGAATAGTCTGCCCTTCCGCCAGAGAAACATTTTCATCTGTGCCTTACTGACCTTATGTGTATCTCAGCATCGAGCATGAAGCCTTGCTTTAGGTGCCTTCTCAGTATATTTTTAATATGCTTTGTATATTATTAATAAAATAAACATTCTGGGAGACTACTTCACAGCAGACTTCCTGGTATTCTGGCTCTTGCAATTTTTCCACCTTCTCTTCCACAGTACTTCCTGAGACATAGATACTGGAGCTGCAGCGTATCCATTGGGGCCTGGCTCCCTGTTTCTGTTAGTATCTGCCTTGTATCCAGCTGTGGTTTTTCTCTGTCTGAAATTGCTGTAAAGATGAGCTTCTTGGATGAGGGCTGGCAGCTATGTTTTTTTCTCTATGGATATTGGGCCATGCTGGTTATTGTCTAAGTAGGACTGTTTAGTTGCTTCCCTTGCATAATACTTTCTGGTTCTATGGAGACTGAAGTAATGTCAATGTCAATGGACATGTTAACATGGAAGGTGTAAAATCCCACAGGGTTCCACTCCTGGATTAAGAACCACAGGCAGCTAGCAACTTCTGGGGATAGAAGAATTAGCGTCTCCCAGGGATGACCCTCCTTATTGGTTGTACAACACAGAATGGTCAGCCCTAAACCATATACACACAAGAACACACTCAGCAGTTTGTGTTTATATACTTAAGCATACACATACATGTATATATTTATAGGAATACATATGTAATAATCAAGAAATTTGAGACTGGGAGAGGAAATATGGGATTGCAAGGAAGGTCCCTGAGAAGGGGTGGATGGAGGAAAGAAGGGGGGAGAACAGATATAAATTTCTTCTATTAAAAACACGTCTGAAAGATTTGAATTGCTTTTTAATTAAAAGAAAAAGAATTCAGTGGAACTGAGCTGGATGAAACTGAATTGATTTTAACGGAGTAAAACTGAAACGTGTGTCGATAAGAAATAAGATTCAAGAAGCATATATCTTGCAACACACAATACAGACAAGTTATCTAAAACTGGTGCAAAAATAAAACCTCAAGTTCTTCATCAAGGTGATGAACATTGAAGTAAAATTCCAGTAGCCAAGGAGTTAGTCTTATTAGAGTGTAAGTTTGTGTAAAATTTATACTGACTCATTTAGAATGTCCTGGTATTCAAATTATTACAAGTCTAGTACATTACCAAAACATGATCAGAATATGTGTTTCAGAGAAAACTGCTACAAAGACTGGATGGAGCCTTGTTCCCTACATGACATTGAATGGCTAAGAGCCAGAGCAGGTTGTCTTGAGGTCTTCCTCACGTCACAAAGAAAAGGCAAGTGATGTGAAGATTCTGTTAGCTCGGCTGTTATTGTGTTTTAGGATCTAGAGGTTTCTCTAGGGTATCCAGTCTAGAGGACAAAATCAACACAGTTACATACAGCCAGATATGCCTTCTGAATCACAGAGGGAGATATATGACAGAAAGCACCTTATACACACTGCCAAATCCCTCACGTCATCCTTCCTGTACCTCATACCCTCTGACACAAATGTTGTCTTTCAGTATGAAACTACTTCACTATCACATAAATCATTCCAATAAAAATGTCCCTGGAAATTCCACTCTTCTTCTACAGTTAAAATTCATGGATATCAGAATTGTCTGCTAGAAGCAATGGAAACACTTTATAAGACAGGTTTGCGGGGAAAGACTGTTGATCATCTCACAAGGCAGACACAGGCAAGGCATATGCAGACACCCTGAGGCCACATCACCTCACACCAAAAGGCAATGCTGAAGCTTTTTGTCACCAACATCCTCTCGGGGAGAATTCAGTGTCAAATGATCACAAAATGGTGATGTATGTGCCTATAAGCACCAAAGGTAATTTCAGAAGAAAGGTGTCAGAATAAGTCCTGTTTTCACTTTTTTCTTTTATCAGAAGGGTAAATCCCTTTCAGAAGTATCTAGAATGTTTATTTAAAAGATACAAAAGAGTATTTGGCAATTTTAAAATTATAAATAAAGAATATAAAGTAATTCCATACACCTAATAAAAAATAATCCACCAAATGTCTCAGAAAACACCTGAGAGAGAAACTAGAAGCAATCAATGTGTGCATTCAGTAACTGTCAATGGATAATTTATGACATATTCATATTGAAGAATATAGTCAGTCATTTAAGGAAAAAGCAGTATGTCTTTATGCAATAATTTGACAATAATTTAAGATGCATTATTCAAGCAAAAATTAAATGACAGGAAAACATATAATTTCATTTTCTTAATAACTGAACAGTTTTCAAGATGCATAAGCAAAGCTGTGCATGTCACCTCTCTTGAAGTAAAATCTTAGCTGCTCATTTAAATCATTAGAGAAGGAACTAGCCTTACTCAAAAATAATTGCAAATATATCAATTCAAGAATGCTTGTGCACATCTTTAATCCCAACATTCTTGAAGGAAGGCAGAAAGATTTGTTTGAAGCCAATCTGGGCTACATAGCAAGACCCTGTAAAAAAAATTTTTTTTCATGAAAAAGGCAGGGTAGACACATGTATTAAATGCACTAGGGTACCAAAATCCACAACAGTTGTGAGAATATCCTACTACTACCTGTGTAACTGGTCAGCAAGCATCCACTCCCATTACACACACATACAGAGAGAGAGAGACAGAGAGAGAGAGAGAGAGAGAGAGAGAGAGAGAGAGAGAGAGAGAGAGAGAGAGAGAGAACTACAGTTTATGATGCTTTAGAAATTGTTTATAGAACAGGAAGAAAGATGTGCTTTGTTTTATTGAATTTGCTCTGGCAAATTCATACATATATAAAGTTCACCCTGATTATTGTAACCCCCACCCTCCCTTTCTCCCTCACCTCTATAATTCTACTCCAAACGTTCATGTCTTCATTCATAACTGCCCATTGGAACATGGATGTCTATTCAAGATGCTGAGAGTAAGTGACTTTATGAGACTTGATAAGAATAAGTACTGTAATTTTAATGAGAATACAATATTATTTATTGTTGAAATACTAACAAAAAAGCATTCTGGGTGAGGGCATGCTGGGGATAGGACTTAGGCCATGGTTTGTTGTGCTTTTCTACTGGTCCCTTGGGAGGGACTCCACATTTTTTTCAATGTCTATGGAGTCACTGAGTAATAGAATGAGGGTGGCTTGGCATAGTCTATCATTTAACAGATGGAGGAGGTCAGGAAAAAAGCTACAGTCACTGGTAATAGGAGCAAATACAAGTTCTCAGGTATTCTGTGCTAGCACACAAGATGGCAAGGTGCCATTTGTAGTGATTCCTACAGATGGTTTGTGGGATTTAATGTAAACTGGAGCCATATGATGTATTTTTAACTTTAATATTAAATAGATGTTTCTCTCTCTCTCTGTTCTCTCTCTCTCTCTCTCTCTCTCTCTCTCTCTCTGTGTGTGTGTGTGTGTGTGTGTGTGTGTGTGTGTGTGTGTGTGTAAAGGAACATGGTGTTGGTAACAGGACAAGTAATCACATTTCACAGGAAAATAAACCTAAAACTCAAAGGATAAAGTGGACACAGATTTCACTAGTGGTCTTTTGCCCTGAGCTGAGTATATGAGTCAGGGATAACCAAGTAAACCTGAGAACTGATCATTAGAAAAGTAGGAAAACAGATTCATCCTGCCTGTGGGGAAGTCCTAAACTTCCAGTGGCGAGAAGTCATGGTCTCAGTGAAGATGATCCCACATTGCTTTTCTTGGTGTGTTAATCTTACTTACAAAAGCAGGGGTTAGCAATAATGGTAAGCATCTATGGTTGTGAACTATTTTGCAAACCCTACACTAATACAAGTAGCAAAAGAAAGTTCCCACTTATTGATTTTGCATGAGAAAAGTCTAGAAGGTTAAATAGCACCTTAGACAGAAAAACTATGCAGCACCCTACACATGACCACCTCCCAGTCTAGAGTCTCAGCTGTCTCCTTCTGTGTTGTGGAAGCATTGAACTCCTAGTCATCTACATCCTGTATTCAAACGCCATGGTCAGGCTCTTGAGTGTGTGTGAACCACACTACCATGCAGCCCTATGGTGCAAATGAAACCCCCTCTGATCAGGACTGGTCCTGAAACTAGTATGTACTATGTACATTGCCTCTAATGTTACAAATATATTATCTTCCACCTAGACTAGACGCATAAGTAGTAATAAGAAAGTCTGGAGCTAGCCAGTGGCCACAGGCCCCCACCTGCCACCATGCAGTGCAGGCCAGGCAGAAGATAGACAGCCAGAGACTGCAGGTCCAATGAACACCACTACAATAAGCGCATATGTGATGGGAGAGAAAAGAGAAGTCGAGCAGTTCAGGTACTGTGGAGAGAGATGGAACTGGAGATGAAACAGTGACAAGGAACAAGTTGATGGAGGTAGCCTGTGCTGCCACCTGACACCATGTGATATCCAGACCTGTAGTGTCACTGAGGTCCATGTCTGGATTAAACAGCATTTGGAGGTCTGTGTTGATGTTTGTGGCCCACGTTACCACCAAAGACCATGTGAATACCTGTGGCCTAGACTGCCACATGAGGCCATGTTGATGTCTGACAGCCATGATGAGCTTGTCCTGCCCCTCACTGGCCCAGGAATAGCTGATCCAGTCCCTCACTGGAGTGCTACCCCTAGTGACCAGGTGCAGAAGAGCTGGCCCCATGGTGTGGGCACAGGAGAGCTGGTGCTACCCCTCATGGAGGAGTGGGATTACCAACTCAACTACAACCCAAGCCCATATCTAGGGCTTTGACTTGACCCACCCCAACATCTACCCCATCTAAGACTTGCTGGAACACATGAAGGGACTAGTCCAGCCAAACCATAGCCACAGGATCTTGATTACTCTGGGCAACAGCAGGATATTTGAGAGGAGTTCCAGTGAGGACCCAGTATCGATGGTGTAGCAGAAGCCAAAGGCCTTGAACCTGACCAGCAACATATTACACAGTGAACATTTGTGAGTAAAGCTGTTTGGGCAAAAAGGTATGCTGTGTGACACACCACAGCTCCCAATGCCACTAAGACAAATGAATAGGTGATGGAAAGGCAGGAAAGACAGAGGAGTGAAATAATTTCTTTTTTATTTTTATTTCTATTTTTTTCCTTAATTTTCTTTTTGACGGAGGCTAGAAGGGTAGAGAGCAGACATGGAAGGACTGGGAAATGAGTGGGACTGGGGTACACAATGTGAAATTCCATAAATAAATCAATAAAAATATTTTTTTTAAAAAAAGGAAGAAAGCCTGAAACTTTTATTGCCAAACTTAGCAAATAAGAAAGAGTAAAAACCACTGGGCATTATTATTTCATTCAAACAAGTTTTTCTCTTCATTTATTCATTCTTATACTCTTTGTTTTAACATTGTTTCCCATATCAAGTGCCTCATTAAAAAGAGAGATGACTTTTCTGAGCATATTACACACTAATCTGAACACTTATTATCATAAGCAGCCTCTGGAAACAGAACATATCCTTTGTAAGCCTCCCTGGTACCGGTGGTCCAGGTGCGACAACCAAGTTTATAAAATAGAAACTAGAGAGGCAGCTCTTCTTGGAGAGGTTGTACGGCCAGATGGGAGCATTTCCTTTACTCTCTTTCCTCTTCCACATTGTCACAATACCAGAGGATTTTACATCTTACAAGATTAACCTGTCGCCAAGACAATTGTTCTAAAACTAATATCTGTCACCGATGAAAAAATAAAGAAACACATAATTCCAACCTATAGACATCATCACTTCTAACTGTTAACTCATTTACCTGTATCCATGAGCACAGAAAAAATCAATTCAGACAAATACACAATTTAGAGTATCTCGGATGAACAGTGTTTCTCAATCATGGAGAATTGCTTCAGTGTAAGGATTCAGGCATTATCCTGGCCTGCCCCATCACCTGGCAAAATGCACTCAGGCAGTACCCTAGTCAGCCCAGGGTTCCATGAATACTAGTCTGCCTGCAGGTGCAAAGAACCTCTTTAAAAGAAAGATCCCTGCTTCCTTTCACTCTCTTTTCCCTCTTTCTTTCCTCCCCCACCCTGCTGTTGCCCTGGGGTAGACAGGGCTTTTCCTAACATTCAGTTCCTTCAGGCAATTCTCTAGTTAACTTGAGCACCTCCCATTTCTGACCTGTGATAAGAACCAGCCAGAAGCCTCCCCCCAGGACCTTGACTGAGAGATGCTATCAGCCTGATGTATCCAGTGAATATTGTAAAATCTCGAATCTATCAGGACCTCAGAAGAAACAATGCATAGGCCCTTTGTCTTCACTTCACTTCTAGCACTGGCCCTCCCAGGTAACAGCTCTTATCCTATCCGGCGCCTGAGCTACCCTTGTGGAGGATGGCCTTTGTTTGATGCCCTCCGCTGTGTGTTTTATGTGACAGGGCTTGGAAGAGCAGACTGGATCACATCCCAGGACACAGAGGTATGTGCAGCAGAAGGGAGGTCTGTGCGCTTGCGTTGTAGTTACAGCACCTCATCCACATACTATATTGTCCTCTACTGGTTTCGACAGTATCCAAACAAGGCACCAGAATATATTCTCCACAGGGGGTGGAAAAACCCTGAAAAGGGGGCCGCTGATTTTGCCTTAGAATGGTTCTATTCAAAGAGTACAGCGCATTCCATAGATCTACATATCAAAAATCTGATTCCTGCTGATACAGCCCTCTATTTCTGTGCATTGGCAAGCACAGAGATAGTATCTCATGGGGCAGCCACACAAAAACCTCAAGCAGAAGGCATGGCACACATAAGCCTGTAAGTGTGTGCTTTGCTCTGGTTTTGGTTTTTGGTGTTTCTGCGAAAGATATCATGGTAGTGAGGAGACATTAGGTCCGGGGAACTGTGCTCTGCACAATAGCAAGCATAGTTACTGTATCAGCATAAGCAAAACACTCCCAGAGCTTAGGAATTTAAATTGTTGTAGTAATAGATCATACCACTAGCTCATAAGTTATTGTAATGCATGGCTTCACTGTTTGGGCTAAGCAAATCCTTTCTCATCTTTTCTATTTTTCCCTTGTCCTGGCTTGCTTGGATTATAATGCATTAGAGATTTACTCTGAGTTATCAATAATGCATCAGTGTCTCATTAAGGAAAGAAGTAAAAACACTTCCCCTTGGAGTCTTTAACCAAGAATGAGTACATATTCGAATTCTCTACTTCTTGTTCCCTGTGTCTTCTGTCCTCTGTCTATAGGAACCTGTGCCTGCTTGAGGGTTATCTTGTGAATCTGTTTGTCCTCATGGCTGTATGTGTATCCCTGTGTGTCTGTCTGTAATTTGAACTGTATGTGTCTGTATGTGGCTGTCTCTGAGTGTTGTGCATGTGTCTGTCTGTTAAATGAGATCTCTGTGTGTGTATGTGTGTGTGTGTGTGTGTGTGTGTGTGTGTGTGTGTATGTGTGTGTGTGTGTGTGTGAGAGAGAGAGAGAGAGAGAGAGAGAGAGAGAGAGAGGTCTGCATGTGTCCATCTCTAACAAAGGCTTCATTCTGTGTGTCCTGAACAGCACAGAAAGCATCATGTTGAGGAAGGAATGGGATAATTTACAGACATTTTTAACAGTCCAAATGAGACTTGTCTTATAACTGTTTTAAAATGACCATGTATTTAAGTTAATCTATACATAAAAATGAATACCTTCTGACTTTTTGAAGTTATTATATAATAGATAAAAATGTAGGTCCCCTCTACCCAGGGCACTCTCTTATTTCCTCCTGGAGGCCAGTGCTGCTTTGAGTTTGTGATGTATATTCTAAACCTATTATCAAAATTTACAAAAAAAAATTTTATATATATATATATATATATATATATATATATGCCTGTGCTTGTGAAATTAGAGGCTATAGCTTTGTAGCATCTTTGCATAATTGTAAATATTTACAATGTGATGGGAGATGCTATTCTGTATATATGTTTCTCATACTGGTTAATAAAGCACTGTGGCCAATGAGATAGCAAGATAGGCAGGGCTAGGAGACAAGGAGGAAAGAGGAAGTAGGGGGGAGGAGTCGAGATGTAGCCCGGGGAAGAAGCAGGACGCCCGCCGCGGCTCCCCGATAAGATGACCACGTGGAAATACATAGATAAGTAGAAATGGGTTAATAATTAAGGCAGAGCTAGCCCATAAACAATAATGGTAACTGGCCAACAGGATTGCATCAAATATAGAGTCTCCTGAGTGTTATTTGGGGCACACATGGCTGCGGGACAATGGCGGCAGGACCAGGAGGCCAGCGGGGAGAAACCTGCCGTAACAACAATGTTATGTAAATACTATGTTATGAGCATGTTTTCCTTCTTTAGTTCCCGCCTCCATTGTGGCAAACACTACTTATTACAAACCTTCCAGACTCTTCCATCAGAACCCACTTCTTTAATCGCTGAATCCTATGCCATCCTTACAAAATGGCACTAATCTTATTTTTCTACCACATTTTTCCACACTCCTCACTTTTGTCTTGTTCAGGTACCTCTGAGTATCACAGTACTACAAAAATGTGGGAGGCCAATGGCTGCCAGAGTAAGATCAGTGGCCTGAGGTAGATACAGTCTGCAAGTTCCCACAGAAGCCCCTATCCACCCACAGAAACTCTACACTGTCTATGCACTATGAGGCACTACACTCATGGTCAACATATCATTTCCTTTTCTTGCTGTTGTAACAATATAGCTGACGAAAGCAACTTAAGGAATGGACTAACTGGGCTCATGGTTTGAGAGGGCATAGTCTGTAGTAGCACAAAATACGTACAATTACAAACTTTAGGTGGTATTCATGTAGTATCTGTTGACAGGAGACAGAGAGAGGTGATTGCTAGTACCTAGAATGGGGTTGTCTTGGGATGGTGATTTTATTTTTTCATTGTCAACCTATCTGGATTTTACAAACATAGATGTAAATGTGTCTGTGAGGGTTTCCAGAGAGACTTAGCTAATGAGGAAGTACACATCATAAATGTGGGTGGCATGACCCCATGGGATCGGATTCTGCCAGGGAAAAAATGTAAAAGGAAAAAGTGAGCCTACCGCCAGCATCCATCTCCCTCTGCTTCCTGAGAACACCATGCTGCTGCTGCCGCATTAGAGCCATGCTTACTATAATATGTTTCCTGTCACAATGTACTCTACCTTCAAACTCCAAGCCAAAATAACTTTTCCTTTTCCCCATGTTGCCCTTGTCAAGAATTTATCACCACAATGAGATATAAAAAGCCTCCTTATTTTGTGCTAGAGAAAATTTTCAAACACTGAAAGACTAAATAGAAGAGGAAATCCACCAGAGTTTATATTTCTAGGCAGCAGTAACTCAGTTTTGGAAACCGAGTTTTGCTGTTATCTGAAAATGTGGCTGTGTTCCATGAGGAAACACCACAGCTAACCCCATGAGTGAACTCTCGCCCTAGAGCCTGTCTACTCTTACTGCAAGGACTTTCCCTTGGACCTTCCTCTTGTTTAGATCAGGCTGACCCTTGCTGTGAGTTACTCCATGTTGTGTAAAATAGCTGTCTTCCAGGTGGTGTCTTATATTGAGAGTAAGTAACTTTTGACTCCATTTTGAGGATGGAAAATCACCATGCACCAGGGCCAACACATGAATAGCATCATCTGTCAGGCACTATCAATACAGCACGGAGTGATAAATGACTTATTTCTTGGAGTAAACTGAGACTGCAGAGGCACATGCGTGTATCAAGAAAGCCAGGTCCAAGAACTTATTGAACACAAAAGACCAAGAAAAGGGTGTAACTCCCTCACCTGGACCCCTTAAATAGGTGGAAACCTAGAACTGTGATGGTGACATTCCCCACCAACCTATCATCTGACCACTCAGTGTAGTGCTGAAACCTGACAAAGAGCTCCCAAGGATCCCAAGGGTTTCAGCACAGCAGCTAGGTCCCTGCCATTGATCTGGGCTATTCAAACTGCCATCTGCCCACCTGTGATGGCTAGTCTTACTTGTGAATTCAACATAACTGTAAAGAGGGAACTCCAATTGAAAAATTGGATCAGATTGGCCAGCTGGCATGTATATGAGACATTTCCGTGGTTGTTAATTTATACCGAAGAGACGAGCCCCCTGTGGAAGGCAGGTAGCCTTAGCCTGTTATAAGAAAAGTAGCTGAAAGTGTACCTGGCAGCAATCCAGCAAGCAGCACTCCTTGTGGTTTCTGCTTCAAGCTCCTGCCTTGAGTTGCTGCTGCCCTGGCTTCCCTTGCAGCTGGACCTTTACTCTCCAAGTTGCTTTTTGCCAGACATGTATCACAGAAATTAGCTAAAACGCCACCCTACTCTTCACCCATCTGGACCTGCCATCCATCCACACACCTCCTCCTTTGTCTGAACCGGGCTGTGCTTTTTCACCTCTGAAGTTGCACTCAACTCTGTAGCTTTGCTTGCTAACACATGACCTGCAGCAGCCTCACTGACAGCAGCACAGCTTCTCCAGCTGTTGGCTGTGGTATTCTTTGTAGATACTCTTTGCATCACTGCCGTCAACTTTCCTGACCATTGGGAATTCTGAAACACCTTGAACTCTGCTGTGGCCTCTCAGTCCTTTTGATTGATGTATAACATGTGACCTGTGGTCTATTAATTGGAACACAAGAACCTGTGGTCAACTCAGAAACTGTGGACTGTGAAGAAAACTGAGAACATCAGCAAATCGTGCCAATGAAACCACCACACCTGCCTTGTGAACTTACTGTTATTCAATAAGTTCTGACATTGTGAAAAGACACATACACAAAAAAAATGATGTTTCCAACATAGTGCATGCACAACAAAGTTGTAAGCTAGATTTATGAGAGGTATTGTCAGTCTTGGGAATGAGAGGGGAGTGTTCAAAACTCAATCAAAGTTACAGCTATATCATGCTGGCCTTAGAAAGCATGGTTTCTATATGGTCTTTGACACACTTTTAGTGAAAAGACACAACACTCATACATTTACTCACCCTACTTAAGGAGCCCATGACAGCAGTATGTATGTGTGTGTGTGTGTGTGTGTGTATATATACATATATATATATATATATATATATATATATATATATATATATCACTGAAGTCCAACTTGATGAATCAATGATTTTTATTGGGGTCATTTACAGGAATATGGGTGAAGGATTACTTTCAAATCAGAAATGATTCAAAGTCAGAAGCACTACCAAAAGCCCACCGCAGCATGAGTGAGAGCTCACAAATGCTGTGAACCAGGAACACACTGCACAGCCTGCAGGCACATGGACAGGCTGCAGAGTGTCCTTCCCGGACAGCTCAGCTGATATCTACTTCCTTCAGGCTGCTTGGCTAGTCTCAGAGTCTTCTGAGCTTGACTCCTCTGAGAGTCATCTCTGCAATTTGCATAATCTGAAAGTCTCTCTCTGTCTGTCTGTCTCTCCTCTCTCTCTCTCTCTCTCTCTCTCTCTCTCTCTCTCTCTCTTCCCTCTCTCTCTCTCTTCCCTCTCTCCCTCCCTCCGTCCATCCACCCCCTCACCCCCCACTCCCACAGTTTTTACTGTTTACTCTTGGGAAGAGAGGCCTGGTGAATCTGGAGAGTGTTGAAACTTCCTGAACCTATTTTCACCTGTTTTCTTTCTGTCTTTAAGAACCTCTATGCTGGATGGAATGTATCAGTCGTGAGAAAACAGCTGTACAATATATGTCTTTAAAGAAATATGTGTTATCTCCATAGGTAATTTTGCCTTTGCCAGTTGTATCTGAACCCTCCAAAACGTCACCAGGAAAGCCAAAATAGATCCACAGATAAGAGCCTCTTTTCATTCCATATTTTCCCTACTAGGGCACAGCTCCTGTTCAAACTGGTAGTAACATTGGCATCATCCTTTATGATTCTGGGTTTGAAGATATACAGAATGAAACAGTGACATGATCACAAAGGCTTCCACTCAGGTTTTCCAGAAAGGCCTGGGAGTCCAGGCAATATGTGGTAGGCTCAGGGTCCCTATAGGCAGCCACTAAAAGTAGCTCTGAAGACACAGTGGAAAACCCAGGAAGTTAAAGATCTAGGAGTGTGGGAAATCTTGCAAGACAGAACAGGGTCATTCCAAGGCAGATACTGCTACTGGGGGTCACTATCTGGACCAACTGTTTCCAGGTTCTTGACATCATATTTAAAAAGTTATGAAATCACAAATAGTAAAGGACCAAAACATTTTATTTAAGGAGACAACAGAGGATACACTCAGGGCAGCAGTATTCTACATGGGCTGGAGTGAATACATGCATTAATGTTTGTGGCCTCTTGTGGGATACAGAAGAAGGAATTGGTGCAGTAAGAACTCGCTTATGGAATTCAAGGTGGAAGGACACTGTCAGAAACTGGACTTGGGCCATTTGTGTCTTAAAGAATCCAATTATATCCTGAGTATACAAGTGAGATTGGATTTAAAGGTGTGAACTAAAATGTTTGGTAGAGGAAATTTCAAGATGGGATAGACTTCTATCCTTCTATCATGGTTTTTCTCACTCATCCCATACAAGTCAGAGAAAGGGGAAGAGTATAAAGATGTGAAAACGTGACATTTGGTAGGGAAAAGTGGATGAGAATTTTTTACATTGTGAACAAGGCAAGTGCCCATGACAAGCATCTGTAATAACTCAAGAGAACCACCACTCTCCTCAATGGGACAATAGGAGAAGGATTCTGACAGCAAGAACATACCCATTATAGGCTTCTACTTGTGAAAATGCAAATTCGTCTGAAAGGAGAAACCCTGAACTGAGAATCCCACATAAGGACTCCCTGCTTGAAAATAATTGCCTAGAAAACTGATATGTGCAGATTCAATCACCAAGGTACACAGGGGCTACTTATAAAGCTGTGGCCCAAAAGGGCATGCTACATCTTTAACTGGCGGCAGAACTTGGGAGATTTATCTACATGAAACCAGGAAAGATGTAAGACTGAGTTGATTATGGCGTCTTGACCCACAGTTTCAGGGCACTACTGAGGCCAGGCAATTTGCATAAAGGTCAGAGTCTCTGAAGAGAGATCCTGGGGGATCACTGGGAAACTATGAAAATGAAACATAAACTGCAGCGGATATCCTAGGATGTTGAAGATGACAAAACCATGGGATGTCACCAAGAAAAGCTGCAAGCATCAGATAGAGTTGATGCAAGAGAAGCTATGTGCTACAGCTAGCAGAGATGGGGGTACAGCTAACCAAACCCTTTGGGGACCAGATGGTTTTATCACAAACCACAGGTGTCCAACATGAAGCCTCAGTATATAATGTTTCTCCAGATGTGGGTCTTGCTTTGGTATAATCATTCCTTGATGTGCCCCCATACCTCCCTTTCAGAATTCTAATATTGAATCTGTGCCATTGCATGTTGGAAGTAGGTAATATTTCTTTTATGCTATAGGGACTCACATGTGCCTGCGTCTCAGAAGAGACTCTATTTGTACCTTTGAACAGTGTTGGAACTGGTGAAGACTATGGGAGCTCACACAGTTCGGCTGAATGTTTCTTACATGCTGAGGTGGCTATGAGCCTATGAAAACTGAGGTGGTCCTGACTTAAAACGGATGAGTTTGGTGTCAAGTAGACAAAGGGTAGAGTTGTGATGGTTACTATTGGCTGCAAACCTCACAGGACACAGGGCCTTCTGGGAGGTAAGCCTCTGAGATGCCTGTGAGGGGTTATCTTAAGGATATTTGAAGCAGGAAGGCTGAGCCGAATATGAATGACAACATTCCATAGAGGTCCTGAGCTGAATTAAAAAGAGAAGCAGAACTAAGCAGCAGCGTTCTTGCTCTAATTTCTTACTGCAAATGCCTCACGCTGCTGCGCTCACCCTCCCCCCACCCCACCTGCTGCTTCTCTGCCAGGAATGCACTGTGCCCATGAACTGTGAATCAAATTAAGACTTTCCTCCCTGAAGGTGCTTTTGTCGGATATTTTGTTGCAGCAGGCAGCAACCAACAGAGAGGGTGAACTAAAAGCAGCCTCCATGAATGAGTCAGGGTAACAGTAACATGTGACGTTCTGAAAAGAAAGGGCTCTAAACACATTGAGAAGCACAAAAGTGATAACAAAATGGCTAAAAAGCCAAAGGGAACAGAAACAATATGTAAAGAGAGAGGGAAAAAAAATGTAGCCTGAAGCTCCCTGGTAAGAGAGGGGGCCAAAGCTGAGGCAAAGCTACTGAAGAGATTGGGTGAGGGGGAGCACATACAGTCGGCCATCCTCTTTAATTGTGTACCCACTGAGGAGTCAAACAGGTTTCCATGAACATCCTTGCATCCTTGTGGTCATGATCCTGCTTAAACTCAGTGGTCTCAAAATAACAACAAACGGTGAATGTATGAAAGGGACTTGCAGGAAGGAGGTAAGGGTAAGAGGGTGGGAAGGAGACAAGAACGGAGGGACTCATGCTAATCAGAATATATACAAATGTAAGCGTGGAAACAGAAGGGATCTCCTTATGAAGAGGAAAGGTACTAATGGGAAGGAAGGAAAGCAAGACAAAGTAATGGGGTGTGGAAACAATCACAGCACACATTCTTGAAAATGCTATAATGAAGCCTATTATTTTGTAAATGAACATATGCATATATGAATAAACAGTACTTTAATCATAATATTAATGAAACAAGTTCAGGCTCAACTCCCACTAAGGTTTAGTCTGTTGATGTGAGCAATTTGAGACTTTTTTTTAATTTCCAACTCCCTGTTCTGGCTGGATCTCACATTATTTGTCCATGAATATGTTTCCTCCTTCCTTGGGGGCTTTGAACAACCCACAACTGTTTGTTTGCTGTAATTCACCATAAAAGTCAGTGTGTTTCAGAGAGTGGGTATTTAACACAACTAGTATGGCATCTGACAAAAGTGGACGTTTTTGTCTTATCTCATGTACGTATACTACAGCACTTGGTGAAGGCCTGACACTTGGTAAATGCTCCATATATTCCAACTGAATTAAATCAAAAGACAAACTGTAATGAGAAATAAAGCATAAAAGGCTTCTCATTCCATACATAAATATAAAAAGTATTTAAGGAAGATATCAAAATGAAAACTTCAAATGTCACATAAAGTTTAAGTGACACTAAATATTCAAAAGTTTCACTTCATAGAGGAGAAGCATTTGTGCTATTGAGTCATGATGTCTTTTGGAATATTCTGGTATAAAAATTGTTGCTCACAATCTTACAAAAACATTTGATTTGGAACATGACTTACTAGTAGAGCACTTGCTTAGCACACGGGTGCTGGGATTGATTCTCTAGTGCCATGAAATAAACAGAAGTTATGTCTCAAAAACAAAATGATAGGCAGGAGAAATGGTTCACTGATTAAGATCACTGTCTGACAGCAAGAGCACAGCCTCCTAAGCAGGGCTCATGAGGGCTCGCAGAGACAGAAGCAGCAATCACAGAGCCCATGGGGGTCTGTGCTAGGTCATCTGCATACATAGTTATGGTTGTTGGCTTGGTGTTTGGGTGGAAGTAGAGGGTGACTCTTTTGCCTACTCTTAGGACCCTTTTCCTTTTACTGAGTAGCCTCGCCCAACCTTGATGTGAGGGTTAGTGCCTGGTCTCATTGTACTTTGTGCCATATTTGTTGATGCCCCAGGGAGGCCTGCTCTTTTCTGGGGGAGAGGGGAGGTGGGGAGGAAACTACTACTCTGCCAGGAGTAGAGGGAGAGGAAGCTGTGATAAAGAGGTATTTTATGAGAGAAGAATAAGTACTTTTTAAAAGTGCAGTGGATTTACACACTCAGCTGATTTCCTCCCTTTTATACAGCCCTGAACCCCATCTACCCAGTCAATGTTACCACCCACAGGGATTAAGTCTCTCCACTTAAACCAACCTAATCAAGATAATCCCCAGCAAACATGCCTATCTACAAGGTAGATAATTCCTCTCAGGTATGCCTAGAGGCCTGTCTACCAGGTCAATCCAGATTCTGTAAAAGTGACAATGACCATGAACCATTGCATCCAGCCACTATGAAAGTTAGTATGGAGTTTCCTCATAAAAATAAAAGTAGAGCAACTTCTTGCACTAACCTTTTATTTTTCTGGTATTTCTTCCTGAGGGGTTCACTGTGGAGTCCCCTACAAAACAGCACTGTAAGGAAAATTCCACAGAAAACCCCTAATGAGTAAACTGTTGCCTATGGAAGTCCTCTCTCTTCTCCCCCTTCTCAGGTTGGGTAAATAAATCCCCTGAGCAAAATGGTATTTGACATATTATTAACAGACATTTAATTTCTGAGCTCTAATGACAGCAGGGAAATGCGTGCAACTGAGCTAGGAAGCAAATCTTTGAGCTCTGACAAATAATTGGATTCTGAGCAAGCCTGAGCACGCAGCATCCAGACAACTTCAAGGCTTCCTGTGATCCAAGTCACCATGGATATACACCTAAAAGCAAAACATGAATGTGAATGATTACTATCTATATACTTCAAGTTTGTTTTTAATTATGTCACTTAAAGTGGTTCAAAAAAAAACCTTTTATAATCTTTGAGGGAATAGGCATGCATGCAGGGAACAGGCCGTGAAACTAAGAGAGGAACAATCAGAGAGATGGGGCTTTAAGGAGAAAACGTGAGGAGGTAATAGAATACATGTGCAAGCA
This sequence comes from Cricetiscus sungorus, assembly GCA_030556225.1. NCBI lineage: Eukaryota > Metazoa > Chordata > Mammalia > Rodentia > Cricetidae > Cricetiscus > Cricetiscus sungorus. The sequence goes on from JANBXA010000741.1 coordinate 888,521, forward strand.
TGAGAGTGGCAAGAGGAGAGGGAGAAGAACCAACAAGTAAAAATATTATGGAAGTGCCACAGTGAAAAACTGAACCCCATTATTTTGCATGATAATTACAGAAAACACACACACACAAATGAACAGGGAAAAATATCTTTCACTGCATTTAAACCTTTTGGATACATTCAAGTGTTCTAAGATACTAATCAGTGGTTGAATGCATAAATGGCTGGTTATATTTATAGGCAGGTGTGAAGGGAAATTCACAGTCATATAAAAGCACATTTCCATTCACCATAAGGAAGAATTGTAATTTGAAGCTTTTTTAAATGAAACAGACAGCTATGAGACAAAATATTCCATTTCCTAAGAAATATGAAAGAAATGTGAAATATTCATTCTTCCAGTGATGTTACAGAAAAAAAATAACAAAATGGCATCAGAAAAGTAAAATTTGACATTTTATACTGAAGGAGAACTGCATAAAGAACTGACTAACCCAAAAGCTTATTAAATTTACAATGTGCTTTTTAAAAATCACCTTCAGCCCAATACTAAGTGCACTTCAGTGTCTTCTGTGTGAGATCTCAACAGTAACTGGGGTACTTTAACAAGCCCTTCATAATGAAACCACTAGCTGACATGCTAGCACAGATAGGGCACTCTCCCAAGGTCCCACTACTGGGTGGCAATTAATGGCTGCTGAGAAAGGGAGTCTCGGTCCTCTCCAGGGATGAGCCTCCTGAGAGATTATCAAATCCCAGAAAGTTAGCCCCAACACATATGAACTCTGCAGGATGTGTGCATGTGCACTGTGTATATAAGAGGCTATGAATTTGAGGGGTAGAGGGATTTTGAGAGGAACTGTAGAGAGAGGGGGAATATTGTACATACAGTACTCAGGTATGGGATTCTTAAAAAAATGATTTTGTAAAAAAAAAAAAAAGAAAAGAAACTGTACTTTGAATCTGTACTTGATGCATAGATATGAAGAGAACATATTCCAGGAAAAATAAACTTACTAAGGACAAAATAGTAACAATTAAGCAAGTTCCAACAATTGAGAAGAAACAGGCTCTTTGTGAGTTCAAATCCAGTCTAGACTACCTAATGCCCTATCTCAAAAATGATGGATAATAATAATTTATGGGAGATGTTATTCTGTATATATGTTTCTCATACTGGATAATAAAGCACTGTGGCCAAAAGGAAACAAGATAGGCGGGGCTAGGAGACCAGGAGGAGGAGAGAGGAAGTAGTTAGAGTCAAGATGGAGACCTGAAAGAAAGAAGATGCCGGCTGCGGCTCCTGGATAAGATAACCACGTGGAAATACTTAGATAAGTAGAAATGGGTTAATAATTAAGGCAGAGCTAGCCCATTAACAATGATAGTCATTCGCCAACAGGATTGTATCAAATACAGAGTCTCTGAGTGTTATTTGGGGCTAGTGCGGCTGTGGGCCCAGACTGGCGGCAGGCGGGATGAAGCCGGCAGGAAGGAACAACCTGCCATAACAAATAATAAAGCATTTAGGTAATCAAAACATCTTAAGTATGACTGCCTATCAGAGGCAATTTGGAAGTTATCAGCATAACACATAAAAATAGAAAGCATTACAGAAATGAGACTAAGCATAGAGAGGGAAATTATAGCTGAACATTGTAGAAAGATTTTCTGCATCTATCTCAGTCCCACTGGACCAGTTTTCTCTCCACCCATTGGGTCCTGCAGCCAGTTAATGAAATGACCACTCTGAGACTTAATATTATTTACAATTGTTTAGCCAATGGCTCAGGCTTCTTACTGGCTAGTTCTCTCTTGATTATTAACCCATTTCTATTAATCTGTGTATCTTCACATGGTCTTCGCTTACCTGTAATGCCTGGGTCCCTTAACTACCTAGCTGCTACATGGTATCTGTCCTTTGTCTTCCTTCTCCCTGTGTCATTGTTTGGAATTCCAGCCTAGCTAAATTCTGCCTGTCCACTGGCCAAAACAGCTTTATTCATCAACCAATAAGAGAAACACATAGTCACAGCAGAAGAGAAGGACACCCCCATCAGAACACAACTATTCTAAGGACAGCTTCTTTTCAGTGGACATACAGTTTTCCTCATTTTTTTCTTATTTTTTTGTGTCTACTCTAAAAAGTGGCTGGATCTTTATCAGTGAGAGCACGATGTTGGGGGTTTTGTTGACATTTTAGTTGAGGAGAGGGAGGAAGTGTTTGACTACCCTGATAAAATCCATGACACTACTGCAACAGTCACACTATCTTGTCAGGCTAGCAACTACTGTAGCTTGCTTGCAGGGTTGGCAGCTAGGTAAGATTGATGACTCTTTCCTCCCATGGTGACCTGCATATTACCTCCCAACACTGTGAAATCTGGTCAGTAGAGATGATGCTTCCAGACCAATATCAGTTGATTTCTCCATGTTCTATGATTTGAGTTTGTGATATCTTCAACAATAGTCTTATAAAGTTCTGTAGGGAATCAAGAGCAATCAATAGCCTGTGATGTTTAGGGGTCTATGGGAAGCCCTGGCCAACAGCTTCAAAAGAGGTAACCAATTCCTGGCAGTGAGTTTATTTGCCAACTTGTGATGGCAGGCAATTGACCTCCCCTTCTCTACGCTCATTGTGTGGCAATTCCATTCAAACCCTTTATATATGCATATGAATGTGTTTTAAGAATTGCCTACAGTAGTGGATTTCTGTGTGTCTTTTTAGAGAATCCTTTAGTGTTAGTTATTCCTCCCCATATTCCCCCCTACCTGCCTCTAATTCCCCAACACATTCTATTCTTCCCATTATGTTATTCCCCATTTATATCACTGCATTTTAACTCCTCTCCCTTTAAACCCATGTTCCCAGTCCCTTCCTGACCTCTATGGGTAGGCCAAATGAAACAACCCAGTGAAGATGTAAAAGCTACCACCTGCATCTCAGAGAAAACATGCGACACCTTTTCTAGGTCTAGGTTACCTTATTCCGATGACCATTTATAGTTCTATCTATTTACCTTTGAAATTCATAATTTTCTTCTTGAGATGGGAAACTTGCTTTGTTTGATCAGGCTGGCCTCATGCTCACATTCATCCACCTGCCTCTGTATATTCAGTGCTGGAATTAAAGGCACACACACACTGACTAATTTTGTTTGTCCTAGCAGCTGAATAATATTCCACTGTGTAATGTGCCACATTTTCATTATGCGCTTGTCAGCTGATTTACACCTAGGTTATTCCTATGTCCTGGTTGTGATTAGAGCAGCAACAAAGAGACACTTTCTGGTTGGATTTCAGGCCTGCTCCACAAGATGCAAGTTATACCCGGTAAGAGCCAAGAACCTGTGGTTAGACATAGGTTCTACTACTACTATTATTCTAAAATCTGCTTCTGTTATTCTGATAGATACAGTATTAAACTGAGTCTTAATGACTTATTGATATATTCATAGTGCATCTCTCAATCTTCATCAGAACAATTTCTTCTTACAGTACATGGCAGTTAACACAGAGACCCAGAACTGGTCAATACACAAAGAATCAGAGACTGAAGTAAGTGGTGTGGACTCAACTTACTTCTTTCCCATAGACTGTTATGGGCACGTTTTTCCCTGCTGCCGGTCTGGTCCTGCCACCTTGACAGCCCCCAATAACATGCAGAGACTCTGTATTTGATACAATCCTGTTGGCCAGTTACAATCATTTCTTATCGGCTAGCTCTGTCTTAATTATTAACCCATTTCTACTATTTTAAGTATTTCCATGTGGTCTCATCCTACCGGCCAGAGCGGCTGGCATTCTACCTCTCCGGGCTCTCCATCTTGACTCTTCCTAACTACTTCCTTTTTCCTCCTCCTTGTCTTCTAGCCCCACCTATCTTGCTTTCCTATTGGCCAACAGGGCTTTATTCATTAACCAGTATGAGGAACATATTTACAGAATAACATCTCCCATCATCAGACCCTCCCAGCCTCCCCTTCTAGCCCATCTCCATCTTTTGTGTCAGCCATCAATACCTATAAAAACTTTCTACCAGGGACCCCCAGTGACCACACACAAGGCTTGGAATCAGATAGGTGATTGTCATTATCCTCCCTGTCCTCCATTATGATCTCACAAGTTTCACATGCAGTTCTGTAGCAGCCTGCTTGCAGGTGGCCCTGCTCCTACCCCAGCTCCATTCCTTTTTATACAAACCCAGGATTCCCCTAGCCCTTTAATCTCTGTCTCTCCAACCAGACACATACTTCACACCTCTACTCCCAGGATCCGCCAGCTCTTTCCCATAGCCCCTTTCAGCCTTTACTCTTAGACCATTGCTATTCCTCTCTGCCACATGTCACTTATAGTTCTTTATCTATGGCTCTGATGGTACAAAAAAAAAAAACAGAACTGAAATCTTTTGAGGGAACATCAGTACTTCTGATCAGAGGAAATAGGCACCTGTTTAGTGTGCTGTTAACCAATTGTTAAATAATAAATGATTGGAGAAGCAAAAAGTATTTTGTAGTTGTGTAACACAGGGATAAAACTCCAGCAGACCATTGCTATGATGGGATGGCACTGTGTGTTCAGAACCACCGACTTCACTCTCAGTTTTGAGTCAGGGGTCATTATTGCTTTATATGACAACTGCCTTTACTTTAACTGAAATGAGGAAGAGGCAGAGACACTGAGGAATGTTCAGGCCTAAATGGAACCTCTATATCACACTCTTCCCTATGAGGTTCTGAAAATGTCTCATGAATGGGAAGAAACTTGGGAAGAGCAAGAGGTAGTGGACAATTCGAATGAAACAGTGTTTCTGGGCACAACAGGGCAGTTGCACATGTGAACTCAGGATGGCTTTGCCAAAATGCACAAGACTTGTGCAAACTCAAACCACACAAAATTCCCACATAGAGGAGGAAGATGGGCATGAAGTCTCACTCCCAGCTGAGTAGCTGTTGGCAGTTGATGGCTGTTGGGAGATGGAAGAAGGAATGGTTGGGTTTCTTTAAGGATGAGGTTTCCAGTGGGCAGACTAGACTCCAGTGGAAAACCGTAGATCCATAAGTGTATGAGGGAATACCAACTGTACTTGATGGAGTATAAGGAGCAAAAAAAAAAAAAAAAAAAAAAAAAAAGACACGAAGTTGAGTGGATGAGGGGATAGTGTGTGATCTAGGAGGAGTCAGAGGAGTAGGTAAATATGATGAAATGTATTGTATGAAATTCTCAGAGAACTAGTTTTTTATAATAAGGAAAAAGGGAGATCACAGAGATGAACGGATAGGGTAGTAGGGGTTGGTCTTGAAGGATAAGGGGAGGGGTAGATATGATCAAGATACACTGGATGAAATTCCCAAAGAGTGAATAAAATTACTTTTTTTAATATTCCATGTGTGCTGGCAAGTTTTATGTCAACTTGACACAAGCTAGAGTCATTTAGGAAGAAGAAACATAAACTGATAAAATGTCTCCCTCCATCAGATTGACCTGTGGGGAGTTTTCTTGACTGATGATTGATGTGGGATTCCTGCTCCCTGTGGGCTGTGCCACCTCTGGGATGATGCCTTAAGGAGTCAGGCTGAGCAAGTCATCCAAGCAAGCCAGTGAATAGCACTCCTCCATAGCCTCTGCTTCAGTTCTTGCCTCCAGGTTCTTGTCCTGCCTTGAGTTGTACCCTGGCCTCAGGAATTAACTGCTGCCTAGATGTGTAGAGAAAGAAACCCTTTCCTCCCAAGTTGAATTTGGGTGTGGTGTTTTATTGCAGTGGTAGAAACTCTAAGATGCCATGTTATTTGAAATTGCAACAAAATGAAAAAGGAGATGGAAAAAAGCAATGCCTAAGATATGAGACAGATCTCCTAGTGCATCAGAGCCTACAAATCTACATCCACTTAGAGCTGTAAAGGTCAAAATACTGTCTCATTTAGAAATTTTTTCATTTATATCCATAATTATTACAGTAAGAGAGAGAGAGGGAGAGATGCTTGTGGACTAGTATATTAGATCTGAATGTACAGTGCATAGAAGCACTGTCCAGCCAGACTGATCAGAGCTACATAAAACAGAACACAAATATGAGAGATAATATTGCCTTATTGAACTTACATAGATTTATGCCTTGGAGATAGAAAAAGAGTTAGGAAAGCATTAAAACTTACAAGTCTTCCAGAGACAGAGACATGATGGCTCCTTGTTTGTATTGTGTCTATATTTTACTTTTGTCTATTTTTGTTTCTGTGTTACCATTTGTGTTTCTTCATCAACAACCTCATTTTCAACATCATAAATGATTTGAATTCATAGTTAGTTTGAAAGTGTTTGCTATTCCCTATCATTAATACACCATAACCATAATAAACTGTTTAGTTTTCCTATTCTGGTGACTCATATCCAATTTTCAGTCATTTAAATAGCAGTATCATAAATGTATTTAAATATAAAATACAATCCAAATTTCTCACCATGTCTTTAAGACAGATTGCTAGAACTGGTCTTGTTGTTCCGGTGAGTAAGCGAGCCTGCAATTGTGCCTTGTCTCTGTTACTAACAAGCTTTCTAAATTCCAAGTTCATTGTCTCTACTCCTTTGCCCTTTCCCCAAAGAACCCATTCTGGTCAGCCTCTAGTCCACTGCTACCCCTCTTGTTGAGGTTAGCAGGAGTTTCTATACCTGCAAGTCCAATGATCTTATCAGTCCTTACCTTATTGAGATTTCTCAGAAGCTTTGACGTAATGCTTCTTCTCTCCTTATAACATCATCACTTGAGTTCTCAGTGGCCACAATTTCCAGTTTGTTTGTGGCCCCAGATCCACCCCTCTCAGTGTCCTTCTCTAGCCCAGTCTTACTTTGCTGACCTCTAGATAGTGTGTTCTCCTGCAGCTCATTTCTGAAACACATGTTTGATCTATGTTCATATTCAAATGAGATCACACAGAGATGTGATTTTAATTGCTATCTGCACACTAGTGATTTTCACTATCTCCATCCTGGCTCTCAAAGTTGAAAGTCATATATTCACATATTCACATAAGGTACAGCTTATTGTTGTGGTTAAAAAAAAAAAAAAAAAAAAAGGTTGCCAAAGGGGGCAGCACTATTTGGAGGATGTGTGTCACTGTGGAGATGGGCTTTGGGGTCTCATATATGGTCAAGCCATGACCAGTGAGACACATCACTTCCTGTTGCCTGTGAGTCGAGATGTAAGAACTCTCAGCTATCTCTCTAGCACCATGTCTGTCTGCACACCACCATGCTCCCCGCCATAATGATAATTCACTAAACCTATGAAACTGGAAGCTGCCACCCTAATTAAATGATTTCCTTTATAAGAGTTGCTATAGTCAAGGTGTCTTTTCACTCAATAGAAACCCTAATTAAGACAGCTATGGTACCATACCATGTATGACTGACACTCAGAATTTAGCATGTCAAAACACAATGTCTAGAATGGGAGACCATAAAATCTGCCTTTCATCCTTGCTGATCTTGATAAAATGGCAAATAATTTATCTAATTATGACAGCTGAAAGTCTTAGATTCTTGTTTAACTTCTCTTCTCCCACAACCTGCATTGTAAGGCACCCTAGCCATGTAAGATTTGTTTTCTGTTGGGAAAAGTCTGGCATCTTATTTTCAAATCAAATAGGATGTTTCATGGTGGACCCAATGGTGTCCAAGCCATCTCATTCTCATTCAAAAACAGATAAATGAATAAGATATGGAACTTTGCATTGACGTTGATGCTTAATTGATAAATACCCTGTCATTCCATATTCCTATTATTCACAGAATCCTGAAGCCAATAAATTGTTTGGTACCAAGATTTGTTGTTTTTTTTTTCCAAACAGGAAGCAATGCACTATACAGGAAAATTGAGATTTGAGATACAGTCTTTTCTTTGGGTGGTTTGAGTGGAAGTGATGTCAGAGAGACTCAATCTCTGAACTTCCAGAATGCCCCCCAGCAGACCAGTTTTAGGAAGGAAAGTCTTCACACAACTCCAAGTTTACAGAACCCCTGTAGTACAGCCAGGATGCTGGCCTGAATTGAGAGGGCAATTACATCATATCTGTCCCAGTCTCCAGCTGAGATAAGCACAATTCACTCCAGCAAACTTTCAGAAGTAATTTCTCTCACTGAGCCAAGTTCCCATGCACGATTGGGCCTAAGTAGGGATTCACTAATCTGCTTAGCTAACCTGTCAAACTAGGCTTAATTTTCATTTAAAAGTTTTCCTCCTCCACCTTGTGTGTTTGATGAAAGTAAAAAGGGACAGTGAAAGTAGAGGAAGAGATCTTAAAGGAAGAGGGGAGGAAGGGAAGAAAAGACAGCGTTGGAACACATATGGTGTAGAAAGGGGACTAATAAGATAAGGGCAGAGGGATGGGGAGGGTGCAGAAAAGGGTAAATACAAAGATGCCATGTTGCCCTTGGTATTGTACGCTGACTTTACTTATAAGACAATTTCCTTTCTTTTATGAAATAGGAAATGTACTCTCTATTTCTGGTTTCTTTTGACTGCCTTTTTGGGGTTGACATATGAACAATATGCTATGTTTGTTATAAACCATTTTTGTAGTAATTTTGTTCCCTTTCAGGTTTCCAGGTATATAATTATTTGCAAACATACTGATAATATCTTGCCACTTTCTTTCAAGTCATAGTTCTGACATTTTGTTGTCACTGTTGCTTGCTTCCTGATTTCACTAGCCTGAAGCTCTGAAACAGGGTTAAATAGTGACAGAGGTGTAGAGTAATTTTGCCTTCTCCATCTTTCCTAAAAGAGCTCCAAGTACTTCCTGTGATGAAGCACTGTTGAGACTATGGCACATACATGCTTTTATGTTAAGGAATCTGTTGGTCCTTCCTATTTCAAATGCTTTTAACACAGATAAGGACCACTTTGTCTGTCAGATTCCTTTTCTGAGTCAACATAAATGCTCATATGAAGAGTCCCTTGACTCCTGTGTTAATCACTGGGCTGCGGGCTGCGGGCTGCGGCTGTGGCTACAAACACCTGTTCCTGTGCTGTGCCACTGCAGTAATAAATGCTTGTGGCAATCATGCACTGCCCTCTGGGGTTAATTTTACCTCTTCTTATGTGATTGCCTTGCCTTCCTAACTATGCAATTAGATGTTCTGTTTCATGCATTTTATGAAATATCCCCATAAGTTTAAATGGAATGAACTATAGGTAACAAAAACAATATTCATTGTTCACCTGTCACAACCCCTGTTGATCATTGGTTAGGAAAATTCTAGATTTTTTTAAACCTAGATCTACATTTGCCGATACCTGTCTAGAATGTTGAAATTATCATAGTTGAACATGGAAAAACAACTGTAAGGAAAGTGTTCATGTAAATAGTACTCCTTCCAAGCAACTGGACATCTCCCCTTAGTTCTCACCAGCAAAACATTCCTTCTTACATTCCTGGCAAGAATGTGACTTATGAAAGAAGAGAATCTCTGTACAAAAGAAGTACTATTGGCAATTTGTGTTTCAGAGATAGTATGAGTTGAGGATCTGCTCTGTCTAGAAGAGTGATCTTATTGTTCCCAGTGTAGTGTGACCAAGAGTCAAATTCCCAATGACTGCCCCCACACTAGCTCCCTTGTGATTGGTTTTTCTCAAGCAAAAAAAAAAAAAAAAAAAAAAAAAAAAAACAAAAAACAAAAACAAAAAAAGCCCACCCACGAGTGGACAGAGGAAGGCAGAGAGAGTCCTATATTACCCAAACCTCACATCTTCAGGAGAAAGCTAATTCTATCCTGAAGCACAAGGGAAATGTTAAGGAAGGGGATCTCCTTATTTTACATAATTCCAAACCTGAAAAAAAAACAAAGGATTAATTTCCACATTAACACCCAAGAAGCTCACAACTCTTTATTCTTCAGACTCTCAGGATGGAAGTTCAACCACTTACTTTGTAATCATATGAAGGACAGAGAAAGGGAAGGTGGGGGTAGATTTGCCAGGGCTTTACCCAGGGGATGTAGCTGAAGAAATGGCCTCGAATGGTAAGCACCTACCATTAGCAGGATGAGGACTAGATACAAGAAGTAGAAAAGAACTTGCTCCACCAAATTTGCTGCTTCTGAGATCTTACTAACCCATTCTGCAAACACATTAGACAAAATGAAGAGTTTCAAAAAAACTGATATGTGAAATATGAGCAAGTCTCCCAATCTACCCATGCACCCAAGACTAAATATGAGAAGAATTCCTACATTTGCAGATGCATGAACATTTTCAAAGTTAGCCAGATGGCAGGCTGCTTTTTCCTGCCTGAGAACATAATAAAGTTCCACTTTGTGTTTATAGAAATGGTTCAAAGTGGCTCGGGTTGAACTGTAATAAAACCATGATAGGAAAAGGATTGATGGTGAAAAGGAATCTGGTTTACCCTCAACCTGTTTGTGCATCTATAGATGTAGCACACAGTCCATGCACACAAGAAACCTTCAGGACTTCCATGAAAGGCGAGGAGAGGGAGGAAAGGTGTTGCTTCCATTAAAATGTCCAATAATCACTCTCCTCCTTATACACATTTTAAAGTTCTTTTTTTTTCCTTTTTTTCAAATTAAAACTATCCTTATTTTTGCATTATTTCTCAGATACTTAATGTCCAAAAGCTTGGGAAGTCCTGGTTATTCATCTCCATGGTGCCAGGTTTTATCATCATCTTTAAAGGCAGGAGTAAAAAATTAAACAATTACATGTAGATTGCATAAAGAGATGCAATCCTATTGCACATAGTTTGTTTGTGTTGTAATATAAAAAATAAGCATTGGAAAACAGTGATAATATATAAATAAGGAGAAACAAATTTAATCCCTAGACAACAAAAGAAAAATATTTATCTTTGGGAATCCATCTCTCCTCTTAAACCTTATTCTCCATTATGAGAGAAGGATGGTAGGGTAGGATAGAGTCGGGGATTGGGGGAGGAATAAATAACTCTAAAGATGCTTGAGGAAGCCATGTAGAAACCTACTATTTTATAAACTCATATATATATATATATATATATATATATATATATATGAGTTTAATTAGCGTTACCTTACAAAGGGGATTATAGTCACCCCGGAAGCCATGGATTACCAAAGAACCCATGTGTCAGATGTGGAACACCTCCCATCAAGTTGTTGATTAGAGGTGTCCCAGAGACCCCCAAACAATACATGCCACTGCCACTGTCACTGCCACTGCCACTGATCTTAGCTGCTGGGGTGGTTTGAATAAGATGACCCCAATAGGCTCATATATCTGAATATTTGGCCAACAGGGAGTGGAACTATTTAAAAGGATCACAGGATTAAAAGGTGTGGCCTCTCCCTCTCCCTCTGTCTCTCGCTCCCCCCTCTTTCTCTCTTTGTGTGTGTGCGTGCGTGCGTGCGTGCGTGCGTCTGTCTGTCTGTCTGTCTCTCTGCTTGTGATAATGGACTAAGCCTCTGAAACTGATAGCATGTCCCAAATTAAATGCTTTCTTTTATAAGACTTGTCTTGGTCACAGTGTCTCTTCACAGAAACAGAACAGTAACTAAAATAGTTGCTCACCAGAATGTAGTTGTAACACCCTGAAGCCTAGGATGAGCCCAGCTCTTGAACTTCATCAGAAAAGCCGCTTCTGTGCAGTAGATAGTGGTTAATGCAGAAACTCACAACTGGTCTAAAGGTAAAGAATATAATTTGTATAGTGCTTAGCCACAACTGGGACATCTATTTCACACCCCTTCATGAATCACTGGAAGAAGATGTGCCAGAAAGAGTGTAAGAACCAGAGATTAGGGAAGACTGGAGTATAGTAGGGTCTTCTGGGCATGACAGGACCACAGAACACACTAACTCACAGCAGCCATGGTCCCTGCACAAAATGAAGCCAGTTAACATCCCTGCATGGAGTGGGAAGGGGTTCATGGGCCCCCATCTTTTTCTTAGGAGCTTTGGACGAGTGATAGCTTCTAGGTGAAGCAGAGTCAGTTTTCACTAAGGATGTGGCCCCTGGTTGGTTGGCCACATTCCAGTGGATAGCCCAACACCTAGAAGTATGTGGACAACACAATCGGAAGTCAATGGACTATCAAATGTATAAAAGAAGAAAGAAGGGCAGGAAGCTGGAGTGTTAGGGAGATGGGAGAAGATCTGGGAAGACTTAACATAGGGTGGATATGATCCAAATACATTGTAGAAAACTCTCAAAGATCAGCAAAATATTTATTAAGTAAGGTTTGTCTTAGTAAGACAAAACATGGTTCATTTTATTTAAAAGGAAAGATACTGATTGTGAAAAGTTCTATTTTCTAGTAGATGTGTGAGGAAAGTCTAGGACAATTAATTCAGATATTACTGAGCTAAAAGGAACAAAGAATTTGATAATATTCAAATTTATGAAATTCAGTTTATATTGGCTAAATGCATCCCCTAGGCAACCCTCTTAAGATTCAATGTACCATAGTGCACAGCAAACCACTGTTGTATACAGCAATATAAAGCCAAGTCCATGTGGCTTTTATAAAGTAAATTTAAAGCTTTTCTATTAATTGTGACTTGAAACCCATACCAAAAAAAATGCTAACAGACACATACATACATAAAACAAACAAACAAAATACCTTTATGTTTGATACCAACTTGGGCAATAGTTAATAATACTTGATATTTTTTCCTAAGTAAAAAGTTTTAGGAAAATCCGTATAAATATTGACTCCTCGTAGGAGGAGGGGGCAGGAGGAAGGGTGTGAGGGAGAACTGTGGTTGGAATGCAAAATGAAATGTAGAAGAATAAGTAAATCATAAAAAAATCATGAATTTTAAGATGACCCTGCTCTAATAGACTTATACTGCATAGACTTGATGCAGCCTCCATTTGGTGATATGCTTTGTTTTACTTTGGTTTTTTTTTTTTTTCAAGATAGGGTTTCTCTGTGTAGCTCTGGTTGTCCTGAAACTTGCTCTGTAGACCAGGCTGGCCTCAAATTCAGAAACCTACCTGTTTCTGCCTCCAGAGTGCTGAGATTATATGCATGCACCATAATGCCTAGTCTTGGTGATGTTTGGTTTTTGGTTTTGGTTTTGGTTTGTTTTGTTTTCTTTCTTTCTTTTTTTTTTTTAACTCAAATATTTCCAAAGTACCCTCAGAGACAGGTGGAGAATAAAGACATATTTAGCATTCCCTTTACATAACAACAACAAAAATGTCACATGGATTTAATTTGGAATCTTAAGGATGTTTAATGTGGAATCCTAAAGAAGAAAATGCCCAATAATTCATAACTCCAAAATGCTTTGCAGAAATACAGCAAACTTCTCAGATAATTGCTAGTCACATGATAGTACTAACATCATGTGAATTTCATTCATCTGCTTTTCATCTCTCTAGTCTATCTTCCTTTAATTTTATATGTTCAGTTACCTTGTGTTAAAGGGCAACGAAAAGGGGTTTTAATTTAAAACTTTGGTTTGCAATAGAAGTAAATGCTGAGAACTGGAGAGATGTGAAAGAGAGTCACCACTGGGAGGGCAGGCACTGTTTCATGCATGTGACAGGAAGGTTTTCATTGTCTGCAAAAACAGAAGACACAAACTGAAAGAATCAGAGCTAGAACGAGTAGGGCTACTGAACACTGTCAGTCCTGCCCCAGACGGTCCTCGGCTCCAGGAAGAAGAAAGGATGGGCCCTTCTCTAACAGTCTCACTGCTTGTCCTTTGTGTGCAGCTGACCTGTGAGTTGGGACAGCGATGAGTGGGGAGGAAGCACACGGGAGGGAAGGACACACAGTCTTGGCATGAAACATAGGGAGTCAGGATCATGTGGGTCTTATTCTAAAAAAATGTAGGACACATAGGGGAAATTCTAAACTTATATGTTAATGTTTTATGAATGAAAATCCTTTTGTTTTCTGCTTAAGCAGGGGCAAATGGACAGCCTCTGGTGGAACAGAGTCCTCCTTTCCTGACAGCTAAGGAAGGTGGGGACTTCTCACTGAACTGCAGTTACCGAGACAGAGCTTCCAATGTCTTCCAGTGGTTTAGGCAGGACCCTGAACAGGGCACCATCACCCTGATACAAATGTTTCCAACTGTAAGAGAGAAGATTAGTGGAAGATTCACAGCCAGGCTGCATATAGAAGGTCAGCTCTTCTCTCTGCTTGCAAAAGATGCCAAGCTCCAAGATTCAACTCTGTTCTTCTGTGGAGTGAGCACACAGTGTCCCTCCACCACCTGCAGCCTCTACCTAAACCCTGCTGAGAGGCCCAAGAACACACACACCCTTTCATCTATGTTTCAAGAGCACTTACTTCAGTTTGGCTATGAGCAAAGGAAGATGTTGGGAGGCCCTGCGAAAATATGGCAAATATTTCCTTCTGGGGCATGTGCTACTGGACAATGCCTTCAAATACTGTCCAATATAGTTTTCATCTCAGTGTGCAGCCCAAAGTCTTGAGTCAAGAAAGAGAAAGCGCCAAAAGACCAGTGTAAAATGCCTGCCTTTGAGCTTCTTTGTAGGCTTTTACAAAAATGTCACAATACAAATCTTGAAAGCTAGAACCATCCAATACAGTTATGAAATAAAATATATTTGATATTTCAAAAAGATTAGCTTAGAAGAACAAGTATAAAAACTGATAGGAACTGGTATAAAACTTACAAAAGAAGGGGGGGGGAGAGAAGAGGGAATGGTGAAAAGATGCTCCCTCCTGAAAGCAAAGTTCAAACTAGGGAGAAAGGTAAGGCTGTGCTCACAGATAATGAGCAGTGGTCCTTTGGAAAATAGCCAATGCCTTGATCTTTTCTAAAGTCAAATTCGGAAGCAGGTAGAATGGGAATAGAGTTACAGGAGACAGTGCTGAAGAAGTGGTCTGTGTGAGAGGAGGAGTGGGCTTAGATACCAAGTGTTCCAAGCACTGTTTCTCACATTTAAGCCACCAGAGAGCGCCCACTACAGAAGATGCTCTGAGTGGCCACATGGACAAGATAATCCATACAAAGACTGCCTGTCAATCTTTGTGCACATCTATTGCATTGCTCAGCAATGAATAGATCATCCAAGATGACAGAACCAAGGTTCTCTACACCTCAGAAGTAGGGTTTTTCTTTTAGCAGGTCAGATTTAGCTACTTCTGGTAACAAACATTCAACCTATCACTAGTAGATACAACTGAGCCTGTAATATGGAACTATTATTGTTTCTTACCCTGAAACCAAATATTTCACAAGAAGCAACTTCATGGATCATCTTGAATCACAGGGATAGCAGAGGAGGCATGGTAATGGGACCTGATCCTGTCTATGGTAGCTAAGCTCATGTTTGGCCTGCACACATTTCAGTACCTGCTAGGAATAGAGAGACTGGGACTGGAAATAAGGTATTGCTGTAATTTTCAAATCCTGTGCCACTGACCCACTTCCTCCACTTTGAAAAAAGGTTCTACAATCTTCAAAATCAGTAACATTCATGGAGAATTCACTGTTGAAACACATGAGCCTGTGGGGGCCTATAGTCATCTCATCATCTGTATATGCTCAGTTTAACTTCAAAAATCATCATAGTCGTATACTGTTCAAAAGTCCATATTCTTTCTTGAGACTCAAATTAAACTTTTATCTAGAATCACAAGCAAGTTACATGCTTCCAATAGACAATGGGTTAGATTAAATATTCCCATTCCCAAAAGAAAGGATGATGGCAAGACAAGGAAGGATCTGACCAAAGCAAGATAAAAAGCCAACAGTACAAATACCATCCCCTGCCACTCCATTTCCAACATCTTGGGCTTGGGATGACATCACCTGGTATCCAGCAGGTTTGAGTAGCCTACACTCTCAGGTCTGCCACCTGCAATACATACAGTCTCTCCCTTGGACAATCCTCTCTCGGTGCCTGCACATTTCTTTGACAGACATTCTGTGTTCCTGGGAACTCCACAACAATATAGGATTTAACCTCACAGTTCATGAAGATAATAAAGTTATAGCTATCTAATAGGAGCCAGGAAAATATGTCAAAAACTCACTTTTACATTTGCATTTTTTAACCACTTCTTTTACAATGGCTTTGGACATTTTGTACCATTAGTTACTGTAAACAGGCAAGTGTGGCGACTATGACCTAACAGGGGCAGATTGAACAGTAGCAACTTTAACTTGTTCCACTATTCTTTTCTGTCCCTTTTGCAAATACCAGGGTTCTAAGTGGTGTGGCCACAAAGCACACAGAGATTTGAGTAGGTCTAGGGACCTAGTGTACAGATGTTATTGGTGACATACTCATCTTCATGGCTGTCACCTCTGCACACTGGGAATTGGTTGCTGAAAAGTCTAGCAACTCTGAGGACCACTTTCTGGCCAGGAAAGCAACATGGACAGTGTTTGGGTAAACCCAAAGTGCCAGAGTTTGTTATCATAAGAGAAGTAATTAATTGGTGATGGGAAAGTTTACAAATAATTTCTCCAGCCTCTACAAGATTCATTTGTGGTAGCCCCAAAGGTTATGCTATCAATGTCTCCCAGACATAACCAACTATAGTTTACTATAGTGATGGCTGACTGTTTGGCATATATTATCTTCCTTCCCTTCCCAATTTACTTCCAACCGATATTCCCTAAATGCAACTGTAACAAGATACTTATTCACAAGTCTCTCTATTGGTACCGACTTGAAGGAATCTAAAACCAAGATACAGGAATTCGGATCATGAGACCAGATGGAGATGATGTAGGAACAATTCTAGTGTTGCTTCCATCGCTGTCATTAGAGAAGATGAGATTTTAGTAGCTTCTATCAGAGTTGGTTGCAATCCTCCCAACTCCTTTGCTGTTTCTGTGAGGGGAGACTTGGAGTCACCTGTCTGTGCTCCCCAGACAACACTCATCATGTGACAGAACTCCAGCTCATGCTCCCAGCTTGAGACTCCAGCCACTTGCTCTGGAAAGGCACAGAGTTAATGAGTCAGTGAGGGACTTCCTAGAGCTCCTGTTTCAAATTTTCTCAGAATTAAATGAGTTTTAAGAGTAAAGGAATAGAAACCAAGCTCTCTGCAGCAATTATGTGATGAAAATGTCTGCAGTCACTATTTCAGGGCTTATTGAGGTACCACAAGCAAGATCCGATTTTTAAACAGTATCCGTGGAAAATAAAAGCACAATTAGATCTTATATGCTCTGTTTCTTCCATTTATTTCTGAATTTAGTTAGTTCTTTTCCTCAGAAGCATCTTTTTTCTCATTTCTCACTCAAAGAAATTGTGAAGATGTAAACAACTGGATACCTTAACATATCAGGCATGTTTTATTGTCCATAATTGTGTTTTACCTAGCATACTTTATTGTGTTATTTTTATAAGAAATTTTCTAACTCCATATCTTCTTTCTTTTTATTCTGAAAAAAAAAAACCTCACAATTCACTTTTGTTTAAACTATAACTAAAGGCCTCCTTTCTGAGAAACAGAACAACAAAGGAACAGAAAAACCTCTCCTCTGGGTGACATATAATCACCCACCCACCTGTGAAAACTTTTTCTGCTTTGAAGAACTGCCAGTAAACATAGAAGACAACATCAGAGCAGGAGACTTCGCCCTGCAGGGCACAGCTGTGAACATGGCAATTGTTAGCTCACTCTGGGCAGTTGTGGTCACCACCTACCTAGGTAAGGAAGCTGTGGGTCTTTATCCCTATTGGCAACTAGGGTTTTGAAGAAAGAGGAAAGACTAATAGCAGAAATGCTGCATTCACTCCAAACCAAGCTTCCAGAAAGCGTAAGGCTGGTATCTGCTGCTTGGCACTGGAAACAAGGGGAAAGGCAGATGAGGATGGGAACCAGGTTGAGAGTCTGTTTCTCTCACTGACAGAGACCACAGTGGAGTCATTTCCCTCTTCTTTCCCACAGGAGCCAGCATGGCCCAGACAGTCACTCAATCTCAGCAGGAAAAGTCCGTGCAGCAGGCAGAATCGGTAACCCTGGACTGCACATACGACACGAGTGATACCAATTATTACTTGTTTTGGTACAGACAGCAAAGGGGGCAGATGACTCTCGTTATTCGCCAAGAAGCTTATAAGCAGCAGAATGCAACTGAGAACCGCTTCTCCGTGAACTTCCAGAAAGCAGCAAAGTCCTTCAGCCTCGAGATCTCAGACTCAAAGCTGGAGGATGCTGCAATGTATTTCTGCGCGCTCGCGAGAGGGGCACAGTGACACCGGCAACAGAGAGGGGCCAACAAAAACCTCAGCTCTCAGCATCTGTGCAAACAAGGAGGAAGCGGCTAGGGTACCAGAAGAGAAAATCATCATCTTCTCTTAGGCGTAAGTACTGCTCTCATCCAGCTCTAAGGAACATAAGGAAAGGGGCTTAACTCTTAAAGTAACAGTAAAGATGACAGTGCAGAAGTCCTAGCATCACGGTGCTTCCATCATCGCCCCTGACTCTTGAAGCTTTGGATTGTGCACTGGAGAAACCAAACATCTTAAGCATTCCCTCTGTTCAGTTGGCCTTTGTAAGTTCCTACCCCTGGGAATCTTGTCAAATATTCATGCTTTTCATTGACCATCCATATCCAAACGTAAATCTCTTCAAACCATCATACTATTGGGTCCTCACCAAGATAGGACTCCACTGGACCTACCATGCACCTGAAAGATGACTTAGGTCTGAGATATCTGTGCCAAATGGCCTAGAAGAATGATGGGGTTGCCTGCTAAACGAAAACTTAAAGCCCCAATTCCAGTAGCATGCTTGGTGTTTGTAATACTATCCTCTAGGATGTGATGGCATTCATTAAATAACTGGCCAGCACATAGCACTGAGGCATGAGTTTAGAAACCAGGAAGTAGGTGTAGAATTGAAGCACCTCATCTCACTTCCCGAATCCACTTTCAGGAATTGTTTTCCTTTTCCCATAACACTAGGCTCTGCTGTGTTAAATATCTTAGTGCCAAAAGAAAACATGCTTCCACCAGAGAATTCAGGCATGTGCCAGTTCTATGGTTGTCATCTAGGTTACTTTGAACTTCTTATGTCCATGATCCTCTTGGCAAAGTTAAGAGTTAATGACTTGAGAGGGCTAAGTGATCTGGCTATTATGAGACACCACTTGCTGGGACAGGAGAGGAGAAAGGGGAATCTAATTAAAGTAAATGCTCACAGTGCTGTCTTTGCTGTTTACATACCAACATGAAAAACAAGTAGAAGTATAGCAACAAGCTCTGACAAGACCAAACTGCTCAGGAAGTAAAAGCTCTCAGTAATCAAGACAAGTGCAGGCAATCCAGGCTCACTACATGCTATCCAAGGGTAAGGAAATCTTCAGTGTGCAGCATAGGAGACAGGAGGAGAGTGGGTACCAACTAAAGCCTTAGCTCCAACAAGGAAGTGGAGACTAGAACTCATGTCATGAATCTTGCTGTATTAAGTGTCACAAAGAATGAAGCCACTCAATGGAAACACAGTAGGGCAAACATGCATCTGATGAAAGCCATAGCAAGTATCTCATTGAAATTGTCATCCCATTCAGAAACCTATCTCTGATTTTAGCCAGAACCATGATAACAATGGAGTTGAGACTCGCCTAAAACTCTTAAAATCAAACACAAATGAGATAACCTCTGTTACTTTACATATTTGGCTGTTTTGAAATCTCCTCCACCAAATAAATTAGTCCATTACTTTTCAATTTAACTTTGGGCAGAAAACAACCACAGTCTTTGCCAAAATAACACAAAAATGGTCTGTAATCCATTTGCTAATGTTGTTTCCCTCTGAAACTTCTTGATCTGGGCCTCTATAGTCCACACTACTCTCACCACTACTGTCTTCCAAGCTCCCACTAGGAAAGGTTCATTAGCCTCATTTACAGCATGTGACCTAGTCCAAAGTCCCAAAGTCTACCACATTCCTCCAAAAAAAAAAAAAAAAAAATACAAGATCAGCTCTGTGATAACAATAGCCTGGTACCAACTTCTGTCTTAGTTCCTTTTCTATAGTTGCGGACAAAAAAACATGACCAACCTCACAAAAGGGGGAAGCGACAAGTCCCCCAGAGCACAGGGAAATGGGGGGGGGGCAGTGAATGGAGCTAGAACTAGGAGAAAGAGAAGGGGAGGAGAGGAAAACACGTGTGACTAGATAGATTGAGTCAGGGTGGGACATAAAAGAGGAAGCCATTATTGGTTTGAAGAGAAAACTGAACCTAAAGAAAGGTCTAGAGAACTACAAGACCGACTCCAACTAATAATTCCAGCAACCATGGAAAGGCTACCATAAATGCCCTTCCCTGATAGTGAGATCATCTACTAAATTATCCACCATCACAGAGTCCTCATCTAGTACCTGTTGGAAACAGAAGCAAACACCCATAACCAAACACTGAGTCGAACTAGAATCCAGATGCAGAGAGAGGGGACAAGACCAGGTTGCAGAAACTCACAAAGACAGCTGACCTGAACAAGGAGGAGCTTGGGCCCCCCCAGACTGATGGCTAGGAACCCAGCATGGGACTGACTCAGACCCCCTGAATATGGGTCTCAGCTAGAAGTACTGAGCAGTCTGGGGGACCTCAGACAGTAGAAACAAGATCTATTCCTGGTGCAAAAAGGGACCTTGCGGACACATCTCCCATGGAGGGATACCCCCTTAACCTAGAAACAGAAGAGAAGTCCTAGTCCCTACTTCAAATGACTTGACAGATTTATATGACCCAACCTGGATAGCATAGCCCTACAAGTGGAATGGGGGTGGAGGGATGGGAGGGGAGAGTGGCCAGGGTGCATGTCACAAGGGAAAGAGGGTAAGAGAGAGGTAGGGAGGGAGGAAGGGAGGGAGGGAGAGAGGGAGGGAGGAAAGGAGAAGAAACTATGATCCACATGTAAAAAATTTAAATTATATTATTAATAAAAAAAAGAAGAAAAAAATCTAATTTTGTTTCCACAGAAAATGAAAAGCTGTGGATTCCATCCAGACTAATGTGGTTTGATCGAGCAAGACCCCCTGGAGCAACGTCAATGGGACAATGCAGCCTTGCAGACCACTACAGCCAGGATTTCTGCGTCTTCTTAGGATTCCCCCATGACAGCGCCCCCTACCAGCAGGAAGCAGTTTGAAAAGAACTACACCCAAATTCCCAAATATTGTTTATAAATGTTTGTTTTCATTAAAAAAAAGGGTACGTATAATTATGTCCAGCATAAAATAAATAAATGTTTAATAAAAAAATATGACCAAGACAGCTTATAAAAGAAAGCATTTAATCTTCTAGAATCCATTTGTAGAGAGGGAGGAGTGATGAGCAAGGGGGGTCAAGACCAGGCTGGAGAAACCCACAGAAACTGCTGACCTAAACAAGGGGGAGGGAGCTCATGGACTCCAGTCTGATAGCTAGGAGACCAGCATGGGACTGGCCCAGACCACCTGAATGTGGGTGTTAGTTAGGAGGCCTGGGCAGTCTATGGGGCCTCTGGTAGTAGATGAGTATTAATCCCTAGTGTACAAATGGACTTTGGGAGCCCATTCCACATAAAGGGATACTCTCTCAGCCTAGACACATGGGGGGAGAGCCTAGGCCCTGCTCCAAATGATATGACAAACTTTGAAGATCCCCTGTGGAAGGGCCCACCCTCCCTGGGGAGCAGAAAGGGGTTGGGATGAGGTTGGGGGATGACTGGGGAGAAGAGGAAGAAGAGGGAACTGGGATTTACATGTAAAACAAGCTTCTTACCATTTAAATTTTTTTTAAAAAGCATTTAATTGGGCTTAGTTAGAGGTTAGAGGCCATGATGGTGGCATACAGATATATAGCAAGAACATCAGAGAACTCACATCTTCAGCTGCCTGTGGGAAATAAAGGGAGTTGAGTCTTTTGAAACCCTGAAGTCCATCCCCAGTGACACAACTTCTCCAACAAACCACATCCCCTAATCCTTCACAAATAGTTCCATCAGCTGCGGACCAAGTATTCAAAGATATGAGCCTATGGGGGTCATTCTCATTCAAACCACCACAGAGACATTATGGAATCTTCAAGAGGTGCAACATTTCTGGAGGAATTATGTCACTGGAAATTTGCTTTAAGGGTTCACCCCATTCCTTGTTCCCTTTCTCTGCTTCATGGGTATGAATAAAAAATGTGATCAGCCAGCTTCCTCCTCCTGCCATCATGCCATCCATGCCTTTCCTTCCATAATGGACTATTTTCTTCTGGAACTGTAGGCCTCCTTATTGATTACAGTTCTAGTTGACTGTATGAACCTTGAAGAAGAGTCCCCAAAAGAGGTAGGAGTTTTAGATTTACCATCTGGATGTGGTGAGAGGTACCCTTTACCTTTACTGTGGTAGGGGCAGACAAGACTGCCTGATGAACTCTTTGGTATTTTGACTGCAAAGACTGGGAAGAGTCAGAAATGTAGATTCTGTTATCTCAGTATATGTCTAAGGAGACTGAAGGATGGTGTTGAAGTTTACAACTTTGGAGAAGCAGAGTTAGGACTTGAGTAAAGTGAGCAAAGGCTGATGTCTTACATAAAGCTGATCATGTAGGACAGACAGGAGGGCCTTCTCTTGAGCAGAAGGGAGAGTGAGGCAGTTATTGAGCACATAGTAAGAATCTTTGAAATGGCTTCCCTTTTGACGAGTTGGAGAACGTCATTAAGGAGCAAGTAGGTTGAAATGAGATAAAGACTGGAAGGATGAGAGAGTTAGCAGAGGAGACAGGCTCTGGCTCAGCAGTTTAGACAACTGGGAGTGTGTGAGGTAGAGGCCAGCACTACCTGCTCAGCAAAGGGGTCAACTTTGTGATGTTCTAAGCTATCTTATCGAGGATCTCCCACTGGTGTGTCAGTTAGGGGTCTCAGCAATAGGAACATGTGACAGGTGACTAAAATGGTGGTAGCAAGAAGTCAAGGAGACCAATGTAAGAACAGGGTGTGTGCATGTGTGATTCTTCTGAAAGTCTATAGGGAGCAGGGTAGCTGGATTAGGAGGTTTACATTGAAAGGTGACTAAGCAAATACTAGAACCAGCCTTCCTGTGCCTGCCATCCCCTCTGAACAAGTCATAATACACCCTTGAGTTCTTTGTTTCTTCCCTCCCCCACTTACTCCTCTCACCATCTGGCTCCACTCACTGCCTCCTAAATAATACTCTCTTCCTTTTCCTCTGACTGCTAGATCTTTTTGTTCAATTAAGACTAGTGTTCTTTAGCAACCCCAGCCCTTCTAACTGTAACTACTTGGATGAGCTCACCCATGAAACTTCATTTTACCTATTCAGCCAGGTCCCTTTCTGGCCCTTTTCCTATTACTTATATTGAGAGATACCTCTGTCTTTTCCACACACCAACTGCCTTTTACTCTTTCTGCAATCATGACCAGCAGACTATTGTGCTTCTTTAACTTGTTAGCTCAATAAACATAGTTCTAACCACAAGGCTCACCACTGTCAAATATTCTAATAATGACCACATCTTTGAATCTGCCCAATGCTCTCTGTTCACCTATGTGGTAAAGAGAGTCTAAGTAGAAAGTGGTCCCTACAGAGGGCCTTGGGTAGATTCAAAGAAGTGGTCATTGCTAGAATAAATTACAGGGGTGAGCCTGATGATTACAGGAAATACATCTTTTTTGCTAAAGACTTGAAGAAAAACAATGCACATTGCATATGCCAGAGGTTGAACTCTTTACTTTGAAACCACCCAAGGCATATAGACAGCATCTTTTCTCAGAATTTCAATACAGAGACTTCCCCAAGAGCCCTATGGTAAAGACACAGACCTCACCCAGAAAGAGATACAGGGACAACCAACACACACCATTTGCCACCTATCTATGAAAACAAAAGTGAGCAGTATCAGTGAGTGCCACACCTATTTTAAAAGTTCTATTTTGGTTAAATTTTGGCCATTTCTCAAAACCACAGTAATTAGTATTCCAGAACTAAAATAGTGGCTAGTATCCACCCAAAAAAAGGAGCTTTTGACTTCCATTCTCCATCCTGGCCCCCTGTTTTTCTCCTATAACTATCCCCAGTTGTAAGGGAATAGAAAGTTCTCTGGGTTCCCAATCAGGAGTCCGTCTGCCTTCCTGCCTTCCTGAGTGTTTGCTCTGATGAACCTGCTCTGCTGTAGAAGATGCCCTTCCCTTTTCTGTCTTTGTTAGTCTGACTTCACTTACTAACTCGGCACTCCCTTAACTGTCACTGTGGCGTCCCCCTAAGTCAACTTGCCTCCATTACCTAAACTGCATTTAACAGTTTATTTTCTTCACTGACCCATGCTGCCTCAAGCTCACTGTCCTCTCTGGGTGACAGAATTGTCTTTCTCTTCCAATGTCATACAGCACTGACTCTGAACAAAGCCATTCAGCTCTGTGTGGCATACCATCTTGAGATGCACTTACCCTTCCTCCGCTAAGCACATGATGTCATGAAGTAACATCTCTATGAGGAAAGGTATTTCCCTGAACACATTGGCATCCATCCTACCCAGGTCATAGTGTTCGGCATGTGTTAACGAATCTCTAAGATTGTGCTCATTCTATAATCATTCTATATTCTTGGAAGAACATTAAAGGCAGTCATGGGAGACTAGGGTATATAGTTAGGCCTGCAGAGAATTTGCCTAGCATGCAGGAAGGCCTGAGTGAATTACCTAACACTGGGCAAGGCAGGGCATGCCTGTAATCCTGACACTTAGTAAGTGGAGGCAGAGGGATTGGGAACTCCATTGGCAGTTCAAGGCCAGCCTAAACTACAAAAGGCCCTGTTATCAGAATTAAAAAAAGAAAAAATTAAAGGTCCATCAGTGTATTCTGGTGTGGTCACAGGATACCTTTAGGAGTGAAGGCATGGTAAAAGGTAAGACTTAAAAACAGTGATAAGGGAAATAATTTGATACGTTTTAAATATAGAGTTACATTTAGCATAACTATAAATCTAAAAATCACATTGCTTTTGTAATAGCTTTTTTATTTATTTATCTTTATGTTATGTGATGAAGAGAGAGGTACACATCACAGAGTGTATGTCAGAGAACAACTTGCAGGAGTCAGTTCACTTTTCCACATGTGGGTCTGAGGGATTGAACTCAGGTCCTCAAGCTTGACAGCAGACTCCTAAACAGATTTCTTGATGCAATCAAATTCTTCCTTAGAAGTAAATTCCAATGATCAGAGTAGTTATGTCCTTAACCTGAAGAGGGTGCTGCATCCTTGCACTAATACTTAACCTGTAGAAGTTGATCTATAAAAAGTTATATTACTGATACACACCCAAAGAAGAAATACAAATCTCCTAGTATCTGGACAGTTGGAGTTCCACGATTTTAAAGGCCAAACACAGGGATGCTTTCTAGAAGTGATGTCTGTTACCTGGCAGCTCTGGCCTGGTAACTTTAACATTTTTAACTAAATTAGCCCCCAGCGCTTCCCAACTGATCACTCACAAAGGGATGCCTTGCAAGTATCTAAGCAGTGTTCCAGCCTCACACTCAGGGCTGATTCTATCCTTGTTATTCAGAGTTATGTGGGGCTGCTGTCCCTCCCACCACAATGGAGGACCAAATCCACCATCTCCTTCCCATAAGGCCTCACAGTCAAGAGGCTGAACCACCTACCTGTGCTACAGAAATCATGTTCCTGGGGGACACTCAAGTGCAGTTGGAGTTTAGTAGATGGTCCCTATTGCCTTCTCTGATAAGATAAATTGTGAGCTACTACAGTGAATGGCACAAAACTTTTTAGGAAAACTTGTTCAAAGTGTTTTGTTCACTTTGTTTTTGTGTAACTTTGAGTTACATGAACACTCAGCATGAGATTACCATCTAGTTGTCTTGATTGGGTATGTTTTCTCTGCCAGTTAAACAACTAAAAGGCAGGAAAAATCTTGAGCTCAACAGGTAGCCGAAGAGAAATCTGGAACACAGCAAACAGGAGCTGACAGGATCAGCAGCTGAAGAAAGGCTTTTGTTGGGGGTGAAGAAATCCATTCATGCAGCAGACACACAGCAAAAAAGACCTTCCACAAAAAAAGAAAAGAGATGGCATTCCTGTGTACTCTGAAGAGTTTCCTCCTCTAACTTAAGGTTGATTGGTTTGAAGGAAGATAGGATGGCCAGTTTACCCTCCACCATTTTGTGACATGCCCTGATTCAACTCGAACCCATAGAGCCAGCCAGTCCATCAGCAGGAGGAAAAGCCCACAAAGCTATCAGAGAGGAGAAAGAAGTCAGCCATCTTGATATCTTCGAAGTTCACCATATTTGTTACCTAGTTACAGCCCCTCTCCCTACCAGGGAATGTGCCTGGTCCCTCAAGATGATGCTTGTGACTGAGAACCCTCGTACTCTTCAATCAACTGCCAACTAAGAGGGCAGCTTGTCCCTTCTGTGCCACTGGCATCTATTTGAGCCTGACATCTATCGTCTGCATCCGACAGTGGGTGTGTGGTATTCACAGGGTGTTTCTTGAGTTTCTATGTCTAGCTCTGGTGTGAAACCTTGTGACCAGAACTGCCACATGGGATTGCTTGCCCAGGCTCTCATACTGGAACTTTTTATGGATTGCCTCTACCTATCCTCACTCTGAATTTGCCCACTTGAAAGTTTGATTGTATGCATCATGTTGTTGAATTTTTGGAGTTCAGTAACTTCACTAGGAAATGATTGGATAATGATTATCAGATTATCAAATTCTAAAGTTCTGTTGGCTGGGCCCAGGGAGCCTGGAGAAGCTACCAAGAGCAAGATGGAGTTGATGATCTGAGGCACAGTGAATCAGGAAAGCTGTGGTGGGGAGACCCTCATTAGTAAATGCACACCTTGAGCTGGGCTTGAGTTTGGAAATAAATGCATCCCCGTCACCTAGAAGCACCTGTAACAGGCTGGGCAGGTAAAGGGAAACTGGAGGCCCTTAACATATCTATAAAAATTTCCCATGGCTTCCACCGTAAACCAGTACATAGGACTCTAAGGAGTCCTCCAGAGGGAGACATGTCTGCCAAAAAATAAATAAATACATACATAGATACATACATACATACATACATACATACATACATACATACACAAAAC
This sequence comes from Cricetiscus sungorus, assembly GCA_030556225.1. Taxonomy (NCBI): domain Eukaryota; kingdom Metazoa; phylum Chordata; class Mammalia; order Rodentia; family Cricetidae; genus Cricetiscus; species Cricetiscus sungorus. Next base: position 915,563 of record JANBXA010000741.1, read on the forward strand.
CCCTCAGTGGACCAACTAGAAATAACAAGCAAGATGTGAGCCACCATTCTCTACAGCATTTCATTTGATCTTCTATTCTGTCTGGTGTTATGGAGGGAAGAGGCCTTGACAGAAGGCCTGACACTGTGGAGGGAGGTAGCTGTGACAACACTAGCTGACACAGATTCTGTAGGTAGGGAAAATTCATGTAAATGAGATTCACGGTTCTCAGCATTGTAGATTCCCATTTTTGCTCAGGTGCCTCATTATAAAATAAGGACTGTAATTTGTGCCCTTTCCTCTCTCAAAGAAAAAAAAGGTGTCTAAAGAACAGTGAAATGCTGATGACAAGCTGTCAGATGTGCAGTAAAGAATGTTCATAAATAAGCTATGCTGTTTTCTTCATAAAATCATGAAGAAACATTCACAAAACTCTTCACAACAATGCTTGCCACTGGTATGGTAAAGGTCCTTGACATAACCAAAGCCAGGTATTTCTCACAAAAGAAAATATCTTCCGCAAATAACACTGCAATTAGTATTCATATTCCTCCAACTGTCTCCGTTATCTGAATGTTGTCACCGCAGTAATTATGTTAATCTTGTCTCAAACCATCACAACATTATTGGTCATGGGTCTGAGAAAGTGGCTCAGTGGGTGAAAGCATTTGCTGCACACCTGGACCTGAGTTCAAATCCCTAAAACCACATAAGGAGCTGGAGGCAATGGAATGTACCTGAAACGCCTGTGTTCATGTGGAGCTGGGAGGTACAGACAGGAGAATCTCGTAGGATACCCAGCCAGCTTCCCTGCCATACACAGCACAGTGGCAGAAATAATGAGAAAATCCTGCCTCAAAACAAGGTGGAAGGCAATTTCCAAAAGTTGCCCTGTGACCTCCATACACAAATCATGGCACATATCCACATTTACATATCATAGTTTTTAATTATTTGTCAAAGAATTGTAATTTATACCTACTGACTATTTTATGATGTCAACTTTTCAGACAGAAAGAGAAGTGAAAAGAGAGAAAGGGAAGGAAAGGGGAAAAAAGAGGAGGGGAAGAAGAAAAATGTTCACAGAAAACTTAGTCATTACTGTAGCCTTGACTGTCCACACTACTACCACCAGAGGTTTTTTGTTTGTTTTATCTTGTTGAGGGGGGCTGTGATTTTGGTTTTTGTTTTTTCAGACAGTCTTTCTATATAACCCTGCTGTCCTGGAAGTCACTATATAGACCAGGATGCCCTCAGACACAGAGATCTTACCTTTCTTTACCTCCCCTTTGGGGTTGGGATCAAAAGTGTGCATCACACAGCTGGCTTTTCCCCCAACATTTTGTCTTCATAAATACACTTTGCCACTTGCTTATTTTCTGTTCTATTCCAGAGAATGTTTGGTTCTGACCATATCTTTTTTTCACTTGAGAAAGATTTATTCTCTGAAGAGTGAGATAAGGCACATTGACAAGTTTTCTAAGTGAGATATCATCAATGACAGCCCACTCCGCTTACCATTTCCTGTTTTGGAAGAGTGATGTTTCCAGTCTAGGTAGTAGCAAGGACTGAATCAGAATCGGGCTTCCAGCATGGCATGGGCATGCTTGCTTCGGATGCTCTTGGTTTCCACCTATCTTGGTAAGAAGGCAAACACGTTTGCTTTTACTGGTATTCATTAGAAATGGGAAATAGGAGATGGGTTAACAGCACTGGGTTCTGAGACCATCTTCATCACATCCAGCTTCCAGGAAGGCTGGTGTCCACTGTCTGGCACTGGAAACGGGAAAGGCAGATGAGGATGGGAACCAGGTTGAGAGTCTGTTTCTCTCGCTGACAGAGACCACAGTGGAGTCATTTCCCTCTTCTTTTCCACAGGAGCCAGCATGGCCCAGACAGTCACTCAATCTCAGCAGGAAAAGTCCGTGCAGCAGGCAGAATCGGTAACCCTGGACTGCACATACGACACAAGTGATACCAATTATTACTTGTTCTGGTACAGACAGCAAAGGGGGCAGATGACGCTCGTTATTCGCCAAGAAACTTATAAGCAGCAGAATGCAACTGAGAACCGCTTCTCCGTGAACTTCCAGAAAGCAGCAAAGTCCTTTAGCCTCGAGATCTCAGACTCGCAGCTGGAGGATGCTGCAATGTATTTTTGTGCACTCATGGAGAGGGGCACAGTGACACAAGCAACAGAGAGGGGCTAACAGAAAGCTCAGATCTCAGTGTATGTGCAAAAAAAAAAAAAACAATAGCAGGAAGTGGCTGGGGTACTAGCAGCATACAGAGGAAGAAAGGAACTTGCTCTTCTCTAGAGAAAAAGTACTCACAAGCAACTGTAGGAAACACAGACATAATTCTATAAAATGTAAATCTCAAAACAATAATAAAATATGGGGGGTGCACAAAGCTTTGTGGTCCTGCAAAGAGTGTTCACATGCATTATTTCCTTGACTATCAAAACTCATGTGTTGCGTAGGACAAGTCAGGCATTTTCAATGTCACTGTGATCCAAAAGAACCCAAATCTTAACCTAAAGCTATTCTTTGAGAATTTTGTCTAGATCTTTCAATTTGTTAATTATTCTAAAAATTACCTGTACTCATTACTTTTCTGTTGTGATAAAACACCATGACTAAGGCAACTTATAGAAGAAAAGGGTTATTTGAGCTTATGGCTCTGGAGGGCTAGAGTCATAATGGCAGGATAGCATGACAGCAGGTGGCAGGTGACAGGCACAGCAGCTGGAGCTGGAAGCTGAGACCTGAAAGTTCATATCTCAACCATGAGCACAAGGAGGCCAAGCAAACCATAAGTCATGTGGGGTATTAAGCTATCAAAGCCTGCTCCTGGTGACATACTCCTCCAGCAAGACCACATCTCCCAAGTTTCCTCAAAGAGTGTCACCAACTGGGGACCAAGTATTCAAATATCTGAGACCAGGGGACACTTCTCAATCAAGTCACTATACTACCAATATTATGTTCATATCCCACAATCACATCAAAGTCATTCATATGCATGTGTGTATGTCTCACTTCTTATTTGCCTTACAGAACGTAATTTTATACACTATTTTTTTTTCTTCAGCCTTGCTCACTGTTCTGGAACATTGTAAAAATCTGGGTTTGTTTGGTTGGTTGTCCGTATTAAGGAATAAATCCAGAACCTCCTCTACATTAAGCCAGTGCTCAACCATTGAGGTACGTCCCCAGCCCTAAAAGTTCCCATCTTCTACTCTCCAGCCTAAGCTATCAGATTCTTCATACATATTACTTCTTTCTAACTGTAAAATGGTTGACAAATCTATATCCTGTCTATCTCATTGTTTACAAATTGATCTATCTGACTGATCTATTTTTATGAGTCAGACTCCTCCTTTGTCTGGCAAAATAGGATACTAAAGTAATTGTAATGAGGCAAACTGAAGAAACCATTTGGAAAATCAGATCTAAAAGTTGGGACCAAGCAGCTGTCTGGCCACAGTAGCCACCCTTACTTATACCCTAAGGAATAAGGCATTTCTGGAGCATGAAAGGTGCCCACCTTATTTAGGCTAAGGAAAAAAGGTTGTTGCTTTTTTTTATGGAAAGATGCAGATATTTCTATTCATATCCATAATCCTCAAATGATAGCTGTTTTTCACTACTTAGCACCCCGGTGCAGCATTTTATTGCCTCTGCTCACTTCAGAGAGTACAGGAAAGAACAAGACAAATCCAATAGGTGTGCTCTGAGCTTTAGGTTTGGAATTGTATTTAGAATGAATAATGTTTGAGAAAGTCTAAGGCCAAATGCTGAAACATAATTCAGATTGACAAATAATTTTGCGACACCTATTCACTTCTCCACTCACTTCAAGTCTAAGAACACCCCACTCAAGTGTTTTATCCTCATGAAGGATCTTTTGAAATGACAAACATGGACTAAGCCCTAAAATTAGTGAAAGCATTGTCCTCACAAGGCAGAAACCATCAAGACCACTAAATTTTATTCTCCTTTATCCCCCAGACCCATTGGGCATCAAGGGTCACAAACTCAGCCACATATCATCATTGTTTCCTTCTCCTTTCCATCCTTGCTTCTGGTGCTTGCTTGCATACAGTTCTTCTCGTTTGAAATGATACAATCTCAGTCCTCAATGTTCTTCTTCAAATGTTGATTCATAACGCCAATAGAAGATTCAGATCATGAGTATGTCCCCTTTAATAAAACCACTTTCCATGAAAAAAACCTATGATTATTGAAGAATGTTAAAACCCACTAACACAGAGGGCATCACTAAGACGTTTTAAAACAAACAGCCTAGATGTCCATCAGGGGATGAACGTATAATGAATACATCAAACCCCTCACCTCTAAGCTCAAGGAGCTACTCAGAAGAGGAGGCAGAAAGATCATAAGAGCTGGTGGGGACATACACATTTACACAATGGAATGTTATTTGTCTGTTGAAAATGGAATTATGAAATTTGCTAGAAAAAAATCATCCTGAGTAAGGTAACACAAACCCAAGAAGACAAATGTTTTATGTTTTCTATTAAATGTAAATGTTAGATTTTTAAGTATTCAATAGGCTTGCTATGATACATATAACCACAAGGGTTAGGTATTGAGTAAGGGATTAAAGAGAAGGAGAGGGTCTTCTTTCTACAGTCAGAAGACTAGAGAAGGAAGATTGAATGGAGAGGATAGAAAAAAATGTACTACTGTAGAGGCTTCCTGAAATATATACATATATGAAAAAATCTAAATGGAGTCACCAAATAATGGGAGAGAGAATTCCCCAACTAGACATCTTTTGGCACCAGGCAGGAATGGGTTACATCTAGCTGAGTCCTTGGCCAAAGAAAATCCCCCAAATATCTCAGAGTATTGCCAAAGTTATTGTCTGTTCTCTACAAACTGATGTTAAGTCCGTATTGCTGAAGACAACACTTACATAGTACATTGAACATGGAGAAGTTAAGCTGGTGCCTAGCTACAGCCTTCATCCATGCTGACTAGTATTTATCATACTAGCAGGTATTCTGCATTCTACCAGAAAAGAAACGTTAGTCCAGCTACAACCCCTGAGATCTTACAATGGTGATTTTCCTGTACTACATACTGGCACAATAGTGGCACAAACATTGTAGAAGTAACCAACCATTCTCTGGTTGGATTTAAGATCAACTCTACAAGATGGAATCCGTGCCTAACTCTGCTTGGGTGTCCAAGAATCTGAGATTGTATAGACCATGGGCATAGGAGTAAACCAAATACTATAGTCAGGATGATACCTGATGACATTCTGCTATTCCCAGAGTGCCTTGCTCAGTCAACATCAGAGAAGGTTACTCTCAGTAGTATATGGAAACTAATACAGAGACCCACAACTGAACGGTGTAGACAGTAGGAGATTTTGGAACACATAGTACTAAATGAGATGTCTTGATCAAACCCCTCACCTCTAAGCTCAAGGAGCTACTCAGAAGAGGAGGCAGAAAGATCATAAGAGCTGGTGGGGATGAATCACTCCAAGAAAACAGTGTCTTCCAGACACAACAGAACTTACATACATATTAACTCACAGAGACTGTAGTAGCATGAATACAGCCTGCAAAGGATAAAGCAGGCATGCTTCCAGTGCTGAGAGGAGAAACTGGACACAAGTTCTCACTCCTAACCAAGACATAATCTCCAATTGACATTTGCAAAGGAAAAATTATAGTGTTCTCAAATGGAGTCTCACTGGGTATATTAACCACACTTTAGGGCAGACCCCATGCCCAGCAATAGATTACCAACACAAAATGAACTCATTGATGTTTTTGCAAACTTCTTGTCTCACAATGCTTTGTTTGGGCTTTTGTTTTTTGTCTTTGTGTTTTATGGGGTTTGTGTGTGTGTGTGTGTGTGTGTGTGTGTGTGTGTGTGTGTGTGTGTTTGGTTATGTGTTTCTTGTGTTTTCTCTTTTTCATAATTCTGGTTTGTTTGTGTTTTTTCTTTATCTCTCTTTCTTCCTTCCTTTCTTTCTTTGCCTATGTGTTTCCTAAAGAGACAGATAATGAAAGAACATGGAGTTAGGTGGGTGGAGAAGTGAGGAGGATCTGGGGTGAGTTTGGGGAGAAGAAGCTATGATCAGAATATACTGTGTGAAATTTTTTTCAATAAAAAAAATGCTTTTAAAAGGTAAAGATGTTTCCAAACATCCACTCCTCTTTGCATGTTATATTTAGTTACTTGACCATTTTCTCAATTTGTGCCGTAACTAAAATCTCAAGCATGGATACAAGACAGCAAACATAACCATTTACAATCTATGTATTTCTCATTGGCTCTGTATTAAAAGCAATCTTTAATTATCATGAACTGAGTGAGTGCTACTCATTCTACAGCATCAGTGGCTTTATTCTTTAACCCATAGATGTGGAGAATCAATTTTTTTAGTGAAATTAATTCATGAAATTTTTTCATTATAAATTATATATAAAAAAGATACAACTTTATATTGCTAACTACTCTGTAGTTAATTTAGGATTCTAAGCTAACTAAAAGGGACATGTGGTATGCTGAAAATTAATATCAATGGTAATATTGTGTGGGCAATAATAGTAGATATTTTAGGTAATGCTCATTGACTATGAATATGTATCCTACATCCTGACAAGAATATAAAATGAACTACTTCATTCAATAGTCTCAACAAATCTAGATATAGGGAATATTGATATTCCAATTTTATATAAGGACTTAACATTCAAAGAGCTAACATTGCCTAGAATCAGACAATATATATGGCCACTAGATTATCTTCTCCCCAAAGGATGGGAAGAATCTATAGCATAAGAATATAAGAAAGATATGTATTAAAACTATTTTGTGCTGTAAATCAACTTCTGAATGTTTCTCACTTAATGGTTAACACAAAGTGAACCTGACTTCACTTAATTTTATCAATAGTTCAATGTAAGATTAACACTGCTAAATTATTGATTTTTTAACATTGGTTTATAATTATTTAACTTGGATTATGCAATGTGGCCAAAAGTAACTGTGAATGTGCTTTCCCAGTTCTTTTCCTCAATTGAAAACCTGACACAGTCCCCACCCCAGGGTGGGGGAGGGGGAGAGGTAGTCAGCTCCTATTCTATTGCTGAAATAAGACACCATGACTAAGGTAACTAGATTTCAGAGAGTTAGAGTTCATGGCCATGCAAGGCATCAGGAAGGAAAATAAATGAAAGCCTACATCCTGTTCAACAAGGTGGAGGCAGGTATAGAGAAACTGGTTTCTCCCACCCCCAGTGTCACACCTTCTCCAACACAGCCACACCTCCTAATCCTTGCCGAACAGTTCTACCAACTGAAATCAAATATTCAAACATATGAGCCCACGGGGCCCATTCTCATTCAAACTACCACATTCCAATCCTGGTCTCCATAGGCTTACAGCCGTTTAAGGCAAAATGCATTTTACTCCAGCACCAAAAGTCCCCATAGTCTTTTACAGCTGCAACACAGGTTAAAAATCCAAAATCTCTTCTGAGGTTCAAGGCAAAAACCCTTTGTAAAATAAAAATGCAAATTACTTATCTCCAACATGCAATAGTACAGAATATACATTACCATTTCAAAAGGGAGGAATGGGGGCATAATGAGGGAAAGACTGAAATACAGCAGGGAAAACTCCAAATCCTATATACCTGATGTAAAATACAGCACACCTATATATTAGTACTCATTGTAATTTTTAAATTATCCAAAATGAAAAAGTTAAATTTGCAATTACATAAAAGCTCTCTTGGCCAGAAGTTTAGAACACGTGGAGATTCAGAATCATTTCAAAGTGTTTGTAGATTAAAAAAAAAGATAAGATATGTAATAGTAGCTTTATCTTGTGACTTATTAAATTGTATATTTTAATGTAAACTTAAGACAAATAAGAGAGAGTTTGATAAAATTTGCTATAATAAACCTAACATGGCATTCTACATATAGTCATCAAAAATGTTCACAGGAGAAAACATGGAGAAATCTGGACAGAATCATTCTAAGACACATAAACCTTTTAGAAATGGTATTGATCATTTTTGTTGCAAGTGCACGAAAGTGTTGTTTAATCAACTCACATATTAACAGCTATTTGGATGACTCTAAAATACAAAGGGTGATAAGGGCAAACAGGAAGAACATTAGCCAACAAATAAGGCTAAAACAAGCATATAATCTTTCCCTTCTTATTTATACCCGCAGTCCCATTTTAATATAACAATATAAGATGCAGTGCAATTTTAATAAAATTCCCACAGTATTTTCCATCATTTAAAAGTTCAATATATCATTAAAATAGCCCAAAGTCTCTTTGGGCTCCTACAAAAATCCAAGATAGACTACATATGTTTTTATTCCAAGAAGGAAGAACAGAGGCACTGTTACAATAAGATCAATGTAAAACCAAATTCAACAAAGTAGAACCCTCAGTGTCCAACATCATGGACCCCAGCGGGATTGGATAGTCTCACTTCTCCAGCTCTACCATCTTCATCACACATAGCTTGTCTCATAGGCTCGGCCAGCTCCATTCCACACCAGCCATTATCTTTGGCAGACATTCCGTGGCCCTGGAAACTCTAGTACACTGCAGCTGAGGCTACGACTTTACCAATGGCCTCTCCCAGCCTCTCTTCTAGACCTCCAAACTTGCTACACAATATCAAGCCTTATCTGCTCCCCATGGTCCTTTCATGACTTCAAAGCCTGTGCTATGTGAGAGAGTGGCACGTTAAGTGTATGGCTCTGGGCCATAGTAGCTTCTGTGTGCTTGCCCTGGAGAAATACTTCCCAGAAGATTTTCCTGCTAGCCTCTTGTTAACCACAGCTGATTTGTCATCAGTAGCCTACCAGGAACTACAGATTGTGCCATGGATAAATATTGCTTTATTGTAGTACCCCATAGCCACCTGTCCAGAGATGTCACTGCCTACAGTAGACCAGGCCCTCCCTATAGTGTAGCAGTTTTCCATGAGAATGAATCATTTCATCCTGCAGTAAAGGCTTTAAGACAGAGGATTAAACAACTCAAAATCGCTTCAGGAAGTTCCTGAAACTGACCATATTCACTAGGGCGCCTCCCTCTGGAATAGGCAACAGAGACTGCCTAAAGTCACTCATCAGACTAGCCATGCTGCAGAGAAGACTCTGAGACCAGACTGGTTCCTAGAAGAAGCAAAAACCAGCCAAACTGCTTGGAAGAGGTTTAGACCAACCAGATCACTTGGGAAGGACACTCTCAAACATGGTAAGCTGCCTGAAGGCTGTGCAATGTGCTCCAGGTTCTCAGCTTTTGTGAGCTGTCACTGGGCTAGGGCAGGTTTGGTGATATAGCTGTCTTTGATTCATTTCTGCTTCTGTAAGTAACCCCTCATCCATATTCCCATAAGTAATCTCAAATAAAGCACATTAGTTCACCAAGTTGGACTTTGGTTATCTGTACTTTGGTCTGTTGTGGTCCCTCTATCTGGGATGTGTAGATGTATGAGTTGCAGGAAAAGGTCTTGTCACATGATGTCCCACATCAATCACCAAGCAAAAATATGTACCACAACATTGCCCACAGACCAATCTGGTATAGGCAGTCCTTAAATTGAGGCTCTCTCTTCCAAAATGACACCGGCTTGTGTCATGTTGGCAAAACACACACATATACACATACACACACACACACACACACACACACACACACACACACACACACACACGCAGGCATGTGCACATGTGCAATAAAAATACAAGCTGTATGTCCGTGCTACCATAAAAGTCATGATGCATTAGCAAGACAAACTAAAGGATATAGAGTATATTATTCTAGAAATAACATATCAATGTATTATATTTTTTAGCATTTGGGTGCAAAATAAGAAAAATGACAGCTAGAGTAAATATGTGAACATTTTAAAATTTTATGATGATCATAGATTTACTGTTCAATATTACATATATATCACATATATATGAATCAAAGTTATAGCACAGCTCTGAGTATAATTTAGGGAAAGTAGTATCAAATACTTCATATATAAAAGTAGAAATAATTAATTATAACACACAAGTAACATTCAGTTATAGACACCCCTCAGGAATTTTAACAGTCAACATATTAAATTGGGTTTTAACACTAAACTCAAGCTGACAAAATGGCTCGGTGGGCAGAGGTACTAGACACCAGGTCTATCAACCTGGAAACCCATCAAACATGCCCCAAGACCCACACAGCAGAAGGAAGGAATTGACCTATATACCACACACACACACGCACACACACACACACACACACACACACACACACACACACAAAACACACACACACACTCTGTATACATAAGTATGATTTTTTTTAATATTTCAAAAAGCTAAACTCAGGTTAAAAAAAAATTCCCCCAAGCAATATAACATTGGGTATTGAATATATTACAGGTATTTACATCTGTGTGTATATATAGTATATAGTACATATTATAAAGAAAGAAATATGGATTTTATTACTCTGTCAGCTTCCTTTATTTGCCTTTCCATACTTCTTGCTAGATTTGGCCTTAAGTTTCCCTGGGGAGTCTCTTCTGTGGATGTCCTCTGTAGTCAGATTGTTCTTCATCTTGGCTGTCTCTGAGGAATTCCTTCTGATCTAGCCGTCACTACTCTCTTCCCTCCACAAAAATGTGCCTTGGTGTGTGCAAGCAATTTACTGTTGACAATCTAATACATGTTTGTGATGAACTTTATTTATCTTCATCCCCAGTTATCCTCTTTCATCCCATTCTGTCTGTCTCCGAATCCCTTATTCCAACAAGTTCCCTTCTATCTTTGTCTATTTTGTTTATTTACAATTAAACTCATGAGTTTAATTGTAGCTGCTTGCATGATCATGAATGGGGATTCTTAATTGGAGCAGGGGAAATTAATCATCACCAAAGAAAGTGACATTCCTCCTTAAGCAACTATTAATTGCCAATAGTCCTTGATAGGGGCATCTTGACACCTTCTCCATCCATGATAAAATGGTGACAGGCACAATCTTGTGCAGGTCTTGTGTGGATAGTTACAGCTGCAGTGAATTCACCCCTTACATTTTCCTCTTCTATGATGCTCTCTGAGTGTTGATGTTCCATTTGATCTATAGCTATCCCATTTTCACTCTTCTTAGCATGCTGACTAGTTATGAGTGCCTACATTAATTGCTGCCTGCTGCATGCAATAAGAAGCTTCTCTGACAAGGCTAAACACAGTGCTAATAGAAGGAAATAAACATGAGTTATTTAGGAGGAAAACTTGAAATTGGGACCATTTAGCAAAATGATAATAGTAGATTTCACCTAAGGCCTATGACTTCCCCATATGAGGCTTTAATCAGGTTTAATGCACCAGGCATGATCGCCTTCCTTTAGAATAGGGCTCAGATCCAGTAAGAAAGCGGTTGGTTACCTATGACAGTCATGCCGCTACTGTGCCGCTACCAGAGGGCACATGTGAAGGATATTTGTAGGCAATAGTCCTGTAGAAGTTAGCATACTGTAAATTCTTTTTTAATTATTTAATTTATTTGTAAGCATATGTGTGCCTGCATGAGTTTATATGCACATGCAGTGCCCATGGAGGCCAGAGGACATCAAATTCTCTGAGACTGGAGTTACAGCTGGTTGTGAACTGCCTGATGTGAGTGCTAGGAACCTCCATGGTAATGTTTAACTTCTAGAGTAGGGATGATAAGAGATTAACCATCATAACTAAAAAGAAACTATTGCGGTTCAATAAGGGTCAGGATAAACAAATAGGTCGAATAGATGTTTATTAAGGGAGAAACAACTCACAACACAGACAGATGAACACAGCAGTTAAAACTGGATGCTCCTCTCTCCGTGTCCCGCCAGAAAAGGCTTTTCTCTGCCTCCTCCCGAGGCTAAACTCCACAGGTCACTTCCGCCCCTGGCTCCACCCCTCAATGGGTGTGGTCAGTGCCACAGAAGCAGACACAGTGAATATCCCACTACAATTCCCCTTTTAGTCTAAAGAAAAGATTTAAGCTTGATACAAAACTATATACAAAACAGTGAATAACAAGTGTGCTCTAAGAAAAGGAAAATCAAGACCAAAACCACAAACATACCTAGTCCTAGGGTGAAGGCATAAGGGAGTGACAATAGAGTTGTCCTAAGCTGAAAAGCTTAAGTCTAGTACTTAATATCTAACTAGGAAGAGAGAATAATACTAAGATAGTTTAATCTACAACCTCACCAAGACCTGAGAAGGAAAATTACAATACTAAGGTAGACAGGAAGTGCAGATGGGCAACTTCCAAAAGGTGCAGTGAGGACAGAAACAGTAAGCTACCTGGACAGTCACCCAAGGTCTCACAGCAATGTTGGTACAGCCAGATATGACTAAGGCCAGGAGTATTTGACAGACCACAACAAAAGAAGGGAGGTAGAAAGGCTGTCTTACCCTGACTTGGCAAGGTTCAGCAGTCTTCTAAGTTTGTCTCCTGCAAGCATATAGGACCGCATGTCCAAATCAGTGGTCAAGGCTGAGGCAGTTCCTTGCCCAAGAGGCCATTAGCCGAAGCGAGGATGAACTCCAGAAGGAGCAACAACAGTGTCCAACATACTTTCGGGAAAGTGCACGGTGCTGTCAGGAGCAACAGTGTCTCATGTCAACAGAGTACTAATATATAAAACATTTAAATGCCATGTTCTGCAGGTCTATGAAGTGATTGAAGATTAAGCATCTATGTCTGACTAATCTCATAGGCAAAGGAAACATGGGTGAGGATAATCTGTAATACTCAGGAACTTGGCTAACAAGCCTGAATAAAACTTCCTTGAGTAAAGCAAGGATAAATACCTAAACAATATAACTATGTACATATATATATATATATCTCACATGTAAATTCCTAAAGTAGAGGTAGAGTAAAAATGTCTAAACAAGAGGTAGAGCTCTAAAGGGCAGCAAGACAAATATCCCAAATTGTAACAAATACAAAACATCTTGAACACAAGCAATAGTATACATACATAGAATATGGCAAGTATAATGTACATAAAACATCATAAATGGAAAGATTTCACACAATACAACAAATATAAGATACAATTCTTCCAGAAAGGGAATAAACTTAATTTTACATAGGTTACCACAAATAATAACAATGTAAGCTGTAATACTAATGTCTCATTCTTACTGAATAATTCACAAGAAAATAGGCTAATCTACCTATATCCATTCTGAATCATACCTTTCCCAACCATACCCTATTCCTGTCTAAAAGAGATAACCAAGTCTAAGTATCACCTTCCAAACCCAACCCCAAGTAACTAAAACCAACCCTATGAAGATGAATATTATTCCTAAATTCCAAGAGTGGGGAAAGGGGGTGTTGTTATCTTAAGATTACTTCCTGCTGAAATGGGATGATGATTTCTCCATGGGATCCTGTTGGAAAAAAAATTTTTAGCAACCAAATTTCTAAACAGAACTGGCTGTAACATATGTAGGTAGTCATTGTATGGCAGAAAATGCTTGATTGGAATTCTACTTAAAACTCTGGCCAGGTTGTAATAAGAAGGTGCACCAATACAGCTAGCTAGTCATGAGTTGTCTCGAGAAAAGCAGTCTCAAACCAGTTTAGGGTGCAGTTTGTAGTCCAGATGCATCAGGTTGAGTCAAGTGGAAATGTCCAATTGGGGTCCCATCTCCTTTCCAGAGTGTTCAAAGATTGCTGTTGAGAACTGTTATAGTCCTTGTGGAAAATTTAAATATCAATATCAAGGTAAAATTTTTAATTTTACGGTATGCATTAGAGAAAGGCAACAGTAAGCATTAAAATGTAAATGAGAAAATTAGGATTTCAGACAGAAAATTGCGAATAAGTGAATGAGTCCTTAGATTTTGTTTTCTTCTGCCTTTCGCCAATTGGCTTCTTGATATAAGGCAGAAACTGTGAATTTAATCTTAACAACATGCTTGAATTTAGAGTAGGAAAGCCAAATCCAACTCCAAAGCCAGCATTGGTTTACATGAATCGGGACTACAGAAATATTAGATAGTAAAGAAAACTAGATTTCAGTATAGAAACAGTTTACTAGACCTAAATATTTTTACCATAAATCAGATTCCTCTTCATTAAGTGATTCTTTCTGGAGAGCTGTCTTCTCTTCTGTAGGTACCTACATGTTTAGTGTCCTTTGGTTGTTTGAAGATAGGTGTTCTCTGTTTTCCTGTAAGGACAAGAACAGAACACTTCCCCTACCTTTGAGAAGTCTCCACACATCTCATGGGACCTTATTTATTGGATGACTTGTCATTTCTCTTCATTAAGATGTTACTCTTGTTCAACCTGGATCTTGATTAACTTAGATGGTATCCATAGCTTTTCTTCTCCTGTAGATACAAATACAAAACCCCTACCCCAACGTAACACATATCCTGGTTTCCATTCTGAGGTCAATACATCCTTGAAGTACACCGGCTGATGTAGTTCAGAAGTTTTTTCTATTGTCCAGTGTCTTTCTGCAGCTGTTTTTCCTTTTTTCATCAGCATTAAGAAAGTTTAGTGTTAATAAAGCATTATGTATCTGTGTTTGGATGTCTTGCTTCCTCCTGCCTGTTTATGGAGCTTTTCCTTTAAAGTACGATTAGATCTCTCAACTACTGCTTGTCCTGTAGGATTGTGTGGTATACCAGTTATGTGTTTTATGTTATAATACTCAAAAAACTGTTTCAATTTGCTGGAAATATATGCCGGAGCGTTGTCAGTTTTTATTTGTGCAGGTATGCCCATAATGGCCATTACCTCCAAAAGGTGTGTGATAACAGAATCAGCCTTTTCAGAGCTCAGAGCAGTAGCCCATTGAAACCCTGAAAATGTATCTATAGTATGATGTCCGTATTTTAATTTTCCAAATTCTGCAAAATGAAACACATCCATTTGCCATATTTCATTTCTATTTATACCTTTAGGGTTACTGCCTGGTGGTAAAGGAGTTTGAGCAAGAATGAGCAAGTAGGACATTTCCTTACTATTTCCTTGGCTTGTTGCCAAGTGATCGAAAAATCCTTTTTCAAATCTTTGCTGTTCACATGGTGTTTCTTATGAAACTCTGAGGCTTCTAGCACACTTCCTATGAATAACCGATCAATTTCATCATTGCCTTGTGCTAGAGGACCTGGCAGACCCGTATGGGATCTGATGTGTGATATATATATATATATATATATATATATATATATATATATATGTATATATATATATATATATATGATGAATCCTCTTTCTTATAGTATCTTGTAACTGTATAAACAATGAAGTTAATTCTGTATCATCAGGAATAAATTCTGCAGTCTCGATGTGTAAGACTACTCTCTCTGCATATTGAGAGTCAGTAACTATATTGAGGGGTTCTGTAAAATCCATAAGTACCATGAGAATGGCATACAATTCTGCCTTTTGTACAGAATTGTAAGGGCTTTGAACTACTTTGCTTATTTCTCCTGATTTATATCCTGCTTTACCAGATTTGTTTGCATCAGTGTAGAATGTAGGAACTCCAGAGATAGGTGTTTGTCTTACAATGTGTGGAAGGATCCAAATCGTCTTCTTTATGAATTTGATTCTTTCAGTTTTGGGATAATTGTTGCTAATTATTCCCAAAAAATTACTGCATGCTCTCTGCCAATATTCATTATCTTTCCATAAGAAGGAAATTTCCTCATTAGTTAAAGGTACAATAATTTCTGCTGGATCTCTTCCTGTAAATTGACGAAATCTTAATTTACCTTTTAAAATCAAGTCAGAGATCTTTTCTATATATGTTTTTAGTTTTTTATTCTGTTTATGTGGTAAGAATATCCATTCTAATATGATGTCTTCTCTCTGCATCAAAATCCCTGAAGGATATTCTCTAGATGGTAATATAACCAGAATACAGTCTAGATTTGGATCCACATGGTCCACATGTGCTTCTAATATCCTCTTTTCTACCCATTCTAATTCCTTTTCTGCTTCAGCTGATAGTATTCGGGGACTATTCAAATCCTTGTCCCCTTTTAGGGCCATTTTCAAGTTTTTCAAATCATGCCCTTCAACTCCAATAATAGTTTGCAGTTGAGAAATCTCTCCTAGTAATTTTTGAAGATCATTAAGAGTCTGGTAGCGATCTCTCCTGATCTGTACTTTTTGTGGTCTAATTTTCTGTAGACCTATTTTATATCCTAAGTAGTTGATTGACTCTCCTTTTTGTATTTTTTTCAGGTGCAATTTGTAATCCCCAGTGAGGTAAAACTTCCTTCAGTTTCTCAAACATTTTTTCTAATATGTCTGCTTTCGAGTCAGCTAACAATATATCATCCATGTAATGATAGATTATGGATTGTGGAAACTGTTTACGAATTATTTCCAGTGGTTTTTGTACAAAATATTGGCACAGGGTTGGGCTATTTAGCATTCCCTGTGGCAAAACCTTCCATTGATATCTCTTCACTGGTTGAGAATTATTGTAATTAGGTACCGTGAAGGCAAATTTCTCTTTATCTTGTTCTTGTAAAGGTATAGTGAAGAAGCAATCCTTTAAATCAATAACTATAATAGGCCATTCTTTAGGTATCAAAGAAGGCAACGGCATTCCAGGCTGTAAAGAGCCCATTGGCTGGATAAGTTTATTAATGGCTCTCAGGTCTGTAAGCATTCTCCATTTACCAGATTTCTTTTTGATAACAAATACAGGAGAATTCCAAGGGCTGGTTTATTCCTCAATATGCCCAGCATTTAGCTATTCCTGAACCAGGTTTTCTAAAGCTTCTAACTTCTCAGAAGTCATAGGCCACTGCCCTACCCAGACAGGTTCCTCTGTTAACCATTTTAAGGGTAAGGCTTTTGGTTCATCTGTTTGTTCAGCACTTGCATTCTGTCTTTGTACAGCCTGGATATTTGGTGTCTGTCTTGTATAGTACTTTATAGCATTTTTTCCACAATCATGAGGTCGTTTATGGTTCCTATCTAATACTGGAGGAATGTTAATCTGTGTATTCCATTGCTGTAATAGATCACAACCCCATAAATTTATCAATACATCAGCCACATATTGTCTTAACCTTCCTCGCTGTCCTTCTGGTCCTACACACTCAATCCATCTCATGCTGTTTTATCTGAGACAGGGTTCCAATCCCTAAGAATTGAACATTAACCTCTTTCAGGGGCCAATTTCGAGGCCAGGATTTATTAGTTATGATAGTTACATCGGCCCCTGTGTCCAGGAGGCCTTCAAACAGTCTGTTATTCATTTTAACTATCAATCTAGGCCTTTGACTGTTTATAGAGGTTTGCCAAAATACACGTTTTTTATTTTCTTCTGTCATGTCTGATTAAACTTCTGTCACTAGTTTGTCAGCCAGAGCGGTATGAGTTTTTACAATAGGCCAAGGATTTTCTAATTGTCCTGTGGGAGGTTGTCCTCCACTGTGACTGGGAATGTTCGGACCACCTTTGACATGGGGGCCTTCGAGAGGCCCCTCAAGGAGTTTCCCGGTGGTAAAGGGTTTCCTTGCTTGTCTCTAGTTGATCTACACTCATTTGTCCAGTGTCTGCCTTTGCCACACCTTCTACATAACCCAGAAGGCTTAGGCCTTCTGTTCGATTCATTCTTGGGAGTATTATTTCTAGAGATGCTTTGCCTACAATTTCTTTTTAGATGTCCTATCTTACCACAGTTATAACATCTGACATGTTGATATCTCTTTAAACTTTTGGAGACGGCTTCTCCTATCCAAGCTTTTATGTCACCATAGTTACAACTTCTGTTCTCTTGATTACTGCTCGAACCTTTAGATATAGCTTCTCCTACCCATGCTTCAGTGTTATTGCTATTATAGTCAATGTTGGCTGTATATCGGACCCATTCATCCAAAGGTGCTGATTGAATTTTTAATGGCCAAAGCACTTGTTTGCATTGAGGATTTGCATTCTCATAGGCTAACGATTCTATGAGTATTTGCCTAGAATCTATGTCAGCTACCTCTAATTGTACTGCTCTAGACAGCCTTTCTAGAAACACACTAAAGCGTTCTCTTGGTCCTTGCCTTATTTTGGTATAAGATTCTATCCTCTCCCCTAGTTCATGAACCTTATCCCAAGCATTCAGAGCTGCCGTACTGCATAGAGACAAGATATGTTCATCATAGGCAGCTTGGGTTTCTGGGTCAGCATAAATACCCTCACCAAGAATTTTATCTTTGGGAGCTTCATAACCTTTCTTTAAGCCCTGAAGTTCAAGAGCCTTTGCTTCTTCTCTCCATAAAGCCCTCCATTCTAATTGAGAGGAGTTTTCAAGGACAGCTGATATTAATTGTTCCCAATCCTTAGGGGTTACCTTGTTATTCATTGCCCATGATTCTATTAATTGCTTCACATATGGTGAGTCCATGCCATAAGAGACTACTGCTTCCTTTATACTTTTTAAATCTTTCATACATATTGGTTCCCATTGATAAGCAACAACACCTTTTGGGTGTTTTTTCATTGCTGATTTTCCATTAACAGATACAGGGAAAGCTCCTCTGACCCTAAATGGTGTGGAAAATTTTAAGTTTTTTTCATGCCCTATTACCTGGAGCTCTTCTTCTGATGTATCAGATTGAAGGTCTTCTAAAGCCTGAAGTCTATTAATTATTGCTTCTTTGAGTGTCTGAACTTCTTGAAGCATATCCCTTTCTAGAGCCTTCATTGCATCTGTCAGTTTCTTACTTTCTCCAACTACAAATGATTCCATGTTTTTGATATTCTCATCCTTAGATATTATCTGAATGGCATGTAAACTGCCTTCTAAAAACAATGTTCTATCTGCTAGCTTGCCATTATCTTCAGACATGGAAGAGATTCTATCTGCTATTCTTGCCATCTGATATTCCAGTTTTTTAACCTTATTAGTAGCTTCATCCAACCAGGAATGAGCTGTTTCTGCTAGCGTGTTAATGCATTGCATTGTTTCTGTTTTGGTTGTTGAGGCAACATCAGACATGGAACAAATTTTGTTTTCTATTTGATCATTTTTATGTTCCATGTTCTGTATTCTACCTGTCAGCTCTCTGTTGCCATCTTCAATATCCTGAAACTTTTTTCCTAAATATTCCATGTTTTGCATTCTGTCATTTTCAATGTTTTGAATCTTTGTTACCAAGTCTCCTATGGTTTGTACAAGTTCCTTATTGTTTGCGCTAATCTCAAACCATTTCTTTAAGAATATCATATTAATGATAAAACCCATTACTATTACGAAAAGGGTGTATATATTGATCCAGTCATAATTTTCTTCTGCTAAGATTCCTTCTATATATGAAGTAAAAAATTCCTAAAGTACTGCATTGTAAAATTATCTGCCATAGCTATGGAACAATTGATCTCAGATATTATATCAGCTTAAGTTGCAAAAGATGTTACAATTACCTTAGATGTAATTCCGCTGTCCTGGAGCTTTGATGCTTTTAACTGTAGATCTCAACTTGCTGTAGTTACACTCGGAGGTGTAGCAGTAAAAAGCGTCCGGCAGCAGAGGAGCCTTCCAATTCCGGTTCTATCCGGAATTGTACCACCAAAGAGTGTCCGCCAAATAGCCTCCGGCAGGAAACGATCCTTCTGATCCCGGTCTCTGTATAATACCTTTTAACAAACTAAGGCAAGCAAAATTTTGTTAAACGAAGGAGTGAAACGAGCCTTGTACAATTGTTGAGACCACAGGGAAAACAGGAGCTGCAAGCAACTGCAGTGTGTATATTTTCCGCCAGTCCACCGGCCGCAGCTGCCACAGCTGCCGGAACCTGCAAGCACACAAACAGAGCAGGCCGAGTACAGGCCTAGTGCCACAACACAAAAGGCAGGGCTAATGCTGCAGGGCTCTGTGCGAATACAATCTGAGGGAATGGGCAGAAGATGAGCAGTAGTCTCAGGGCCAACATGGAGATAAAAGGAGTTCTAGGGCAGGGTATATCCTGCCCGTTCAAGGAAGGTGGGGGAAGGGTTGCTGCGGCACCTGGGTAAAACCCAGGTGCGGTGAAAATCCTGATCCCACTTCTGACACCAGATATTGCGGTTCAATAAGGGTCAGGATAAACAAATAGGTCGAATAGATGTTTATTAAGGGAGAAACAACTCACAACACAGACAGATGAACACAGCAGTTAAAACTGGATGCTCCCCTCTCCGTGTCCCGCCAGAAAAGGCTTTTCTCTGCCTCCTCCCAAGGCTAAACTCCACAGGTCACTTCCGCCCCTGGCTCCACCCCTCAATGGGTGTGGTCAGTGCCACAGAAGCAGACACAGTGAATATCCCACTACAAGAAACGATAAGAGCTAGGAAAATGGCTCAGCAAATGAAGGTGGTTGCCACTAAGCCTGATGACCTGAGTTCAATTCCCAGGATCCACATGGTAGAAGGATAGAATCAACTACTGAAAGTTGTCCTTGGACAATCATACATGCACTGTGGCACACACACACACACACACACACACACACACACACACACACACTATGTAATAAACAATATAAAAGGGAGAGCTACAATAATGTACAATAACAAAAATTATTTTAAATTTCTGAATTGTTTCAGGAATTCATTATTTAATTTTTTACTGCAATTGTCTATTGGTAACCAAAATAGTGGAAAATTAAATAATGGATGAAGAAGAACCACTTCCCTGGATGACAGTAATAATGTATTGCCCACAAAATGTGTCTATGTTTGTAACACATTGGACTAATGACAGCCACTGGAAACTATATAATCTTCCCATGTTTTTAAGATGACTTCTGAAATAATTTGTCATTAGTTAAGATATTTGAATAGCTACAAAGTCTGCCAATTCCACTACTTACAAATATTGACATTTTCAAGTAAAATTTACATAACAACTTTCAAATACACAACCAATAAAATCTTGATTTCAAAATGAATTCACATCCATCAACAGCCAACAAAATTTGTGAACAAGCTCTTCTTTAGAAGCTGAGGGCTTCCTGTTGCTCCTTTCTCCTCCTGAAAGCACGTTTCTACCCACCTCTATAGAAATTAGCTTTCATACAACATATTTTTATTTGTCTTTTGATTATCACCCAAAACATCTGCACCAAAGCATGAAACTTACATTCTCATTGCTTCTGACCATACTATCACAAATTAGTAAAGACTAAAATTTCTAGATTGTAATAAAACATGAATATACATTTGAACAAACAGCATAGACATTGTCTCCCTCTCAGTAACTGATCAAAACAATATTGATATGGGCAGTTTTAAATAAGTTTCAATGTGAAAGACAAACATTTTTTTTTTGAAAATACATTGCTTACTTGAATGACTTGGCTGGGATTTGGGAAGCTTTCCTTCAAAGCAGCTTCACTATTCCCTAGAGACCTCACCTCTTAGTAAGGATCCAGCTTGGCTTTTTCTCTGTGGATGCTCCCAGACTTTCCCTTCTAGGCATCTCTATTTCTTTGTACCAGTGATGCCTAGAAATAGTCCCTACCAGGGACCTCCAGTGACCACACCAGGCCAGGATTCAGGTAACCAATTTTCACTATCTTTCCTGTCCTTCATTAAATCTCTTGAGTTTAACCCACAGTCCTGCAGCAACCTGCTTGCTGGTGCCTCTCCTCCTACCTCAACTCAATTAACTAGAACCTCCAACTCTTGGTACAGACCCAGGGTTCCCTTAGCACTTTCATCCCTTTCTCTCTAGACATATTTGTAGCTGGTTGTTTTTTTAATCTTATGCCCTTTGGTGGGGGTGGGGGCTGCCACCCAGCTCCCAAATAAATACACAGAGACATATTCTTTCTTATGAATCCCTGGCCTTGGCTTGGCTTATTTCTAGTCAACTTTTCCTAACTTAAACTATCCAGTCTACCTTTTGCCTCTGAGCTTTTGCCTTTCTCTATTCTATATAACTTTCTTTACTTCTTACTCCATGGTTAGCTGTACGACTGGGTGGCTGGCCCCTGGCATCCTCCTCTCCTCCTTTTCCTGCTCCTGGATCTCCTTATCCCAGATTTCTCCCCCTCTTTATTCTCTCTGCCTGCCAGCCCTGCCCAACCTTTCTCCTGCCTTGCTATTGGTTATTCAGCTCTTTATTAGACCAGTCAGGTGTTTTAGATAAGCAAAGTTACATAGACTCACAGAATTAAACAAATGCATAAAATAAAAACATAAAATGCAAAACATCTTCACATCATTAACAACCATTCCACAGCATAGCCAAATGTAACAGGTATTTAACTAATATTCTAAAACACATATTCTTTGCCTTAACACAGCCTACTTGCAGGAATTTTGCTTCCCACCACACCTCCAACTTCCTAGGGCACCTGCCTCTTGATGTTGACAGGATCCCCCTCTCACCCTTTTCTCCTAGCCCTCTATTACTTTCTGCCACCCATCAATCTGCAGAAGCACTCCCTACCAGAAAATGCATAGCCGCCACTTTCTTAATATCCAGAGAAAACAACAGAACAACAACAACAACAACAACAAAAAGGAATACACACCCAACAAGTCCAAGACCAATTACCAACATCAAGTATCACCTCAATCATCATAACTCCAGATGAATAGACACCAGCACACACAAACAAAAAAAAAAAGGAAACATGTACAGTCAAGACAATATCCTTCCACCAGAACCCAGTAACCCTATTACCATAGGTCCTGAGAAAAGCAATATGACTGTAGCACAAGACAAGGATTTCAAAATATCATTTATGTACATGGTCACTGACCTCAAAGAAGTTCTGAATAACTCTCATTCCTGCATGATGACAGTAAAATGACAAAGAAAGAATTTAATGAAGACAACACAAGACTCTATCATCTCCCTCACTATTCTGAGACTTCATTGGGCTTACCTTCATATATTTTAGGAAGTGTCTACTGCACTAGGTTTCCATGACACCCCTCAAATGCTTCTCAATTCTAGCTGTCTCTCCGTGCACTCTCTCCTTCAACCCTTATCTCCCTCCTTCTCCTAATCTAATCCTCCCATTCCAGTCCCCCTGTCCCCTAGTCCCCCCGTAAAATCTATTCTATTTCACCATCCAAGGAAAATCCCACTAGTCCCTTCCTCTATGCCTAACTTCTTTGGGCTACAGATTGTAGCTTAGATATTGTTTAATGACTAATATCCACCTATAAGCAAGTATATGCCATATTTATCTTTCTGGATCTGGGTTGCCATACTAGGGAAGTTTTTTTCCTAGTTCCATCTATTTGCATGCAAATGTTATGATGCTATTTTTAACAGCTAATATTCTATTGTGTAAATGTACTGCATTCTTCTGTTGAAGGACCTCTAGGTTGTTTCCGGTTTATGGTTATTATAAATAGAGCACCAATAAACATAGTTGAACAAGTGCCCTTGTGGTAGGATGATGTGTCCTTTAGGTATAGACCCAAGAGTGATTAGATTTTGAGGTAGAACAATTCCCAACTTTTGATGAACCACCAGACTGATTTTCTTGATGACTGTACAAGTTTGCACTCCCACCGGCAATGGAGGAGTGTTCCCCCTGCTCCACATCCTCACCAGCATGAGATGTTAACTTGTGGTATTGATTTCAGCCATTCTAAAAGGTGTAAGATGAACTCTCAAATGGTTTTTGTTTGCGTTTCCCTGATGGCTATAGATCTGAAATTTTCTTTAAGTGTTTCTAAGCCATTTGAGTTTCCTCTACTGAGAGCTGTCTGTTTAGGTCTACGCCCCATTTTTAATTAAATTATTTGTTTTTATAACAAGTTTATTTTAGTTCTTTATACATTTTGGACATTAGTCCTCTATTGAATGTGGCATTGGTAAAAATCTTTTCCAGTTCTGTAGTCTGCCACTTTGTCCAAATGATGGTGTACTTTGCTCTGTACAGGCGTCTTGGCGTAGGTCCCATTTATCCATTGTTAATCTTAGCATCTGTGCTAACTAACAGTGTTCTGCTTAGAAAGTCTTCTCCTACACCAGTGCATGCAAGACTATTTCACACTTTGTCTTCTGTCAGGTTCAGTGTGCTTTTGATCCATCTGGAGTTCAGTTTTCATAAAAGTAGAATTTTTCAAAGAAATAGAATTACTAAAGAAAACCCAAACTGAAATAAAACTGGAAATGAAAACTTTAAGGCTAGCTGGAGTGGCACATGCCTTTAATTCCATCCCTCAGGAGGCAGAGGCAGGCAGATCTCTGTGAGTTCAAGGCCAGCCTGGTCTACAGAGCTGGTCCAGGATAGATAAAGCTGTGTTGAAAGACTGTTTCAAAACGAAAGAAAGAGAAGAAAAGGAAAAGAGAGGGGGAGGGAAGCAGTCAGGCAGGCAGGGAGGGAGGCAGTCAAGCAGGCAGGTAGGGCAGGGCAGGGGAGGGCAGGGCAGGCAGGCAGAGAAAAAAAATCCTTTAGAAACTCAAACAAAACCCTCACAGGTAAACTCAACAGAATAAAAAACATGCATTTGTAGAACACAATGTAGAAGAAATGATTACCTCAGCCAAAGAAAATGTTGAATCTAGAAGAATTTAAGCACAAAGCATCTAAGAAATCTGGAACAGTATGAAAGGAACAAATCTATGAATAATAGGAATCAAGAAAAGAGAAGAAACCCAAGTCAAATGCTTAGGCAGTATTTTTAACAGTCAGGGAAGAAAATTTTCCCAACCTAATGAAAGAGGTGCCTATCAAAGTACAAGAAGCACACAGAACACCAAAGAGAAAAAGAAGTTCCCATGACACATAAAAATCAAAATATTAAATATACAAAACAAAGGACACTGATATCTTCAAAAGAGAAAAGGGACCAAGTAACATATAAGGCAGACCCATCAGAATAACATCTTAGTTTTAAAATAAATTTGTTTGCTTATTTTACATCCCAATCAGTTTCCTCTGCTTCCTCCCCACTCAGTCCCCCCCCCACCCACCCACTCCCTCTTTTCCTGCCCCCAAATCCACTCCTCTGTTTCTATTCAGGAAAGGGCAGGCCTCCCATGGATATCAATAAAACATGGCATATCAATTTGCAGTAAGACTAAGCACATCCTCATGTATTAAGGCTGAGCCAGGTGACCCAGTATGAGGAGTAGGGTTCCAAAAGCCTGCAAAAGAGTCAGAGACAGCCCTTGTTTCCACTGTTAGGTATCCCAAAAGAGGGCAAAGTTACACAACTGTAACATATGTGCCTAGATCAGTCCCATGCCAGCTCCCGGGTTATTGCTTCAGTCTCTGTGAGCCCTACGAGTCTAGGCTAGTTGATTATGAGTTTTCTTGTGGTGTCCTTGACCCCTCTGGCTCCTACACTCCTTTCTCCTCTACTTCAGTGTTTCCTAAACTCTGCCTAATGTTTGGCTGTGGATCTCTGTCTGTTTCTATTAGTTGCTTGATGACACTTCTTTTATGACAATTGGGCTAGGCACCAATCTGGTCACAGGAGATGGCCAGTTCAGGCTACATATCTGCTATTGCTCAGAGTCTATGCTGGGGTCTTCCTTGTAGATTCCTGGGAGATTATCTTGTGCCACATTTTTACTTGACCACAAAATGTCATCCCCTTTCTAACAATCTCTTTCAGTTTGCAGGTTCTGGCTATTACATATAAAGCTACTATGAACATAGTTGAACAAGTGTCCTTGTGGTATGTTTTGGGCCCAAGAAACAAGAGTGGTATAGCTTGTCTTGTAGTAGGTTGATTGCCAGTTTTCTGAGAAACTACTATATTGGTTTCCAAAGTGGCTGTAAAAGTTTGCACTCCCACCAGCAATGGAAAATTGTTCCCTTGCTTCACATCCTCTCCAGCATGAGCTATTGCTTGTGTTTTTGATCTTAGCTATTCTGACAGGTGTAAAGTGGAATCTCAGAGTCATTTTGATTTGCATTTCCCTTGGCTAAGGATGCTGAACATCTCATAAGTATTTCTCAGTCATTTGAGATTCTTCTGTTGATAATTCTGTTTAGATCTATACCCCATTTTTAAATTGAATTATTTGGTTTGTTGATGTCTAGTTTCTTGAGTTCTTTATATATTTTGGAAATCAGTCCTTTGTTGGATGTGAGGTTGGTGAAAATCTTTTCCCATTCTGTAGGCTGCTGTTTTATCCTATTGATGGTGTCCTTTGCCTTACATAGAGAGGCTTTTAAATTTCATAAGGTTCTACTTATTAACTGTCAGTCTTAGTGCCTGTGCTATTGGTGTTCTGCGCAGGAAGTTGTCTCCTGTGCATTTGAGATTATTTCCCACTTTTTCTTCTACCAGGTTCAGTGTACCTGATTTATGTTAAGGTCTACCAGGACTTGAGTTTTGTGCAGAATAAAGGATATGAATCTATTTGCATTTTTCTACATGCCAACATCCAATTATACCAGCACCACTGGCTGAAGACGCTTTCTTTTTTCCATTGTATAAGTCTGGCTTCTTTGTCAAATGATAAACAAGCTGAGAAAGAAATTAAGGAATCCACAGCCTTTACAATAGCCTCAAAAAATATATATATAATATTTTGGTGTGGTTATAATAAAGCAAATGAAAGACCTGTATGACAAGAACATTATATCTTTGAAGAAAGTCAAGATCATGATGGAGAAATGCCCAGAGACAGCTGAACCAAGCTCATGGAAACTCATGAATTCTAGACCCACCGCTGTGGAGCCTCCATGGGACTGAGCTAGGCTCTCTGTATGGTGCATGAGCTAGCTTAAGGAAGCCCATTTCCTATGAGGGGAAGCCACGCTCAGACTTAATACAGAGGAAAGGGGCTTGTTCCTGACCCAACTTAATGAACCAGACTACTCGTGGGAACCCTTACCTGTTAGGAGAAATGGATGGGTTTGGGATTGGAGGGATATAGGGGAACAGGAGAACGGATGGGGGGAGAACTTTGGTTGGAATGTAAAATGAAATTTAAAAAATAAAATAAAAAATTATTATCCACATTTTAGGGTATGCTCCATACCCAGCAGTAAACAGCAAACACAAAATGAACTCAATGCTATTTTTGTAGATATTTTATCTCATTTTGCTTTATTTGGTCTTTGGTTTGTTGTTTGTTTGTTTGGAGCTTTTTGGTTTTTTGTTTTGTTTATCTTACTGGTCTCTTACTGGTGTATTATTTGTTTCATGGTTGGGGAGGTGGCTTCCCTGCATCTTTCAAGTAGTAGGCACTGTTATAAGTTAACCCTTCTATACAAACTAGACAAAGGCAACTGGGAAATAAGAACAAAGAAATGAAAACTAAAATGAGGCTCTTAGGTCATTTTGAAGGAAGGTTGCATAGGAAATTGCAAGGTCTGGAAAGGCATTCCCTTGAAATATATGTGCTTTGACCAGCAGTAAGACCACTGTTTGGACTACACTAAACATTACAAGTAAATTCTCAGCCAGTCTTCATGAAGTGTTGTTTGAGAAAGATTAATAAGGTATTTGACAAAATAAAAAAGAAAAGAAAATTTGTTTAATGAACCTAATAAATTTCTTGATGCCTGCTTGGCATTTCTGACTTGGACAAAGAATTTCAAAACTATGGAATAGTGAGTTCTTGCATGATACAAAGGTGTGTAAATATCGATCTCTCCTTAGGAAGGGCATTGTGAAATGACATGGTCATTTATTAATAGCACTGTGAAAGAAAACATCATGAAATCTGGTAAGAAAGAAAAGAGCTAATGTGGCTAGCTTTGTAGGAGGGGCATGGAGGGATCACAGGAGAGCATTTTCAAATGACCATTATTGTAGACTCCTGGGAAATGTACTTGTTTGTCACAGCTTGTTTACTTAGCAATCTATTACTGAGGGAAAGGTTCAGATGTTTTACATTTCTACAAATTGGAAGTTAACCTGCAAAACAGAAAGAAAAACTAAAGCAAGATTGTAATGTGAACTGTTTTAGCTGCTGTCTGATTGCTGCGAGAATGATAAAGGCAACTCACAAAAGAAAGCATTCAATTATGGGCTTGCTTTGAGAAGGTGATTCCATGACTACATGGCAGGGAACATGGCATCAGGCAGGCAGGCATAGCATTGGAACAGTAGCTAAGGGCTCACATCTCCTCAGCAAGTTGAGGGCAGAGAAAGCAATGCTGGACCTGATGTGAGTATTTAGACCTCAAAGCCCACCCCCAGTGACACACCTCCTCCAACAAGACCACACCTTCTAGTCCTTCCCAAACAGTTCCAACTAGGAACCAAGCATTCAAATATGTGAGCCTATTGGGGGCCATCTTCATTCAAATCACCACACAGATACAACTAGTACATTAATTTGCAGCCAATTCATTTACATGTCTTTCCTATAAACCTTTGTGTAATCATTATTCATTATTACTGTTTTTCTCAGTAAGGACTTTAATAAAACTTGAACACAGCCTCACTCCCAATTTCTGTGAAAAATATTACCTTTAAGGGTAATATACCTAACTTAGCACCAAAATATGATAAAAATGCCACATTTAGGGGGTATTCTATTATTGATTTGGATGATCAATTTCTTAATAAAATCCTTATTCCATATCCAACTGATTTGGACAGAAAGGTAGCTGGCCATTATTTATTTAATTTTATCATCCTAGCATTCAAATATTCTGTTAGAAGAAGTCTAATGAAGCACATGCTTCGGAACATTCTTAATTACTTTTTAATAGTCTGAATTTGACCATGAAGAAAAGAGAAAGTTGATTAATTTATGTCAAGAGTTTCAAATTCTGTGAAGTATGTTAGACCTTTCTTTATAGCCATCTGGCACATTCTGGCTTTGAATAGCAACTTCATAGAAACATTTTCTGCAAGTAAAGAACCCTTCATGAAGCAAATTCTATTCTATACCTTTGTGAAAGGGTTCATATTTCTGTGGCCATGACAAAAGCCTAAATATGTCAGCATGAACTTACATCTTACTTGAAATGATCTCACTAAATGCATCTTTGTATCCTAGATACAAAGGCCTGTTCTGACTACTTAGGGGCTACCAGCGTTGTTAATGCATTAGTTATAGGGGTTTCCCCATCTTCCTTTCTACCAACTCTTACTTTCTCTCTCCATTGAAGGCTACAACACCTTCTCTACCAGTTTCTTCAGTCCCTAATCCTTTTTCAAACTTACATATGCATTCTGGAGAACCTTATTGATTCCCCAATCTCAAGTACCCACTAACTTCTCAGATAAGTGGCATCTCCAATGAGAGCCCTTCAGCACAAACTCAACAGCACTGCAACCTGAAGGCACTCCAAGTTCATCTGTTTATCGATGCTCTTTGGGTCCTTGGGGTCTTGAGTCCTTGGCTGCTTGTGCTTTGGGCTCAAGTTTTATGTCAACTTGGAATAAGCTAAAGTCATCTGAGAAGGGGACCCTTAATTTAGAAAATGCCCCCATAAGATTTGACTAGCAGGCACGCCTATAAGGCATTTTCTTAATTAATGATCGATTGAGGAGGGCCCACTCTCTTGTGGTGGTCCTGGGTTCTATAAGAAAGCAGACTGGGCAAGTTATGAGGAGCAAGCCAGTAAACAGTACCCATTCATGGCCTTTGCATCTTGCCTTCAAGTCCCTGCCCTGTTTGAGTTCCTATCCTGACTTCCTTCAATGATGAACAGTGATATGGAAGTGTAAGTCAAATAAACCCTTTCCTCCTCTACTTGCTTTCTGGTCATGCTGCTTCATGGAAGCAATAGAAACCCTAAGTCGGCCCTTCTCCAGCATACCACCTTAGTGAAGGAAATCCTCATCCCCTCTGAGACATTTTCCTAGGACAAGGGAATTCCTGTGGTCCTAAAGTGGGAAAGTGATGTCTTGTATCCAGGATATCAAAGCAAACTTACAATGTTCATCCTCTAGCCTGAGTTATCACTTAAAAATACAAGTGTGAGGTGAAAATGACTAAATTCTTTAGTGTTTGGTCTCAGACACTCAGAACAAACAGCTAACTGAGGTGCCTGTTAATGTATCAAAGCATACACTGGCTATCTCTCCCAGAATCACTGGTACCTGTAGATCCTCCCACTTCTCCTAGCATCACTCAGTACCTGTGGCCCTTCCCACCTCTCCCACCATCACTCAGTACCTGTGGCTCCTCCCACCTCTCCCAGCATCACTCAGTGCCTGTGGCCCCTCCTACGTCTTCCACCATCACTCAGTATCTGTGGCTCCTCCCACCTCTCCCGGCATCACTCAGTACCTGTGGTTCCTCCCAGCGCTTCTCACCCCACCCCCTACCTTTCTCCAAGCCTGATCCTCATATAACTCAGACATTTTGGCTACACTGGTCTCTTGAATTCTTGGCCTTTTGGCCTCGACCACCTCTTGGTCGATTGCTCTCCCTCCCACTCTCTCCTCTCATGGTCTGGTTTAGTCTATCAGCCATATTCAGCCTGGACTCTCCCCTCTGCCTGCTTTCTCCCTTATATCTTCAACAAAAATCTTCTCCATACTTTATGAGCAGTCATGTCCTCCTCCTTGTGTGTCTTACGGTGAAGAAGTGCTTATAAGTGTGGGAGGTAAATAAGAGACAGTAGGGTGGATGTAATCAGAATGTGTTATGTACATGTATGAAATTTTCAAAGAATAAAGTTAATAAAAGCAGAAAACTGTAAGTACAATCAATTTGATGTGAATCCAAAATCATTACCAAGGCTCGCAAAGCCTTCCTTGCTCGGGCCTCATTTGGCTTGCTTCTCTGACTTCATCTTCCATGACTCCATCACCCTTACTGAACTGTGTACCTGCTATCTCCAAGTCCCTCTTTTAGTTTCAAGCTCTTGTCACCCTGACTTCCAGCTATGGTGAATTTCTGTGCTTGAACAATGAGCCACAATAAACCTTTTCTCCCTGACGTTGCTTTTGTCAGAGCAACAGCAAAAGGAACAAAGATAGTACACTGTTCCGTATCCCATAGCTGTCCCTGACTCCTCATGAATGTGACTGTACCTGACTTTGAGAGTCCTCCAGAATCAGTGCCTCAGCTTGCTAATCCATTTTGATTCCAATGGGTGATTTCTATCCTATGTTGTTTTCTGGCCCACCAGTCTTCAGATTTTCTCAAAAGCATTTCACTCTCTCGTATCTTCCTGTGCTTTCTGAAGTGATCTTTAACCCTCTCTCTACTCTACTGTTACATATCCTTCATGTTTCAGTTCATCCAGAAAAACCACACTGAACTGCTACAGCCATTCATAATCCCTCCTTTTGTGAATGCTCATCACTTGCTCCTAAAATGTATAAACCAATGCTGTGCTGCCTTGCACTGTCACTGTTTGGTCTGTGAGTAATACTAAACTTTCTAACTACAGCTTAATCAAGATAAGATTAGATTTTGTGAAATTACTTAATATTTTTTCCATTCTTAACTTACCTGATATTTGATGTCTGCATAGTAGGTGACTTTGACTGTGATGCCTTTGATTTCTGCTAATGTCTTTCATTTTCTCAAGTGGTTTTAAGGGGGGGGACATTAGTTCTAGGTGTCTTATCTGTTGTAGAGTTCATGTAGGAGATGGTATTTCTGTGTTACCTTGCCTGAGACAATAGAGAATTGAATTTAGGATTTAAACCATAGAAAAATTATTTGTAGAAAACTATCTAATGTTGACTGCAATGATCATGGTAGAAAAATCCTGTCTGTTCCGCATATGCCCAAATCCTAACATTGTTAAATACACACAGAAAGCATTGGGTGTCAGCCCAAAAGTGGGTAGAGTGTGCTGTATCCAATCTGTCATTACCAACTAGCTGTGTAGGCTTAAGCATTTGTGCAACTCTGATGCTCTGGTTCCTCTTCTGCTCTGATGATACAAGGGGATTCTGCCTTCATTTGACAGAATGCTTAGTCTGCAATAGGACTAAATGCACATTCGTGGATCTCATTTTGCTTGTTCTCCCACATTTTTGTGTTAAGAGTTGAGGAAGTGAAGAAGCTGACTCTGGCAATCAGCCTGGCACAGAGAAGACATACACCCTAAAGAAGAGCAGTATCACTCATAATTTAACCAGTTTACCAGAAGCAACCACTTGTGTTTAAGGAAATCTTCAAGAAATGCCCTTTCAGGCCATTCTCACAACAATCCACAGGGTGGATGTCTATTTTTTTCCAAGTCAAGGCTTTCAACTCAGCTGAGCATGACTACAGGGTTCGAGTTCTGATTTGAAGGAAGGATAAATTCCAAGAATGTGGTATGCAAGTGATGAGTTCTATCTCAGAATATTAAATTTTGAAACTAGGAAGAGGAAGCTTGAGTGTTTCATTGGTGACTATACTGAGAAATAAGCCCCAGCCAGGAAATATTTGCAGTCATGTCCACTGCCTTGTGGTGGCATCCAGTCCAAGTGAAGGAATCTGATACAGAGAGAAAAGAGGAGAAATGGATGCACTTGCAAGACTCAGTTCCCTCACACCCTGGATGCCTGAAGCCCAGCTACACTTTTCAAATTTATCAGTCAGTGTGTATCTCTTATTTGTTTAAGTCTATTCAATTGATGCACCTTGAGGAAAAATCCTTATAGAATCAATAAGATTTAAAAAAAAAAAAAAAATAGTTTTCTAAGAAAAAAAATGTAAACGCCTCTGTTTTGGAAGTGCTTCTCAGTAATCTAAGTATCCTGAAGAGGGCACTGTTTGCATTCACATATCTCTGCCTGCCCCCCTGTTCCTCTTCTCTCCTCTCCTCATCCCCTCACCCTTCCTTTTTGAGTGAATTGCAAAAGAAAACCTAGTGTATTTGGAGAGCCCTGGCCAGCTTGTAGGGGTCCTAAACCTGAATGTTCAGTGAGCTGGCACGAGGGAAAAAGAAAAATGAAGACACTGTTCACCATGATTCCGTGGCTTCAGCTAGACTGTGAGTTCATTGATAAGGGAGCTCTGAGCATAGAGGAATTATCTGTACATTGTGCAGTGAGTAGCAACAAGGTTCAGGTTGCCTCACCTGGGTTCCTGAGGAAGAACTAGGTGATGGAGTAACCAGTGACCCCATCCTTCTGGAATGTTCTCTGCACAGGGTTAAGGGGAGAGAGGACAGTGCAGCAAAGCCCTCTGCTTCTGCGCACCTGGGAAGGAAGACACTACTATCTACTGCAACTATTCAAGCACTGCTACAGACAGACTGATCTGGTACTGGCAGGATCTGGAGGAAAGCCTGGGGCTTCTGTTTGTGCTGCTGTCGAATGCAGCAGTGAAAAGGGATAGAAGATTAACAGCCTCAGTTGATGCCAAAGCCCGCGTCAGCACCCTGAACTTCAGGACTCCAGCACAGCCAGCTCAGCTTCTTCTGTGCCGTGAGCACACAGTGCTCTCCTGACATTGCTGGCCTATACCTAAACCTGCATTTGGCACTGCAGGCTTCCTTAAAACTTGGAGGTTGCATGGCTTAGCTCTATCTTTGCACATTTCTGTAAGAAAAATGCTGAAACAAAGGGGGAAAGATAGTGTTTAACGTTTATTGCCTTAAAAGGAGAGTGAATTTAAGAAGGAAAATCCTGAACATGTTTCCCCTGAAACCATAGTGTCTTATTCTCTATCGCCTCACATTCAGCATTCATCAGCCTTCCATCTAAAAATGAGTTTACCTTTAT
Organism: Cricetiscus sungorus; assembly: GCA_030556225.1. NCBI lineage: Eukaryota > Metazoa > Chordata > Mammalia > Rodentia > Cricetidae > Cricetiscus > Cricetiscus sungorus. The sequence goes on from JANBXA010000741.1 coordinate 949,142, forward strand.
TTTTATTAGTATTATTATTTGTGACGCAGCCTCACAAATAATTCCTATAAAATATGGAGTCATTTGTTTTATATGTGAATGTAACATATAACACTTACCAGTTTGGGGGGGGGAGTACATAATTTATGAGACTATTCTATGAGCAGCTCCTTGCCTAGTGTTCCTCATAAAACACAGAGCTTGGCAGTCAAGTAAATCATGTGATACAGGCATCTGTTGGCCACAATATTTGGAGAGAAATTTGTGGAACTCTCAAGGGTAATAAACAGGTTAACTGAAAAGCCCTAAACATAAACTGGTGAGTGAAATCACTACATCTACCCTACAACCCTGACATATATACAAAGTCTCTTTTGTCTCTTTAATTTTTCCAATTAATGTTAGAGAAACCAACTGTCAAATAAGCAGAGACCCTCTCTCTCTCTCTCTCTCTCTCTCTCTCTCTCTCTCTCTCTCTCTCTCTCTCTCTCTCTCACTTTGCTACTGCCTGAATCATTTGAGAATACAGGAGACACAAGCCATTGAAGAAGGTTGTGCCACACCCATAGCCAACTACGGGACCTTCCCTTGTCTCTTACTGACATTCAGTTTTCCCTGCAGTCTAAGAGGAAATGGTAGATAACTACTAATGCAGCCCCTGAAGTATGACCCTACACTGTGGGTCACAGCTTGGGCAAGCTCACCTCTTTGCTTGGTTCCCAAGCATGAAGACTGTCAGTACCCTTTGCACAGATCCATGACCACTGTCTGTTCCCTGGTAACCATGGAATGCTAGATTTAGATGGGTCCTGATAGTCATATCATGCCCCCCATAAATATTATAGCTCGCATTGAAAGGAATTCTGCAGTAGGGAGACAAGGAATACTATGAAGTCACACCACATAACAAAACTTACACATGAGATTTATTGGGATCATCCCAGGAGGGTATTTGCCTCTGCTAAGGTGAGAAACAGCAGAGAACTGAGCACAAGATGGGGTTTATATAGCTTTTCTTGGGGGATGGAGCTTTCCAGGGTGGGGACTGGTAGGATTGCAAGTCCAGAACTTGAAGTAAGCTCAGGGACTGGTGAGATTTCAAGTCCCTGACCTTGGGCTTTTTAACTCTGTAGGACAGTTAGAGTGCTCTATGAGTGAAACCTGGTGGTTGAAGGTCCTCAGAGAAGGGGCCAGCAACTCAAAAGTCCTCACAGGGCTTACACCTCCATTGAAGCTCCTTTTACATTTTCTGCACTACATAGTTAAGTGATAAGTGTATTTTGTGTTCCAGGCTGTCTCTGTCCCTGTCTCTAGGGTAACAGCAGTAAGGATATGCACCACTCACCAAAGTAAAGGTATTCTTAGTAACCTATGACAACCTGTGCTAACCAAGGAGTCCTTCAACGACCACAGATGACTCACAGCCCCCAAATAAGACTCTCTAGGGGGACAAATCCAAGTTTTCTAAGGAAGGTGCCTCAGAATGATTGCATGGAAGCAACTTAATGGACAGAGAGTCTGTATGCATTTCCCAAGGCTTCCCTCCTGAATAAGACTGAGAAGCAGTCAATTTTTATAATTTAAGTGAATTAAGTATGCCTTAATTAAAAGAATGAAAAGTGTACGTTAAGTTCAAATCTCCTTTCTAAAGCATTGAGGAAAATACTGTAGAAAGAATTGTTTGCTCTGCCCGGGTTCAGCCTCAGCTAGGGTTCAAGTCCTGAGGTGAGGAAGGGGTGTTGGTACAAGGAAAACTTCTGACTGCCAGGTGAATTACATTCAAATGGCCCCAAATAGCTCAGGCCATCTTTATTTATGCTTAAACAGAGTTGGGTTTTTTGTTTTGTTTTGTTTTGTTTTGTTTTGTTTTGTTTGTCCTTACCAGAGTTCCATGAACAGCTTTATCGTTGGCTTCTATTTTTTAATTTAAGAAATACATCACAATTTAAGACTACATCGTGATCATTATTGAAAGCCCCCATTGTTCCCCTTTGTGCTTCCCCAATACACCTTCCCACTCCCTGCATAATCTTATTCGAGACACTGAATTTCCATGGAAAATTATAGCGCTGCATGTATGACTGACAAAGTAAAACTAAAAACTGCCCAAAGAATTGCCAATACAATGAAAGAGAAGAAAGCCTGCAAGTTGCACAAACTGCAAATTCCTACACTGTCTTGTAAACTCATGGATCTTGCAAGTGAGAGCCCATTTCCACAGGTGCCTTGCGATGAACAAGCCTGAGTCAGCACCCTCCAATACTGATTTTCTTGGATGTTTTCATTCCAAGCTTCCAAGAAAATGATAATCTTCATTTAATCAGGCTCAGAATATGTTCCAGATGGTACAATTATAATGTAAAAATGAACGACATTCATTTCAACATGTCCTAAGCAGAAGCATAATTATTAAAGGTAAATAATGATAATGGTACATCTCCTCTGGTGGCCCCAGCATCTGCGTGGGCCAATCAGCTTCCATGGTCGGTGGGAGAGGTCAGCAAAAACACCTGAGGGAGCAAAGGCTCCTGTCACCGGGCAGAACTTACATCTCTGGCAATAATAACTCCCATATTTTGACAAAATGAAATTTGACATGAAAAACTAACTCAATTCCACAGGGTCTTGCATGGAACACACCCGGCAGACAGAACTCTGACCTTGTATTTGTCAGTGCGTACAAGGTGTCATAAATTTCAGCTTCCCTGAGCTGCTGCAAGAGCAAGGTTCTTTGCTGATGACTTCTTGTCAGGAAATTTTTATTTTGCATTTGTGAACTCAGCTTTCATGTTGTTACATAATATAACACAATAATCAAAAACAGAGCATTGTGAGAGACTTCTGTAAACTTTAGCATCATGTCTTTACATATCAATTCCCATTTTGAAACAATGTCACAAAAAAACTGTTGATGACCAGGAAAAGATATTCTTACCCAACCTAATCTGCTGAATAATACTCAAACCTCCTATTCTCTCCCTTCTTTTTTTTTTTTTTGTTGTTGTTGTTTTGTTTTTTGTTTGTTTGTTTGTTTTGAGACAAGGTTTCTCTGTATTTCTTTGGAGCATGTCCTGGAACTAGCTCTTGTAGACCAGGCTGGCCTTGAACTCACAGAGATCCACCTGCTTCTGCCTCCGGAGTGCTGGGATTAAAGGCATGCGCCACTACCTCCCAGCTCCCTTCTTGTAGAAACTCTTGGACTCTGAGAATCATTAAATCTTCTTAAAGTCAAAAGTAAACAAACCCCTCAAAAGATGAATATAACTAAGAATTTATTTGAATTTTAGGATATTTTTAGTACCTCCCTTCCTGCCCTGTTTCCTAACCAAGGAGTGCATAGAATTAAAAATAAAAAAATTTACTTTTGAACAATTTTGTACATATATATTTTTATTAGAATTACACACTGCAGGAAAGAGATCATAATTTTTATGTTCATTTATCATGACTTTCTTTGAGGCCAAGTACATTGTTGTAATTAATTTTATTTGAAACTAAAAATATGTATATGGGCATTTATATCCTCAACATTTTTTATTATATCATAAATTCTCCTCTGTCTTTGATTTGCTTTCTACAAACTCTTTCAAAGCTTTTAAAGGGAGTATTGAGATGCCTGAGAGATAGACCACTGGGTAAGAGTGCTTGCTGTGTAAAATGAAGACCTGAGTTTGGATCCCAGCATTAACATACAAAGCTGGGCATGACCACTCAACAGTTTGCAGCCTTAGCAGAGTATAAGAGCAAAAGTCATAAGGAGAAAGATCATGGAAATTTACTAGCCTCCAGCCTACCTCCAAGTTCAGTAAGAGGGTCTGTCTCAAAGGGATAATGTGGAGAATGATAGTGTGGGATATCTGATCTCCTCCTCTAGTTTGTACAGCCAAGTGCACACATAAACACATATACACACACAAAGATGACTACTAAAATCTTCTAATAACTTTATCAAATTGTTCTAGAAAATGAATTCACTTCACTTATTTAGCTACATTGTATGTGCACATACACGTGGCTTGTAGCATTTCTTTATATAGTCATTTTAGCACTGTATAATGCATGGGAAGCCATCCACTTCATCTAGATTTTAATCATGAGACAATGTATTTCATCCTGCTATTTTCCCGTCAATTCTTACCTCTTTTTTCTTTTGCTTCAGAATAAAAGCCTCTGTATCTCAGACTTCTCTGATGCCAGGCATGATCATGAATTCAACTCTGATTACTAAATGTAATTTTAAAACCATGTGGCTACCTGCAGGGATTTCTCTATGCCTCAGTCTTCAAGATCCTTGGTGTTTCCTGATGCTTTGGATCCTTCCTCCTCTCCTGCTGGAGTTGTTGAGCCTCTGAGACTCAACCACAACCTTGGTTTAATCTTCACACCATGAACTTTCTTCAGAAAAGACCAGTTGTCAACCATGCACTCAATCCCACTTACCTTCCACGGGTCCCTCTAAGAAAGTAAAGTATTTTCAGGTGTTTTAAAAAGATGATCTTTAAAAACATGCTGTCATTTATCATCTTCTGTGTGTGAAATGTGTTGCATAGATCATTTTTTTCAAAGTTCAGTTTCTCAGTGTTCAGACAGGAAGCAGGTAAGAGTCTTCTAATAGGGTAAACAATCTAGTGTTGTGGCTGTTATCAGCAGCATTCCTAGCTACAGGTTTTTGACTCAGGATTCATGATAAAAGCTCTTGATGTGTATGTTTTTTTAAAAATTACCAAATGTTTTTATTTTTAAGGATTTTTCTCAGAAGACTTTTAAGTTCATTTTAATGCCCAGTCGGGAATTTTGATGGACCAGCCTGACTCCATCTTAAGGTTGGAAGCTATTTTGTTACAAGGTCAGAATAAGTTCATTTCTGTTTACTGTAAAAGGTAAGTCTGACCGTGCTTTAACCTGCTTATGGAATTTGGCATGCTCCCCCACCTTACCGAGGTTTACTCACACTTTGAAAGTACCCTGAACTCTAGCCTGATAAGATGCCAAGGAATCCTGAGATGTTCTGCCAAGATCATCTGTCAAATAATCTTATCTGCTGTCTGCTTCTGTAATTGTTTGCCAAGTCCTTACATTACCAAATTCCTCTGAAAATCCCCGGTTTGCACTTTTTTCCCATATAAAAGGAGGCCTGAAAAGTTTGCCCACACTGCTCCCTCAAATCCCTCTTTGGAGAGCCAGTCCTATGCATGGTAAATAAAGCTGGCTTAATTGGCCTTATTTGGGTGATGGTCTTCATTCTCACTCACTGGGATTAACATTCTTGGAGGCCTCAGCTAGATCAAGATCCCCAACCCAAATTCTGAAGTTGAATTTTGGGTTGGTGGTTTTAAGTCTTGTTTGGTGGGATTAATACTTTGACTCTTTGGCCAGGCATGTTGGCAGCACATGCCAGCAATCCCAACTCTCAGGAAACGGAGGCAGGAAGATCACTACTAGTCCAAGGCCACAGTTCCAGAGATACAAAGTCTCAAAAACTTTAGTACTTTAGTCTCGTCAGGATTTTTTTTTTTTCAATCTCTTTGCCTTAGTTACCTCTCTATCACCTTGACAAAACACCATGACCAATGCAACTTATAAAAGAAAGCATTTAATTTGTGGGTCATGGTTCCAAAGGGTAATAAAATCCATCACCATCATGGCACTGAGGTCGGCAGCAGGTGGGCATAAAGGGAGAAGAGAATGTGTGAAAGAGAGAGACAGCAAACTATCTGGGAATGGTGTGGGCTTTTGAAATCTCAAAGGCCACACCTCATAATCTTTCCCAAACAGTTCTACTAACCAAATGCTTGGGGACCAAGCATTCAAATATATGAGCCTGTACAGGCCATCCTTATTCAAACCACCATACTCTTATTCCTGAACTTATGGGAAAAAAACAGAGCTTATGGGAAAAAAAGTATAACAGGAGGAAAATGATTTTGTTTTGAAACAAAGTCTCATGTCACCTTGCTTGACCTAAACTTACTATGTAGCTGAGAACAACCTTCAATTCCTAATCCTCCTGCCTCCACCTCTTAAGTGCTGAGATTTCAGGCATTTACCAAGTTTTTGAAGTGCTGGAAATAGATTCAGGGTTTCATGTATGCAAGGCAAGGACTGTACCAACTGAGCAACACTCTCAATCTAGAAAATTAATTTAAGGGAATAAAAGCACAATATCAAAATTTTATTTCACTGTATCAAGGGCTGGAGATTCTTGGAATACACTAGCATAGCCAAAGGACAGAAAGACAGGAAGGGCCCTGAGCATATGAGAAGGGAGAAGAGCCACTTGGGATCTAGTTAAAAACATTTCACCAGCTGAGACAGAAGGAATCCAGTATAATTAACAACTGCTTAAGGCCTTTCCCATTTTTCACTTACAAACCTGAACGTTTCTAGATACCTCACCAGAAACCCCATTCACAGTGAAAACATGCCCTCATGTAATTCTCGTGGCTCCTGGTTCTGCCCCATAAGATTATAATCGCATACAGGGCACCTTCAAAGTGACAGTGTAAAATCACAACTCTTACCTCAAAGGGGACAAGCACATCTGGAGCCAAATATGAGTGAGTGATTATAGTCCAGGGACACAGATTCAGGGTACCCCAAATTCCATGTTCTAACCTGGCAACCATTTCATGAACTTATAATAGTAACAGAACAAGCAAAATCAGACATCAGAACACTTATCTAATATACTAAAAACATCTAATAGTTCCATTTCCTAATACAATGAAAACATCAGGTGGGCAACCACAGCAAAGTAGAGAAACCTTTGCTATCAGCCTCAGATGGTTTTGGGTTGGGGAAAGCTGGTGGTCTTCTCAGATGATAGGCAAAAAGATTTGACCTGGTAGTCACAATGATGTCAGGTCAGACACAGAGGCAGGAAAGGAATGGCTAATAAAATGGATAATGGTAGCCAAAGAAAAATTATATTTGGTCTCTTAATGTGCAACATCCTGACATATCACAGTCATTGAAGTTCTAATCAGTTAATCAGAATCATAGAATGTTGCATGTAAGGCACCTCTTCTCTTCAGGATCTTTCATTCACAGGAGCTCACCAGAAAGAGAGAGAAGGAAGTAAAAAGATTCTAAGCAACCTTCTGGGTTACCATTTGTGATCTACCAAAATGGTGTGTCAATCTTCTATAAAACACCTAGTTGTGACTCTCCATTGAGGGTTCATAAATGGGAGCTTGAGAGAAAGCAAGCAGAGCCCCAGTGTAGCAGAGAAGGTTCCCAGAGGTGGGCACCATGAAGATGCTTATTTGGGGGATTTTCCAAAGGCGGGGTTGAGACATAGACAGATGATGAGGTCAGTTCTTGTGACCCACTCATCAGGTGTACATGCATCTTTCCCTTTCCATAGCAGAATTGTGGATACCAGTACACCAGTGCCTCCAGACAATACATTTCTGACATGTTTATTTGCTGGCCAGAGAAGAATTGAAACCAAGACATGAATCAGTGATTCTGGCCAGAATATGTCTAACATTCCTAGCCAAAACCCAGAATCAGAACTGCCTGTTTTTAGGGCCCAAACCCTGTCTGCCTGATTGGTTCTTATCTCCTTTTCTCATCACTCTGACATTTATTATTTTTTTTTATCGAAAATAGATCCTTTTCCTAATTATCGTTTCCCTTAATTCTAATCCTCCTCTCCAGATTCACCCCCTTTCATTCTCTCATTAGAAAATAACAGGTTTCGAAGAGATAGCAACAAACCTTGACAAATTAAATGGTAATAAAATGAAGCAAAAACTTTCATATCAAAGTTGGACACGGCAACCCCACAGAAGGAAAAGAACCACAAGATCAGGCACAAGAGTCAGAGACTCACTCATTATAATAGTTGGAAGTCCCATAAAAATACTAAACTAGTAGCTATAGTGTATATTCAGAGGACCTGGTTTAGAGCCAGGCCCTGTGCTTGCTGCTTCAGTCTCTGAGAGCTCATACGCACCTTACTTAGTTAAATCAGTTATTCTCCTGGTGTCCTCCATGCCCTCTGGCTCCTATAATCTTTGTGCCTCATCTTCTGCACGATTTCCTAAACACTAAGGAAAGGAATTTATAGAGACCTCCAATTTAGACTCAGTCTCCACATAATATTTGGCTGCAGGGTCTCTGCATCTGTTCCCATCTTCTGCTGAAGGAGTCTATCTGATGATGGTGACTGAATAAGGCACTGATCTATGAGTATATCATTAGGAATCATTTTTTTTAGAGCAGTCATGTTTGGTTTTTGAAGGGAGATGTTATTCTGTAAATATGTTTCTCTTAATGGTTAATGAATAAAGCACTGTTGGCCAATAGGGAAGTAAGATAGGTGGGACTAGGAGAGGTGGAGGATTCTGGAAAACATAGGGAGGAGTCACGATGCAATCTTGGGAAGAGAGGACACGAATCTGGCATTCTCGTAAGATAAGACCGTGTAGGAATACATATATTAGTAGTTATGGGTTAATAATTAAGACAGAGCTAGCTGATAAGAAATGCTAATCACTGATCAACAGTTTCATAATTAATATTGTGCCTGCATGTTCATTTGGGACTGATGTGACTGAGGGGCCAGGCTGGTGGGAAAATGCCCATTTACCTTAGGCCTCTGGGCTATCTAGTCTCTGGTTCTTGACTACCCAAGCAGTGTAGAGTATTAATTCCTTCTCCTGCAGTAGGCCTTAAGTCAAATCAGATATTGGTTGGCTATTTCCACATGTTCTGTTCCACCATTGCCCTAGCACAGTTTGCAGACAGGACAGATTGTAGGTCAAAGGTTTTGTGGCTGGGTTGGTGTCCATGTTTCTCTTTCAGTAGGCTGCAGAGTACCTTCTCATACCAAAGAGACTGGAACACAGGAGTGAAGGCCCCATGTAGGTACCAGCTCAACTTCTCCATGTTCAATGACTTGTATGGATGTTGTCCTTGGCAATGGGGTCCCACTATCAGTTTGCAGAAAGCAACCCTTTGTCTTAGCATCATCCTGGGTTCTTTAGGGATTTCAATGGGATTCCCCTTGCCAACAACTCATTTGAATGCAACCCAGTCCCTCCATTGGAATCCCTGCCTGGCTATAAGAGATGGCCAATTGACATATACCCAAAAGACGCATATTCATACAAGGACATCTGCTCAACTATGTTCATAGCAGCATTATTTGTAATAGCAAGAACCTGGAAGCAACCTAGATGTCCCTCAACTGAAGAATGAAGAGAGAAAATGTGGTACATTTACACAATGGAGTACTACTCAGCCCCGGGGGGGGCCAGGGGGGAGGTGAAGTTTAGAGGCAAATGGATGGAACTAGAAGAGACCATCCTGAGTGAGGAAACCTATTCACAAAAAGACAAACATGGTATGTACTCACTATTATATGCATATTAGACATAGAGCAAAGGTTTACCAGAATGCAGTCCACACCTCCAGAGAAGCTACGAAACAAGGAGGACCTTAAGAGAGACATACATAATTCCCCAGTGAAGGGGAAAGGGACAAGATCTCAGACCAAATTGGGAGCATTGGGGGAGGGGAGAGGGAGTTAGGAGAAAGAGAAGCAGAGAAGATGAGGGGAAAGAAGGACATGAGGAGCAGGAGGATTGAGTCAGAGAAAGAATAGAGGAGAGCAAGAAAAGAGATACCATAATAGAGGGAGCCATTATAGGTTTAAAGAGAAATCTGGCACTGGGGAAATGCCCAGAGACCTACAAGGATGACCCCAATGAAGAATCTAAGCAATGGTGGAGAGGCTACCTTAAATACCCTTCCCCTATAATGAGATTAATGACTACCTTATATGCCATCCTAGAACCTTCATTCAGTAACTGATAGAAGCAGAAGCAGACACCCACAGCTAAATACTGAACTGAACTCCTGGAATCCAGTTACAGAAAAGGAGGAGTGATGAGCAAAGGGGTCAAGAACAGGCTGGAGAAACCCACAGAAACAGCTGACCTGAACACGGAGGAGCTCATGGATAGCAGGGAAACCAGCATAGAACCAACCCAGACCCCCTGAACGTGGGTGTCAGTTAGGAGGCCTGGGCAGTCTATGGGGCCTCTGGTAGTGGAACAGTATTTATCCCTAGTGTATGAATGGACTCTGGGAGCCCATTCCACAAAGAGAGATACTCTCTCAGCCTAGACACACAGGGAAGGCCTAGGCCCTGCCCCAAATGATGTAATAGACTTTCCCCTATGGAAGACCTCACCTTCCCTGGGAAGCATGAAGGGAATGGTATAGGAGGTTCTCGTGGTGGGCAGGGGAGGATAGGAGGGAGAGGAAACTGGGATTGACATGTAAAACAAGATTATTACTCACTTGAAAAAAAATTAAAAAGAAAAAAAAAAGAGATGACCAGTTGAGACTCCATATCCCCCATTACTGGGAACCCTCAATAGGATCACATTCATAGATAATGTGGACTTTCCAATGCACTAGATTTCCACACCACCCCCCAAATACCTCCCAATTCCACTCATCTCTCCCCACACTCTCTCCCTTCATCCCATCTTTCTCTTAACCTGATACCTCCCACTTCTGTTACCACCAGTACACCTGTAAAATCTATTCTATTTTCCCCTCCCAGGGGGAATCCATTCATTCCCCTCTTGACCCCCTCCTTTTTACTTAACTTCTCTGTGTCTATGGATTATAGCTTAGTTATAATTTACTTAATGGCTAATATCCACTTATAAGTGAATATATACTATATTTATCTTTATGACCCTGGGTTATGTCACTCAGGGTGATATGTTTTCTAATTCCATCAATTTGCCTATAAATCTCATGTCATTTTTTAAACACTGAATAATACTCCATTGTATAAATATAGCACGTTTTCTTTATCCATTCTTCTGTTGAGGCACATCTAGGTTGTTTCCAGTTGCTGGCTACTATGAATAAATCTGCAATCAACATGGTTGAATAAGTGTCCTTGTGGTAGGATGTAGTATCCTTTGGGTATATGGCCAGGATTGGTGTAGGTGGATCTTGAGGCAAATCAATTCTCAATTTGCTGAGGAAGCACCATATTGATTTCCACAGTTTGCATTCCCACCAGCAGTGAAGGAGTGCTCCCCATGTTCCACATCCTCTCTAGCATGAGCTGTCACTTGTGTTATTGATCTTAGCTGTCCTGACAGGTGTAAGATGGAATCTTAATGTAGTTTTGATTTGCATTTCCCTGATGGCTAAGGATGTTGAACGTTTTGTTAAGTGTTTCTCAGCCATTTGAGATTCCTCTATTGAGAATTCTCTGTTTAAATATGTGCCCCATTTTTTAATTAGATTGTTTGGTTTATTGATGTCTAGTTTCTTGAGTTCTTTATATATTTTGGATATTAGAACTCTATCAGATATAGAGTTGGTGAAAATCTTTTCCCATTCTCTAGGCTGCCATTTTGTCTTATTAGTGGTGTGATGTAGAAATCCTTCTGTACACTATGAATGTGTTGTTTTTATTATTTGATAAGTAAAGCTGATTTGGCCAATGGTTAGGGAGAATATTGCTAGGCAGGAAATCCAAACAATGATACAGAGAAAAAGTAGGCAGAGTCAGGGAGACATCATGTAGCTGCTGAAGGAGTAAGATGCCAGAACATTACCGGTAAGCCACAGCTTCATGGCAATAAACAGATTAATAGAAATGGGTTAATTTATAAGAGAGAGCTAGCCAGTAATATGTCTGAGACACTGGCCAAAAAATTATATTTAATCTTAAGCCTCAGACTGTTACTTCATAAGTGACTGTAGGAACTAATGGGCAGGGAAGAAAGAATCCAACTATAGTGGTGTCTTTTGCCTTACAGAAGCTTTTCAGCTCCATTTTTATTGTTCATCTCAGCCTGCACTATTGATGTTCTGTACAAGAAGCTGTCTCCTGCACCTATGCAGTCAAAGTAATTCCAAAAAGTTCTCTTCTATCGGGTTCAGTGTATTTTGCTCTGTGTTGAGGTCTTTGGTCCACCTGGACTTGGGCTTTGTGCAGGGTGATAAAAATGGATCTATTTTAATTCTTCTACATACAGACATCCTGTTATGCCACCTACTGAAAATTCTGTCTTTTTTTCTGGTGTGTGTTTCTGGCTTCTTTATCAAAAATCAGGTGTCCATATGCATTTGGATTTATGTCTGGATCTTTAATTTGATTCCATTGATCAACATGTCCATTTTATGCCAATACCATGCAGTTGTATTGCTATAGCTCTGTAGCACAGCTTGAAACCAGTTCTTAGCTATCCTGGGTTTTTGTTGTTGTTGCTGTTATCCTACATGAAGTTGAGAATCTAATCCTTTTTTCATGGTCTGTAAAGAATTGTGCTGGAATTTTGATGGGGATTGCATTGAATCTGTAGATTGCTTTTATTAGGATGGTCCTTTTTACTATATTAATTCTACTGACCCACATGCACAAGAGATCTATCTTCCTATATCCTCTTCAATTTATTTCTTCAAAGATTTCAAGTTTTGGTCATACAACTTTTTCACTTGCTTGTGTAAGGAGGGAAAAATTTAGCCTAACTCTCTACTGACCCCAGGAAGTTGGAAGTTTAAATCCCAGACCCTGTCCCTAGCAATGAGTAGGCAAAAGGTCACATTCTTGACTGTTTACAACAGCACCTGTGAGAGAGCGAACACAGGAAATGAGCCTTGTCACCCCACCCAGAATCCCATGCAAAAGCAGACTTCCTGGGCTAAGCGTGGATAGTTTAAATTAATTGGTCCGCACTGGATGCTATGAAATAACTGGTTTACGAAGCACGGGCTTTGTTATAACCTTATACAAGCTGTCTCAAGTCTGTACCCAGGGTTCCCAGTCCTCTACCCCCACGTGGAGTATGACTGTGGACCCCAGTGCATCAAGATGGCTTCTTGTGAGTGATTGGGGGGGGGGGTGCCTTTCCTGAGTCGGGATGTAAGGATCCACGCTCTGCGGGTCTTTCACTTGGTTAGAGTTACCCCAAGATATTTTATATTATTTGTGGCTATTGTGAAGGGTGTTGTTTCCATGATTTCTTTCTCAGCCCATTTGTCATTTGTGTATAGGAGGGCTACTATTTTGTTGTTGTTGTTGTTGTTAATCTTATATTCTGCCACTTAGCTGAAAATATTTATCAGCTGTCATTTAAAATGAAAATAATACATTTGTCACATATCAGAGTTTTTAAAACAGTATTTACTGGATGGCATTCATAAAGGCAAGGAAAAGAGCAAGTGTAAGGCTTCCTTGGAGGCAGCAGCTCATATTCAGGGCAACACACAGAAAATTAGCAGGGCTTATGTCAGACCCTAAGCAAGAGCTCACAGTCTTGAGCCATAGAAACTCTAAGTCCTTTAACCTGGTATTGAGGGAGCGTTCCAAATCATGTCATTTTATCAATATAAGGGAACTAATAGCCTCCAGGTCTACTCTGAAACCTCAATACTGTTCCAAAGATGATTGATTCAAGTACTAGACCAAAGCACAACTTAAGTAAATCAATTCCCTCCCCCAGAAGGGCAGGCCACAGAGAAACAACTTGGCCTGTGTGTGAAATACAATCCAAAGCAGGGATGCAGTTGGGCAAGGAATGTGTGTATCAGGGGAACATGAACCATCCCTTTATCAAGCGGGAGGTGTATTTGTCCTCAGTTCAAAAATTTACACAATGGGTGTTTATTTCGTACCCACTGTGTGCCAGATGCTATTCTCGCATCTATATCTATAACAAATGCATAAAAATTCAGATTTTATATAAAAGGAATTTAATAAGCTTTAAACATAAGCAAATTTACATGTGTGTTAGATGAGTAGAGAGAAAAGAATCAAAGCAGGTTAGAGGTATAATGGTTGCTATGCAAGATGACAGGAAGATAAGTCCCCTTGAAATTTTAGGTAGGATGTCAGAATAGGCAAGTAACATTTGAGAAAGCCTTTGAAGAAGATGAGAGAACACCTTGAAGATATCCAGGGCAAGAGCTTCCTAGGGAGAGAAAAGGGACCAGTTCTCAGCCTGTAAACACCTCACATATTCAAGAGCCAGGTGAAATGGGAAGCCACGGGAAGCCTCTGAGAGGAGAAAGGTGTGATCTCACTTCCATTCAGCAGCCTCATTCAAGCTGCTCTGCTGAGAATAGAGGTGGGCGAGATGAAAGGAGGGAAATTGTTGAATTAACATCAGAGCAGATGGGGGCTGGAGCTACAATGAGCCCAGAGGCTTCCTGCACAATCTGTTGACACTGTTCCTGCTATGGAAAGGGGATGTAGACATAGTTAAGTGGCACTTCTGGGGATCCTTTGGCCAAGGACCTCCTGTGAGCTGACCTGTCAGTTTAGAGGAAATAATAGGAAGGTCCTCTTCCAGAAAGAGTAATGGTGCTTCCTTCTGTCATGTAAGACTCTACTCAAAGTCAGGTGTTGTAGAGGACCTTCAAAACGTGTGGTGTTGACAGTAAAGGGAAAATTGGAGGAGAGGGGGCAGTGAATGGCTAATAAAGAAAGCTGAGCCTCATTGTTCTGCAAAATGGTGGGTAATTAACAGATGAAGAAGATGTTAACTCTTGAGCATATAAAATAAGTTACAGTGCACACAGGTTGTGCTAGCCCTGGTCTTCAATTTTAATTACTCATAGTCAACTTATTCAGGTATTGATGTTACAGATAAGAGCATAAAAGGACTGACAATAATGTGAGAATAGTTCACTATAGCTACATCCAAAAAAGACAGAGAGATTAGATTTACCCAATTTTAAGCTAGTGAGATACCCCATTCTGTGAATATCAAAAATTGAATTTAATCCCTTCAACCAGGTGCCAGGAGATATCTATCTAGAGAGGAGGGGTTATTAGTCAAATCAAGAAGGGGGCTGAGTTTTTACAACTTCAGCATGAGAAGTATTCATTGTATTCTTACCTGTAAGAACTGTCTAGGAAGGATTGACAACTTTGTTCCCTTCTGATAACATCAGAAACACCCCTCTCTATGAGAGACTTGATCAGGGATCTGGGGAAACCTATTAAAAGAAAACTATTTTTCTGGCGTGGGTAGAGACATTACATTCCAAACCTCCCAAAACATAAGTACTAATCCAGTTGAGCCAGTCAATCACCTAGCCAAATCCATGCCTCGGGAAGGTGGATTCACCTTAAGCCATGTGAGAAATGGAAGGAATAATTACCCCTTTAATGAGCCTGCCAAAGACTAAGCTTTTTTATCCAGGACACTGACAAAAGAGATGTCAAAAACATCCTTCTCTTCCAAAATTTCTGGTACCAAATACTTCCCGGAGACCTCCCAGTGAGGATGCCCCCCTTTTCCAGCAAAAAAAAAGCTACAAGAATGACAACTGTGTCTGGCTTCCTATTTATATCAGGAATGGTAGCCATGGACACTCTACTTTGTGAAGCAGATTCATTGTGGTTCAATTTTGACAATTCTAATCACTTTGGTAATTTTGTTTCAAATCTAAAGTAACTTGTTACTCTAGATTCTTGTCTTCCCTGCCCTGTTGACTCCAAATAACAGCCAGCCAGCAAAAATGGTTACCAATCACCTGATCACCTAGGATTCTTTAACTACTTACTAGTTACCCCAGTAAACGCCAACTGCCAGCCAAAACAGGAAACTTAACCTCTTTCTTATCCCTTTCTACCCCATAACTGCCCCAGATGCTAACAGATAGGGGCTCTGATTCTTATAGAGACCTCCCTCTATAGGGTTGTCTTAGGTCCTTTCCTTGTCTGTCTTTCCTTCTCGCTGACCTTTCAGAGATAACACATTGTTCTTTGCTGGAAAGCCCACCCCAGATGTTGTTGCTTACGAGACATGGGCCTCCAGATACCCTAAGCCTGCTCACTTTTCTGAATCACTTGGGAAAGCCAAACTTGTCCTTTTTCTTGTTTTTATCTCGTTTTTATTCTTCTGGATACGTTCCAATGTCTGCTCATGTTTTCTCAGAAACTCTACACTTTCTCACTTTTTTCTATGAAGGTCACAGATGTGGCCAGGTGGCTGCTTACAAATGGCATGGCTTTTCTCTCTTCCTCTTCTTCATATTCCTCCTCTGGAGAGCTGCTGGGATTTGCAGCTTGCCTGCCCTGGGGTGTTTCTTTTAAATATTGATAAAGTTTTCCTCATGCTCTCTTTTGGATCCATTCTTAAACATTTTGTTAATGAAACTAAGAATCAGGAGATAGAACCCCAATACCCTGGTAACATGTGGTATACCAGGTGGCACTCCCCAAAATTTCCAGTAACATTGCCACAAGAGAAATTACATTATTAAAAATCACTTAGCATTATCCATCTGGAGATATCCATTTGGGTTCTTGTTTTCCCTTCTAAGGCAAAGAATGAAGATAGAGAGAATTAACAAAATAGCTATAAAAGGTTATATGCACTAGTTAAATTCTCAGGCTCTGGAATGAAATATATTTGTTCATACCATGTATTACTATTTCAGTCAAGGACAAACTATACATATAACAATGACTTGAGAAGATTATGGTGAAACTGAAATTTTTCTTTTTTTTTATCCCACTCAGAATGACAATCATAAGAAAAGAAATAACTGAAAATGCTGGCAATGATACAGAAAGAGGGGAGCCCTTATATACTGCTGATAGGAATGTAAATCAGTGTAGCCAGAGTATGGAAGTTTAAAAAAAATGCACTGTATGACCCAGACGAACAGTCCTCAGTATATACCTGAAATACCTTAAATCAACATCACAGAAATACTTATACATTGATGGTTGTTAGCACATCATTCACAATAGCTAAATTATGGAATAAGTGTACATCAACAAAGAATTGGAGTAAGGCATTGTGGAATAGGCCTGTGTCACAGAAGCAGTAGGATCAGGAGTTCAAGGTCATCCTGAGCTATGCAACAGGTTTAAGTTCAGCCTTGATTACATGAGACCTTATCTCAATAACATCAGAACCACATAAACAAATGAATAAAAGCCAAAGTAATGGATGAAGAAAATATGGTATATACACAATGAAATTTTATTCAGTTATAAAGAAGAATAAAAGTGTGTTATTTGCCAAAAAATAAATGTAAATGGAAATCACTGTGCTATACAAGTTAAGGCAGGCTTAGAAAGATAAATCTAATGTTTTCTCTTACTTGTGGATCACATGCACACACACACACACACACACACACACACAGTAGATGTGGAACTCTCTAAAGAAAGGAAGGATGGAAGAGATGAGTAGAATGAGATCAAAACCTAAATACTTGGATGAAAATGCCCTGATGAAATTCAGCTCTGTGTACAGTGAATATATACCAATTAAAGTGATTTTCAAGTTCCCATGAGCAATACTCATGTGTTTGTGGGTAATTCAAATAAAAGCAAATCTATTTCACTGCCAGCTATAAGAGTATAAGGCATAAAATACATATAACGATATACAGTACATAATACTCAATGACAATGACTATTTCCAATATATACTATTGCCTTTATCTGCATCTTTAAATGTATTGCTCCTTATAAAATTATAGTTGGAATCTAAAACCAAAAATTGATGTGAAAGTATAAAATGACTAAAAGATAATAAAAGAGGGAATGCAGAAAAGGTATGGGTAATGGGGGAGATAAATACAATATAAGTAATATGTATGTATGAAAATTTCATAATGAAGTGCACTATGTAATATTCTGATAACACTCTTATAGCTAAAACATTGAATATGTCAATAAAACATTAACATCTCAGAAGAAAAATAACCAACTCATGAAACTGGTACAAATGGCCAAGTTATTAAAAGTTATGCAAATTTTTAACAATCAGAGAAATAGCAACAAAAGTTAAATCTCAGAGCTGAGGAATATGACAAGATCAGGTCTTGCCTGGCTGCGGTGCAAACCCAAGGTCAGCCTATGAAACAGTCAATTTTAAAGTGCAGCTGAAATTGCAGATCGGAAGCAGCATCAGTGAAACCAGGAGTTTAGAAAGAACAAAGCCAAGATAAAAAGTCACCAATGGAGAAATAAAAGAAAGGTCTGCAGAACTAAGATGAGGTGGGGTCTATTAAGAACTAAGCCAGCACTCTCAGTCACGCCAAGCTACCCATGCTGATCCAGGTCCCACCAGGGAAGTGCAGTCAAGAGCTCTGAGAACACCACAAGAGTCAGTTCACACTGCTGGAAACTCAAATAAGAGGCTGAACTCAGCATCCCCAGAGAGAAGAATGGCAAGCCACAATTACAGCACCAGAAAAGCACTTGAGGCTTGAAGCACTCACTGTCCTATCCTGCTCACTACTGAGGGGTAGGCAAAGAACGATGCTGGGAATAGAAGAGTGATATGGATTGCATTCTGGTGCAAGCCACAGACAGACAGCAGTACATCTGGGGAGATAGCAGGGGTGGAAGGGAGTCTGAAGTTGAAAAAGTCTCAGTCTTCGACCCCACCCTAGCCAGGTATGTGGCTGAACTGACTGCAGTACTGACCTGACAGGCAGAGCCATGGTAAATATGGGGAGTGGGTGGGGGAGCTGAGTACACAGCACATACACACACACACACACACACACACACACACACACACACACACACACACACACACACACACACGGCACTTTCTTCAGGGTGTGTTATCTTAATCTTCAATTCACTTTTTTGAAGATTTGTTTTATTTTTGTGTATGTGGGTAGAATGAATAGCTGGGGGAGCACCATGCTCATGAGTGCAGGCGCCTGCAGAAGCTACAGACACCAAGTCCCTGAAAATGCAGTCACCGGCAATGATGAGTTATTGGATTTGTGTGCTAGGAACCAAACTCCAGTCCCCTGAAAGAACAGTATGTGCTCTTAACTGCCCAGCCATCTCTCCAGCTCCCGATTTATTCTTTTTTGTTTGTTTGTTTTTTTTCATTTTTCATTTGCTTTTTAGTTTTTCTTCTCCCCTTTTTGTGTTTATGCTTTGATACTCTTTTTTTTTTTTTTCTTTTTCATTCTGAAGACCTCAGGCAGAAATTTTCTTTTTTTCCTTTTATTTATTCTTCTTTCATACAATATACCCTGACCATAGCCTCCCCTCATTCCATTCCTCCCAGTCCCTCTTGCAGACTTTGCTTCCTCCAAGTGTTCAGCTGGATTTGTAGCTTGCACATCACTGGAAAAACTTTTTATGCCTGTCCTTCCTTTCTGTACATCTAATATATACAATCACTTCTACTTTATTTCTTACATTGAACATTCCTTCTTCTTAAATCCCCTTCTCTCTTTCTCATTCCCTCCTCAGTTTTTTGCAAATATTGATACATTTAGCACTAAACAAACTATAAACCGCATTTCCCCAACAATGCCTTAACTCTGCAGTCCCTGAGCCTTGCAGGGACACTGTGACATGCAAGAGTAACTTCTGCACTTAGCAGTAGGGCTACTTTCAAACCATCATTGTTGCTGTTGGGACTCAGTAGTCTGTGGACCCCGCCTCTGATGGGTGGGACGCCTATGGCCACGTCATCACTATGTCAGGCTTTACCTGGCTGTTCAAGCTTTTACCTGGCTGTGCAGGGGACCCAGTTACGCATGCGCAAGCCCCTCTTTTAAAGCAAGCGCCTCACACCTCTCTCTAGCTCTCTCCCAGCTTTCGGTTGGCCACCAGCTACCCCCTTTCTCTCCCCTCTCTCAATAAACTCCGCGTGGGTGCTGAGTCTCGTGTTTGTGTTTCTTAGGTAATAGCAGCTGCAAAAGAACAACAGTTGCTACTGCAGTACAGGTTCTCAGAACACAAACCAAGGCAATGGCAGCTTACCAGGAAGACTCACATAAGATAAAACAAACAAGAGGGAAACAGTGGGGAAAACTAGGGAGTGACAAACTTAAGAACATATCTATCCCAACAGATGTAAAAATCATAGTGAAAGAACATAAAAAACAATGACACAGCAGTCTGCCATGACACCCCCAAAAGCTGATAGTTTCATAATACCAAAGAAACAAAGACAGTGAGATAGCTGAAATCAGAAAAGTCTTCAGAGTCTCACTTCTATAAAAGATCAATAACCATGAAGAGGATTCAAAAACAGAAATCAATTTCAGGAACTAGACAAGAAAGTTACCAGAGAGGATGAACTCATGAAAATTCAACAAGTAAATTAACATGCTGAAAAACAACCAAATAGAAATCCCAGCCATGCAAGAATCAATCAATTGAATAAACAAACAAACAAAACTCCCACAGATAAACACCAGGAACAGACAAGACCAAAAGAATGAATTCTAGAGATGGAAGACAAGACAGTACAACATGCAGACACATATGAAAGGAAAGGTTAGCAAACATGACCAGAACTTGTGAAAAGTCTAGGATACACTCAAAAGATGAAACCTAAGACTCCATTGACTAATAAGAAGGGAAATTCTTCTAGCCAAGAAATTCTTGTACATTACCTACAAAAGACATAGGCACCCAAACAGGAAAAGTATTCAAAACCAAATAGATATGACCAGAGAGTAACTTCTCTACAACACACAGAAGTCAAGGTAACAAATCTGTGAAACAAAGAATACTAACAGCTATCAGGCAAAACTCACAACTAACTCCCATACAGAGGCAGAAACTACACCTCTTCATCAGCAACCCTAAAAACCAGGGAATCATGGAATGATTTTTCACATCCCGGAAGTAAGTAATTGTAAGCACAAATACGTGACTCTAAAACACATATTGAGTTGCACTTACACATCATACCACATCAGAATCTAGACATGAAAGAGGTGAGTGAGTGTGTGTGTGTGTGTGTGTGTGTGTGTGTGTGTGTGTGTGTGTGTGTTTTCTTTATCTTCTGACAATGTTCAAACAGGCTCATCTCTGTGTGAGAGAAACTTCTTTACTTGGGTAAGATGTTCACCAACACATCTGGCTCTTTAGCCTGACAGCCAAATCCCAGCCAGTGTCTCTTAGGAATGCGTGCTACAGAGAACAATGGAGTTGTTTGGAAGCAGGTGAGTGTTTTACAGTCCGTTGACTTGCCACACAGAGGTGTTGTCCACCCAAAGGAGCCTTTCTGTGATTCCTTTACTACTGCTTCACTTCAGCGGGATCCTGCCTGAGGGCAGACTAGGACCTGTGATGGACACTGCACTCTCCAGTTCCAACCTTTATGTTTGGTGAGTACATTTTATAAGGACAAATTGTATAGTCTCAAAATCTTTAAAGCTTCCTCCAAATAATATGCTTCTGGTCAAACCTATAAAATTAGCATTTTCCCTTAAAGGAGGAACTAGAGGAAATTCAGTCAAACAGATAGGCCAAATATTTGTGTCAAGAGGAACAGATGTGACTATGGATTGTAATTATACACCAAGGGGGGTACCCCATTCTTTTCTAGTATGTTTGCTATCCCAACAAAGTTCCCCAGTGTCTTAAGATAGAGACAATGGAAAACAGCAAAAACTTTGAAACCAAAAAAAATTAAAGATAAAAAAATCTCACCCACTGTGAAATATTTAGACTGGATTATCAGACTCTGCCATGCAATGCTGCCTTCTGAGAGACACAGTGCCAAGGACACAGCAGGAAGCTATACAAAAACCTCAAGGGCCCAGATGAAGTAAGCTTTGAAACTGTGAAACCCAAGTTGAGGAACCTCATTCTGTCTAACCCAGAGAGTCCTATTGGGACATTATTACAAGATTTAAAAAAAGAAGAAAATTATCTACAAGTGCCCAAAGGCATGGAGGTTTCTCTGAATAAAGAAAGGCAGGTCAGGGAAGAGTCACAAACAATGTCCCTCCTTCCAGTAGTGCTAACTCTTGTCCTTGGGGGCACCTTGCAGGAGGCTTAGGAATCAGTGTCTAATGGCCTGAATGTCATTCCAGGCTCTACTACTTACTGACTGTGCAAATTTGGCCAAGTTAATTGCTGTCTCAAAGCTTTAGTTTTTCCTTTTTTAAAGTTTATTAGTGAGCATTTGTTGTACCAAACAGTAAGTAAGCATCATGATGACAATTTTGTTCAAATATATCATGTACTTTGACCATACTCATTTCTCATTACTCTCTCCTTCCCCTCCTTCCCAAAGACTGTTCTTCTAAACTGATTCTAACTTGTGTCAAGGTGACATAAAACTAGGCAGCACATCAGGCTAGCTGGAATATGAGCTCCCAGGCAATCCACTGTCTTCTCCTCCCATCTCACCCCATGAGTACTAGGGAAATAGATGTATACTATTACGTTCATCTTTGTACGTGGGTTCCAAAGATCAAAGCCAGGGTGTCAGGCTTGTGTGAAAAGCCTCTTTACCTGCTGAGCCATTTTGAGGGTTCTATGACAGTCCCCTTTGTATCTCTTTGTTGTACAACTTCTCCACTTCTCCTGGGTGGGGGACATGAATAAGCATCTATTGACCCCAGTTAAGACACTGATGACAAGCCACAGACACTGTTCTCTCAATGTCTGCATCAGTAAACCAATGTGTTTACTGGGGTTCCTTACCAGAGCATGGGTGGAGGTTTACAGAGCAGACTCACAAAAGGTGCATTCCTGGAGCTCCCCACATAATTTGCAGGCAGCTAGGCTGGTGGAATGGACAGTCCCTTCTAACAATCGTCACTGCTTATTTAACCTTGGGGGTGGGACTTGCTGATTTTGGTAAGTTTCTGGAGTTTTGCTTCTCTACTGCTTTGTACAACAAATGTCCACTAATAACCCTTAAAAAAAAAAAAAAGAAAGAAAGAAAGAAAGAAAAAGAAAAAGAAAAAAAAAAAGAAATCCCAAAGCTCTGAGATAGCAATTAACTTGGCCAAATTTGCCATAGTGAGTGTGAGTTTGATGAGATCTGTCATCACCTAGGGCCCTTGGGCATGCCTATGGGGTATTGATTATTCAGGTTAGGTTAGCCTCTGGACATGCCTGTGATCAACAGGGTTAATTAAGATCAACAGGGTTAATTAAGGTAGGATGACATACCTACCTTAGTCATGAGTAGTACCAGCCTATGGACTGGAGTTCTGGGATGAATAAAGGGACAGTGGTTCTCAACCTGTGGGTCATGATCCCTTTGGGGTATAAGGACCCTTTCACAGGGGTCACCTAAGATCATCAGAAATCACATATATTTACATTATGTTTCATAACAGCAGCAAAACTAGCAACAAAAACAATTGTATGCTTGGGGAGTCACCACAACCTGAGGAACTATATTAAAGGGTTGCAGCATTAGGAAGGTTAAGAACTACTGGAAAGGGAGAAAGTGACCCAAACGCCAGGATTCATTACTCTGCTTGCTGACTGTGCATGCAGTGTAGCCGGCTACCAGAAGCTCCTGCTGCCAAGACTTCCCACCACAACAGACTATATCCTTGAACTGTGTGCCAGAATTAGCCTTTCCTCTTGTATGTTGCTATTGTTTAACATTGTGCTGCATTGCCTTGTCTGGTATTGTATCACAGCAATAGGAAAAATAACTAATATATGTCCTGAATCTTAAGGAGTTTCCTTTCAGAAAGAAATGTTTTGATTTGGAGAAAATAGCTGCAAAATACTGCTCATCTGTCAAATTTTTCAATTTCTGTCTTTTTCTTTTACAGTTTGAAAGTTATGCTCTCTGGTAGAGAGTGGAAGATGAAACAGGGAGTTGGGTATGAACCACCTTGTATTTTCTCTTCTTCTGGAAACTTGGGTCCATTCTGCTGAATATTCAAATTACCCACATTCCCTCCCCCCATTGTTCTAATTGCCCTTTATATTATAATTCATATGCTCTTTAAGATTTAGCTTTACTTTGATTTTTTTATGTTTTCTTCAAAGGCTCCTGAATACTTTGTGCTCCCCTTATTTATAATTCTGGTTAGGATCTGAGTTCTCCATTTCTCTGTTCTCTAACTGGAGTCTAGAAGAGAAGCATAGAGGATGAAATGAGGCAAGGCAGGAGAGCAATACCGGCTGGTTTTATGTCAAGTTCACAGAAGCTAGTCATTAGGAAGAGGGAACATCACTTAAAAAGTACTCCCACCAAATTGCTCTGTGGACAAGACTTGTGAGGCATTTTCTTGATTTATGATTGATGTGGGAGGGCACGTCTAACTGCAATGGGTGCTACCCCTGGGCTGGTGGTCCTGGGTTCTATAAAAAAGAAGCAGGTTGAAAAAATCCATGGGGAGGAAGCCCAGTAAGCAGCACTCCTCCATGGTCTCTGCATCAGTTCCTGCATCCAGATTCCCACCTTGTTTGAATTCCTGTCCCGACTTCTCTCAGTGATGGATTGTGCTGTGGAACTGTAAGCTTAAACAAACCTCTTCCTCCTGAGGCTGCCTTTGGTTGTGGAGTTTCTTCACAGTGATAGGAGTATGCAGCACAGCAGAAATAAGGGGAGCCCTGTCTGAAAAATGAGGTCACACACACACACACACACACACACACACACACACACACACACATACACACACACACACACACACACACACACACACATACACACACACACACCACAATAGAAAAGATTTAAAAATATTCTAAATGCTTTACATATTAATTCAATCTTCACAAAAGTCTCATGTAGGAGTAGATGCAATGACCATCCCCAAATTAAAGATAAAGAAACTAAAATACAGGGAAGTTAGCTTACTTGCCTGAGAAGGCAAAAGAAGAAAGGTGGTCCACAAATCCAAGTGGATTACCCCAAAGTCTTCAATCTTAACCACTACACTTGTGTTAACTCTCAATGCTGTCTGTGACCCTCATCACAAGACTGAGTTTGGCATCACTGACCCATTTCAGAGAGGAAGACATTGAAAAGTGAAGACCTAGGGAAACTTCCTAAAACCCACAGTCTAGCAAAACTCAAACAGGTTCATTTCGTACCAAGTTATGTTCTCTTACCTCTTTGCTATTCAACACAAAGTCATAGGCAATTGGTATATCATCAGCTGAAAAATAGTTCAACGTAAGACCTAAAGGTAGAGCTCCTATGTAATGTAAATAAGGCCTGGGGCTCAATTCAAGAACCAGAAGACCATGTGTAAAGATTGTAAAGATTTGATTTAGAACAGCATTCTACTGTTATACCACAAGTTTTCATCCTTGATCTTGGCCCACTCATAGTAATCTGACATAATTCATATGAATTATCTTCATCAAGCACAAAATAGTGCATGGTTGAGAATGGCAACCAAGATGTATTATCATGAGTTACAAATACAAAAGCATTTCAACAAATCCAAAAGATGGATTAAAGCAGCCAAAGTGAAATGTGTGTGTGCGTGCGTGTGTGTGTGTGTGTGTGTGTGTGTGTGTGTGTGTGTGTGTGTGTGTATGCATATACATTTGCAAAAATTAGTTGCAACATATGGGAAAAGGACCCCACAAATTGACAGCACTTTCTATATAGCTATGCAAACTGGCTCAAGGAAAAGGACATTTTTCTGGAAAGGGAATCTCATAGAATGGTTTTGCAAAAAATACAGTTGTGTCTCATAGGAGAAAAGAAACTATTAACTGGATATTCTTTCTGAACCTACTTCCTTGAATGTATACTAAGCTGTCATCTTGAGAAACCAGACTCAACCCAATATCTGAGCTGTCATTTACATATAAATCTGGTTCAGACCCACAGGGTTTTTATAGCTCTACTGACAGACACCAGCACAGTCTAGCCACTGACTCTACAGCTCAGTCCAAATTGATGATCTTAATGTCTACCTGGATTCAATCAACTAATACCATGGATAATAGGCATGTATTCTCTCTTAAGAGGCACTTCTAATGGATGAGATATGGGATGGAAAGGAATCTCACAAGCAGAAAATTACTTTAAGATGGAAGTAATTAACCACTGAGGCTAAATCACTGACTCATGAACTATAATCACATTTGAGTGAAAATAGAAGAACTCTAACAGGAAAGTAACATTTGAAATACATTTGAAGGAATATTGATAAACTGTAATAAGACCAACGAAAAAGAGCTGAAATAATATGTGGAGAAATAAGAGTATTACATGAAAAAAGCAAAGGTGTTTATTGTGATATTCTTAGAAAAAAAGGTACATACCCTTGGATCTTTGAGAGACATAGGGTGGAAGACATTTGCTCTACTTGATGGAGCACAGCTGGCTGAAATAAAAAGAAAATCATTGGGGCATCTATTCTCCCAGCTGTCCCCACTCCTGAAAATCCTAGTTGGGTAGTGCTGTCTGGTTCTGTATCTTCCTTTTTCTAGCCAAGCATTTTACCTGTTTAGTAAGTAGCTGTTGAGCTTGCTGCCAGATGGTAATGTGAATGTTATATTTAAAAGACAGTGGATGGTTCCCTCCACAAGTAACCCCATTAACACTGTGATGAGTACATGTTCAATTCTGTGGTCTCTGATGAACTTGGAATGAAATTGCAATTAAAAAAGAGTCCTTAGATAAACAAATGTTTATTCCAAAATTCTCTAACAGAGACATTTGCAAACTTTAACTATAGTACTAATGGCAAAGACCCAGCAAGTTTTACTGGCTGCTTTGTGGTTTCAACTAAGATGTAAATTGAAGAATTTCTAGATACGAGAACATGATGAGTACAAGGAAATTTTCTCTTAATTCTGAGGCTGGAAGAAGGGAACCTCAAGTTTCTAGTCTAGAATGCCCTCCAGAAAAATTGCATTAAAATGTATAGACATGCTGCAATAAAGGTGATTATGTCTTTGGGAACAGAGTAAGTGCCAAAGATTAAGGAACAAAGCCTAAGTCCTAGGGAAGAATTTCTACAGCTCTGGTTACTTAATAGAGGTTATGATAATCATGCAGAAGGAATTACTTCCTTGCAACACCCACCTTAGAAATGAAGAACAGACAAGTTGATGTCAGGATAAACACAAAGGAAAATCAAAGTACTGTGCCCAGAATCTCCATTGGTTGTTTGCTAGGTTTACAGTACCAGACATAAATTCCCTTCTATTGAGTGTGCCTTAAGTCCAATTAAACATTATTGGTTACTCCCAAGATATAAATGCCACTATGGTAATATTGGAGATACCTTGCCAAGCTAGTCATTGTTGGGGTTGTAAACTACTGCTTCCCCCACCCCCTTGAAAACTTATGAAACCCTTTTTGATAATATGAGAGTTAGTCCTTTGAGAAAAGGCGTCTTGATCTTCCTGCTCAAATCCTCCAAGTCCTGTGTGTAAAGTGTGTGATATCATCTAAAATCCAGCCTTGCCTTTGAGTTCTTAGAGGGAAACAAAGACAACGGCAAAAGTCTATATTATTTTGGGAGTCTATTGGAACTCCCTGACCAACAACTTGAAGGAAGATTTGCCATGCCTGGAAGTGGAATTTTTGTTAGTCTATGTTGACCAGTTTTCTTACAAATGCAAGACCAACCTGCCCAAGGGTGGCACCCCCTACCCAGCAGCCTAAGCCTTCCTTTAGGAACAAAAGAGTTGTCCACAGACAACCCCACAGGCCAATATGAAACAGGCAATTCCTTAAGTAGGATTCCCAATTCCCAGATGTGTAAAGTTTACAACCAAGATTTGTGATCACAAGTCCACTCACTGTCAACTTGACATACAAACACATCACTGTTAAACCATAACTGTTCCTTTATGTTTGTCTCCCAAGATCTCACATTAATATAATAATATTAAAATGTACAGCCTTACAAGTTCCAGTCTTTTAAAATTACAAGGCTTTAAGTCTCTTTAAAATATCCTAAGTCTCTGAATTACGGAGGCCCCATAAAGTCAAGAATAAATTACATATTTTTTGTTTTATTCCAAGAGGGAAGAACCTAAGACACTTAAAATCAGATCAAGGAAAAAAATATATTGTGTGAATGACTCAATTATTCATCATTTGTGCACTGGTCATTCACTGGGCTCCAGACTCTGCCATGCACAGTACACATAAGCAAGGCCAGGAGCCAGAGGACAGAAGCACACTGTGGATGAAGGTTGTTTACTCTCTTGTTCACTCCAGCTTGGGCTCAGGGCCACCTGCCCAGGAGTGGCACATCCCACAATGGGATAGGCTCTCCCCCATCAAGTGGCAATCAGTAAGATACTCCACAGGCCAATCTGATAGTGATGATTCCTCAATTGTGTTTCCCTCCTCCCGGGTAAGTTAAGTTGACAACCAAGATTAGCTATCACAATCAGTTTCCTATCTTTCTGAGTTTTCAAAAGAAATTAAAATATTTGGTAATGCCTCCCAAGTGGTTCAAGTGTACCAAAGAAATTACTAATTTTTTTCTTCCTTTTGGTCTCCATCCTTTGCTTCATACAGACATACTGCTCTTTGGACTTGGTGCATAATACATCAAGGGTGATTAGCATCTTTCTTCCATGCTGATATTTTTGCATCTTGAATCTTAGATCTCATTTCTTGAAGATGCATAGAAGAAAAGGGAAGGGATGGAATAAGGGATAGGAAAGAGAACACTGTAATGACACCACTTAAACAAAGGGGAAAACAAAGGAGTGAATGGCTTTACCTCCCCAGCAATACTGAGGCGATTCTGTATGGCTCTTGAGAAGGTCATATGAGGGTCAAATACCACAGTACCCAGTGGTGGTCAGCTCCATTGAACACTGTTAAACTGGCTTTCCCTGCTGACAGCTTTGTGCCCTTCACTTCTCACTCCTCCACTATCAGAGTATGATGAATGCAAATTCCAAGTATGCAAATCTTTGTCTCAGATAACGTCCAGGCTAAAACATGCATTTCTTCCCTGTGAATAGACAGGAGACTACAGAGGAAAATGCTCACCCCAGGAAGTGCTTTATCCCCTTCAAAACCCTATGTGTTCTGGCCTATGCATCCTTCCTTTTAACAGAACATGTACCTGGATATCTATTTTTAAGAATTATTGGACACATCAGAATCATTATCCTAAGAGTTTAGGAGTGCCCAGTGTAAAGAATCCATTGAAGTACCAGAGAAAGACCAGGAAAACTCTTCTCCTAAGAAATGCTTTATCAGGGGAGAGGTCCATTAGTCCATCCTGAAGGTAAACACACACATCATCTAATTAGTCATCAGGTGAAAATCTAGAGAAAACACAAGCATGAACAAAACCTTGCCCAAAGAATCAACAAGATCACTGAGAGGTAAGCTGATTGGTCTCCGCTTTCTCTGCAGGCTCAGTGTTTGCTGCAAGGAAAAGATAATCACAGAAAGAGCACTGGGTAGCTGGGTATAAAGATACGGAGGCCAGCAAATCCCTCATAGCAATCTGTTTGAGGATGGAGTGAAGGAGCCACTGGGATGTCTAAATGAGAAATTGATTTAGAATTAGAAATACGACTTTATAATAAATATAACTACAAAACATTATGTGACCAAATGTCTGCTTACAATCAAAATAGAGTAGCATGAGCCAGATTTACCATTCACTTAAAGGAATTATCTGAGACAGTTACCTGGAACAACAGTGTTCAAGAGGCTGCACAGAAAGCAATGAATAACAGTGATCAGTTGGAGAGGGAAAACAGTGCGGCAATCCCTAATATACCCCCACTTATTGTTTATTAAAGGTCTCTAAATAGAAACTACAAAACTCTAAAGCAAAAAGTCCTGGTTAAATTACACATTTTTTAAAACTGTCTTTAAAAACACAGAATTTTGAAGATATCCGAGGTAGGGAAGATGGCGGAGCAGAGCAATGTGCAGCAGAGATGCAGCAGCAGTGGAAGGTTTGGGGGTGCAGCTGTGGTGGACAAAGGAGCATGTCTCAGTGGAGCAGAGCGGGTCCTCAGGCCACCACCACGCCCACCTTGCCCTGCCACTACCGACCAGGACGGTGCTGCCATTCAGCTTGCAGGCCTGGCCCAAGTCATGAAGCCACCTCTGCTGCTGCCACTGCAGGCCCTGCAGTGAGGAGGAGACTGCTGGCCTAGGCGCTGCCCTTGGGCTGCAAATGCAATGGATGCACACAGGGTACTAGCAGGGCAGCCTGGATCTCACGCAGGCAGTGTTCCAGTAGGTGCCACCCAACCTCATGATCACGACACTAAGCAGCAACAAGATGAAGAATGGCCATTTTCTGGGTTAAGTTTTCTTGGAAGACTTCCTTGATCCATGCTGCCACCAGAAATCATGTTGGTGTCAATGTGCTGCCACCAGAAATCATGTTGGTGTTAGTGATTCGTGCTGCCAGTGGAGATCATGTTGATGTCTATGATCTGAGCTAACACTGGAAACCAGGTTGGTGTCTGTGATTCTGCCTCCAGCAGCTACGGGCAGATGGGCAGGGAGGCATCTTTTGCAGTAGTATCTATGACTGCAGACCCATAACTCAGAATGAGAGATTGAAAGCTGCTGTGCTGACCTCTTTGACCTTCCTACCCACCCCACCCCCTAAAAAGAAACAGTCCAGACAGGAAGCTATTGAAGAGAATCCTTAAAAACTGTGATAAAGATCCTCAAGTGTAGCTCTTCATCGTTGATGGCTTTTGGCAGGTGAAGGGACTACTCAGTTTTCTTTAAGGGGCTGGCCGCTGGGAATTTGGCCAGGCTCCAATGAATATGTAGGCAACAGAAATTGGACTTGGCTGTTTTTTGTTTAGGGTATTTTGGGGGGCAAGGGGTGAAAGGGTGGAAGGATAGACCTGGGAGGAATGGGAGGTGAATGTGATTGGGATACATTTTACAGACTTCCCAAATAATTAATAAAAACACACAATATTGAGGGAAAACAGAATTTCTAGATTGTAATGGAACAAGACAATGCAGTGGGTCCTCATCTTGTGTTCTTGCTGAGGTAGGTCATTCCCGGTTTAACTAGAATTTGATCTCCTTGATGGAGAATCCTATGGAAAGTTACCCAACTCTATTCTAGGACCCAAAGGTCAGGATGACCTAGCTAATTTAGCTTAGCCTTTGTTAAAACTGTGTTATAGGGACCCTCCTTCAGCTAAACATTCATCTTAGCTCCCTGTTTGTGTGGAACCCCCTGTGGCTTCCTCTAACCACTTACCTTAATCTCTGTGAAAACTGCTTGCTTCACACTGCTTACTCTGCAAAGCCCCCAACCCCATCTCCCTGCAGCTGCTGAGCAAGAAGCCTGGATGAGGTCCCTGCCCTTAAAATCTCACGTTCTGGACACTTGGGGCCACACCTAGGTCCAAGAACACTTGGGTGTGGTTCCAGGCAGCTGCAATAAAAACACAATTGGCTACACACTGTGTCTGAGTGGTTATCACTGATGAGCTGCCTCATCAAGAAGGGGGAATTGAGAGCCAATGGGTTATGTGACTTAAGAAAACAGAACTGGAAGAGGCCAATGAAGCCACAGTTTGTAAGACCAAATATCTTAGGGTTTCTATATCTGGTGTAACACCAGAATCCAAAGAAAGTTGGAGGAAAGGGGGGGGTTATTTCCACCTACTCCTTAAAATTCACCATCCGGGGAAATCAGGACATGACATCAAGGGGGGAACTGACGAAAGAAGGAATAATGCTTTGTGGGAGTCAGAGCAATCCTGTGTCCTTGTTCAGAAATGGGCTTGGCAAGGCCAGTCTAGGGCTGGAGCCAGAGCTGGACCAATGGAAAGTTTCTAAGTTCTTCACCTTTGTTAGCTTCAGAACTAGGTTGTATGGAGTCCCCTCACCCCCGGTGACTCAGCCACACTTTCCCCACCTCTATGTGCACATGCCCCTGTCCACCTCATGTGAATCCCCATACTGCTGGCTTAACCTGCTACTGTCTCTGGTTCCAACTCAGAGGCTATCTCAGAGGCTACCATGGAAAATAAGGATGGGGGAAACAGATAGGCTGAACAGATGTTTATGCAGGGAGAAATCACTTACAACAGGGACAGATGATTGCCAGGAGGTTCCAGTCCCAAGGATGCCTTTGGATGCCCTCTGTCTCTGTCCAGGAAGCAAGAGCAGCTCCCAGGCACCCTATCCAAGACCTAGTTCTCCCAGGTCAGGTCCACACTTGTCCCCACCCCCAATGGGCGTGGTCAGTGTATCAGGTGCGGACAGAGTGAATATCTCACTATAAGAGGCAACCATTTTCTATCTTTGTTTAATAAATCTCTTGAGAGACCTTGTTCAGTGTGACTGTGGTAGCTCTCTCACTCCAGAGCAGCCTGGGCACCCCTTGAACCAGGACCTCCTCAAAGAGTCAAGTTGCAGTTTCTGGGGACCCTACTCTTCTCCTTCAGTTATGGTTAACGGTTCTTAGGCAGCTATGTCTGAGTTATCCTGTGGTCATCTTTCCAACATTGTCTGACTTAGCTCTCTTCTGGCCTTGCCAGTTTTTCTCCTTCAAATAGTGTATATAATGCTATACTTTTTAGGAAGCTTGTTTTGCATAAATCATCACTGTAAGCCCCAAGAGCCACACGAGTGGTCAGTTTCCTCCCCTGAGGACCTCCAACTGCCAGGTTCTACTCACAGAACACTCTTAACTGCCCCACCTGCTGGACCCAGTCCCCCACCCTACATGGTGAAAAGCCCAATCTCTGGGTGTGAAATCCTACCAATCCACATGGAAAGCTTCACACTGAAAAGTTCCACCCCCATCCCCAAGAAACTGTGTAAACACTGTACCTCGTTCAGTTCTTGTTGTTTCTCACCCAAGCAGAGGAAGCCAGCCTCCTCATTCTTTCCCCTCCCAATAAATCTCTTGTGTGATGTTTGTTGTGTGGTGTGACTTTGTGGTATTCCTTGACTCCTGACTGCCAGGATATCTTTCTATCCAAGCTATAATACCTATAATCAGTTTTAGGAAGACCTCCTGGTCCCAGCTATTGCTTTTGTCTTCTCTGTTTCTCATTTGTGATCTTCCCACTCAACCCCCACATCATCTAGGACCCTTCTTCCTCCTGGTTTGGGAAAGCATATTGGTTTGCTCCTGATGCCTTGCTCATCCTACTTTCCTACAGCACTAGGATCACCATGGGGAGGTGGCATCACTCACAATGGACTGGGCCTTCCCACATCAATCTCTAATTACAAAAATGCCTTACAGGCTTGCCTACAGCTCAGTCTTACAGAGGCATTTTTTCAACTGAGGTTCTCCTCTCAAATAACTTTAGTGTGTGTTGAAGTAACATAAAAGCCAGCCAGCACACCAAATATGCAAGAGGAAATAAGTACATAGAAGGAGAAGAAGGAGGAGGAAGAGGAGAAGGAGGAGGAGGAGGAGGAGGAGGAGGAGGAGGAGGAGGAAGAGAAGGAGGAGAAGAAGAAAACTCCAAAGAAGATACCCACAAATATTTAATAAAATTCTTATTTATATAAAGTATGTAAATCATCTCCAGGGTTAGGAAAAGAGATATCCAAAAGACTAGGGATAGCAGGGCCCCCTTTGAGTATATCCAGAATTCAGGAAGGAGACTATTGCTGAACCACTTGCTCCTTAATTCTTTAATTCGTTCATTGCTCCAGCTGTAGCCTCTTATCACTGTTGACCAGTTTTAAAGGATCTTTTGTATAGATATTTTAAAAAGCCCTGTTGGATTTAGATAATGAAGATAAAAGTAAATGTTGTCCCCATGGCATGGCACAGTAGCTACAGATAAGGCTCCCCACAACCACATCAATAACACAACCATGTTAAAAATTAGTTTTAATTTCTCATTCCTGAATTCACTTACATGTATTCTCAAGTTATGATAAATTTAAGCCTGGAAGAATGTGATTAAAGTGATGGGAAGCCTATCAATGAAAATAACTACTATTTCACTTGCACTATCTGTTGTAACATTTTAAATAGTTTCATCATGTTTCTCCTCATTCTTCATCTTCTAAGACACTCTGGTACCAATTTTTAGAATGTGATGGATATCCCTATACCCTGTTTGTTGTTGTGTTTTAAAATTTTCAAATAAAATGTCATTAATGGCTTTCTAAGAGGATTCAAATGCCATCTCCACATGGATGGTTCCATACACTGTGGTTCCTGCTGACCTCCCTTTTAAAATAACCAGATTTCCTAGATTCCCTTACACTGAAGGGCAGATCTGTAATTGTCTAACTTTTGGAAGATCAGGCACATAAAGAATAGGCTGAGTAGGACTGTTCCTTTTCTTGATTTGGAGGCAGTGGAGACTTCATGCTCTTGGGTTGGCAGCAGTAACAGCTTCTTGAGTAGGTGAGATATAAAGGCTTCCTGTTTGGCCATTTTGGCTGTATGTCCTATAGTGGCACTTGAGGGCAGCTGCTCCTGAGAAAGGGAAGCAATCCCCTTCCTAAGCTTGCTTATGGTTAGTTCTGGCCATCACTGCTGGGGGTCAGCCTAGAGTCTGTTTCTCTGTCTTATCATCTGTGGCCATCTAGCACCCCTCTTCAAATCTCTGCCAGCTTAGGCTAGGTAAAGTGACCTTTTTCTTTCTTGTCACTTAGCACTCGGATGTCTCAATGCTGTGCTCTGAGGCCCAGCATGCCTTTATTTTTTTATACTTTAAACCGAGTATCAGGCCAGTTAACATTTCATCGCAGCACAGTCAGCTTGCAAGTACTCATTTCTAGCATTTCATGATGCCTCCTGGATTTCTTAGCAGAAAACTGTGTAGAAAAATAAATCCAGTTTTGATAATAGACCCTAGACACATGGTGGGATGAAAACATTGTAGATGGCACAAGTCAGATCCACAGGCACAAAGCTCCAGAGAGAAAAGCATCTTTGGATGTTACAAGCAGAGGATAGCTGAGGATGCTTTCCCAAAGTGTCTTCTCAGTGTCTATAAACATTCCCACCATGTTTTATTCTACCTCTGATAGCAAGTGAATGACCTTCACTGAAAAGACCACCGAAGTTCAGTTTTAGTTAAGGAGTATTTCTCTCACTTGGGAGGAGTAGAGAGGCATTCAGATACTGAGCTTGGAGCTTATATTATGCCATCTTAGTTTATGTCAAGTTTGTTTCCAGTTAATTGGCCAATATTTACTCTTTTGAACAATTGTTCTGCATTTACTTATTTAGCATGTGTGTGTGTGTGTGTGTGTGTGTGTGTGTGTGTGTGTGTGTGTGTGCTTCAGCCTTTGTTATTGTCTCTTCTGCAGTCACAGCTGGCTGCTGTGCAAGCATTGTTCAACAGCACTTGTTGGTTGTTTTGAATGATATATAATGTTTTAACACACCACTGCATGTGTTTCCAGTAGATACATAGGGCATTAAAGGCATTAAGATCAATTTGAAATAGTTGCTGACAAAGCCATCATTTAAAGACTGAAATAAAATCCTGTGCTTAAGCGAACCTTGATTTCAAGATAGTTTCCCAAACAGCCAAAAGTCTGAAACACAAGTGGCAGAAAATACAAAACATTTTTTTGCTGTTTTTAATAACAAGACACAGGCACAATCACATTAAAACCAAAGAACAGGTTAGAACACTGAGCTGTTTGCTGGTCTTAGGGAAGAGCAATAAAAGTGAGATAGAAAGCATTTGGAGAGCTGGATTTTACAAGAAAGTCTGTTAGATTTGAACTAGGCTGTTTAGGCCTCCCTGCCTGCCTCCCTCTTTTCCTCCCTCCATCCCAGCCTCCCTTCCTCAAAAGTAAACCTTTAAAGTGGATCTGTTCCAATAGCTTTCCTTAGGGAAATAACTAGATGAAGTAAACAAGCCCCTGCCAAGCTCACCCATGGACTCTACCATTAATGACTTGGAAACCAAGCTGTTCTCACCTGGCACTCTAACTTTTGGAGACTTCCTTCCTTTAGTATGTTACTAGGGATGCAAGATTTTTCTTAGGCCTGAGAAAAATTCCAGGGCCCTCAGAGTAAATCTCCACTCTTTAAGGAGCTCTCACTAGAGAACCAAAAGCACACCTAAATATGAGATTTCACACCCCCCCCCACTGATTTTCCGCTGAAAACACCCAAGATGGCCTCCCACTTTGAAAATGGTGGCTGCATTGAAATGGGTTTCTAACCCATTTTCTCAATCTACCAACACTCTCTTCCAATTTGTTTTGGTAAAAGTTGCAGGTAGTAGGACCTGCAGGCATCAATAACAAGCCTGCTTTGGTTCCTTCCCACCTAGCCCCCTCCAAAAAAAAACAAACAAACAAAAAAAAAAAAAAACAAAACAAAACAAAACCTAAATGCTCCTTAACTTGCTTTTGAGCCTGGCTTTCAAATTCCCACATTAGCCTGGGAAAAGGAATATTAGCAACATATTCATGCCACGCCTGCACAGCCTGGGACCGTGATTGGCTGAGGGTGTTGAGATTAAATACACTTAACAGACCACCATGAGAAGTGAAGAAGCTGCTCCCACTGTTTATTGCAGAGAGTAATGGGCTTATATACCCAAGCCAGGGGATGGGCTAAGCATAGGAGGAAGTCATGTACCACCCACACCTGGGGTCAAGTGTGGGCACTGCACACTGGAAAGTTCTGAAAACAACCTTGTTTGCTCAACCTTGTTTGCATGGAAGATCTATAGCTGGGTGGGGAGAAGAGAGCTGTAAGGGACAAGTACTTAAATTTCCCAACAATTCAGATACTAGAATACATTAGTGGCAATAATAATAATATTTCTTAGTAACTATATCAAAGCAAAAATTATCTCCTCACAACATTGTCAAATCACATACTTTTTAAATGAACTAAAGCAAAAGTACCTCTGCATTCAGATTAATCCTGAAATTAATCTTTTAATTTTACTCTAAGTTTGTCTGGCAAAACCACTTCAGATTTCCTTTTTCAACATTTAATAAAAATATTTTTAGCTATCGTTAGATTGTCTTTCCTAAATTTTGTAGTCAGATTACTTTCTCAACCAGAGTTCCCATTTAAGAGTACCAGACCCATCATTTGGGGAAGGACCTAGGCCCTTCCCCAAATATTTAGGCTGAGAGAGTATTTCTCCATGGGGGAATGGGCTCCCAAAGTCCATTTGACCACTAGGGCTAAATACTGGTTCCAGGGCTAAATACTGGTTCCACTGCAGGAGGACCCACTAGGATTCCCAGGCCTCCTAACTGTCACCCACATTCAATGGGCCTGGTTTGTTCCTATGCTGCTTCCCCAGCTGTCTGGCTGGGGTCCATGAGCTCCCACTTGCTCAAGTAGCTATTTCTGTGGGTTTCCCCAGCATGGTCTTGACCTCTTTGCTCATCATTCCTCTTTCTCTGCAACTGGATTCCAGGAGTTCTGCTCAGTGCTTAACTGTGGATCTCTGCCTCTGCTTCCATCAGGTACTGGATGAAGGCTCTATGATGGCATTTAAGGTAGTCATCATGACAGACTTTGATGATCCCCATGGAAAGCTTCACTCTCCCTGGGGAGTGGAAGGGGGGGGGGAGTCAGTGGAGGCATGGGAGGATGGGAGGGAGAGGGAACTGGGATTGATATGTAAAATAGTTTCAACTTTAAATAAAAAATATTTTTAAAAAGACAAAAAAAGAAAAGCAGCAGACCCAAATCATGTTAAAAGCTTAAATTTAACATTTCAA
This sequence comes from Cricetiscus sungorus, assembly GCA_030556225.1. Classification (NCBI taxonomy): domain Eukaryota; kingdom Metazoa; phylum Chordata; class Mammalia; order Rodentia; family Cricetidae; genus Cricetiscus; species Cricetiscus sungorus. The sequence goes on from JANBXA010000741.1 coordinate 986,461, forward strand.
TTAATTTTAGATAAAATTGCCTGAGGTAAAGAAAGCAGAGTGCTCCTTTTTCTTTTTTAATTTAAAATTTCAGAACCTTTGAGTTTTAACTTTTAAAAAATAAACACAGCCACCCAACTCTCAGAATCTTTCTCCACCAGGGACCCAAAGTTGTCACATTAGACTGGGGATTAGTTATAAGGGATTTTCATTCTCTTTCCTGACTTCTATCCAGGTCTCTCCAGACTTAACTCCAGTCTTGCTTCAGTCAACCAGCCTGAGCCCCTCCTCCAGCCCACCTCTATCCCCCTTGCCTAACTGCAGGCCCAAGGTCCCTGTAGTGATTCCTGGCAACTTCTTTCAGCCTTTGCTTCTATCCCATCTCCAGCCCTTTGTGATTCCCCAACAATCTGCAGAATTTCTCTCTACCAGGGACTCCGCGGTCACTACACATTGCTAGGACCCAGATTGGGCAACAGCAATCAAAGAAATGGAGGAGGAAAAAATAGTAATCAATTTCAGCCAGCTAAAATCTTTGTGACCTAGAGCAAAGACCTACCTGTAAGAGATGTTATGGGAATAACCAACTGAACGAAAATGAGGACATGACCATTCCATGGTATGGTTGATGAGAAGGGCTTTACTATTGAGATGAGGGAGAGTCCAGCCAGAGGCATCAACAGAGGTCTGGACTGAACCAGGCCACGAGAGGCGAGAGGGAGAGAAAAGGAGATGACAAGCAAACGAGAAGAGGAGCTGAGGACCAAGAGGCCAAGAGAGCACCCAGTCCAAATGTCTAGATTGTCACATAGGAGTCAGAATCTAGAGGAAGGCAAGTGAAGCTTAGCCCGGGCTGGGAAGTTTAGGGCAGGGGCAGGTGAGAAGGGCTGGAAGGAGACACAGATACTGAATGAGACTTGTCCCAAGATTCCTTGGAACCAACACCAACCATTCTTTAAATTATTATTGTTGGAACGAGGGGCCACTCCCTGAGATGGCTGACATTGCTAAAGTGGACCAAGGACCTCAGGGAAAATAGGTCATGGGCCCAAGGGAAAATTTGTTACATAATTCTGCTACATGAACAGAGCAATAAAATGACTCTTAAGGACATCGAACAGAACATCGTTAGAACCTCATCAGAGAAGCAATTATTTCTTTTAACAGTTGTTATTTCCTCAGCAGTCAAACAATTTAAAGACAATACAATAGCATTCTATTGGCCAACAGTGCTCTATTCATTAGCCAATAAGAGAAACATATTTACAGAATAATATTTCCTATCAGGGGGCTCTAATGAGAACTAGGTTAGAAACCATTTATATTGTGTTGTGTAAATAAATATAACCACACTAATGGTGTCCCAAGAATTTATTTGGAGGTAAATTCAAATTTAATAGACAAATTTGTTTGGCAAAGGAAGTCTCAACACAGGATAGCATTCAGACTATCCTAAATGGCACAGTTACTGCCCAATTATTCACATCCATGACTGTGTGAGAGAGAGACAAGTAGAGAAGACAGCTATGTAAAATGTGCCATTTGGTAAGTTCAAGAGTAAGTTCAAAGTTGCAGCAAAGGAGGCTGAGAAATCAGTTAATTTTAAAACAACCAGCCTAATTAAAGAGAACTCTCACCTTACAAGTACCAAGCACACTCTGTACTAGGACAACAGGCAATGCACCCTGCAGACAAGACCCTACTCATAAAGCCTCCAGTTCATTTGAGAGGAGAAACCTTGAACCGATGCAAGGGAGGTTTGTTCTGGGGCTCCATACATTCGCTGGGGCCCCCGTGTGTGGCAGGTCAGAGTGCCCACTGCGAGGCCCTGAAAGGCCACTACATTGTGCTGTGAAGGTGATGTCTAAGTTTTGGTAGAAAGCCAGAATGTTAGAGATGCCTAGACAGTGGCTGGCTGTTTGTCAAGGAAAGCATTAGGCACAGACAGATTTTTCCCAAGAGAGGCTACGTTTACAGCAGGTTGAAGGACTGTCCAAGGCTGTTGGAAATGAAACCAGATGATTCTATCACAAGCCCCAGATGTTAGACACAAAGCTACAAGGTTTGATAATTGCCCTGCTGGTTCTGGTCCTGCTTTGATCTAATCTTTCCTTGTTATTCTTCTAGTCCACCCTTTTGGAATAGGGGTGCCTACAAAGTGCTGCTGTGGAATAATCCTTCTGTACACTGTGAGAATATATATTAATTAATAAAAAGCTGACAGGCCAGTAGTCAGGCAGGAAGTATAGGTGGGACAGCCAGACACAAAGGATTCTGGGAGGAGGAAGGGTGGAGTCAGAGGGACATCTAGAAAGCAGGACATGTAGAAAATGAGGTAACAAGCCATGAGGCACATAACAAAGCATAGATAAGAAATATGGGTCAATTTATGTGTAAGAGTTAGCTAGTAACAAGCCTGAGCTATCAGCTGAGCATTTATAAATAATATTAAGCCTCCATGAGGCAATTTAGAAGCAGCTCCTGGGACAGGAAAACACTGCCTACAAACTACCACCATGTATTAGAAGTTTGCCATTTGTTCTGCTTCTTGCTGTTGTTTTAGTTTGAGTGTTTTGTTTTGACTTTATAGAAGCACACAAATAGGAGCTTGCCTTGAGGTTCAGAAAAGGTCTTGGACATTGTCAAACAGTGTTGAGACTGCTAGAGACTATGGTGACTTTTAGGGGTATACCAAATGTATTTCCCACTGTGAGACCAAGATGAAAATTTAGAAGCCAGGGACAGAATGTTATGATTTAAAGTGGTAAGCTTAGGTGTTATATTCAAACGAAGTGACAATGGCTATTCTTCATTGTCAGCTTCACTGGATTTAAATCTCTATGGAGTTCCAGATGTGTCTGTGAGGGTTCATTTGTTCCTGGATGAATGTGAGTGAGACCACTCCATGAGCTGGGGTTCTGCTCTGATTAAGAAAGGAAAGTGAGCTGAGCCCTCATCCCTCTGTTTCTGAGCAGCTGCACACCTCTACCACTGGGCCTTCTCTGCCAGGATGGCCTGTATCCTACTGCATCCTCCAAATATGATCCAAATAAACCCTCCCTTCCTTAAATTGCCCAGAAATTTTATAACAGCAAAGAGAAAAGCACTTAGTACAGCAGGGCAAAATGATTACTAAAGTTATAATTAAGACACAGTAGAAGATGAAGCTGTCCTAGAATGTACATCTGAGAAATTACAAATTTACCAACTACATCTCTATTCACTGGGTCAGCTATATTCAAGCTTGCTCTGCACAGATAGCAAATAACTATCTCATGAATCACACACACAAACAGGCCAACCAAGGATTATGCATTATTTTAAGACCAGGAAACCAAAATATCACAACTGAAAACCAGTGACCTGCATACTTACTAAAAGAAGACATTGAGTTGGTACAGAATTTGGTTTAACCTCAAATATGGGAATTCATTACAAGGGGCAGCAAAGCAGTGCCATATTCACTGTTAAGGAGCCCTGCCGGCAGTGAGTGCATTACAATGAAGGCAGTAACTGGCAAACAACAACTTCAAATAGCCACATAAACAACATTGAGAAACAGTAAACACATAAGATAACTCATTTGGACACATTTATATGCAGCATGTATGGGATTGAAAATAGCATGCCCAAGTTAAAGTGAAAACATTACTATGTAAATGCCACAACTAAGTCACATTTGATAGTGAATACTGGCGTTGCAATTTGGTCTCCCTTAAGGGCACTGAAAGGACTTAAACTGCAAGTTGCATTCCTAATCAATGTCCTCCTCTCTATCAATCATTTCTGTCCTGACAACAAACCCATTGACCAGCAGATGCTTTGGAATTTCTCAACAATTGATTTTCAACGCCTAACAAATGTTACTTCTCCATCTTCTAAAGAGCCACTATTACCAATAAAAAAATTATAAATCTAACCTCAAAATGGGGTTATTCCAAAAGTCATTTTTTTTCTCCTCATTGTCTATACAAACTGTGTCAATTCTTCTATTAAACTGGGCCACTGAAATGGGACATTTATCAGCAGATGTCACCAAGCTCAAATTGGAATGGGCCAACAGAAAAAGTGGAGCTCCAACTGGGCAGTGGTAGCATACTCCTTTAATCCCAACTCCTTTAATCCCCACTCCTTTAATTACAATCTCTCTGAGTTCAAGGTCAGCCTGGTCTACAAAGCGAGTTCCAGGACACCTAGAACTGTTGTACAGAGAAATCCTGTCATAATAATAATAACAATAATAATAATAATAATAAAGGAAAGACAAAATGGAGTTCCTTTTTTTATTCCCTGTTGTTACCTATTAGAATGTAAGTTGCTCGCTGATCTCATCTCACTGAATTATGCTTTGCTGAAGTGCTGAAAAGACCCAGGCTACACACTCTTGATGGCTGTAAATAATTGGCCCATGAACAGATGTGCTCTTTCTCACAGGAGCTCTCTATGGAAGCAAGATTTTATGAACCCAGAATATCTGCAGTTCAACTCTGATTAAAATCAGATTAAAACTACACATAATTTTTGCATGAAACTTAGGGTTATTGATTCAAGGACTTTTGATACTGAACAACATGGAGTTAATGCTGCTTTGCTTGGTCATACAGGCCACACAGTCTAAATTAGAGCGTCTGTGTTTTCACTTTATGACTTTGATTATTTGGCTTCTCCAGATTCCTAGTTTAAAATAAGTATGAGATAGGAAATTGCTATTCCCTGTGGTTACCTTAGAGGACAATGTGGGCAATATTTATATACGGATAGAACAATCCTTCCATAATCCCCCCCAAAACAGCACAGTCTGGTCCACAATAGCAACAATCTCACTGTTTTCACACAAATGTCTCTTCTAGTTTGTTTCTGATGCTGTGATAAACACCATGACCAAAAGCTACTTGGGGTGGGAAATGTTTTTTGGTTTTTTGGTTTTTTTGTTTTTGTTTTTTTTTTTTTCATCTTACAGGTTACAGTACCTCATCAAGGGAAGCCATGACAGGACTGAAGCGGAAACTATGGATGAATGCTGCTCACTGGCTTGCTCCCAGACTCACATGTAGTTTTACCCTTCTTAAAGAGCCTAGGCTTCAATCAGACTGTGGGTTGATGGTCTCCTTTCTTTTCCAATAACCAAATAATTTTTTTTGTCTGTCTATCCTGCCTCAATTCATCCACTTTTATGTTGAGTCATAAAAATTTAATTATTTATAGATGCCTTTTATTTTTAAGGATGTATCAAGGCCAATTAGGAAAAGTACTCATACTGTTCAGAATCCAAAAAACAGTAGTGTCTGTTAGTAAGATATTCCATTATTTTCAAACCCTTCTTTCTAGAACACAATAACTCTTATGTTTCCCTGAGAAACTTCTGTAGAAAACTATTGTACATATGTATCCAAGAAGACTCATATTTGACCCATAAGTATTACAAGGATCAGTTTTCTTGTTTTTTATTTTAAAGGAGAAAGTGAGAGCTACTTATTAGAATGGAGAGGTTTATAACTGTTAAAAAAAACAATATCAAGATGCTTCATGAGATTTTTGGAACATAGATTTGACTTTCTAAAAGTATAGCACAGGGTTAGAAAGTGACAAAAGTTAAAATGTGAGTTTAACACAGTTCCAGCTTTGGTGTCCTGAACGGCTCACAAGCTTCCAGCTCCAGTCTGAGCTGGGGCAGCTTCCTTCCCTCCAGTATGGATAGCTCCAACCTCACAGGCTCTGAGGCCTTGGGGATGCAGAGAAGTTGTGTCTGCTACTGGTTGGGGACTTGTGCCATATTGGTTTCTTTCCTTTTTGAGAGCAGTCAGTCCTTTGCGTCCAACTATTTGGTGGTGTGTTCTAGGTCCCTTGCCCCTTCTAACAAGAGTGTCACTGTTTGCCAGAGGGCTCCATCCATGAGTCAATCTATCAGAATGATTTATGACATGAACTTGGGAATAGGCCATATGAATTTAGAGCTCTGGAGAAACTAGACTAAAGGAATCATCTAGAACCAGCTGGCGGTGCTACAGGTCAAAGTACACCCACTTGGTCAGGATGATCAAGTCCCAATAAAACCCAGGACACAGAGGCTCATAAGAACTTGCCCAATTTAAAACTCTGAGCTTGTTCACACATAACATAGCCAGGAGGGGCTAGCACCATCCCATCTCCAGAAACTTCGTGTTAAGAACCTGCTTAGGTGTCACCCATGGGTCTCTCCCTTAAAATGGCTCTGATTTGTGTCTATTTGCTATATCAAAACTTTACTCTCCAGTATACCACCTGATTGAGTTCCCGGAGGTATTCTGTGGATCTATTAAACCTCCACAGACACGCAGCCAACTGGTCAGAAGGACCAACAGCCTGAGTACACTTGAATGTGCAGCTAGTATTTAACATGAGGCAGTCATATGGAAGGCAGCGCTTTTAATTTGTGAAGTTTGCTCTAACTTCAGATAGTTGGTGTCCGCACTTGTTATGGGCCATTCAAAGGGCAGTACAGGAAATGGAGCCAATAGTACCTGACACCAGGGAATTCTAGTCAGTCTTCCAGGAAGTTCATTGGGAGAGGCTCCAGTTCTCATCAGATTCCAGCAAAGCCTAGAGAGATTCCTGATTCCATCAGTGATTGTGTAGAAAAGAGGGGCTGTGCCTCGGTTCTAAGTGCCTCACTATTGATTAGTATTTGAGCACTGCAAATAGCCTCTCGGTGACAGATTTGTCTTCTTCTGTGTAATTAAAATTATTCTTAAATGAATGGTTGTTTTTCAGTAGACTCCCAGGAAGAGGCCAAATTTATCAACCTCAGCAGCTCACAATTACAACCAGGAACCTATATTTATGAGCTCTCTGAGAAATTGTGGAGAGTAAGAACAGAAGCTCAGGGGCTGGAAGACCTGCAAGCCCCCTCATAAAGAGGCTGGCTATGGGAATGGAAGTGGCCTCTGAGGAAAGTGCTGGTAGTGTAGGGGAAATATTCCATAGCAAGGCTCAAAGGTCATGGTGTTCAGGCCCCATTCTCAGAATCATCACAAAGACACACACACACACACACACACACACACACACACACACACACACCTAGAACATGAAGTGATTGGGCAGTAGATTAAAATAGTATTTTCTCAAAACACAGCAAATAGTTCTTTGTTTTTGTTTTTTAAATAGCACAGCCTGAACCTTGCCTCCCCATGGAAGTCGGAAGGTACACGGGCTCCCCCAGATGTGCATCTGCCAGCTTATCCCACATGGAATGCTTCGTTCTTTCTTCTTCCTCATTGGCTTACCAGGACAGGTATTCCACAGCCTGATCTACCTGCAGTTTCCCAGGATCCAATTCCACCCCTGTGCCTTTCACCCTATCCCACTGTCCTAGCCCATCCCACCAGTCTCCCAAGGCATCTCTCTTTTACTCAGAATGTCATCCCAGAATTCCTTGTGAGGCCACGCTTTTCCTGAAAACATACTGAACTGCCACACTCTTGCACGAGCCATCCATTTGTCTCCAAAGCTGTCTTATTCATTTCTTAGTACTGAAATCCCACCCCTAACTGTACCTACCTGAAGTTGTTAGGATGGAAAAATTTAGCCTAACTCTCCACTGATCCCAGGAAGCTGGGAGTCTTAAATCCCAGGCGGAAGGTCACCTTCTTGAATGTTTACAACAGCACCTGTGAGTGAGTGAACACAGGAAATGAGCCTTGTCACCCCACCCAGAAGCCTGTGCAAAAGCAGACTTCCTGGGCTAAGCACGGGCTTGGATAGTTTAAATTAATTGGTCTGCACTGGATGCTACAAGGTGATTCGTTCACGATGTGCAGGCTTTGTTGTAACCCTATAAAAGCTGCCTCAAGCCTGTACCCAAGGTTCCCAGTCCTCTACCCCCACTTAGTATGGCTGCGGACCCCAGTGCACTTGGAATATAAAAGACCTCATGCTTTTGCATCAAGACCGCTTCTCGTGAGTGATTTTTTTGGGGGGGTGCCTTTCCTGAGTCAGGGCTTGAGGATCTATGCTCGCGGGTCTTACAAAGTCAACCTTGTTTGCCCTAACAGTCTAAAAATTTACAGTGATCATGTTAACTTGTGGACAGGTTACAAGCACTATGTTAACATGCCACAGACACAATTGCTAAGTAAAAGGTGATCCTGGCAATAAGTTCCCATAAATTTGGTGGGACAGCTATGATAACGAGACGTATAAGCAACGTCTGTACAAGTAAGGCTGAGCATTCATTATAAAGGTGAGGAGGCTGAGGGAGAGGATGAAAGGCACAGTTTAAGCAGAATGGTTAATGCAGAAGTGCCTCCCTCTTCCGGAGTGGTGAATGGGTACAGGGAAATCAGAGTTATCTTGATGACCATCCCTGTGCTTGGAAATGATGACCAAGTTAGAAAGAGCTTCTACTTAAGGGAGGGGGCTGTAAAGGTGTCTTGGATTATGACAGCCGCAAGGTAGCACTCCCATTTCCACATACTGAAGGGTTTAAGTTAGAAGTCAGAACCTAATCACAGAAATAGATGAAAGGAACCAACAAAATACAGTGGTTTTCCTTTCCACATGAGTGACAGCTATTTCTAAAGTAGAGGTGCTGTTAAAAAAAAACTTTACTGGACTTTGAGTATCACAGTCTCTTCTGATCTGCCATCAGTAATCTCAGTCTCAAACACATACTGATAGGCATAGAGCCTCAAAGCACATGCAACTGGACTGGAAACCAAAGAGAAGCCTAGCTGTGGGCTTTCTGAGATGGATGGTATATTAGTATATTAGTCCATGTAAAAGATAAGAAAGTAATACAGGATGGTAGCTTGAAGCAAAGAAAGGATACCCCCTCCCCCACCACATAGATCCTAAGACTGAACGTTCAAGCCTGAGGTGTCAGCAGCCTTGTTTTATCCTGAAGGCTCTCATTCAATTACAGATACCTCTCCTGCCTTTGTGCCTTCATGTAGCCTTTTCTCTGTGTGCAGTATCCTAAGGTGTCTTTGTCTTATAAGGACACTGGCCTCATTGGAGTAGGACATTGCTTTATGGTGGTGTTGAAGCTTAATTACATGAACAGTCTTACACATGTGAGACAAGCACTCCACCACTGCACTGTGTCCTTAGCCCAAAAGCAAAATCTTGAAGTCACTGCTGACTCACTTCTTGGCTTCCATATTCAATCATAATTCTCCATGTCTCTATCAGTATTCTTTTGACTCTTTACATATCCACCAAGAGCATAATTCAGTTCTCACTGCTTTCCATGAATACTGTGGAAGGTCTCATGAAAGCTCTGGTCAGGAACTCCTGGTGTGGGGCACATTTAACCTTTCACTTCCACATTTTTTTTTGTGGCTGAAATTAAGAATATTTCATTCAAATTTGTGGTTGAAAATAAATATGTTTTCATATGAGGTTATTATATCCTAAAAACAAACTGAAGCTGGTACCATTCACTTTGGCTGTTTCCTGATACTTGAATGAATCTTTTTATAGTAAGCCCAACTTTCTCTGAGTTTCTATGATTACTAAAAACCATATCTCACTATAAGAAGCAGATTTTGATAATGGCAAACAATCCAAAGACATTGCATCAATGCTTGCACCAATGGTTGCTCATGTACTAAGTGTGCAGATAAACAGGGGCAGACAATAGAAAGGAGTAGAAAAGCAGAATAGCAAGTGTGGATGATAGTTCAAAAGGACATATAGCTAAGACTCTAGATTGAGTTCCTTTCATATCACTTGATAGCTATGTGATACTTTGTTGGCCTGGATATTATGCTATTACATGCTTTGGATCCCCTAAACATAAATAGATACAAAGTAAATTCTTGGGCGAACTCTCTAAGACAGTACATTCAACAGGCACACCATTGTATCGACAGGATAGAATGAAGAGTCAATGAAGTATAACTGTCCATGGTAAAAGTCACTAATAGAACACTGATCGTGGTTGTTTTGATGCTGGGAGTCCTTACATGTACATTTGTGGTAGTTCTTTAACTTCCTAAAAACATTTTTTTAAAAAATCAATTACTTTTTCTTAAATGTCAAAAATGTATTTTTCATTATAAGTTGAACAAATGACTCTAGAGAAATGTCCAGAGACCTACAAGAGTGACCCCAACTAACAATCTGAGCAACAGTGGAAAGGCTACCTTATATGCCCTCCCCTGATAATGACATTGATATGTAATTTATATGCCATCCTAGAGCTCCCATCTAGTAGCTGATGGAAACAGAAGCAGACACTCACAGCTAAACACTGAGCCGAACTGAAATCCAAATGCAGAGAGGGAGGAGTGATAAGAAAAGGAGTCAAAACCAGGCTACAGAAACCAACAGAGACAGCTGACCTGAACAAGGGGGAACTCATGGACCCCCAGACTGATAGCTGGAAAACCAGCATTATACCGACTCAGACCCCCTGAATATGGGTCTCAGTTAGAAGGCCTGGCCAGTCTAAGGGACCTCTGACAGTGGAACCAGGATATATCCCTAGTACACGAAAGGACTTTGGGAGCACATTCCCCATGAAGGGATACTCCCTTAGTCTAGAGATACAGGGGAGGGCCTAGACCCTACTCCAAATGACTTGACAGATTTTGATGATCCCTTCTGGAAGGCATCACCCTCCCTGTGGTGTGGAAGGGGGACAGGTGGGATGGGAGGGGGTTGGGGGGCATGGGACAGAGGGAGGGAGAGGAAACTGAGATCTATATGTAAAATAAGAAATAATAATAATAATAATAATAATAATAATAATAATAATAATAATAATAATAGCAGAGTAAAAAAATAAGATGTACAAATGGATTCCCTAGCCCACAAACATAATAAAAAACAAGAGTTCCCCTGTCTCCTGCTATACTTGTCACTTACAAAAAACTTGTAATTCTATGACTGGCCATATTCTTCTCCTACTTAAATAGTCTCACTAGAAATGTTTAACTCATAAAATTTCTTCACCAGCAGCATGACATAGCCTCTTAAAAACATCTCCACAACTCCGGGGCCAATGGTTCGGTGAATACGCTCCACTTTGAATAGTATGTGACAAACACATTCATATATTTTTCATATACTTTTGGAATTTTTAAAATGAAGGACGTATGCTACTTTCATGTTCTATTGTTTTTCAACCAATCGCCACACATTCAAAGCTTAAAACAGCACATCTTTATTGTAACACAGTTTCAGTAACTCAGGGTCTCCTGTGCTGTTTAACTGGGTCCTCTTTCTGCTCAGGGTACTTCAAGTCTCTAAACAAGGTATTTCCTGGGCTGCATTTTTTTTCCGTCTGAAGGGTTAGCTGTGGATGAGTACACTTCCAAGCTCGTTCAGGTTATAAACAGAAATCATTTCTTTTCAGCTATATCATAATTCTTTCTGGCTGACAGTGGGAACCTGGCCTCATTTCCTAGAGGTTGCCCACACTTCCTAGGCGTCCACCTGAAGCTCCTTTGCAACAAGCTTATTCAACATGACTCTGTGACATTAAACCAAAAAAAGGAGTCTGGCATTTTGTCCTCCTAAGGCACAATCTTTTCTAATGCAGCACAGTAAGAGTGGCACCCCACCTAGGCTTAAATGGAAGTCACAGGTCTCTCTGATCCCCAGGGAAGGGGTTATAGGGAGATGTGAACACCAAGAACTAGGAGTCTGTGTGTCTACTCACAGTCTACTGTCTGGTCCCCTATAATATCTACCCCGCCCCATACATGAAAAACATGCTCACAAGCATCCCTAAACTTCTCAAGAGTTCATTCTAACAGCATCAACTCAAAGTCAAAATCTAAATCATGGCCACATGCAAATGCAGCCTCTCAGAACAATCTATAAAGGAGCGTCTCTCGGGTGCAAGTCACCTCCATCTGTCAACGTACAGAGCTGAGGGAGTAAGTGATTTGTCCTTCCATACTCGCGTCATCCAGTGTTGGAATGGACATAACTGGGAAGGCCCAGGACAGCAACTGTAGACATTTTGATTTAAAGGGAGGAGGGGCAAAAATAGAAAGGAGCCTCCAGATCAAATCACCTCTGAAATCCAGCTGAGAAAATGTTTGCAGTTCCTCGAGTCAACTGTTGAGGCCTCGGATGTTTTTGTTCAACTCTACCCACTTGGCTCTTATTTCTGGTCTCTGAGACATCTCTCCTCTGTCATGACAGGTAGCATGCTTGCCTGAGTAGCAGCGTCAGCTGAGGCCTGCCAACAGAATTTGAAGGGTGTGACAGCCAGCCTTCTTTCACTCTGTCCTCTTTCCCTTTTAGTTCAAGTCGGTAGGTAGTGTTTCTGTTAAAATGATTTTTCAAGAACTTTGTTTTCCATGGCTTTCAGTGATATTCATGCCATCAAACACCAACAACAAATACAATTCCCACAGCCACATTCACAGGCCTTTTTCAGATGACCTGTTCAGAAGGCTTAGGGATGATATTCTCAAGCTTCCTAAAGGCCCCACAGCCCTAGGAACCTACAAGGCCCACTCTTACTCTTTAAAGAGATTCATTTGTACAATTGAATGCTCTCACTTTTTAATCTTTCTGATGCTTTAATTAAAAATTACATGGCCATGCACTCAGATTTTATTCTGTGTCAGCTTTAATTTTAGTATTTTTTCCATTTAGAGAAATTGAAAGGTTTTTTTGATTAATCTACTTATGGTTCCTCTTATTTAACAATTTTTACTTTAATTTTTCTCTATCAAATTTCACTGACAGCAGCTGCAAGAAACACATGACAACTCCATCATGTTGCTAGGAAACGTCTTTTGAGCTCTATAACCAAGTCCATCACTTACAAATCCCGCTTTTCACATATCGGGTGGAGACAATTTGCAGAGCTTTGCCACTACCTAACAAAGATCCCCCTTTTTCTGGCTTTGAAGGCATGTTTCTTACCTCCTTCTGAGCCTTCAAAAGTAATGATATTAGAATCCAAATTTCTACCATGTCTCTCAACTTAATTTAGGAATGCTCTTTACAGTTCTTTCTGCCTCTTCTACATGTTTGTCATGTAAGCTCTGCCCCCCCCATTTCCAGATGCCAAAGGATGTATCCCTTCTGTCCTGCTGAATAACAAATTATCACAGCTATGATGCTAGCATAACAATTATGTTCTTCCAGGAGAACATGCTCTGGAGAGACTCCTATGGGATTAATGAAGTAAATGCCAGTTAGAAACCTGTAACCACAAGGAGCTGTGTCTTGGGGTTTCTATTGCTGTGACAAAACATCACAATCAAAAGCAAGTTTGGAAGGAAAGAGTTTATTCAGTTGATACTTTCACAGCACTATTCATCACTGAAGGAAGTCAGGACAGGAACTCAAGCAGGGAGGAACCTGGAGGCAGGAGCTGATGCAGAAGTCATGAAGGGGTGCTGCTTACTGGCTTATTCCTCATAGCATGGTCAGCCTGCTTTTTTATAGAACTCAGGACCACCAGCCCAGGGATGGCTCCACCACAATGGGCTGGCCCCTCCCCTACTGATCACTAATTAATAAAATACCTTACAGATGGATCTTATGAAGGGAGGCCTTTCTCAACCGAGGTTCTCTCCTTTCAGATAACTTTTAGCTTGTGTCAAGTTGACATAAACCTAGCCAGGACAAGCTGTGAGCAGAATCTCTCCCTCTCTCTCTCTCTCTCTCTCTCTCTCTCTCTCTCTCTCTCTCTCTCTCTCTCTCTCTGTGTGTGTGTGTGTGTGTGTGTGTGTGTGTGTGTGTGTGTGGGTTGTGGTGTGTGTGTGCTTATGTGTTTGTATATATTTGTACAGGTATGCATGTAAAGGCTAGAGAAGGGTATCAGGCATCTTCTCTTCTTCTCTGCCTTATTCCTTTGAGGTAGAGTCTCACTCTCTGAACCTGGAGTTCCTGTTTTTCAGGTAGGCTGACAGCTGAAGCCCAGAGGTCTTCCTGTCTCTGCCTCTCACAGTGCTAGGGAGATAGGCACCCACATGACCATACCACACTTGTTATGTGTGTGCTGGGATCCAAACTCAAGTTCTCATGGCTGCCTTGTCTTACCCACTAAGCCATCTTTCCCAGGCCCTTCTTATTCTGCTTCTTCTCACATAAGAAACTACAGAAATGGATGAAGACCAACAAAAGCAGAGAAATGACACTGATGGACAAGTCCAACACCAGACTCTAGGAGGTATCTCACTCCAATACAGACGGATGGAGCAGTGTTTGGTAGAATTTTGCCAGACTGCCCTCACAGGTACATCTAGCTTTATCTCAAAATGTCAAGACCACTCAGGAAGCTTCTTTATAAGCTTGAAGAATAGCCTGCCTGGGAAGAAGTCCAGGAACTGTCTCTCCTTCCTTCACCCACTCCCACGCCCCTGATCCTACATCCAGAAGTAAAATAGACAAAGTCAATAGGAACACATAGTGATGATGAAAGGAGAGAAAGCATAGATTTTATATGTATGTGTATGTATGTATGTATATATATATGAATATGTGTGTTATGAGTTCCCATGAAGAATAACCTATACACTGCAGGTGAGTGGTTCAGAACAGGTCACCTAAAATCATGCCACTTCAGCCTTTTATATACTTTTAAGTCACACACACAAAAGTTGAGGACAAACCAGTACAGGAAAAGATCTCTGTGCCCCTTTCAGCTATGTAAGATAGTGTGAATTGCTCATTTATAAAGGAAATTTTCATTGGTAAATGTATCTGCACCAGAAAAAGAGCTTCTCAGAGGCTGTTGTCATAACCCAGAGACTTTTATACATGTAATAAAACATAAACTCACCACCCATTTCCTCCCCTCACCTTTCCACACTGTGTCTCTGTCTCGCCAATCCTAACACCCCAATCCTTCTCTGTAGTTCCCGGTGACATGCAAGACTCCATCACCTGGCACTTTCATCAAGTCTTTTATATTTTTTGTTGGATTCCCATGAACACATATGTAATTAAAATTGGTTTTCTCCTATTAATTTGTTTTACATCAATTTCATTCTTAGGCCACCCAAAGAGCTTAGCAGGATAAAAAGAAGCAATTTTCTGTCTCCACACAGGTGAGAATTATAGGCTTTCTATACCCCATCAGTTCAGAGTGTGAGAGAACCAGGTACTGGAAACAGAGCAAAGAATAGGGAAGCCATAAATTGTTTGCTTGTTTGTTTTGCAAAACAATACTTTCTTTTATTTTTGAGTTTCAACAGTTTGTCTTCTTTTTAAAATAAGGACATAGGGCTAGATAGCTTCAAAAAAGTATTGAGCTTATTTGTCTGTGGGGGTTGTTTTTAACAAGACTATGGCTCCCAATGATAGAATGTTAATTAATAGCGATGGTTTAGAATGTAAATATCAGGGTGCTGGTTTAGTCATAAATGGTGACTCATTAATAAGGTTTTGGCTGGTGTATTGATCTGAGTTCTCTAAGAGAAAGAACCAATGGGGTGTGTGTGTGTGTGTGTGTGTGTGTGTGTGTGTGTGTGTGTGTGTGTGTGTGTGTGTGTGAAGCTGGCTTATGTTAAAATAGTAGCAACAGCAAAATCGCAACTGAGAGGCTGAGAACCTGATAGTAGCATGGTTCTTGAGGCTGGGTGGCTCAGCAGTTGGAATAGTCCCAGAATAGCTGTGAGTTATTGGAGAGGCCAACCATCTAGGAGCTGCTCGGTTCACAAGACTGTGTGTCTCAGAAGTTCTAAATCTAGTGTCCAAACCAAGAATATTCCACAAGAACTGCTTAGTCCACAGTGCAAGTCTGGAAACACTGGTTGTGTAACAGTGAAGGTTCCATCCAACCTCAATCCACCTCTCTGTCCATACAATGACCACAAATAGTATGTGTATTCCATACTTTTATCTGTAACTGTAATTTTGTTCCAGACATACATATCTAAATGCCTTTAGGTCAGATGACCCTTGAGTAAGCTAAACTGTAGATGCCTGAAACCTAGCATCTCTTCACTTCCCCATCTGAGCTCCTTTTTCTCTACTAGAAACCACCATTGAAGAAGCTCCCTTGTGGCTCAGTTAAAAAATGGTGGTTTTTTTTTTTAATGTTGCTTCATTTTTCAAAATTCTTGAGACTTGGAAAGCCTACATAGCTACCAATCCAACTTTATCTGCTGGGACACCTCTCTCATCAGCTATGACATTCTAGAAATGCCAAGCTACCAGTCTAGGAAATGTAAGTTATCACTCCCCTAGCTTTCCCCCTTGGCTGTACTCTTCCCTCAACCTCATCAACACCCCCTCCTTATAGTTCCCTGCCACCCCTTTCTGAAACCTTCTTTAGTCTTCCAAGCATAAGTTTGAATTTCCCTCACTCCTGTCTTCCCCAGATTCTTTGAACAAAATAAAGATCATCTCAGTACATTATAGAGCCTGCTTTCTCTAGAATACTCTATTCCTTGATAGAAAATGGTGTGTCTCATTCAGCCTTGGTATTCCTAACAGCATAAAAAAATGTGACAAAAATTTGTTATTCCCTATTTTTTCACCTTTAAACATTTTTTAGCCAGTAGCAGATAGGTCCAACCTTTTGGCATTGTGACATGACTCTGTCATCTATGAAGTTATTCTCAAGAATTGAACAATCAGGTTTTTAAAAGTCTCATAATATTTTAAGTAAATTTATGACTTTATGTTGGGCTACATGCAAAATCAGCTTTAGCTGCATGTGGCCCATGGAACACAGGTTGAACATACCTATGAGATTCCTTGAATGTTCAAGTTGTCTTCATCTCAATGTCTTTGTCATGAATATTCTTACTCCAAATGACTTTCTCCATCACACCACCTGGCTTGATGGCAGGCACGGCACCAGGGAGGTCTTTCTTTCAATTCTATGTAAGGTATGCCCACCTGACTAATGCATCTTGCCTTATTTTTTCATGGCAAACATCAGCAGCAGACAGATTATATATTTGTCTGTGTATTTCTTTTATGGCTACTCACAAGAATATTAGCATCATAAAGCACGAGACTTTGCCTGAATTATTCAATAAATGAAGTTCTGAATAAATAAATGATGTTCTTCATAACAAAACATGACACTGACTCTCCAATTTCACTTTCTCTTTATCTTTTGTTTTTCACAACAATCCATAAATATCAGACAGCAAAGAAGGAAATTAAAATACAAATTCTAACAACGTGAAAATATAACAAGACCAAGTTGACAATAATCTAATTGGGGACGGGAGACAGTTTAGTTAGCCATATAATAAATGTTTGAAGTGTATTTTTATTTTCTGATTTATTTATTCAACACATATTCATACCATGCTTATCATAAGTTCCTTTTTAGCAATTCTTACATTTGCAGCTTCATTTTACAAGGCCTTTTCTGTCATGTCACTGTATCTTCATAAATAACCCTGTGAGGTAAGCGGGTCTTCTGAGGAATGAGTTGCCAGATTAAGGACCACGGGGTTGTGAAAATTTAGAGCTAAGGATGTATTCTATCATTTTATTGTTGATACAACTATGTACAGAATCCTATTATCAGTATATTCATTTCCCCTCAGAGAGCTATAATGCACACATTGTCCATCAGTACCAGTACATTAACTCTCACTTCTGGGACTTTCAACCTACTCTTAACTTCTATGTTAATATGAATATTTCATGGTAGACTGCACATACTTTGAAGATAGACATGATACCTTTGTTGCTTTTCTGCTTACATTCAGACTCCGCAATACAATGGATTCTCACATTTATTGGTGTGGAGATAATTATGAATGTAAGAATTGCCCTATTTACAGCCTAAGTGTTCATCCACAGACGAATGGATAAAGACAATATAGTGTCTAATATACAGTGGAGATTTACTCAGCCACAGAGAGACAAAATTATGTCACTTGCTAAAAACTGAATACAACTGAAGATAACTGTGGCTGGCATGTAAAATGTTCAACTCACACACGGCAGTGTTGAGTATAGTTCTGAAAAGTGTTCTGCAGCTCAGAAGCATTGGGCTCCCGGTGTGAGCTCTATGTTCTCCCTGAGTAGGATGTTAACTTAAAGAATAACCACAGCTGCTTGATATTATCACTATGTACACGTTACAGCAGCTAATTAAAAAAAACAGTGGAACCCTTTACTTCAACTGTTAGAGAATAAACAACTGAATAGAATGTGCAATATATTCTGATTTAGTTAAGATTAGGAATAGTGTGGGTAATGATAAGGATTAAATATTACATCTACTTGGGAAAAAAAACAATTGAGGTGCATAAAGTAGTCAAGAAGAAGAATGTGAAATATAACTAGGAGCCACATCTTGAAATCCACAGGGTTGGAGGGACTGGTAAAAGCTGTATCATTGTTAAAGCTATGTAGGGAGGTTCCAAGTAAGAAGTGAAAAGAAGGAATAGGGAAGAGAGATCATCGAAAAGACGCTGGAATAAGAAAGGAATATAAGAGATGTGGGTGAAGAATGTAGTAAGAATGCCTTAAAGTAAATTGTGTGGGGGGGGGGGAGAAAACATAAACACAGTTCTAAACCTAACTGAGCAATAGACAAACAAAACAAAATTATCATGAGACATATATACAAGAGTGGAAATTAAATAGGAAATACAAAATAAAAAAAGAAAACTCAGAATGAATTGCTGGTGTGGCTATACTGAATTGAAAGGTGAAGTTTTCCAATCCCTTTGGCTATAGTAAGTTCCACAAGGGAAATCTCAGCACCCTCAAGGTTCCTGCCATTCTGACAAATGCAGGGATAGTCATAAGCCTTTCCTGGTAGTTCCCTTGGACTCCTGCACTGCACTGTAGCCTTTCTTGGTCATCCATGGTATGTGAGTAGTGCCTCCCTTGCAGTCTGAGTTGTATTGTTTTTGCACAAATTGTGATTTGCTTTGAAGCTGCTAGTTTCTGAGAAGTATGGTATCTGATTCAACCACAATTACAGGCCCTCATCTCCTTTAGTATAAAGTAAGTCTCTAGTTGGATGTCATGTGTGTGAGATTCCATTGTTTGTGGATTCCATAAAACCATACCTACAACTACTGTTTCAGATCCTACAGACAGAAAAAGTCAAATCTATACTTAGCATACATGTATATCCTATCACAATAAACCACTGAACCTTTTAGGTCAAAAGGATGTCTATGTAATACACTTTATAGTACACTTGGGTAATAGGGCCATATCAAGATTCAACACTATGCCAATATTATGAGTTCGGGGCATACCGGGCTACATAGCAAGGCTGAGGGATTGGAAGTTAAATTGGCAATGTGAGTCAACTACCCATAGTATCACTTTTTTTGCCTTGGTTGTCATCAGTCCTTGAAGTCAACAGAAGAAAGGGGTTTCATTTAAAGAAGATGACAGGCATTCTAGTTTCTTGCCTCAATTTGGAGTTGAGAGTATAATGCCCTGAATTTGTTATTATTTCTCCAGACTGTACATGGCACTGTGAAGCAATTCACAATGTAACAATACTCATTATTCTCCCTCTTTTCACTCTTGTTTTATGGCAGCAGCTACCCAACAGTATAAACTATGCCTTTTATAGAGTCTACTTTTTATCAAGGCAAAGTTTCTATATTTTAGATTCTATCTCTGGACCCTTAACAGTGTGATGTGAACAGAGCTTGTCCCCAATTCTTGGCTAGCTTTTAGGACCCTACTCCTCATACTGGTTTGCCTTGCCCAGCCTTAATGCATGAGGAGATGCTTAGTCTTAAAAAAATTCTTTATTGATTCTTTGGGAATTTCACATCATACACCTCAATTCCACTCATTTCGCAGTCCCCCCACATCCACCCCTCACCCTTGCTCATTATACATTGGGGTAATCCCTCTCAGGTGAGGGATGGAGCCAACTCTTTTACACCCACATCTTCAGGACAAATTCTCCTACACCTGTGGTGAGGGGTGGGACCATCTCTCCCTCCCTTAGTGCTGGGGAGGCAAACTCTTCCATGAGAATAGGCTGTGTCCAGAAAGTGGCAGAGTCAGCTTTCCCAGCACCAGCAAAGGTTGGAGCAGGCTCAACATGGCCCTCTGATTTCCTCATGAGATGCTTAGTCTTACTGCAACTTGATATGCCATGGGAGGCCTGCCCTTTCCTAAACAGACGCAGAGGAGGAGTAGACTAAAAGGAGTAGGAAGAGAGAGGGGTGGGGGGAGGACTATGAGTAGAGGACAGAAGGGAAACTGTGGCCAGCATGACACACATATGATTCTATCTCTGGAGTCACTTGCAGACCTAATAATTCTGACATTCATCTAGGGAAAGAAAGCCATTATGAATGGCATAGAATTAAAAACTAATAGTCATTACAGAATTAGACCTCACCCATGTGATAGGAGAGAACTAACTGACAGGAAGAGGATGAGAAATGGTAACCAACCCCTTTGCCTGAAGCAAGAACACAATGGACACACACAGGGAGGAAAGCTGAGAGGGTAGACACACACCACAGACTAGCAGTGGGAAGCACATGGAGAAGTGAATGGAATGCTTCTGTCACCTTTGTGAACCCACCCCCAAGCATCTGGTGATGCACCTGTGGTTACTGATGGTAGCTGTTCTGATTAGTAGGAAAAGCAGGGTATGTTAGCTCAGGCCTGTCATTCCAGCACTTGAGCAGTAGGCAGGAGGAAAGCCTCAGATACATTGCAAGTCCAAAACCAGTCTGGCCTGACCCCCCCCAAAAAAAAAAGAAAAAAAAAAGAAAAAGAAAAAGAAAATTTGTCTAACATCAACTAGAATGTAAGGTAAGTAACAAGAAGTTATCATAACACACAAAAAAGGCTTTGGCTAACAAGAAGTTATCATAACACACAAAAAAGGCTTTGGCACATGTCTGAGGTGGCAACAGTTTACCAACTGAAATAATATAAAACTTAAGTTAGAAAACAACACCAAGTTGCTAGTAGTACTCATAATCATGGTTACTTCTCTTGATATCACAACACTTAAGTTTTGGGAAATGTATGCCTCATGTTTTACATATTGTTTTACTGGAAACACATATCTAATTCCCATTAAAAACATGAAGAAAAGTCTAGAGCTGTATATATTCCAAGGATAATTAACTATTACAAATAACTTTTTTTGCAGTTTGGAGGCTCAATTCCAGGACCTCAAGCATGCTAGGAACATGTTCTATTACTCAATGATTCCCTAGACCCTTATCATAAATATTTTTAAATATACCTTTTAAATTATCCTTGTTACTATTAATAGTTTATGTACAGGTCTTGGAAATATACTAAAAGTAATGAAAACTATGCCTCGGTAAAGATACAATTACTCAAAAGCAGACAAAAACTTAAAATATGGAAACCCTTTGCTTTCTTAAATTCTCGAAGCAGAAATCTAAGTAATGAAAATTCCTGGGACATTTAATCCCTAATTTTCCCTGGTGACTTCAAAGCACTACAATAATCCAATCACTAGATGCTACCACATTATAACTTTTTAATTCCCTGGGAGATGTGTCCAAAGTGAGTCTAGCATTAACATCTGAGGACATTAACAATCCCAGGGACAATAATGGTTAAAAGCATCCAGTCAAGAGAGGGTGTAGGGAGGAGGAGGGGAGGAGGAGGAGGAGGGGAGGGTGTAGGAGATGGGGGCTCTTCCCCTTGGCTTCTTAGAAGCTAAGAAATGTATCAAGTGCTCTCTCCTTCCCAAGCAATTTAACAGTGAGAACATTATAAAGTTTGTATTTGAAAGTATTTGTAGACAAAGAAGGGGAAATGAGGCTTGAATGGGACCACAAAGCTAACACACTGGCATCTGGGGTGGCCCTGACCCTTGTCTCATTTTAGATTCATAAACTGACATGAGATCAAGCAGCCCCCCTCTGTTGGATTGTGAAGAGCATTTATGGTATTGGTCATATGTCTGAGGCCCGATCATTCAACCAAGGAATTGCCCCAGCAGGGTCTTCTAGCCAACACCCAACTCTACTACACTCCAAAGCCATTTGAGAACAAGTGAAATTTTGCAAGAGAAGGAAAAGATGAATTGTCAAAAGACTCATTTGAGTTTGATAATACTAATGAAAGTAATAAATGGAACATTCTGGAAGAAGTAAATCTAAGACCACCTTGATTGATGGATGTACAGACAAAAATTAAAATTTGAAAATTACATATAAATTGTTGGTAAATAATTGAAAAAATCAAGAGCACTGAATTTAAAATGTAACTGAAAACAACTATTCACATCAAATTAACATGTCTTATTGTTTTAAAATTATCACAATTAAATGCTTCTGAAACTGAACATATTATGAATATTTATGTTTATTAACATTAAGTTTACAAAATCATACAGTATAACAGTATATTGTATGGTATTACATTCCATGAATAATTATAGTGGCCCACCTCCTGGCCTACCTAAGAAGATTTTCATAAAGATGTTCACTAAATGTTTATTATCTTTCAATAATTAGAAATAACATAAATATCCCAATTAGGATACTATGCCACTATTAAAAATTAAATTTTGTCCCAATGTGGTAGTACACACCTTTAATCCCAGCATTTGGGAGGCAGAGGCAGGCTCTGTGAGTTCATGGTCAGCCTAGTTTACATAGTGAACCTAGTTTACATAGGTCAGACAAGGCGGCTACATGGTAAGACCCTGTCTTTTAAAAGAAAATAGATTTTGTTAGCCTTAAATATACAGGCAACAAAAGCAACATGAAAATAGACTAAACAATAAACTAGAGGTATTGTGACTTAAATATGAAGTGGCCCTACAGGCTCGTGTGCTAAAGCCTCATTCCCCTGCTGGGAGTGTTAGCTTGGGATATGATGGAAGCTGTAAGATTCAGGGCCGAGGTGATGGAAATGGGTCATTGGATTGCACCTTTGGAGAGCAGCTTGTCCTGCCCCACCCCTTCTCTCCTGGCCACCATGAAAAGGGTAGCCTCTGCCACGTGCACCCACCACCGTGAGGCCTTGGCTTACCCAGACCCAGAATCAACAGAGCCAATACTTGTGAACTGATTCAGCTCTAAAATCATGAGTTAAATAAATCCTGTCTCTTTTAAATAGTTTCTCTCAAGTATTTTGCAATTTTTAAAAGTGCTGTCAGAAGAGTGGGGTTACTGTTTTGACTAAACCTAACTGTGTGGTTCTTAATCCTGTTTGGAGGAGGAATTTGGAAGTTTGGGGATATAAGAGACAGAAGCCCCAAGAAGTTGTAAGCAGAGATCACGTGTGATTCCTGCAAGGGTTTGGAGGACCTGGATACCCATAGAAGTGCCACCAGTAAAGAACATGTTTGTGGCATCCAGACAAAAGCAAAAGCTTTATTGGGAACCAGGCTAGAGTCCATTCTTGTTACATTCTGGCAAAGAAATTGTCTATATTTTGTCTGTTTCCTGCTATTTTATGGGAGGCTAAGTTTAAAGGTGATAAATTTAATAATATGCCAGATAAGTATGTAAGACATTTCAGAATTCAGGCTAGGCCATGGATATGGACAGATGTTGTCAATTGGAATTACAGTTGACCTAAGAAATTTGTAATTTGGTCAAAAAAGGCTCTGTAAAGACAAGACTAAGGAAGGTGTGTTTCTAATGAGATTGGCACACACACACACACACACACACACACACACACACACACACAAAAACTTAAATGGAAGAGGAGGATGAGAAGAGAAGGAGGTGGGAGAAGAAAAAGAAGAAGAGGAAGAGGATGAAGAAGAAGAAAAGGAAGAAGGAGGAGAAGGAGAAGGAGGAGAAAGAGGAGAAGAAGAGAAGAAAAGAGAAGAGAAGGAGAAGGAGAAGAAGAGGAGGAGGAGGAGGAGGAGGGAAGGAGGAGGAGGTGAGAAAGAGGGGAGGAGGAGGGGAGGAGGAGGAAGAGAGGAGGAGGGGAGGAGGAGGGGGAGAAGGAGAAGAAGAAGAGGAGGAGGAGGAGGAGGAAAAGTATTTTTGCATTTGCACTGGGATAATATGAAAGATGCCTTGGGGGCATAACAGGATTAGCATCACAAATTCCAGGCTCACAGATCTGAAACATTAAACTCATTCCAAAAACTCACTTGAGAAAGGAATGTTTCCAGGCTGTCATGTTTGTCCACATAGGGCCATCTAGGTTCTCTAGGACATGATTCTTTGTGCTCAGCTTCCCAAGCATGGTCTAAAGGGTCTTAGCTACTGCTCAGGATGAGAAGAGAGCTTAAAACCACCTGTAGGAATCTTTTTTATTTTTTACAGGAACTTGAGATGAATATGTTTAGGATTGTGGAGACTTCTCCTGGAATTTCAATGGGACGTCTGAAGGCAGGCACCGCACACTAACGCATCTCCCATCTGACTGAGGTTCTTGCTCTTCACATCTTTATTCTCCTGGCATCCTAGCCTCTGGTACCCACATTCCACACTCTGCTGCTTCTTCTTCATCTGTGCTAGATGGCACACAAGGACAGACTGTGTCTTTCTGAGCCTTGCCTTTTCACTTGTTTTCCAGTTTCATCCCCGTTGCTGCAAATGGTGGGTATTGTTCCATTTAAAGACCTGGATAGTGTCCTGTTTGTGTATGCATGTCTTGTTTTCCTATCTGTTGGTTTGCTATAGGTTCAAGGTTGACTTCAGAACTTGGCTACTGTCACTGGAGCTGTCATAAATACCCAGTGCAGACTTACTTTACACTGCTTTCAAGTCTTTTGGGTAAACACCTAGAACTGGCATTTCTGGATCATGTGGTAATTCTATGTTTAATTGCTGTTTGAAGAATGCTCATACAACTTTTCTTACTGGTTGTACTAATGAGCATCCCTTCCACAATGTGCAAAGGCTCACTCTTCTCACTATATCCTCATTGCACTTGCCTTCCCTCTTTTAGATAAAAGTCATCCTGACGGGGATTATATGCTGATTATGTTTTTTAAAAGGCTGTTGCAGTGAATATAGTAAATAATGTGTACATTCTCCATGTTCTTATTACAAAAAAACAAGTCCTGGAGATGATAAATTGTGTTAATTACCTTGATTTAGATATTCCATAATGTTATTCATTAGTCATCATATCACTTTGTAGTATATAAATATATACGGCTATAATTTGTTAGTTTATAATTAAAAATACATTCAAAAATTATATTTTGAAAAGTTTCAAATCACTGGGGAAAATACTTTGCTCTACTATAAATGGGAAAGAGTTATCATAAAAATGAATATACAATATGAAGTTTCCCAGCAATGTAAGAAAATGCACTTAAAACCAAGGACTACAAGGAAGTCTACCAGCTGCATAGTTGCTTTCTCTGGACGTGGTGGGGGATCTTTGATGGTTTCCTTTCATTTTTTATAGTTAGATATGAACCACAGTCTTCCCTTTGAGGAGTACATGCACTACTATTATTATACAGGGCTATAATATGCACATGTACACAGTGCTTTCAGAAATGCCCCTTTTCAGATTCTCCTTAAACAGTTTGTTTCTGAGTGACATAATGTACATGACTTTATAAACCTATGAAGATTAAGATCTACAAATGAGATAAAGGATGTGAACTTGTCTTTCTGAGATTGAATTAGCTTAATATGACTACCTCCAGTAGCATCCACTGTCTCGCAAATATAGAATCTTATTCTTAACAACTAAAGATTCCCTTGTATGTGCACGCTCCACTGTGTTTATCTCTGTTGCTGGAAACCTTGGTTGTTTTCATGGTGTAGCTGTTGTGAACAGTGCTGCCAGAAAACACTGAAGCACTTTTAAACTGATAAAAACAATAATCTGAAAAGGCATCTTTTAAATACTAGGTTATGATAGTAGAATACTAAGACATTCCTATTGTCTCTGAAAGTGGATTCTCATGAATATGTGTTTGAATTTCTGTAAAGCACATATTCATATACTCTGACCCTGGGTCAATGAGTCCCTAGCACTTGATATCCACTGTAGAAAATAGAACTGTCCCCTTTTCCCTGAATTTAACCATCCAAACTTCAAGTTCAGAAACACAAGCTATGTGGTTAATCTGCTTAGTGGATCACTCTTACTCAGAAGCAAAACAATGCTGTATTTCTAAATCCTACCAGAAGATCAGGGAAAGGGGATGGTGAACTGCAGGAGACAGAGGCAAAGCAGGTTGGGACCACTGCAAAGGGACAAAAGGCAACAAACTTCAGGATCTTCATCTGTCCCTAAAAGCTTATAGTTAGCAGAGTTGTCACAAGACACCAGAGTAGCCACAGGGCCAGAGTGTTTCAGACTAGAAGAAGCCCCATGACTAGACCGAGCTAAAGCTAGTGCTGTATGAAATGGCTACACAAATGACAAATAAAAGCGAGCAGGAACTGTCATATCAAATGTCTTTGCAAGCCCCCATAATCAACTCAGGTGACAGACAATCTGTTAGAGCAAAATCACAACATTTTGTCTTGATTTATAAAAATCACTAATTTGAAGGTCACACAGCTGAGCAATACGGCACTAGGCTAGCCTGTAGCTCTGAAAATACCTCTGCTAGGTGTCATGCTTGGGTTATTTACAGAAATTTGAAGGCCATTTTTGGTGACACTAACTCTTCACCTGAGCCTACAGATGTCAGTCAGGTGATTAAACAGGAAAGCCCTGAACCCTCTGTCTTCATATCATGTCTGACTCCTTTGCTGCATCAATTTTCAAGGCAGAAACCACCCTGCACTCCTGATAGATGGAGATGCACTTCCTCTGCTCCATTTCCATGCTCTCTGCCCAGCTCCCTCAGTTTTGTAGCACAGCCAAAGCTAAACCTTGAGATCAGGTTGTTTGTACAAGATGATGACATGAACAGTAAGAGAGACTTAGTGGCTCCCAGTTTAGGTCACTCCCTGTAAACCTAAAGGCCACCATGCTTGTACACAATAAAAAATGCCCCCAGAAAGCCTGTTTCTTCCATTGTTAAGACAAGCTTCCTAGGTGCTTCTCATCAGTGAAGTCTCACAAAACCTGTCTTGTTCTTAATATGTGACTCAACATCATTTATATCAACTATTCCAGATCTAGTAATCCAAATGACCAAAAGACCATATTTGGCCACAATTCCCTGAAAGATTCAAATAAATTCAATAATTCTGACATGAGTTGCACAGGTTATTTCTGCTAAGTCATGAGGATTAAAATAAGATGGTTTCAAAGAAATGCTTGGTAGGTGGCACTAAGCAATTCATCCTGGGTTCTTGTCTTGCCTTTAAAAATGACCAATGCAGACAAAGGGTCACTTTATTAATAATTCCAGAACAAAAACAGAGCGGTTACAGGTGTGTTTTTGTTGTTTGGTTGGTTGATTTGGTTTGGTTTTTTGAGACAGGGTTTCTCTGTGTAGCTCTGGACTGGAACTTGGAGATCCACCTGTGTCTGCCTCCCATGTGCCACCACCATATCCAACACCACATGCCACTACCATGCCCTGCTAGGTGTTTCTATAACAAAACAGCAAGTGGTGAATAAATCCTGTGTCTCCCCTGCCCAGGAGCAGGGATAATACAAAGAGGTGATGAACATGCCCTTTGAGAAATGAAATCATCCCCTGCTCTGTGAAAATCTCACCTGTCCTGGCCATTATCCTTTCCTGCCAAGATGGGGAGTAAGGGGAGAACTCAGCTGGACAGCTTCACACCTGTGCTCTAATTGTGACCCTTTGGAACTAATTACAGGACCAACCCAGGCAGTCTGCATCCTTGGTCTGCCACTTATGGGTTGATGTGCGGCACCAAAGACTGAAGGATCTCCAGTTCTATACCCCTTGGGTTTGTGAGGAGCTCCATCCCGGCTGGCACCTGGAAACACTAAAGACTTTGGTTTTTGAGAACCAGAGGCTCTGAACTAAATGAATATAGCTCCTCGGCGCAGAGTTTTAGACACTGTGCAAGCACTTTTGGGTCTTTAAAGTAATTAATTCGTCCCTGGGCTGTCTCTTATAACTTTAATATTTACACTATGACAAAGGGAAAGTGCTCATTAGTGTTTAAGTCAAAGTAAAACCATCCTCTCTATTCATTCCAATGAGCTTATTTTACATTAGTGAGAACGAGCTAGGGGCCCATGAAGTATGCTAGACAAAGTAGATATCAGAAGAAAATATATTTGAAAGACATTAGTGTGGGGTCTAGTGAGAATTTATTCTTCACCTGACCTCCATTGATATATATATATATATATATATACATATATATATGTATATGTATATATATATATATATGTAACTTTTGACCTGCCTTTTCCCTAGTTTAGCCTGCTCAATCAATTCTAAGAAGTTTCCAATTGATCCACTCTTCAGCTTCAAAACTATCAGAGAGAACTGGAGTCATGGTGATGATTAGGGTAAAGGGAATGCTCAATAATAGCAGATCAGAAATCCCTTCCTCAGACAAACTCAAGGACATCATTGCCCAAGTCTCCCTCAAGACTGTTTTCTTAGCTATATTCTCTCTAATGATGATGGTCTCGCAAAGGAATGCTTCCCCTCCCAAGTTTGTGTCACCTTCTACTTCACCATGAGTAGAATGTGCAGTGGTTCCAATTTGAAGCCACCCAGAGGAATTCATTCTTTTGGTGACCTGGTGTGAAATCTTGTCCTCTAAAGTCAGTTGGAATTTTCTCAAAGCAGTAGCATCATAACTAGCAACAGGGCCTCCAGTGAGTGTTCAGGCTCACTGAAGAGTGCAGCTCCATGTACTGGGGTTCTCTGTGTCTTCTAGTATATCCAGAAGACACATTTGGTCAAAGATTTTTGGGATTAATTCTGTAGTAGCTTCTTGCTCCAGAAAGGATTCCTCCCCCAAGGGCTGATTTTGTCTGTACTTTTGAGCTCTAGTGACATTCTCAGCAGCAGCAGCAGCAGCAGCAGCCTTGACAGGGCCGCAGCAGCAGATGACATCCATGCACTGAAGAGAAGGGACGCTAGCTGCTGCTCCATAGTTTCAGCAAGAGACCAGAGGGACATCACTGCTCTTCCAGTTGGGGGCTTCTCTAACATTGAAAGTAAAGCAGAATTTGCTTTGAATTTTTCCAGATTTCATCATTGTAGGCCAAAATTAGCATTACCCATAGAGATAAGATGTATGCGGCAAAAACACACACACACACACACACACACACACACACACACACACACACACACACTGAACAAAAGAATTATATAGCCATCAACCTGCCATGAGATCTGAAATCTATCCATTAGTCATCCTTTGGAGTTCAGCCACCAAAGACACAAGTTAAAATGCAAATTTGTTCCTTGGAGAATTGGCACATCAAACTTTGTAAACTGTTAATGCTCCAAGACAGCTAGAATATCATCCTGAGAAGTTGTGTTAAAATTGACATGTCAACAAAGGAAGGCTGGCTTTATATGCTATGTATTTCATTTATGAAGATGAATGTATAGACTGGTAGTTTAAAAATATAAATATATTCAAAGGCATTTGGGCTCACATGACTGATCTTAATAAGTTATTAATGGAAATGAGTTGAAGGCTAGAGTTTAGCCTTTGAGACTAGTTCTATGAAGGAAGAAGAAAGGCTGTGTCCACTGGTGTTCATAGAACATCTGATGATTGACCAGGGATCAGATTCAGCACTGGCAGCGTGTACGCTAGAGAAGGTGAAGATTTGGTTTCAACTTTGTCTCTGCTACTTGTAATGACCTTGTTCTGGCCACCTAGTCCTCATCTAAAAACAGAAATGTAGAAATAAGATCAAATATGAAATTCGTATTCAGCACTCCCCTAGAAAGACTCACCATTCCTCCTGCATCTCTACCCATCAGGGAGAGATGCTGACTTCCAACTGCCAGTCAGAGACCTTCAGCAGGCTGAGGCTATTTCTGAGTTATTATGGCCTCCGAATTTAGTAGGCCACTTCCTTGGTAGGAAAGGATAACCTTTTTCTGCTTTCATACCAAAAAGCCTGAACATCTGACTGTCTTCAGAGTAAGAAACTTCTATTGATTCAGGCTAGAAGCTTCAGGGACACAGTTTCTTTCCATTCCACTAATGACGGCGTTCAACAGAGAGCCACGTGCAATTGGAGGCCAAAGAATGCATGGATTTTGTGATTGGGAGGCCACAAATATTGAAAAGATACCTTCTCTTACCAAGTCTCCAACTCCTGCAGTCTACAAAAAACAAAATCATGTTTTAAATACCACCACAGAGGAAACAGGCAGAACAGCCAAATGTTCTGCCTGTTCATCATCCAGTGGACTCCAGAGGTGCTCAGAGCCTGGGAGGGAACCTCTCTGTGACTCCTCTCCAGTTATCAACACAAGGCAAACCAATGGAGCAGCTGCAACATGTTCCAAGAGGAAGACAGACTGAGGGGAGCACTGAGGAAATGGGGTGTGGCCGGGCCTCCTCCTCCCAGGCACTTGAAGCCAGTGTTGAGTTAACACCATGGTTGGGCCTTTTGACTTTGTAAACAAAGAAATTGACCCCCCAGAAAGGTCTAATATCTTACCCAGAACCAATCACAATAAAGCAGTGTTAAAGAGCCAAGAATTACTTATGCAAGACCCTGATCCAAGCAGAAACCTGGAAAACCTTCACAGTCCTAACCTCAGAACCTCCTGCTGTTAGCAACAATATTGAACCAACCAAAGACTGCTTCACAGCTTCACATGAAATCCAACCAGGAAAGACAAGAAGAGAAATGTGGGCTGCTAAAGACTGCAGTGGTGAGTAACCTATCCCAGCTCCTCAGGGGAAGCCTTGAGCCCTGGATACAGTTCCTACTGAAGCCTGAAGCTGGGATCCAGAACGACTGAGTTCTGATACTTGGATGGGGGGTGGTGGCTTCTAATCTGTTTTTTTTTATTTCTGAGATCGTAATATAATTACAATATTCCCTTTCCCTCTCTTCTCTCTAAACCATCCCCTGCTCTCTTACAAATTCATAGCCTCTTTTTTTAAATCAGTTGTTGTTATGTACATATATTATATCCATATACATTTCTAAATACATAAATGCAACCCGATAAGTCTGAATTATATTACTTGTATGTATGTTTCGGGGCAGGCCATTTTTCACCAAATATGACTGTCTAAACATGAGCTGAACAAGGACAATGAATAACAGACACCCTGAAGAGGACAAGGGAAGCCCATGATGATTCAACCCTACACAAAGAACTACAGGCAACTAAGGAATGCTAAGAGCAAAAGAAATAGTCTTCCCCAGGGATCTGCAGTCTTAGCAGTGGGGCTCTAGGACCACGGGAGAAGCCGAGGGTCCTTCAGCCTCTGAACAGCTTCTGTGTCCTTCAGAGAGCAGTGGTAGGAAGAGCAAGGAGGAGAGCCGCCATTTCCTTCTCTCTGCTGTACCTATTCAGTCACAGAAGTTGTTAGTTAGGACTTGAGACCAGCAGGGTGATTCTGTCCCTGGCGCTAAGTAGTTCTAAACTTTTGGGGACAGTAACCTCTTGTGGACTCTGTTTTCATAAGATGGGAGTATAATGTGCATCTTGGTTGGTTGTTGAGTGAGGTGTTGTAAAGATGAAGGCACATCACAAATGCTCAGTGAGCATTACATTTTCTCCCACTTCCTATCTTGTGGGCTAGAGGTTAAACTCAAAGTCTCAGGAAAACTGTAATGGGAATTGAGGAAACTGGTGAAAAGCTCAGGGACTACAGTTTTCAACAATCCATGTCAGGTTTGGGGTGATAGGGTGTCCCCAGAAGCCCATGAAACTCATCAGGGCTCTCTTCCCTTCTATGACATTTTCAGACAGAGACTCTGGTCTTTCACTCCACTGTGGTTCCAAGATCAGCTCCTGTCGATGCAGGAAGAGAGAAAAATACCAGACCCCAGCACATACAGAAAGTCATGGGCCGCTAGTACCAACCATTCCCTGGTAGGCTCTGCCTTGGAATACAATGAGCCCCAGCAAGGGGACAGGAAAAGGACTAAGTTCAGAGCTGTGTTTTACTTTAGTTACCTCTGGCTTGCTAAGAAGGAAACTAGGCACTGAGGCAAAGATTGCGAGGAGGGGGGGGGGAGGCAAGTCTAAAGTTGTTCTGCCTAGAAGCAACGACCACAGAAGAAAGAAAGAAAGAAAGAAAGTAAGAAAGAAAGGAAGGAAGGAAGGAAGGAAGGAAGGAAGGAAGGAAGGAAGGAAGGAAGGAAGGAAGGGGGGGAGAGAGAGAGAGAGAAAGAGAAAGAGAGAGAGAGAGAGAGAGAGAGAGAGAGAGAGAGAGAGAGAGAGAGGGTAATAAAAGGAGTGAGTTCATGTCCAGCTTGACTGAACAAATTCTTCTCCTGCACACGTACTCTGAGTTCTAAAGGAACAGCATTACTCTCTTGAGCCCTCCCTGACCAACAGTCCTCAGTTAAAGTTTATGTTCCTGTGGAGCTGGTATCAAAGCTTCTAGCCCCTTGTCAGTAAATGTAAGAGGCCAAATCTGCGTAAATTTAAATTACATAAAATTACATAAAGTCTTTTCCTCAACTGCCCAGTCTCAGAATAGCCTTGCTTTCATTGGGCACTACAGCCAGGGACTAGAAACGCCTTTATCGGAGCAGCCCAGGCTTTGAAATGTTGGCATAATCAAATTTCCTCCTCCCAAGGCATATCCAACAATGCTGCAGAACAGAGTCTCATTTGCTTTTAAGCAATACTAAATCAAGAGGTTCTTCCTGTCTCAAGACTATTTCCACATGACAAATGCAGTGTTCTCTGTGACCATCCCTGCCAGCTGGGAGCCCCAGGAGTCCAGCCAGTCATCCTAAGGACAAAGGTTGATGGGACTGGGAGAAAGAACAGCAGGACACTGGGGGTGGCAGAGAGAAGGTGGAGGACCACCTGAACCTGTGTTAAAGCATAAAAACGTGAACAGATACTCAAATGAGGAAGTACCTGAAGATGGGGGCAAGAAATGACAGTGATCGGGCCTTCTCTGTCTGGGAAACTCTGTCGGCCGGTGTGAAAACTTGGGGATTGTTGTTGTTGTTGCTGCTGCTGCTGCTGCTGTGTCTGTAATGCAAGTGCTGGGGCAGCGTGGGTTATTGAATGACTAATGAATGGATATGTCAATCAATGAATGAATAGCAATATCTGGAAGGGGAGATAGCTGTTATAGGTCTATGGATTGGGGCTCTGGAAGACACACCCCTGTACCCCCCATAGCTCTCATTGTCTCCCCCATAGGGAGACAGCTGATAACCAGAAAAGAGATCTGAGGTCATTGGGACTTTAAGAGGCCATACAGTTTAGAGAACATTTTACCAACTTCTGTAACCCAATCTTCAGTGAGACCCAATTTTCTGTGGAGATGGTTTTCCAGTTGAAGAATCAATGCCACCTTGACTGTCATCCTTCTTTCTCTCTCCCTGATGTAATAATAATAATAATAATAATGTATTATTATTATTATTAATATAATAATATCCTTAATGAATCAGATTGTGTCATGTGCTACTTTTCATGTCTAGTTTGCTGAATATTGACATGTCAAGTACATATAGAAGAATAAATCAATTAATGAAATTAGTGAGTGCATGTCAGGACTTTAGGAGGAAGACATTAACTGCTTGGTTTGAGGACAAAAAAGCAACATCAGTCTTCAAGTCTAAGTCCCCAGGCCAGGAGTAGTTGCCATCCCTTTCTGTAAAGAACACACAGTGGTACACAAGCACCTGCACCCCATGCATAAACCCACAGCTGGTGTGCGGACTGCCTGGTCATCACTTGCCACGCTCATGAGTTGCAGTTAACTCAGCTCTTTGTGCTGTGCTGTGTCTTCCTAGGGGAGTGTTTTTTATCCACCATGAACCCCAAGCAGCTGATTCAAGGCTGGAAACGCATTCTGATGCCAACACAGACAACGAGATGATGGCAGACAAGGTCAGACTTGGGAAATACAGTACATGGAGGTGGTGGCCCTGGAACTAACGTCAGCCTCCAGGGACTCTAGATGGAAATAAGTGGATAGACAGCAGAAAATACACATGGGGTTTCCCTTCTGCTCTATGCCTTTTCCCTCCCAACCTTTGAGGGTTTTTCAATATCCTAGGAGAACAGTATTTAGCTTGGGATGTGGGACTCAGTGACTTAGCCAAAGAATCTGCCTTGAGGCTCACAAGATCTTCAAAGTATGTATGATAAATGTTTATGATTTGCATTTAGAGTCAGGGTACAGCATGCTAGTGAGAAAGTCTATGGGACACCGGGGGGAGGGGGGATGACTCTCAGGCTCTGGGAGGCAGTCCCAGGGTGGTCCAGGCGGGCATCCATTGATTGATAACAACAAGTTTGAGCAGACCATGATTGCCATTTTCCTCTGCTGCATTGTTAGACCAGAGAGCTAAGGCTGCATCTGATTCTGAACACACAATGGAGAAGAGACAAGGAACCACTAGATGGCAGCAGATAGTAAGAAATGAGAGCTCCAGACAGGCTCCTGGAAAAAGGTTTGAAGCCCTCCATTTTGCTTTGCATCTTTAATGAGATATGTGAGGAAAATGAGTCCCTTCCATGCCAGCTACAGATGCCACAGCATATGGAGAGATGCCGCACAGCAATCTTTCTCTGTTTATTAAACAGGAGGCAGCTAACCAGTCACCCACTGCATCCTGGTGCAGTTGTCCTTTAAGTCGCTGGATACTATTGTTGACAAGGTAATAACAAGAGATAGGGGTTAAGAAGAATGACACAGAGGTGTAGACTTCAGACTAAAGGGCATCATCAAGCTGAAGTAAGGGCAAATTACTAGCAAAAAATGAGAGACCCTGGAGGGCTGCTTGAAGAGGACCCTGTCTGTGTAGCTTTCTGTTGCCACATTTCTCCCTTGTGGTGTCTGCTGCTCTCTCATCTCCTTGGTAGACCTTGGGGCCTCATTTATCCAGAAACCCTATTACCACTAGACAAGCTCAGTGGTCTGACCTTTAATCCACAAAACCCAAATGGGGAGGGGAGCTCTGGGCATTTTAAAGAGCAAACCACACTTGCTGTTCTAGCAGACTGAAAAGATATAGCATGACCAGAATGCATTAGGATGCACCTGAATAGGGGGGTTATGCTTGCTAAGCTGCCCAAAATGAAAGCAGGGGTCCAGTCCTGCTGGCTGCAGAAGGGGCTCAGCCTGAAAGACAGCACTGTGTGAGCTATCCCAGATCTGAAGCTGGCCAATTTTGCTACTTCATTCCTGTACTGCACCTACTTTTTTTTTTTTTTTTTTTTTTTTTTTTTTTCACCATCTACTTACTATAACAATTCCCTATTGAATTCTCCTAACCCAGGAGATTCTAAAGCCCTGGGTGCTTGTTGACAGGTACCCCTGGCCTGTTGAGAAACTGGACTGCCTGCCCTCTGTTAACCACAAAGCCTCGGTTCCTAGAACTTTTCAGAGTTGGTTCCACACACAGAAACTGAGATGCAGAACTGAGAAACGATTTCATCCCTCCTGGTCCTCATCCCTTTCCTATATTTAGCCCTCTGTGGATACCAAGGTGCCCTGACTGCCTTCCCCTTTAGGATGACTTCATATGCCGGAAACTCTTGTCAATCTGTGTGACCTCAAAGAATTTGTACTTGCTGCCTGTGCCTCATTTGTGATGTGGAGATGACTGAGCCCCCTTCCAGCTCTTCCACCTTGGTAAAGTTTTTCTTTACCAAGCTCCTGCTGGCACATGAAGAAGGGCACTCAGGACGCTGCTCCCAACAATGGACAAGCTCAACAGGAACAAGCAAAATGCATCCTCCAGCGGAGAAGAACTGCGGCTGTGGTTGGAGTCTTGTTGACATTCTTTGTCCTCCTCGAGTGAAGCAAGCTGGGAGGCTTCTGATGTCATTGACACCAACCACAGGGCCTGGAGGTGGTCACTCCCTTGTGGAAGGAACCTGCAGCGCTGTCCCTGTGGGTGCTGGAGATGCCTAGTCCGAGACTGAGGGTGTTTTAATAAATATTTCTCACATTTTTAAAAAGCCCTTTTATATTCAGCATGGAAGGGTTTGGGGTAAACCAGGTCTCCCAGGAGGGCTCTACCTCTCACCCACAATGGGGGTTGGTTTAGCTCAGCTGCTCCTACAAAGGGCTGAACACAGCAAGCAGCAGTACAGGCAGCTCCCCGCAGCTCGATGTGAAAATGACTCACAGCGGCCATGAGTATCAAGCCTCCTTTGATGTGTTCCCAGACGTGAGGAACAGCCAGGAAGAGGGGCAGGCTCTGGGTGCCTGCTCTGCGGGGTGGTGCACAGAGGCCTGAACACAGCTGGCACTACTATCCAGAAACTCTGGGAGAAATTCAGGCTGGGTAATTACCTAGGATAACACAGCTCCCTTTCATGGTGGTGTGCTCTCTCTCTTCTCTCTCTCTCTCTCTCTCTCTCTCTCTCTCTCTCTCTCTCTCTCTCTCTCTCTCTCTCTATTGCTCACGTACATACACACTCTCACACACACAAACTCTCTCTCTCTCTCTCTCTCTCTCTCACACACACACACACACACACACACACACACACACACACACAGTAGGGGAATTAGATTCTCCTAGAATCTGCAACAGGCTTCTCCAGCTTCACCTTTCCTGAGGGGATAACAATTCACAATTCACACCAGTGAATAAAAGTTGTTTTACTGAGCACGAAATGAATGCACCTCCTCACCCAGCATCTGTACCAATTGCTGTAAAGCCATAGACCCTGCCCCAGCCAGCCAAGCGGAAGGAGTTTCCTTTGTAATGGCCATTTCTAGACTCTTAACCTTTCAAGTGGCTGCATGGTACCTTGTTTCTCTAATAGGCTCTCAATGGTGATTGAGTACAGCATCTTCAAGCCTTTCCTCTGTTGGCAGCTCATACAACTGGGTGAGTCACACTTATCTGTGGCAGAAGACAGACTTGTGGTCACAGCATCCTGGCTTGTAGCAAAGGGATGGGTGAGCCACTGCCATTTTATGTCTGTTTCTGGGGACAGTGTATGCCTATGCCAGGGTTCCTCCCATCTTACACCAGGTTTAATAGCATATCATTCCTGGAAACTTTGGCAGAGTCTCTACAGTTATAGAACTAAATATCTTTATGCTCTAGTAGATGTTACCACCCATGCACATACTGGCAGCACTAAGTGGATTCAGTGTGTGTGTGTGTGTGTGTGTGTGTGTGTGTGTGTGTGTAGGAGAGAGACAGAGACAGAGACAGAGAAAGGGAGAAAGAGAGAGGGAGGGAGGGAGAGAACATATGAAGATTGGAGAGGAAAGTGGTAGACAGAGATGGCATAGGAATTAGAGAAGGGGTAATAACACATCTTCCTCCCTAATATTACTCACTCTCTGGGTCAGTGCACGGGAAATGAGAAAGCACTATGTTTCCTCTCTACAGATACCAAACAAAAGGCTCAGATAGTCTGAAACACTAACATTCAAAATCTAAAGCACTATTAAAGAAGAACTTGGGTTACAGATGGTTAGATTCAAAAACGTTGGCTCTAACCACTGTACCATGAGCTATATTGTCAGTATCATATGCTTACAGTACATGAAGCACTGGAGTTTTAATATTTTAATATTTGCGTTTCACAAAGCCTCTTTTTAACAACCACATACCAGAACACAGACAGCTTGTGTCTATGTATACCATTGTTATAACTTACCGCATCTTCTCCCAAGACTTTGAGAAGCAAACTGCCCTTGTTTCATCCATCCACACTGTGCTTCCCCCCCCCAAGTCTCCTGCCCTGAATTCACTCCCTCTATTTCTCTATTGCTAAGGTCTTCTACTATGAGGCTTCTGGGACTTGAACTTGACATCACTCATATGAGCAGTCCAACCTTCTGTGCATCACGCTGTAATTACCCAGCTAGTGAACCAGCCACTCTTCTGCTTCATTTTTAAATTTAGCAGGTTCCTCTTGCCTGTTTCTCTCTCTTTTCAGGTGCAAGAGAGCCAAGGGATCAAGGACAGAAAGTATTTCAAACTCGCATGTGCAGAAAGCCAAATCATAAGTCAACTTATGAAGGAGTGAGTAAAGCAGGAGGAAACCTAGGGTGGGAGAGTAACTCTGCTGCCTCTGTGACCTTGGAAGGCAAGTGACACACAGCTAGTGGACTCTGTGTGTTGGGGTGAAACAGAAGGCAAGAAACAAACATTGCACTGGTTGCAAATCTTGCCAAGAGCAGAGCAGCTGCCAAGACAACTTCAGCCTTGACTCCTACATGGAAGAGCTCAAAGGAAGAATAGCCTACTGTGATGAGAATCTTCTGGTGACATTGACCCAATTGTAGTTGGTTGTGTTGGGGTGTGTGGGGTGTGTGTGTGTGTGTGTGTGTGTGTGTGTGTGTGTGTGTGTGTGTGTCTGTGTGTGTCTGTGTGTGTGTGTGTGTGTTTACAGAGGTGGGTAGCTTCTTCCTGTTAAGAGAATATTTTCTTCAAAGTCAGATTAATAATGAATCTTAAACCATTTAAACCCCAAGGAAAACACAAGCTTACTTTGTGTTTTGCAAACCTAACAACATCCTTTATCTGCAGGATTCTGAATCCTACTTCATTTCAGCAGATTTGTGCTTGTCACTGCCAGAGAGTCTCAAGGCAGCAATTCTCAGTTAAAATCTCCCTAGGACCTGAGAGACTTGGAGACCAGATGATCATCTTTGGGTAGACACCCCCTCCCTTCCCGTCAGCACCACACTGTCTAACCTCTGAAGCTGCCTGGCCGTTTTGCCAGCCAGTTACTATTTCTTCTGGTAAAATCCAGGTTAGGAAAATAAATTGGTTTTTGTTTCTGATTCTTTCTAGGCAAAGCTCCTAAAATTCCCAGTCGTAAGTGAACAATAATCTTCAATTTCAGTTCTCAGAGATGGTTTTCAATCCACCTTCCCAACCTGCATCAGAGGCAGGAATCCTTCGGTAATCCGCATGCATCCATTGGTTGACTCCTGCAATTCATCAGCCACATATCTCTGCATTTGACCACTAGGGGGCAATGCTGGATCAATCAAAACTCCAGATGCTCCCCACTCCACCTTATCCTTACCTTCCTCATTTTGGGATGCAGCCTCTTGTTGGAAGCCAAAACCAACACCCACCCTCAGGGCACCCCTCAACTGACAGCATGACCAGGCTTCTTGCAATGCCTTTCTCATGCCTGGGATCATAGGAATAAAGACAGTTGACTAGCAAACAGATTCAGCCCTGTAGGTGATCTTCCCTCTGAGAAACAGAGTTTGCCTAATCATGTCAATAACCAGAAGCAATCTGTATCTTTGCAGCCATGCTTGCCTCCACCCATTCAGCTGTAAGCCTTTATTTAAATTCCTGGGGATAGTGTAGTATTTGCCCACAAACACTTGTTGGGTGGATGGGTGAACACAAGTGTATAAATGAATTTACTAGCTCCAGATTTGTTACCCTTTTCCAGCTGTCTGAACACCTAATGCTCAGTTGCTGAGCATGCATTTTTGAAGATGGCAGGGGATGCCCATACTGTTAGGCTAAACCAGTAGCTGACGCTGTGCAAATGTCATTGCAAGTGGAGTTCAGATCTCTTCTTTCTAGGAGCTCTTTCATAACATTGCCCCAAAATACTTGAGCCTTGCTAGATTGAGGATTAACAAAAACAGACACTGTACCAATAATAGCCACATGCACAAAACCATGCAGCCTCTTAATGTAGAATACATAGTACTCGTCACATCCCTAAGTAATTAGTGGGAATTCTATTGCTATCAGTGGGTCCCCACCATACTCAGTGTGCTCTACTGTGTTCTTCTTCAGGTGTCTGAGGTCTCAGGAGACACCTCGCCCCTCCATTTTCATTGCAATGGCTCCTGAGACATCGGGGGCACAGCCTGGCCTACTCACTCAGAGACTGAATGTTCAAGGAGAGAAAGCCACGCATGTTTTGAAACCCGAAACCATTTGTAATTGCGATGTTATAAAAGGAGTTCCACCTTCCCTTGGCTCGCTTTAGCAGAACTGTTCATGAATTCCACAGATGCTGTTGGGTTTCTGTGGCTGGAATCATGACTCTGGATGAGATTTAGGATACTCTTCTTTTGTTGAGAGTGAGACTCTCCACAGGAGTCTCTCCCAGTTATCTGGCTGGCTTCTGCCAGCAGCAACCAGCTCGGGGCCTCCAAATAAAACTTCAAGGGCACTGTGACATCCCATGTGTCTAGAACAGAAGATGTCATTTCTGTTCAATGTAAGACTAACTCTTCCTTCCTGAAATGATTGACAGGGGGAAAAATATTTCTTCTGGGGAAATCTTGCACCATTCCCTCTACTGTCCACCTCCACAGCCCTGACAAGGTAAACATGGGCTTCATCTATGTTGTTAGATCTAAGCACCTGGGAGTACCTACATCCCAACTGAATTCACAGCTGGGAAAAAAATATGTTCCTTGTTGTAACTAAAAGTTACCACTTAAGTTTTCTTAATGAAGCACTATCTTGGCATACCTATTTTAGTGCTATAATCACTTCAAGATCTCAAAAACAACCAATGCACACTTTCTAGATGTAAATAAACTCACTCTCAACAAAAGTGTTCTGAATCTCATTTGGGGTCCTTAGTCCAACCTCAGAAGCCTAACAGTATGTGCAGTCTCCAAGGAACACTTCTGTTAAAGGGAGACAAGAAAGTGGGGGGGGGGGGCTCCTTTCACCATGTGTGCCAGTTATAAACACTTATCAGTTAAACCTACTCTTAGAGTCTACACCTAGGTCCTCAGAGTATACACCCCTAGCTCTAATCTTGAGAAAATGATAAAAGTTGCTCTTTGATGCTTCCCCTGGAAGCAAGCAAACTGAAAATCAAATCATTCTAAAGTAATGTTTTTCTTTTTCTGCCCATGGACATTAAGGTGATTGTATATATAGCACGTCCTACACTATGACTTTCTCAGGATGCCTTGGTGTGCATAAGGGAAAGACCTCTTGGGTAACATCTCTGTTCTCTACCAAAAAAAAAAAAAAAAAAAAGACTCAAGAGACAAGGGCTGTCCCCAGGTAAGCTCACTGTGTTCAAACACAGTCCTATTAAGGATCCTTGGTTTCCAGGCCTAAACCTCTGGAGGA
This sequence comes from Cricetiscus sungorus, assembly GCA_030556225.1. NCBI lineage: Eukaryota > Metazoa > Chordata > Mammalia > Rodentia > Cricetidae > Cricetiscus > Cricetiscus sungorus. The sequence goes on from JANBXA010000741.1 coordinate 1,027,366, forward strand.
TTAATTGCTGTGACCCCAGGGCCACCAAGTCTGAGCAAAAGTAGCTCATGAGCCATATTTGGGGACTGGATGGAAATGAAGTCTACATCAGCCGGAACAGACAAATGGTTGAAGTGGAGGCTGTGTCTTCACTAATAAAGGTCTTGAGAAACTGGCTAAAGCACATGGATTCTGTTCTGTGGAAAAAATCAGGCGCCCATAAAGGAAAGTATACCTAGAATGTGTTTAGAAAGATCCTGTCAATGTGGAGATTAATCTGGGGACAGAAGGAGCAAGATTGAACACATGGTTAGTATAACACCCGAGGTGGGCACTGCAGGCTCAAGTTTAAGAAAAAGCCTAAATGTGGGTGAGTGGTGCATGAAGGACAAAGGGGAGGAAAAGGTAGTCTCTTCCTGGAATGTACTTGTGTGCTGGAGGACTCTCTAGGTCTTAGGCCCTAAGGTCTTATCATTCAAAATCCATTCTCATTCATTTTTAGTGCATTAGATTAAGGTTCTAGTTCCCCTGGGACTAGTTCTTGTTTCTGTAATCCAAAGGATTAGTCTCCAAAGGCAGAATACAAGCCACCAATACAGACAATTTGGGAGGCCAGAGACTTCTTAGAAGCCTCAGTCATTATTACACTATTGATTAATTATTATTTATAAAGCTCATTGCATAAGTATTCAACCAGCTATAACTAGTGTTCATAACTAATTCATAATGTTTGAATATTAAATCCATAAGGAGCATCCTTCCTTCTTTAAATTCTCTTTTCTTCTGTCTTTTGGCATTGGAATAAGGAAACTCAGATCCAGAAAGAAACTGCCACTATCCTTCTGTTCTCTTCAGTCACAGCACCATCTCATCTTATGAGGGCATTCCTCATCAGGAACAGCCTTCTCTAGGAGTTTTGAGTGGACCACCCAGATCACCATGCAGCACACATGCATCTTCTGTGGCCAGCTCCACTGTACCAAACAGCATCAGCACCATTTGGCCAATCCTCTAGAGAAACCCAGGCCCTCAGTGTTATTCTGCCCACTCTGGTGCAGTCCCATCACAGCCTTACCACCTACAACTCTCTCCTATATTGCTCTAAAACCAGACGACACCCTTGGGTGGGTATTTCCTTATGTCTATCCACTTCCCTATCATCCCCTGCAAGCTATTCCTGAGAATGCTTTTCAGACAGACAAGTGGCCTTGGAAAAGAAAGGAGAGATGAGGTAAGGGGATAGCAGAGGAAGGAGGAAAGACTAAGAAAAGCAACAACAAAAAAGTCCCTGACCTCAACTTCCAGAAGATCTGCCCTAAAGATAGCCTAGCATTCATCCTAAATTTAGATGTCCTGGCTTTGCAGTCTCTCGTTGTGTACACAATGAAAAAAGAAGTCATCACACAGTGAGAACAGCAGGCAAGCTGATTCTGTTTCAAGAATAGAATGATGACAATGCTAATTCGGAACTATAGAACTTTAACAAATAGACTTCTTGATGGGAAAATAACTACAAAGGATGATGGGAAGAGAGTCCTTTGGTGCTGGATGGAATATGAGGTGTCAGGGAAAGTTGGTCTCCTCCATAGTGAGCCTCATGACCAGTAGTGTAGGCTGGAACACCCTCATGTCACCCTGTAACATAGTCACTACTACACTGCCTTTTTCACATGCTTCAAGTTAAATGCCAGCAACAGTCTAAACCCCACGACTGTAGACATGCTGGGTGGCTTTGCTTCTATTGTACCCACAGCTTATATACAGTTGTCTCTCAGAAAAACATTTGCTGAATAGGTTGTTGATTGATTGGCTCATTACAAATGAACGAACCGATTCCTCCCTTGGTGGCTTCTGAAGAGCGACTCTCAGAACCAGAAATTTCCAGTAGGACAACTGAAGCTGGATACATCTAGAAAAAATGGCTGTCACTACCTCCACTGCCTTCTATGTGCCTTAGATTCCTGAAATTTAGGAACAAGGACCCAAGAGATCATGACCCACCAAGAGTCTTTCAAAGAAAGATTATCTCCCTAGTTGTTTCCTTTCAGAGAATAAGCCTCCCGGGACTGATCAGCAAATGCACCATATGCTGAGAACACAAGCCCAGTGTAGTGAAGAGGGATCCAGGCCCCCTCTAAAGGAGTCTTTTGGATTGCTGCCTCTGAAAAGCCCGAGTGTGCTTTTCAATAGTACAGGCACCAACCACCCCCAAGGACCTCTTTCTTTTATTGCTGCTGCATAGAAGCAGCCACATGGCAGTTGTAGATAAGGTGGCCCAAGTGTATTGTGCATGCAAAGTAGGCTATGTGGCACAGCACTGAGAACTGCAAAGCCTCCTGTCCTGACTTCCCCCTGGTAAATGGGCATGTGTTCCCAACACTTCTCCTTTTCCATTGCCTATTCCTTATATCAGACATCTCCTTCAGAACCAAAATCACAGAATCTCCAAACATGGCTGTCATGCTAGGGTGGAGGTGGCTCCAGTGTCAGTATAAAAATGTTAATGGGAGTTACAATTCTTATATGTGCAAAGAGCTAACTAAAGGCTCACCTATTTCCATAATGCCTATTTCCATGAATCAGAGTATGGCCATCTGTCTATGGACAGAACGCTGTTCTCCTTTACCTTACCTATTGAGTATGTAATGCCAAGAGGCAAGGCCATCTGCTACTGTGCACTAAAGGCACTGTGATGTTTGGATATCATTATGAACAAAAGACTATAAGTCCCAAGCAGGTACAATACACAAAATCCAGAGTCTATCAACAAGGTATAAGCATCAAGTGTCATCTTGAACTTGCCTCATTTACTTATAAATCATTCATTCAAAACTAAAAAGCCCTTATGCCTTCCAAATCAATACACTGAATGCTGCAAAAATACAAATTAAAAACTAGCCCTTCTCAAATATAAAATGCACTCAGCAGGTATCGTCTTCTCACTTTAATCTTTTTAAACCATGAGAGGTGAAAATTAAATCCTATTGAATTACTTGAATTTTCCACCTGAAAATAAAAGCACAGTCCCTGATTCCCAGAAGGACAAATGAATTACACACATGCAAAATCATGATCAGCAATTAACATCTTAATTACAGATCCTTGATAGCTTACCAAGGTTCCTAAAAGCCTGAAAAATAGTAAACATTTATATACACATATGTAGCAAAATAAATGTATTAGATATGTGATGGATGATGGATAGATGGATGGATGGATGGATGGATGGATGGATGGATGGATGGATGGACAGATGGACAGAAAGTAGGTAGCATAGTAAAGTGGTTGAGATTTCTTCTGGTATGAATCCTAGGTCTCTTCTGGTTAACTCACTTGTCACATGACCTTGGACAAGTTACTTTGTGTTTTTCTTTTCTCATAAAAACTTTGATGAGAATCACTGCTAAAATTAAGTGAACTATCTAGTGTCAATATATTTAGAGCAAGGCCAGGTACACAGAAAATATGTCAACTACTATGTTCTTGATGATGTTATCATGATGACAATTGCCACATTTTCCTACAGTTGACTGGGCTGAGTCTTTGGGGAATTTTTCATAAGAATTAAGCCAATCTCTGGTCTAGAAATATGGGTCAGTTAGTAAATTGCCTTTCCTGCACACATGAGGACCTGAGTTCATATCCCCAAAACTCATGTTAAAAAAATTAAACATAGTGGCACACAGCTGTAATCCTAGTACCAAGGAAGTGGAGTCAGGAGGATCCCTGAAGCTTGCTGGCCAGCTGAATCACTAATTTCCAGTCCTGTCTCAATAAAATAAAGAAGAAAGCAAGAGAGGAAGACATCCAATACCAACCCCTAGTCTCCATATGTATCCACATGTATCATATGTACCCACATGTACACATACATACATACACATGCATATACACACAGTAAACAGAATTAAGTCAGTCTCTTGGAAACATAAGCATTCTTCTATAATAACATCCCATCTAGTAAGAACTAAATGTCAATGGGAATTTTAAAAAATACAATTGAAAAGACCTTCAAGATCTTTTTCAAAGGATGTTGCAAAGGATGTTGATAAATTATTAAGGGCCTACTACATTGGAAAAAGCAAATAAGAAGGTAATTTTTGTTTGACCCTCATAAAACAAGCAAACATGGACTTTGTGAGATATTAAAATACAACAATGCCTCCACTCATTAAGTGGGCAGAATAATGGAATAATTTACAAACACATATCCAGAAATAAAATTAAAGCTGTTTGTGAACATAAATATAGGTAATGAATTAGGTCTATCAAAATACCAGCATACTGGATAACCTGAAAAGGATTCCACTTCCAACAAGGCAACAAAAGAAGTCTAAGTGTATCTGACCTTACTACATCCTTTAAAAAAAAAAAAAAAAAAAAGTCAACTTCAGCCCAAGGCTTCAGGCTGCCCAAAGACACTTCCACATCAGCCTAGCTTATTGCAGAAACCGCCATAGTGACTCCTAGGTATGAACTGCTAAGCTGGGAGCTGATGATGGGCAAAGGCTGTCTTCTATCAGTAGACAGAAAGAAAGATGCCCGACACACATGTACACATACAGCCCACATGCTCACACACATAAACATACAACATGCACATGTCTCTTCTAATGATGCATGTTTTCCTGGATTTCAGAGCCTGTTTGTTCTTGAATGGAAGTTTCATCCCCTGTCATCTTTCTGGCTTTCTCACTTCCAGCCAACATATGGGCTTATCAGTGGCCCCTGAGGTCAGCTCTTTTGAGGTACAGGATAAAACAAAATGGGTATTTTCTTGGGGTGAGAAGTTGGAGATAATTTTATGTTGAGTTGAGTGTTAGAATCAGATTCCAAAGGCTTAGTTTCGCTGGACCAATTCCATAAATTTGGCTTCTCCTCCTGGGCCTGCTTCTCCCCCAGGACATTAAGCACCACTGAGGGCATGTGCTCAGAACTGTTTAATGTAATTTAAGATACACACTCCTGAGAACTATATTTTGTCTACCAGCAAGGAACTCTACTGTCACACACACGAGGGAACTATGACTCTGTCAGGTCTCTGATCTTTCATTCATTACCCAATGCTGAGTGCATGGTAGCATTATCTTTTGTCTTTTCCAAGGCAAGCTACCACAAATAGTAAAGGAAAGTTTGAAGGAAGAAGAACCATGCCTTGGCGCGCTATATATTGACTGGCTGGCACTGCCCAAGGGCAGGTTTCCAGGCACCAATTTGTGGGAATCAAAACAAATATCATGTTGGAGCTAATGAAAACTTCCAGTCTGTTCTAAGCACCTTATCCTCTACAGCAAGCCCTTCAATCTCCCCATCTCATCTGTGAAGGACAAACATTGAGGAAACAGAGGCCAGAAACATTCAACTAGTTAAGTGTTCGACTATCAACAGCCAAGTCCCAGCATATAGAATCGGAATAATTGGTGTTTCGTTCAGCACTGTGCACTGGGTGTCTACTATGTCCTGATACCCTGACAAGAGTCAAGGGAAGTAGCACGAACCCCACTGACTGTGGTGTTCCCATGGTGCTGAGGCACACAGTGCAGCAGAGGGGCCCTTCCAGGCACTTGTGGGAACAAGAGGCTGATTCTCGACATGATTAAGGGAGCGCATCCTCAGTGAAGCATAGATTGCAACTATGACATTTAGATTCCAGGATGAGCTGCTGTTGGTGGGAACCAAGAAAACATCCCAGTGGGATCAAACCTTGAGTTGCAACTAAATGTGAAAATGTTTATTTATTTACATCCCAAGGTCCCAAGTCAGCAGCAGCAGCAGCGGCGGCGGCGGAGTTACAACTGGAAGGAGTCTCAGCTCACCTCTGCTGTTTTCCTTGGCAGCTGTTTCATTCAGTGCCACACAGCTGGGTAAGTGAATTGCAGATGGAATATTGGCAAAATCTCTCGTGTTTGCTTTAAAACAACCAATGTGGCACAGACATTTCAGAGGAAACAAATCAAAGAAATAAAGAAATCCCAGCAGCCTGCACATTTTAAACTCAAAAGAGACATAGGAGAAGATTTTTTTTTATTTTTTTATTTTTTACTGAAGGCATGCTGGGATGCCCAGCAGCTGAGGTCTTGTATCTGTCTGGGGGAAAACACAAATGCTACTCCTTTCTTCAGTCACCTCTGTTCTTGCTCTCTTATCCAGCCAGCCAATGACAGCAGAGAAAGTAAAAACAGATTAGAAGCAGAGTGACAGCTGATAAAGGCCATCCCAAACAAAAATCCATCACAGGCACACGTGAGAGGCATTGGACTGTTACCAACCATTTACGTGAGAAGTCTGAGTGTGGTGTGTAAAAGATAAACCAAAGAAAGAGCTTTCCTTCACTTCATTTACCCTTTTATTCACTCAAAGAATCGAGGAATGTGGGGGAGAATGGATATGTTCTCAAACCAAAGGCAAAGCAAGTCCTAACAGTCTGGTTAATAGAGAACATCGGTTTGGCTCTCTCCAATGAACACTCAAGTGTTCCTAGAGACCAGCAGACAGACAGTATCACAACCCCAGAGTGGAGGAGACCATCAGAAAGAAACCTAGCAGGCTGGGTACATATAGAATAGGAGTTGGTTTTATTAGACCACTTTTTGCCTCTTAAAAACCCTGTTCATTCCATATGTGATGGAATAACTGAGGCTCTCTGCTCTTGGGGCCTTTGTCTAAATGTACAGAAGGCAGCACTACATCTCTGACATAGCTCCCTGCATTTTCAGGTCCAGAGTCCTACAGACAAACTCACAAACTTAGGCAGGAACCTCACTCCCTCAGAGGACTGTTCTATATAAGACTTGAAATTACAAGTTCTGTCTTCCCTGGTGACTATGACTTAGGCAGGGAGCTATGACGGTCACAACCTACCATGACAAGACAGAAGAGGCAACATAAAGAAATCAGCATCTCTGGTGAGCCTACAGATATGCTTCAAACCAAGGAGCCACTGTTTATCTGTGGGTGTTTGTTTGTTTGTTTGTTTTCATTTCCACCTCACAGCATCCCTACAAAGTAACTAAAATTTCCCTGTTTACAAATGAGGAAACTAAGGCTTCAAGATGTAAATCGCCTAATATTGGCAAGTTCCAAAGCAAGACTCAAGCCATGGATAGTTAGACCTGCAAAATCAGTGTTCCTTTTACATAACATGGGCCAGTTGAGTAGCTCCACCTAAGCACTGAGCCTCATGCAATTGAAAGCAAGTTCTCTTTAGACAGATGTGACCTTATTGCTGAAGACATCCACAAAGGTGGGCAGAAAACATAGATACCTCAGGTGTTAGCCTATTTGCTGATAAATCTTTCTCTAATCTCAGCCTTCACTAGAGTGAGCAGCCAGCCATTTGGGCTTCTTGGGACTTTGGGACTCCAAGCAAAGATCCTCTTTGACCAGTAAATATCTAATAGTGACATAATCTATGCCTGGGTAATGGGAGTGCATGTATAAATGAGTTGCTGTTTTAAATAACCTTTAAATAATCTTAAAACCCTAGACAGGAAACCAATTCTCAGACAATTAGAACAAAGTTGATTAGTGCTACCACCTAACATCTCAGGAAATCCAAAGGATGCCTCCCTCATGTTAGGAAAAACCAACAGCAGAAGCAGATCATGGCTACATAACATGCCTTTGAACTTGGAAGTCCTTTCCTGTAGATACAAGAAGGCAAAGGCCTAAGACCAGAGGAGGCAACAAGTCAGGCATGAGGGGCCACTCAAGAGGTTATCTGGAGGTGGAAGGGCTAGGGAGTACTCACACATTGGGTCACTTCATCTCATGCCTTCTCTCTCCCCTGCAGAGCTCTCCAGACACAAACTCTGCCATGTCCTACTCTGCTGTTAGGGCCCTATCCAGAATTCTCTGCTTTGAGCATCCCAGGAAGTTCTTCCTTGCTGCTCTTGGAACACTGGGACTACCTCCTTTGTAGAATCTAATTCTGCTGTTTGTCTGTCTTCTCCACTTCCCCGTAAACAAACAAACAACAAAACTGAATTCTTTGAATCCAGAAGTCTTATCTTTTTCACTTTTACATTTCCCAAATAATATCTAGGCTGCAATAGGTGTGTAGTCTGTTTGTTGAGTTACCATCCTAACCGCCCATGACTTCACTAGCTGGCCACATGTTTCTCTGAGGAAGTGACTAATATCAAACTACTTTTACATCAGATAAGGATTCTCACAGAGACATAGGCAGAGGTGAGTGTTGGCAGGGCAGCCAGGGAAGCATCAGACTACTGAGAAGTCATCCTCATTGAAGCCATGTTTTGGAGAGGTCTCACCTTCTATGTTTTAATCTTCTGTACAGGTAAGGACAGGTACCTGGGTCTTTTACTCATTGGGAAGTATATCTCTGAAATAATTTCCTGGGGACATAATAGGGTGAATCTATGGCCAGCATTTGCCAAAACTCTGTCCACTTGGGGTGGAGGAAGTTCTCTGCAAGCTCTCTGACTTTAGGTTCTTTCCTCCAGGGGTCTCTTTGGATGTAATTTTGGAACAAGTTGACCAAATAACTGTTTCGGATGGGAATTCTGCCAAATTCTACTGCACTGTATCAGGAGGGGACTTGAAGGATTATCAAATGAGCTGGTATAAGAAGAATGAAGACAATACTCTGATTTTAGTATACAAACTAAATAATAATTCTACTGATGATTTAATGGGTAATTTCAAAGGGGAAATTGATGTTTCAAAAAGTCAGTTTATACTTGACATTGAAAAGGCAACAACAAAAGACGCTGGTACTTACTTCTGTGGGTCAGATATCCACAGTGCTGTAGTTGCTGCTTCTGACCGCTTCAAGAAAGTCTAAGGTCAAACCGAGGTGGCAGACCCAATAAGAAACCATCTCAGGCTGAGCTCCGCACCACATCTGAGATGGGAACTCCTGATTACATTAACAGTCACCTCTGATAAGAGACACTGAAGCTGAGTTGGCCAAGACCTGGCCTTTGAAGTTTCTATACCAGCAGAGGAGAGAAGAAAAAGTTGCTAAGCGTTTGTGTAGAGAGACCAACAGGCCCTCAACCTTTGCTACCTATAGGGTCCTGCTATTGAAACGGCAAACTGATGAGCAGAATGTCTTCCATCATGAGTGTTGTGGCTCACTGGAGGCTTCCCTGTGCAGAATCTAGATAAAACAAAGATTGTTTTCAATTAGCATTCTAATCAAAATTTCCAAAGCTATCAGCAACAGTTTTAACTCTGGCTCTGAAGAATGAGTAGGGTTGCTTTCTGAAATGTTACAAGCTTTCTTTCTTGGCTAGAGAAGAGTTCTGAGGCCCCAGGGGCACAGACAGAGAGGGGTAATACACATACAGCTTTCCTTCAAATTGGTCACTAGAAGAATCTTGTAAACAGATGGTAGTCATCATGACATGGACTGTGTTGACTGTGAATCAAGTGAATAAAATACACCGATTACCACCTAACAAGGGCTGAGTCCACAGGGTGTGAGGTCTGGAGGGGCCCAGTAAGCAGACTGGTGGCCAGGCACTTAAAGATGTAAGCATTTGGGAATCATTAGGGGACTATGCTAGCAGCCACCTTTTCTTCTACTCAGATGTCTGGAATCTTCTCTTCATGTAAAGCTAAACATTAGCATACTCAGCAGAAATGACTGTGAAAACTAAAAGTTGGATCTTGCAATGCCTTCTAGTCAACATTTCTTACAATGCCATTTTTACCACACATGACTTAAAGCCCCCAGTGGCATTCCTGATATCAGGTTAGGTCATGAGAATAGAGAAGGGAAAATTCTTATCAGTGTGCTTACAGTTTTTCTTCAGAAGACCTAGCATCAGCAATTACAATTAAAGAGTTCCCAAGAATACAAAAAATTCAAGGAATAAATATGAATAAATAATGATATGTTTATGAAAATGTCATGTTGAAATCCATTATGTTGTAAATTAACTTAAAATTTGGAAATATAAAAATTTAAAAATATAACACATGCTAACTATATAACAATGAATATTACTGATTTTATATGTAATGCCCTAAGAGATCATGAAAGGACAATCTCTGTGAAAAAGATTTTCTTAGAATTTTCTAGGCTTGAAAGAGTCAAGATTTGAATAAATGAATAAGAGTTTTTCCCAATAGGCATACAAGTTATCTATTATTATAAGTTACCTCAAAATTTAAAGGCTTAACCTCAGAAACATTCATTTCATTATGTCACATTCTCTGTGGGTCAGAAATTCAAGTGTGGTAGCTGGCTTCTCTGGCTTGAGAATTCTAATCAGGCTGCAACTGAGGTATTAGCCAGTACTGTAAGCATCCAGGGCTTGATAAGATCTCAGTGGGTATTGAGAGCCTGTGCTGGTTACTTTCCTATTGCTGTGCTATGACACCATGACCAAGACAACTTATAAAAGGAAGAATTTAATTTGATTCATGATTTCAGAGGATCAGAGTCCATGATGGTGAATCAAAAGAAACACTGAGAGCTCACATCATAGTCTACAAGAGAAAGAGAGGGGAGAGAGGGGAGAGAGAGAGAGAGAGAGAGAGAGAGAGAGAGAGAGAGAGAGAGAGAGAGGGAGGGAGAGAGAGAGAGAGAGAGAGAGGGAGGGAGGGAGGGAGGGAGGGAGGGAGGGAGGGAGAGAGAGGGAGGGAGGGAGGGAGGGAGGGAGGGAGGGAGGGAGAGAGAGAGAGAGAGAGAGAGAGAGAGAGAGAGAGAGAGAGAGAGAGAGAGAGAGGGAGAGAGAACTAGGAATTGCACAAGTCTTTTGAAATCTCAAATCCTTCCCCTGGTGACACACCTCTTCCAGGGTCATATTTCCTAACCCTTCCCCACCAACTGGGAACCAAATATTCAAATATATGAGCCTATTTGGCCACTCTTATTCAAATCACTATGCAATCTGAGTTCCCAACATGGGTATCTCCATAAAGTCTTCTTTTTAAAATTAATTTTTTTATTTTATTTTTATTTTACATATCGATCCTAGTTCCCTCTCCCTCCCTCTAAATTAATTAATTTTTAAAATTTATTTTACATACCAACCACAGTTTTCCCTCTCTCCTGTCCTCCCATTCTTCCCCCCTCCACCACCTTCCATCTACCCCCCTCCCCATCCACTCCTCTGCATCCAATCAGAAAGGAACAGGCCTCCCATGGCATGTCAAGTTGAGGCAGGACCAAGCTTCTTCACCTACATCGAGTCTGTAGTATCACAGACCACCCCAGCTGAGTAGGGGGGTCCCTGGGATGAGGGTCCTCAAAGAGTAGGTGGGTAAGTATTCTGCAGCGACAAACAGAAACAAACACACCTGGCTGGGGTGGTCCGTGACAGAGTATGAGGACACTGAGGAAAAGAGTTGTCTGAGTTAGAAGCCGCATTCTTTTCCCAATCTATCTTGGAAGTGACAGTCCACCATTCCTCCATATTCTGTTAATGGTGGTATAATAGTGAGGCCACATTAAAAAGGAAGGGTTACATGTAAGTATGAGTCAGAAGCAGCCCACCTCAGGAGCTGCCTACTGTAAGGGATTGGTGCAGACAGCATGGAAAGAGAAGTCTCAAAGCTGCTTGTAACCAATGTGTTTAAATATCTCTGACCACGGGGCAAGGGGATTTGATTTTATCTTACAGACCAACATGTTGTTGCACATATAAAACACCGGGAGATAGTTCCAAATACATGTTCTTGAGCTTAGTGTAAAGATTCTATTTCTATCTTCTCAGGGGAAGGCCCACAATTGATTGAGTGATTGTTTTTGAGACAAGTTGTCCTTATGTAGCCTTGTCTGGCCTTAAACTCATGGGATGTTTCTTCTTAACTTCTTGGAATTATCAACACGAACCACTATGATTGAAAAGAATATGTTTTTACAGCAAGTGGCCAAGGCATCTCTGATGCAGGTAATCCAAAGACCTGCTTTGAGAATCTCTATCATGGGCAGACAAGGAAGAGCTGGGGTTTTGTTTGTTTGGTACAGTACCTGGGATTGAACTCAGGACCTTGCTTCTTGTCTCTTGCCTTGATTCAGAGACACAGCCAGTAGATATGGTCACTTTATCTCTAGAGCAATAATTCTCACTCAATTCCATCTTAATATTTAAATCACCTGGGGGAAATTCTTTGAGAATATCAGTGTCTGGGATATGTTTCCAGAGATTTTTATTTACCCTGCATTGGAGTTCTGGCTTGCATATACTCAGGTAACCCCTTGCTTTCTGCACTCTTCTTCCACTCTAGGATTGAAAACCACTGGTCTAAGCAGCCATTCTATTCACCCAGATCAATGGCATCAGTATCACCTAGTTGTTTTTCCAAATGATGAATCCTACATCATCAGAATCCATATTTTAACAAGATCCCTGTGCAGGTTATATATGCACAAAGGTTTAAGATGCACTGGTCTAGGAAAGCCATTTTCCTAGTCTATTTTGTGTGACTGTAACAGAATACCACTGATTGGACAGTTTATAAAGAAAATAAGTTTGTTTATCACAGTTATGGAGTCTGAGGAGCTCAAGAACAAGGTGCTCACATTTAGTGAAGTTCTTGGTACTGCTCCATCCCATGGCAGCAGGCAGAAGGGTGATGAGCAAGGGAAGGGTACCACACCACACAGCTGTTTTGTCAGAAACCCACTCCCAAGAAAACTAAGGGCATCCATCCATTCCTGAAGCGATACATAGCTAACTGCCCCTAAAGGCCCCATGTCTCATCACTGTCACATTCAGGATCAAGTTACTAAAGCATTAATTAGGGAAAACACATCTAAATCATGATTGCTGAAGCATTCCGCTGAGGTAGAAAAATATAAACAGGTTTTTCCCAATCGCCAGGGAAGATTCCTATTAGTAAATTTCCCTGAAGTAATTTTTATGCACAGTTGTGAGACTTACTTAGAAGCCGTTGCCCATCCTCAATTCAGGAAACAGTTTTTTTATTTGCCTTATTAATATAATAACTATGCTTACTGGGGTAATATTGTATCTTACATACTTACGGGAAGAGTATATTGTATAAAATTTATATATGCCCATTTCTCATTCATTCATAAGAAAAGGAAGAAATGAATAAATATTTATTGAATCCCCACCTTCACAGATTATCCACTGAAATCCAGGAACTTCTCCCACCAGCTAAAGATCAAGCCAGAAAAAGAACACGAATCCTTAGGGCTCGGTTAAGTCTTATTGGAAATAGGAGCAGTAGAAAGATAATAGTGTTCTCCCATCCCCCACACAGCAGCGGTTCTCAACCTTCCTAACACTTCAGCCCTTTAACACAGTTCCTCATGCTTCAGTGACCTCCAGCCATAAAATGATTTCCATTGCTACTTCATAATTGTAATTTTGCTACTGTTGTGAATTATATGTAAATACTTGTGGAGACAGAAATTTGTCAAAGGGGTTGAGACCCACAGGTTGAGAACCACTGCCTTGCAGGCTGGATGGAAACATGTTGAAGTGGGAAATTTCAGAACATAAAATGATCATGGGGTAAGCAAGTAAAACACAGCATGGAACCAAGGGAGAAAGACAGCCTAGGAAAAAGCAGGCGCTGGTCCCCAGTGTCCTGAGAGAATCCACACACTAAAAGAAGAGGGCAGAGAGGGACAGAAGAGAAGAAGGAGGAAGAAAAGAGGGGAGAGTGGAAGAAAGGAGGAAGAAGAGAATTAAAGGTAAAGACCTAGAGCAATTCCCAGCTTACAAGTAGGTAATTGAGGAAGCCTTTTGTATGAAACCCAAAGCCTCATACTTAGGAGGAGACAGGCCCACTGAAGGTCTTATCTAGTGTAAACAGGGACCAAAGCTCTCTGATGGGAGATGTTATTCTGTAAATATGTTTCTCATACTGGTTAATGAATAAAGCACTGTTTGGCCAATGGGAAAGCAAGATAGATGGAGCTAGGAGACAAGGAGTAAAGAGGAAGTAGTGAGGAGGAGTCAGCATGTAGAGCCTAGAGGAAGCAAGATGCCGGCCTGCCGCGCTTGGATAAGATGACCACGTGGAAATATTTAGATAAGTAGAAATGGGTTAATAATTAAGACAGAGCTAGCCCATAAACAATAATACTAACTGGCCAACAGGATTGTATCAAATACAGAGTCTCTGAGTGTTATTGGGGGCTGGTGTGGTAGTGGGGCGGCGGGACCAGACCGGCGGGAAAACCATGCTCATAACAGCTCTCTGCAAACATCCTGAAGCCACAAAAATTGGCTATTATTTCTATATTATCCACATTCTTCCCAACTCTTCCAATAAAGGCAATTGATAGCAAGGTAGTTTGTCTAATTATTGCTTCCATTCTCCCTCTGTAATTTTTATCCATCATGAAAAGGGCTTGAACAGTGGTCAGAACACTGAAAATCAATCTCACCTTCTAAAAACAAAAGTTTGAGTTCAATTCCTAGGCTCAGGAATAGACATACCACTAGACTCCCAAACAGGGTCGTCTGCAGGCATGCGTTGTGGTTGGGAATAAAAGACTCAAGAGCAGACAAAATATGCCTTACTCCCAGAAACAGTGCTATCAACTGGCTGTTAGGTCACCTAGCACTGGAGAGTCGCCCTTAAGAATGAGAGTCATGAGCAAAGAGGGGAAACTCCAAGTGTATTGTCAGTTTCTTCCTCTACCTCCGATGAGGCCAAGGCTCCATGCAGCCAAGAAAGCAAGAAAGAAAAGAATGTTCTATCATACAACACATCTCCTCTTCCGAGGGAGTCTCAAGTTTGAAGAAGGCACTGATTGTGGCATTTTAAAAGTGCCTACGAAATATGCATCTACAGTCCAAATAAAGAAATCTACTTGAACAGCTCCAAGCTGTGACCTTCATTTTGAACAATTAGGGTTTTAAATGGGAAATTAAAAATCATTGAATTTGAAAGCCAGAAGGAATCCAAAAGGTCAAACAAGAAGTCCTCTATTTAATATACATGTTCATCAAATATTAATTAAATAAATGATAACCCATTCTCCATTCAAATATTTTAAATAATAATTCTTATTTTAAAAAAATCCTCTGGGAGGTCAAAAAAAGGAAAAGAATATGATCAAAATATATTGGGGTTTGTTGTTGGCTTTAGCTATTTTTATTTTTTCAGATTGTAATATAATTACATCATTTTCACCTTCCTTTTCTTCCCTTTTAAACCTCTCATAAGCTCCTCCTTGATCGGTTTCAAAGTTATGACCTCATTTTTCATTACATTGCTGCTATATCCATATATGTATGTAAATATTCCTAAATACAATGTGATGCGTCTGAATAATGCTTCTTGTGTTGTATGTTGTCAGGGCTGACCATTTAGGATTGGATAACCAATTGGTGTACCCTTCCCTGGAGAAGACTGTTTCCCTTATCCTCAGACATCTACAGTTACATGTAGTTCTTGTGGGCTATCTCCTGTACACTTTGGCATGTCTGTTAATGTCACCCTTGCTCAATTCATGTTTAGGCAGCCTATGGCCTTTTAAATAAACTATCTTGCCTCTAGTACCAGAGTGAGCTCTTCAATACAAATTTGAGTATGTCATGTCCCTTATTAGAAATTCTCCTGCAACTTCTCATTACTTCCAGGGAGACCTGAAGCCTCCCTGGAATGGCACAGTCTAACCCTTCCTTCACCTCCCATATGGCTTCTCTGCCCTACCTCGTTTACTATACTTCAGTCAAACATGTCTTCTTGCTTTTGCTTGTGGGTGCAGGTGGGTGCTCTCCCACCTCAGGGCTCTCCCACATACTGTTCCCTGTGGAATCTTTCTCTCTTCCCGTTGCTGTCTGACTCTTGCTTCTCAGGAGCATCTTGAGATCAATGGTAAATTCAGGCTGTTCCCTCCCTAATGCTTTCATATTGCAACCTAGAATGGGATTTCATTAATTTCATTGTGCCTATTTCCTCTAGACTGTAAGTGCCAAGAGAATCAGGACCAAATTTGATTTTGCTTTTCATTGGACCTGAAAATTACATAAATGTATCTGTATGGGGAAAAAAATGGATGTATCTTTCGGAATTTGGCCTCCTTTCATTGCAGACTCTGGGATGTAGTAAGGCCCTGTTTTCAGTGATCTTAAAGATCCTAAAGTGGAATCTAAAGGTTTTCAGAGGTTACTCATTTCTAACCACTGTGTGACAACCTCAAGAGCACATTCTGAGGCACATACAGCAACAACAGGGCATACAGCCCTCCATAGGTCTAAGGTGTCTCCATACAGGGATGCTGCCAGGTGAGCAAAACCTTCCCAGGAAGTTCAGTTGCTCTGTGGAAATCACAGGAGTCTAATATGATTGTTATTTTTTTTTCAGTGACCCCTATCTGAAATAAACATAGCCTTTTGGTTATTTTTCTCCACTTGGCTATTTTCAGAAACTATATTATTAAAATGTACAAGCCTGTAATTAGAGAGGCCAACACAATGCTCCTGACGCTGTGTCACACACTGAGCTGTAAAACAGCCAAAGCTGAATTCCTCTCCTCCAAATACAGTCTTAGTAACAGATCACTGGGAAAGCCTTGGGTGGGAGATCACCCACAAGCAACAGCAAGAAGACATATTTGACAGAAGTACAGGAAACAAGAGAGGGAGGGAGGAGCTGCACAGGGAGGTGGAGGGGTCAAACTGGGTGGTCTTAGGGGTTTTGGAGGCTTAAGTTATTCCTAGGAGTCATGAATGTCTACAGAGAACAGGTGATGGCTCATTGTTTCTTGGAGGTTACCCATCATTATAACAGGAAAATGCTACTTTCCTGGGGTAAGATGTGCTTAGGGGTTCTTTGAGATGGCCCAGGAAAGAAGGTGATCGTCCTCAACAGTGAGACAGCACACAATGGTGCTTGGTGCTAAATAACTAAATATGATTGCTTTCTATTTGCAGGAAGGAGACAGACTACCACAATTTCATGGGACCTCTTAAAGTACAGTGTTGCGCGCCTACCTCGGCCCGCAAGGAAACACGCAACCACGACTCTTCTTCAAGCAGTTTTATTAAGGATCCTTATACATCAGCTTCCTCTGCTCCCATCAGCTTCTGCTTCTCCCATCAGCTTCTGCTGCTTCTCCCAGCCCCAGCAAGCCCTTAAATGTGCTCTCACAGCCCAGTCAGCTCATACCACCTGGCGATCCCGGATAGGCCACAGAAGGAGGAAGCGCACCAGATCCATCAAGCACTTCCAAATAAGGCTTGTTTACAGCTAAGTGTGAACTACCTGGCATCCAGCCAGGCGCCATCTTGGGGCTGTGGCTTCCCACAGCACAGGACACAGCTAAACCCTGTGAAGAAAAGCTTAAAGGTTTTTTTATTTTGTTGTTTTGTGTTAACATGGGGGGTCTCACTATGCATCCCTAGCTGATGGGGAAATCACTTTACAGAACAGACTGACGTCAAACTCCTGAAGATTCACCTGCTTCTGCCTCCTAAGCACTGAGATGAAAGACATGGCCTATCATGCCAGCAGCTTAGCCATTCTGAAAATGCAATGATCATACACATCTCAAGACAAGTCTCCTACAATGGTAGATAAATAATTAAGGAGAGCAAGGAGGAAGAGGGCTCACTCTTTCTTTAACAATCACTCCTCTTAATTATTACTCTTATTAAGGAGCTCTCCCAAAACTCTGAGATTTTCCAGACTTTGTTACTTCTGGGACACATACCCCCCCTTTATGCCAGTAGGGACCCTAAGAGATCCCAAAGAGACCACTGGAAAAGTGCCGTGTCTCGGGGGACACAAATGATGCCTTCTGGCATGGCTGTGAACTCTCACTGGGATTTCAGTGCCAAATATTGAGACCTCTTCTCAAATATGCAGGCACTCATAGCCTACATGAGGTCTACAAATTTTCATCTGGTCTAGACTGAATCGTTTCCCTTCTCAGAGTTGTGTTCAGTCAGAGCAAAGTGTTTCCCTACGAGCTGTGAAAATACTCGGCTAAAAACCGAGTCACCCCAATCCTACTTCCCGCTTCTCTGGAACTGTCCTATGAGAGCTGAGGGAAACAGCATTCCTAACTACCAGCCTTCCACATTTCCCTCTGCCCTAGGAAACTCTTGATAGGTTAAGAATTCCTCACCCTCAATGTTTTGTGTGGGAACGTTTACTGTTGCTTTTCCTACAAGTTGGTGGCTAGAAGTTGAGGAACCTTCCCTGTATCTTCATATTTCAGAGCCCAGGTGGAAAGGGAAATCAGTGCTTGGGACACACTGTCCTCACAGTGCAAAGGAAACAGCAAGTGCTGAAAAGGCTTCCTCACTGACACGGCAGCCATGTCTACTCCCACTCACTGGCCAAGGCCCTTCTGGCCAAAAGAAAGTTGTTAGAGAGACCAGTGCCCTTCCAACAGAAGGTACAGAATGGGGAGTAGTTCACAAGGATCCTACATGGAAGGAAAAATCAAATTCTTCAGGATAACAATGACAGCCCACTGTGCCTCTGATGCCACCCATGTGCTCTGTCCCCATGTTGACTGGAAAGAAGCCTGATATGATTTGGGTTTTCTTAGAATTCTTGGAACCCTCTGGGCAACAGTCAGCAAGTTCTTCTTCATATGTCACCATCCTTCCAGATAATAACTGTAGTTGCATAGTTAAAAATAATTCTGCAGTTGAATTATTTTGGCAAAGAATGAGTATTAATAATGTCCCCAAATACTCATAATTTCTACTGACATATTAAATGTTCTGAAAACCAGTACTTCAGACAGCTATTTAAGCCTGAATTGGCATCACAGACTCAAGTGTGTGTGTGTGTGTGTGAGAGAGAAAGAGAGAGACAGAGAGACAGAGAGACAGAGAGACAGAGAAAGAGAGAGAGGCAACAACTAATGTCTCATGAAACTTTAGTGGTAAGTACTAAAATCTCAAAGGATTGTGGGAGAATCAGCCAAACAAATTACTATTGTTTGTTCATTTCTGTGAATCTAGATTGAAGAACATCTAATGACATTGAAATGAGTTACAAAGCCAACAGATCTGTCCAGGCCTCTAAAGGAAGTATCTATTCTTTGCCGAGACTCAACTCCATATTGGGAACCTCAAAATTGCTATTAGATAAATTATAAATACCTGAAACTAGTTTTTTACTTCTCTGTTCTTTTGTAACAGCTGTATTTTGCATTCTGTCCTGTGCCAAATGCCGTGCCTGGCATTGGGTATATAACGTGAGCAACACAGACATGGACTCTGCCCTCATGGCTTTGTTTAAAATGAGAGAAAATTTACCTAACACCAGCACATGACTAGTAGCCAGTGGTCACACCACTTTCCAGCTGTGGGCCACCTGTTCCTTCTCACAATGCTTCCTGTGCTTAGCTTCTGAGCCATACTTTGCAGATCATTCCTTCATAGGCCCCTCGTTCGTTATCAGTTACCAGATGGCGTTTACTCCTCTGTGGAGTGTTTAGAGTACCAGGGTTCCTACTGGACCCCTGCTTCTCTCTCTTTCTGAGTGATTGCACTCATTCTCACAGCATTAAATTTCACAGACGTGCTCACGGCTCATGAATTTATATTTCCAATGTAAAATTCTCTTCTAAGGATAGCATTTGACCTCAACAGCACCCACCTAAGTACCTGCCTGTCTTGGCTTGTTTCTCTCATGTGTTGATTGTTTAGCTCTTTCCTCCATCTGCCCCGCCCCCAATTTATAAACCCCTCAGGGGCAGGACACCTCGGTCTTCCATCTTCAGTTTCCACAGTGCATTACTACATATGAATTTTATAGTAATGTATGTATTCTACAGTGCTTAATATATGAATATTGAGTTCACTGCCTGAGCTGAATTTCTGCCCTAGGGATCACTGAGACACAGACGACATGGGTGAGAATGTTTTATTTAAAGAAATAACGCTGTATTCCCCTGCGTTTCTAAACGAACAATCTCAAATGAGAGAACACATTGTTGTGAGGTAAATGCTTGAGTTTAAAATTCTAAATTGAGCTAGCATCATCCCCCCGCGGGCATGGAAAGTGCCACAAAGCTTTCCTAAACCATCCACTTTCCCCACCCCCGCTTGTGAGCTGGTATGTGACAGACCAGACGGCAAAGATAACTCACTCCTCACCACAGTCCACTCCACTCAGATCTACTCTCTACTCCAATGTGAAAAGACACAAGGAAACAATACTGGGCTTTCTTAAAACGCTCCTGCTCCACCAGAGCAGCAATTCAATACACCCACCACGCAATGCTGCCCCTTGATTCAGATCTGGGGCCACAGTAAAAGCCAAAGAGAAAAACTCGCTGGACCAGGAAAGAAGTCTCCCAGCACTTCTAATAACAACAATGGCAACCTGGATTTTTCTGAATTCTGATCCCATTCTCTCTCATGTCCTCTTGTACTAATCACAATTGGTTAGTTCTCAGATGCCCTGAGAGCCCAAGTTCTACTGGGTTGTCTAGGTAGAAACTAAGAACATCTTTGTACTAATCTGTCTGTATAAATGGAGGTTCCTGAAAGTCAGCTGAGAAGACCCTGCTTCATGTGTTTGAACAGTTACCACATGTTACATGTAAAGGCTAATCTTCTTTACCATGGTTGCCATAAAGAAAGTTTGTCCTAAGCCTCCATGTATTTGAAGCTCAGGGTTTAATTTCTATCAACATAAAAGACATTTGTCTGATTACATCTCTACTGCAAAAATAAACATTTCTCAGCTGCAATAGCATTTTGAATTTTGTTTTCCTTTCCACTTATGTCCCTTCTGTACCTATCCCTAGATAAACAAACATGATATTTATTACTAATAAGGAGTCCTCTGGGCCAACAGTGGTATTGTGATAGGCCTTTGGAATGCTGCCCAGCAGAGTCCCCAGCTATATTGCAGGTCAACTCAGACACAGCATATTTGTGAGCTGTGGTTCTCAGCTCACCCTCCGGATCACAGTTCTGGAAACTGAGCTGACACGTTTTAAAATCAGGTATTCTTAAAGAAACCATTGTCATTTTAGTCTTACAAAAGTCCTATTTTCCTGGGCTCTTCTGATCTATCTCCTTGGCATGGGTCATCACTTATGCACCCCTAGATTCCCACTACAGTCTGAACACTGCCAATGAGTAGGCTAACGCCATGCTCTTTGTTATGGACTGTGATTTCTCTCACAATATTGTTTCAGTTTGATGGACAGGGGGGTTGCTCATCATGTGAAAGGCAGTCTTGAGGCATCTCCTTTGCCCTCCTCTGGTAGTTTCCAAAGTTCCCACAGTCACTTCTAAGTCAAGTACATGCAATGACTCTCAGATTACTTTGCAATTAGAGTCCTGCCAGCCAGATAGCTTGTATTCTCGTTCACTCATCTTTTCATTCACTCATACTGAGCATTCATTACACAGCTCAATGTTAAGAGCCCTTTAACTTGTCATATACATGATGTATATAGCAGCGCATGCTTTCAAAACTAGGTGCTAGCACAGCAGTACAGTGGTAATTGTAAAACAACCACTCTTTGATATGGCATCTCTAATTGTGCTGAATGTGACAAATTGTACACACCTGTCATTGTCCCTGAACCTGCCTCTACCTATCATCAAAATTCCCTACAAATTCCACAGACTCTGCCAGAGCACCTGAGGTACACAGGACATGACAATGGGAAGCAGCAAACGCAGAATGAGTGGAGTTTTTGAGACATGACAAGGACACTGTGTGATAATGATCTAAGCTGTTGTAGTCCAAGTTGTTGCTTGAATACCAACTTTCCCGCTTACTTGGTTTTGAAACCCTCTTCATCTAGTCCCAAGGCTACCCTCAGAAGCACCATTTCATTTTACTACACATCTGTCTTCACAAATGTCCCCACAGGGATTTCCTGGTTTTCTCCCATTATTTCCTCAGCTCTAACTCTATCTTGCCATTCTTTCAGCCTCATTCCTTTTTTTTTCCTTCCAATCTGTAATAAAACTAATTGGAAAATGCTAGGTATATTTAGCTCAGACAGAGCCCAAGAGCTGGGCATGCTGTGGAAGCATGAGTGACACAAAGGTTTGTGAGAACCACTGGCCTGAAGGGTTAGAACCACCAATACCTGGTTCAAGAAAAGAGGACAAGTCCTTTTCCATCTGTCTTCCAGAAGGCAGGGTCACCCCATTCTCTCTCTCTTGTGGCAAGTGGGAAATGTCTTGTTTCCAAAGAGGCTCCTATTCTTCCCCCCTTTCCTTTGGTTGGGAAATAGAGTTGTTATTTGCTTCCAGATAGAAGATAAAGTGGGGGGGAGTTTCCCCAGAGTTCTGAGAGAGCACAGGAGTTGTCACCAACCTGTGCTTAGCAGAGTAACAAGAGGTAGAGGATGTAAGTTCTATGCAGCCAGATCTCAATTCCACAGCTGTATAATTCTAGCTACAAAATGTAAGCTTCCTAAAGCAGCCATGTTTTACTCTGATTCGTCCCACCACCAGAGGAGGAAGACACTCATACTGGTTGGTGTTGATGGTCAACTTGGCAGAATCTAGAGTCACCTGGAGTAGGACCTCTGGATGTGCCTGTGGAGGATTTATCTTGATTGTATTCATTAAAGTGAGATGACCCATCCACTGTGGGTGACACCATTCCCTAGGCAGGAGATCCTAAGTTGTATAAAATGGAGAAAGGGAACTGGGAAGCATTCATCGTCTCTGCTTCCTGTTCATGAATGGGATGTAACCAGCTGTTTCTATGTCCTGATGCCTCAACTTCCCAACCTTGATCTGTGAGCTTTTCCTCATACACAAAGAACACTTCAAAGAGGAAGGGCTATTCCGGTTCTTTAGAAATAAGAAATAAGTAGCCTGGTGCTTCTAATCCAAGTTCTTCTACGTTTTTATCTCTCTTTGGGGATATTATTGGACAGAAGTACAATAATCACATGTGTTGTTTGTTTTTAATAACTGGTCTTCAATCAATAAAAACTTAAGTTTCCTCTGCCAACAGCATGAAATCCTCTAGTGTCTTTACTCTGGGTTCTGTCTGAAGTTCACCATGCTCCTCACGCTTCCAGCAAGCAGTGAAAACAAAGATTTCTAGAGGCAGAAAGAACTCCTCATTCCAGGCTGGACAAGTGGCTCAGCCAGTTAGAACACTGGCTGTTCTTCCAGAGGACCCAAGTTCAATTCCCAGCATTCATGGTAGTCACAGCCATCTGCAACTCCAAGGGATCCAGTTCCCTCATTGGGCTTCCTTGAGTGCTGCACACACACAGTGCACAGACTATCTACACACAAAACACTTGCACACATAAATAAAAACAATGTAAAAAAGGAAAGAACTTCACATTCTATCCAAAGGGCATAAAGTTCACATCCTATGATGTAAACTATGAACTCAGAAATTCCAGGAAAGCAAAACGTAATCTGTCAATCTCTTAAAGAAAACCGTTACCATGTGAACCAAACACATCACCCTTTATAGCAAGTATCCTTGGATCGCTATGGTCTGCTAAAAGTCTAGGAATTATAAGCAAAACAGCTCTTGGCTTGCTTGTACACCCACTCAAGGTCTTGTGGTTTTCACCTTTAAAAAAATCCTCCTTCACCCTTCTTCTCATGGCAATTTCAAGTTTGGCTCAGAGATTGTAATCCTGCTAGCAGTAATCAATAAATCCTTTAATTACACTTGGATTGAGTTTATGATCCTTTCCCTGAGATCAAGAACTCCATAACACCCATATGTGTATGTGTGTTTATATGTATGTATATGTATATATGTATATATACATAAACACACACATATATGCTAAATAATTTAGTGTTACTCACATGTACATGTGTTTAGAGTTAAACACTGGACTGGATAACCTACCTCAGTGCTTGTCTCTGGAAAATTCAGATTCTCCCTCCCTCAGCGACCATTAATGAGCGGTATCTCTTCATCTAGGGTGGGACCTTGTGAAATTTTGTTCATGCATATTGGCACATCAACTGGTATTGCCATTATTCAGGTCTTGTTTAGGTAATCATATTTTTTTTATTGTTTATATTTCATGAGTGCAGCTTGGGAAGATACTTTTAAGATTTAGTTTTATTTTTTGTATGCAGTGCTCATGGAGGCCAGAAGAGGGCATCAGATCCCCTGGAGCTGGAGATTCAAGTGATTGTGAAACCCCTCACCCCAGGTGGGTGCTGAGAACTGAACTCAGGTCCTCTGGAAGAACAGGAAATGCTCTTAACCACAGAGCTAGCTCCCCAGCCTCTGGAAAAAATTTTTAAAATATTGATTCCCAGGACCTGCCCAGGACTGACTAAGGAGACTCCAGAAAAGTAACAGCCAGTCTTTAGTACTCTTAAGATTCCCAGGTATCCCAGTGTAGGGTCAAAGATGGACAGTTTGTGCTAATTTCCTCATAAGCCTCCTTCCACTTCCAAATTTGTTGTGTAAGCTAACCTAGTCCCTTTCATATCTAGTTTGCTATACTTTGTCCTT
The DNA here is from genome assembly GCA_030556225.1 of Cricetiscus sungorus. NCBI lineage: Eukaryota > Metazoa > Chordata > Mammalia > Rodentia > Cricetidae > Cricetiscus > Cricetiscus sungorus. The sequence continues at coordinate 1,051,699 of JANBXA010000741.1, forward strand.
TAGAGAATAAGTCTGTAACACTACACTAAATTTACTTGTGTCTTAGGTTTGATTTTCCTTCTTTAATATTCTTGTGTGTTCTGTTGATTATCTTTCCATTGTATTTGTTTTATTTTCTATTTTCTTTAGTCCATAATGACATTTATAAGGCATTTGATAAGGGCAGAATAGTATGGTAAACAGTTAGCTGCTGCTAAACACGAATCTAATGCAATAATGTTCTCTGTTAAGTTCCATGCTACAGCAATGGAGTCTTGTCTGAGGGACAATGGCATTTTTGCAAATCTATCTCTCTTCCAAGGTAATAGCTGCCTTGGTGTATAAATAATAAATCTAAAATAAATAAACTGCAATAAAATATTAAAGAAGTACCTACAAATAGAGGCCAAAGAAGCATTAATAGCAGTCAGAAACTAAATATCAACATCTCTAACCAATTCAACCTTATTCTAGGAAGGAAATGCTTCAATTTGCAGCAGATAGACAAAGGCCCAGACTGTACAACAGGCAAGGTTACTTCTAGAGACAGAATGCCTGCTGATTAAGGCTATTTTCTCTTCATTTGTGTGATGGCTATTCTTGGTTGTCAACTTGACTACATCTGGAATTAACTAAGACTCAAATATGGAGGGCACATCTATGAGGGATTTTGTTTAATTTAAAGTAGAAAGATCCACTTCTAATCTGGGTCTTTGAGGTAGGAAGAAACACCGTGAATCCAGATCATTTGATCTTGGAAAAGTCTACATCTAATCTGGGCCACACCTTCTGCCAAAAGCCTATATAAGGACATATAATCACACACACACACACACACACACACACACACACATACACACACACACACAGAGTTATATATATTAAATATAAATTAAATATATGTGAGGAATTCATTCTATAACTTCTGTTACTCTAGAGAACCTTGACTAATACAATCTGAAAGCAAGCCAGACAGAACATTTGGTCAGTCTCTGAAATATGAACTATGAGGAGGAGAAGGAGAAAGAGGTAGATAAGGAAAAAGAGGTAGAGGAGGTGATGAAGGTGGGGGGGGGAGGATGAAATGAGGAGGCGATGGAAGAGGAGGAAGGGGAAGAGGAGGAGGGGCCAGAAGACAGTCCTGGAGGCAGAACCCCTCAGTTCTTAGAGGAAGCCATATAGGGTGTCCTCCTGCTACTCTGCCATATAAGTAATGCCACCTTGGAATCTCGGAATCCCAAGGGTGTAATTTCCTGAACTGGTCAACCCAGAAAGCTGAAAACACTGTCTTCCCTACAGAGCCAGCCTAAGACTGAGCAACTATGTAAGTCAGCAGGTGCCTTCCAAATGACTTCCATTTGACGCTATGGAAATTCTCCTTGGGCAGAATTTACAGGAAGACTGAAAAAGAGAAAAGGCTCATAATTCCACACTGATGTCTCGGTCCCTTAAAATTTTAATATTGATCTTCAATTTCCTTTTAAAAAAATGCTTTTATCGGTATATGTTAATTATATACAATAATATGATTTGTTGTAACAATTTTATATGTGTACATAATGTGTTTTCATTATATTCACCCCTACTACCCTGTTGTATTCCTCTCAGTCCCATTCGGCCCCTTCCTCTTCCCCATTAGCCCTACTTCTGTTTTTTCTATATGAGTTCCAATGAGTTCCATTAGGATTGTTTACCTTTCTTGGTAATGGTAGGGATTCAGCCAGCCAAGTCTCTCCAAAGATTGCTGTAGTCACCATGATGGAGAAGGTTCATTATGACTGTACCACCCTGCCTACAATGCCACTGCCATGCCTCCAGGTCACAGACTTCAGCTGTCCCCTAATTCAGATCAAACAGTTGGTCACATCTGCAATTTCATGACTACCAACAGCCACATGGAACAGAACTATTTTTATTTAATTGTCCTGTAAACTGAAGCCTGGTGATATGAGACTTGGAGTAAGTGATGGAATCAGTTTCAGACCCAGGTGCTGCAAATCTCAATTCAGTGTTTTCACAACAGCACAACTTCTGCTTGAAAACTGGGGTAGACAGTGAGGAGAGCTCCAGACTAGCCTGATGCTTGTGTGGACAGAGGTTGTCAGCTGGTCCCTCAGCATCTATTTAGATTATTAAGTGAAACACACAAGGCACAGAAAAGCAAGTACCCCATGGTCCCACTCAACAGGCATCTCAAAAGTTGATCTCATTGAAGTCGGTTTTCGGAGGCTGGTGAGAATGGGGGCCAAGAGATGGAGAAAGGCTGATGAGCTGGCTCCAAGTCATGGTTAGACAGAAGATGTTCAGCTGTGCAATGGGGCAGCTATGGATAGCAATTATGGGCTGCATATTCCAAAACAGCACAAAGGAGCCTCCATGTTTTCACTATGTCAAATAATAAGTGTTCCAGGATGTATTTAACCCAATTTTAAAAACACCATGTAAACATGTTTGAAACATCACCTAGTACGCTGTGTGTGTGTGTGTGTGTGTGTGTGTGTGTGTGTGTGTGTGTGTGTGTGTGTGTGTGTAATCATTTTTAAAAGCTAAATTTAATGAAAATTGGGTAAGAATTCAAGGAATTCACTTGAAAAACATATAACAAAGCTCTACTTGAGATTACAGAGATGTGTAGGCTAAAATGGGGATTAGAGGCTTACTAAGATCCCTTCCACCCTTAAATCCTTCTTTTCCCTTATATTCTCAAAACAAGTGAAACAGCATCTTCCCCCAGCATATTCTCATCTGTTGGTTGATTTGTCTGGTCCTCAAAGGAAACACTCTGACTCCGAAAATGACACACTAACTACATGCTTACAGCCATCACTGCCCATCTACACCAAGAGAAAAACAAGACAAACCCATGACAGATTATATATGAGGGTCAGTAGTTTCTTTTTAACCATCCTTTACACATGATTGTAGGAGGGGATGGAAGGTCATATGATATGATATGATATAATATGATATGATATGATATGATATGATATATGATGGTCTGACTTTCAGAGTCACAACCAGAAGGACCAGTGAGATGGCTCATCTTCATTTACAACTTGACATTGTTTTGAGTCACCTAGGAGACATACATCTGGGTGCATCAAGGGCATTTCCAGAGAGATTTAACTGGGAAAGGGAAACTCACTCTGAATATAGGTAGTACCAGCAAATGGGTTAAGGTCCCATACTGAAAAAGCCAACTGAACACTCTCGGAAGCCACTCTTTCCTCTGCCTAGCAACCACCCAAAAATGAGCAAGTTTCTGCTGCCATGCCTCCCCACTGCGATGAGCTGCTCCCTCACAATGCAAGCCAAAATAAATCCTTCTTTCCCTTGATGCTTCTTGTCAGATATTTGTTTTGTTTTGGTTTGGTTTTTGTTAAGAACAATAAGACAATCAACCAAAACAGAGACCAGTACCATAATATGGAGACATTGTCCATGGCTGTTTATCATGTCCATGTAATTCATATGCCTTTGAACCTGGTTTCCAGGAAGAACATGGAATACTTTGGAGATGTGCCTAGAAAACCCTAGAGTTCTGTAAACAGAGCTGAGTGGGAGATTCTGGGAAGTTCAAAAGACCAGATAGGAATACATGTAGTGGAATGTGGGCTCTTGGAGTTTCTGAGGGGAAAAAACGGGGGAGGGGGCCCTGTTGGGAACCAGAATGGCCACAAAGCATTGGAGGCAGGAAGAGTCAAGAAAGTGCTCCCTATACTTCCCCAGGATCCTGTTTCACAAGTATCATTATCCTGCTAACACCCTGACTTCAGATATTTAGACTCCAGAATTGAGACAAAATTTAAACCATCTAACTACAGAAAACTACTGCAGTGGGGAGTGTGAGAGACCAAATAAACGGTCCTAGAGAGTGGGTTCAGTGGTTAGAATTAGTGGTTGCTCTTCCAAATAACTTGGGTTCAATACCTAGCACTCACATGGCAGCTCACTACCACCTGTCACTCTCATTCTAGAAGATCTAGTGCCAACTCTGACCTCCTAGGACATCAGGGATGTGTATGGTACACAGATGCACATGCAGGCAAAAACACTCATACAAATAATAAATAAATATTTGGAAAGAAAAAAACCAAAAACGAAAAGGAGAGATGGTGAAAGGCTGGCAACACCCTTGGTCTGAAATGTAGCAGGAGGGAGCCTCACTAAAACCAGTCTCACAGTCTCAGTGGAGGAGCACAGCCTCTACAAACACAGCCCCGCAGAAGTGGACTTCACTTTCCAATCCTCCAGACTCTCCTCTCCTCCTGCATCTCATTGACCAAAACCAGAGGTGATGCCAAGAAGCAAAGGAAGCAGGTAGATGCAATCCATTAAGGTCAGTCTGCCATAAGTTCTCATGACCTTTCTGTGTCTGCTGAATACTCACCACTGCTGTGATGAAGGAATTGACTATGCAAATATTTGAGTGATGATTAGCTGTGCTGTTCAAACATAAGCACCACGAGATAAGAGACCACACCTGTTATTCTTTAGCAAATCCTCGGGGTATGATACACAGTAGAATGCCTAGACTTATATGCCAACAACTAGATACCTGATATGAGAAGACCAAGTATTACCGAGGGAGATTGTCTTTGGAAACGTCTAATGTGCTATAGACAACAAGCACAATTATACCCTTCATGTGAACACTGATGTCATAATCTGTAATAGTGAGTAATATGTCCACCCTGAGCATCTTTACAGTCCTTCAGAATTCATGGATAGAGTAGACACTGGGGCCAAGTGAAGGACAACAGTGTTGAATGGAAAGAAAACTACCACAGGAGCCAGCAAGCATCAACTATTTCTACCTAAACTTCCTCAGGACCGCTGGTCCCTGTAACATCGGAGAAGTAATGAGAACTTAGGTTGTTTTCACAGCTAGCATGGAAATGTAGGTCCTGGATCCACTCAGACATTTGAGTTCCCCATCCTTGACTTTCTATTTGCCATGAACTCAATTCCAAGTTCCTCCTGCACTCTATATTTCCTATTATTAATTGACCTGCTTAACTTCAAAGATTACAGTTTTGAACTTCCAAAGGATACATTAAAAGGATTCAAACATTCTCCTCTTTTAAAATTAGTGTAAATTTAGTTTGGCATAAACTGGGATACATTGGTAGTATTTTTTTCTTTCTTTATTACAACATTTCTCCCTTCCCTTTCCTGCCTCAAAATCTATATCTCTCCACACTTTCCTCCCAATTCATAGCCTCTTTTTCCATATACATACATACATACATACATACATACATACATACATACATACACATACATACATACACATACACATATGTATGTACTTGTATGTATGTTTTCAGGGCAATCATTTGGCACTGGACAACCAATTGGTGTATCTAAAATGTTTACAATGTTTTACCTAACTCAGCATAGGTGACTCTGGTGGAGGAGGAGGACAGATAAACTAATAAAGATCAGGAAACGGCTCAAATTGGGAGATGATGTCTCACTGGGTTGTTTTTACACAGAGGTGAATCATCCTTGTCCAACTGTGCCCAGAGGGTGTTTACACAGCAATCATTACAACATCCCCAGTCAGTGCACATATATCGATCTCCTTGATGTTTCTTTTGATTACATCAGAAATGCCAATGATTCTTTTTCTTAACATTAGCTGTTAGCATCACAGCAGACTGTCCAACAGGTACATCTAATTAAAAACAGAGTAACGGTACCAACTTTTACTTCTAGGGAAGGAAACAGAAACCTCACTATCAATTCATCAGTCAAATAAGCCGCCTCAGCTGCCTCTCAAGTGGCCTCATGAGGTCACACTGCAGATCTTGAAGGTGCTTTAATCATCTCATTACCGGGAGGCAGCACTGCGCGCCTCAATGCTCAGGAGATTTCTCTGGGGCAGAACATGGTGGTGCACGCATGGAATCCAGGCCTTGGGAAGCTGAGAGTAGAGAAATAAAACTCCAGAGTCAGAATGGGTTACACGGTGTTTCCCCAAATAAAGGGGGAAATGTTCCTAAGGGAAAGGGGTGGGGGGGTGGGACAGTTGGAAACAAGTGCTGACTTTCTCAGATGCAAATGTGTCAGAGAAAATGGCAGGGAGTGAAAGGGGGAAGATACCCAGACAGCCATCTCATCTTCTGCAGATCAGTCACAAGCCAGAACTTCACAACCAAGCAAGATTGCCGGGCGGTGGTGGCGCACCCCTTTAGTCCCAGCACTCGGGAGGCAGAGGCAGGAGGATCTTTGTGAGTTCGAGGCCAGCCTGGTCTACAAGAGCTAGTTCCAGGATAGCCTCCAAAACCACAGAGAAACCCTGTCTCGAAAAACCAAAACAAACAAACAAACAAACAAAGCAAGATTAAGAAGCCAAGAAGTACCGGGTGGTGGTGGCACACACCTTTAATCCCAGCACTTGGGAGACAAAAGCAGGCATCAGATCTCTGTGAGTTCAAGGCCAACCTGGTTTACAGAGTAAATTCCACAAAGGCCAGAGCTATATAGAGAAACCCTGTCTTGAAAAAAAAAAAAAAAAAAAAAAAAAAAGAGGAGGAGGAAAAGGAAAAAGAAAGAGGAGGAGGAGCTACCAAGAGGCACCCAGTGTCTTGGGACATGTTAGTTGTAGACAGTGCCTCCATGCAACTGTGCAATTGTCTCAGCTCAGGGCTCACAGGGCCCCTCCACACCTTGTCTTTCAAGACTCACAGAAGATGTGCTGATATTTCATGTGACAGTCAGGCACCCTGGGGAGCCCTCAGATACTCCATGGAAGGAACCACTTATAATTAACTAGCACAATACAACCAGACCAATGTTGACTTTCATACAGAGGAAACACCTGTGGCTCTGATTTCAAGGACAAGTTCCAAGGTGAAACTGATGGCCAGCAGCCAGGCTCTGCTCAATGTTATCCAGGATCTTACTGCCACCTGCTTCAGGGTTACTTCCAAGCAGCTGAAAAACCACTGAGATCTATGTAAACATCAGTCCAATAAGATCTCAGCTTCCTTGGATTTGTAATTCATTTGGCGATCAGTCCCTCTTAACCACATCTGTGCATTCCTATTTGCTAAGATAGGCAGTCCCACTGTGGGTTTCAGCCCAGTATAGGGCAGAGAAAGGGATTAATTGTTGCATTTACTCTAACAATGTTCTTGAAGCTTCACAAAACATTTGGCTATATACCCAAAGTTCTAAGACTGTGATGTAATCAAAAAAGGCTCTGCCTGAAGTGTATCTATGATGACATCCAGTTTCTCTCTACTTACACCATGACTCTGAGTGTACTAAGAGAGACTAGGAAAGTGATGGGGGAACCATTCTATTCCTTCAGCTCCAAATAGTTAGTATGCACTGCCATCTTGTCTAATGAGGGCCAAACTCCTTCTGTAGCATCCCACATCCCACATGCTTCGATGGCTATCCACCCTACTAGACCTTTTGTTCTCCCTTCCATCTCTGTCTCCTTACTTTGATTGTGTTTGTGACAACCCCATCAGGTCATTATCAGCTCCATTGTACACTGGGGTACCGAACCCTGTAGAGACTGGACAATTTACCTCAGAAGCAGACCCAGAAATTGGATCTAGTTGAAGGCTGGTTGTTCTCGTCCTGGGATATGGGCTATGGGATAAACTTAAGAAATACCTTACCTGTCTAAAGAATGACTGCAATCGAGCCAGGCATTGGTAGCACATGCCTTTAATCCCAGCACTGGGGAAGCAGAGGCAGGCAAATTTCTGTGAGTTCGAGGTCAGCTTGGTCTACAGAACTAGTTCCAGGACAGGCTCCAAAGGTACACAGAGATACCCTGTCTCGAAAGACCACACAAACAAGCAAAAAAAATGACTGTGATCAAATGCATGGAGTCCTATCATCTTAGCTGATGCAAAGGTTGCTTTGGAGTCTTGGGGGAATGGGGGAGGTGGGGGGGGTTGGGGGGATGGGAGAGATGGGGGGAAGGGCAGGGATGAGTATGTGACTCTTGCTACCGCTCTATCTTCTTTCCCTACTTTAAAACACCATCTGTAATTTCAGCACAGAAGGTTTTCTGCCAGGATGCCTTACTCTCACTGGGTACTACTCCACCCCATCTGTCCTGCTTTTCTCCCAGGCCAAAACATGAGAAATGATCCCATATGCTTCTTGTTGCTGATGCTTGTCAAAGGTAATGTCTTATTGGCCTCTTATGGTTTTGGTGCCTTTTTATCCTCACAGAGGCCTGGAACGATGGTGATGACGCTTTGGGATAGGAGTCCCAAGAGTTGGGGAAAATTCTGTAAGTTCTCTCAAGTCTATAGGATTATTATCTTTACCACCCATGTGGTAAAGTATATCCAGTGTATATCCATACACTGAGACAAAATGTTCAAATTGTATCTTTTTTTTTTAACTTTCATCCACTTATCAGTTAGACAAGGCAGCAAATGGGCTTAAGATCTGATATCAATAGCTCTCACATTGAGAGATGAAGTAATGTGCTCATATATACTATGGTGGATTCTGGCACAGGAAAAACTGTACAAAGAACAGAAATTACTTTCTAACCAGATCTTCCTTGCTGTGAGTTGGGTCATAAGCACACTGCAGTGCCTCAGGCGATGTGTGCTGCCTAGGAATTTTTTCTTGTTGACAAGGTGAGCAAACTCCAGAATCTACCACCTTCTCTCCTTTTCAGTTGAATATATTTCTCTTCAACATTAGTTGAAATGACATGATGATAGAGCTCTGGTTTTTTTGTTCTTCAGAGACTTCAGTTATTGATGGAGCAAATAATACCTCTCATTTCTGCCTATTTGTGGAAGATAGGTGGTTGGTGTCAAGTTTCTTTTGGGGTTGGTTTTTTTTTTTTTGTTTGTTTGTTTGTTTTTTCTTTAACTCCAGCATTTGGAAAGTCTAGCACATTAGACATTCACTGAAGGATAAATCCAGCACCATGAGGGCCATGTGCTCTGCCCTGTGCTGATGCTATGAGCATAAGACTGTGTTTACTGTCTTCTGAGTTTCTCTGCCTCAGACTGCCCACTACCAAAAGGCCATTGACTACAACAATTTCTTCTGAACAGCTGACAATCCGACACTCTCAAACACCAGCAACATGGCTCTGAGAGGCCAGCCAAGAGGCCAGCCATCAGTCCTCCCACATTCCCTAGGCACCAGATGACAGCCATGTAAAATGGGAGGGTGCTAGGGTTTCCCCTTTCACCAACTCTTTTCATGGATGAGTCCCAGTGCTCTATACCCTGTGTCTTGGGCTGTCAGAGAAACATTGAATGTTTCTACTTCATTTCATGAAGGAATTCTCCCCAAACAGACACACAAAAGCCTGCTACTGAATCGTTAAAACTTATAATAACTCACCTTCCTAAGCAAAAGGCCATTCCACCCTCGGTACTGAAAGAGCTGTGTGTGTGATTCCTAAAGCCTTGTACCCTAGCACTACCACAAGATTTGGGCACTCCTCAAGAACACTCCTCAAGAACATGGAATCTTTTGGGGTCTCTACAATGTTTCAGATATTGTACACATACATTTATGGGCAGTAACAGCATGCAGTAGCATGCAACAAATATGGCAAGGACTCCCCCAAAGACATGACCTAGGGATGCCCAAGGTCCCCAAAAGCAGACATCAGTCAGTGGAGCTGTGTGCTTGTCCAGCATGCCACACACATCTGCAAAAAATACCTGGTGACAGGACAAAGGAAGTTAAGTCGGATGCATGTAGCAGCTGTATACATTAAAATAAGGTCAGATTCTCAAGTGCTACATTTAACTAATAAATCCAGCAATCTTACATTTCCTCTTCACCTGTATGCATATGATACAATAGGGAGGTTTAAATTACCCTTCCCCAGCTTAAGGGCAGAGCCTCATGAGTATTTATAACTCTCAGAAGCAGAAATGTCAGTATAAATATATCACTGTGACAACAAATCATTAAGAGAGAAAAATCGATCTCAACTATAGACTTTTGGAGATTAAAATTGCTTTCATAGAATGTAACAACATTCATTCATTCATTCATTCAATAACAATTTATTAAATGCCTACTGTGTGCTGAGTACATTTTTCAAAGTGCTGGGGTTACGGCTTTTGGAAGCTTGGAAGTTTATATTTTAGTGGAAATAGATGGTAAATTAAATTTGAAAGTAAATGTTACATGGTGATTACATTCAAACAGAATAAAGTAAGGGGGAGGACAAAGAAAGGGGAGGGAGTGAAGAGGGAGGAAGAGAGAAAAAAAGAGGGAGGGAGGGAGGGAAGGAAGGAGGGAAGGAAGGTGGGGAGGGGGGAGGGGAGGTATGGAAGATTCACAGAAGGTCTTCTGAAAGGCTGGCGAGAGTACAGTTTTCTACCACTTCTCAAAAAGGCTGTAAAATAAAAGCGATACTTCAGTGGGGGTTTCTGCATAGACAGCCTGACATTTGTCTGTTTTCTAAAAACCTCTGTTAAAATTAATTATTTTCCAGTTTTAGGATAAAACAGCAGTTTTTCTGTAAGTCTCTCCCTTATCTTGCTAAGCATTCTTTGACAGGCACAGTCATTCTTTAAGCCTGAATAATAAAATTTGATGAATTGGCACAAACTGTCAAGGGACAAGCATGAGGACTAGCACGGATGGGATCCAGAAGAAAACAGAATTCGGTTGTTGACGAGTGGGAAACGCATGCCACTGTCTCCCTCTTTACGTGACCATGTTCTGCGGACTAACAAGATCACCCTGTCTACCCCAGAAGGATGTGGAGAACAGGAAGTACTCTCCTGCCTCATCCCAGGCTGACTCTAGTCTTCCTGGGACATGACCTCCTCCTAGTCTGCATTTGCAGATCAGTGAACTCCCTAAACTGTGTAATAAACAGTGAAGCTGAAATAAGGATGCTCACCCCAGGGAGGTTCTTGGATTCTCCTCCCTGGCACTTGGAGGGAACGGGGTGACTGAGAAAGATGGGAATGCCTTTACAGTCCCTACTCAGCCTAAAGTGCTGGGGCTTCTGGAACCACAGAGGCCAGAGAGAAGCCCCAGGGCTTGTTTCCATCTCTGTTTGCCGCCAGACAAGGCACTACTTGGAGGCAATGGGAAGGAAGTCAGCACCCACAAGGGCAATACCAAGGAGACACAGCCTGGGTGTGTGGTCACAGTTCTGTCACATCAAAAGCATCCCTTCCCCCCCCCCATAAAGACCTCAGCTGTGTTTATGTTACAACTGGGGTTTAACCCTGAGAGTTGGTAAAGGCCCAACTGCCCGAGTCTTTAATAAATAAGGCTTCATGCAGCAAGGTATACATAAGGACACAACACTCCACACAGGCCAGAGTCTCACTGAAGTCAGAGAGGAGCTTGGGGATAAGGACTTGGCAGGGAGGAAGAGTAACTGAAACCCTTGGAGTTCAGCATCCCAGCCACCCTACCATACCATACTCTTGCCAAACAGTGTTAAAAGTGAGGGAAGTTTAAATCTCCATCTGGCCTGGCCCCTCTCACTAAGCTTGCAAAAACAAAAATGAGGACTTCCCACCCCCATCAGTTGGTGGCCAAAAAGACCCAGCTCTCCCGTCTCTGGCTCTGGCTCATTGCTTCCTCCACCAGACCCTGACATCTGAGAGCCACGAGAAAGCACTCTGCTAGCCGCACCCCCACCCCACCCCACCCCCCGCCGGCCGCCCTTGCCCCCACCCCGTGCTTCCCACCCACATCCCCGCTAAGGAAGTCCTTGCCAGTCAACTGAAAAGCTTTTCTCCACCCTGCCAGGCTGAGCCCCCTACCAGCTCCTTCAAGACTTTCAGAGCCAGTAGTTTCTTCTACATCGTGAGAGCACAAAGCTCTTGATGAAGTCAGAGTACTTGCCTAAAGCTCAGTCTGTGGTTTCTGACTCTTTCTAAAGATCCTCAAAACCCCAGTCCCCACCCCTGGATTCCTTGGCGGCACTTCCGCTGAACCTAGCAACACACCGAGCACAAAGCTGCTGAAAGAACAAAGGCCAGGCTCCCTTCTCTCATCTCAACCCCGGGACCCTCTGCCCCTCACCACAGGGCCTCTCACTCACTCTTTGGAGGGATAAACGGATCAATGGCCTGAGCCTGCCAGGCAGCTTTTCCCTAGCTTTCATTCAGAAACAAAGAATCTCCCATTTTCGGTCTTTTTCAAAATAAAAGCAAGTTACTTGTCTTAGTTAGGGTTTCTATTACCGCCACGAAATACCATAACCAAAAAGTAACTTGAGGAGGAAAGAATGTATTGGCTTATACCTATTGTATCACTGTTCATCACTGAAGGAAGTCAGGGCAGGAACTTAAAACAGGGCAGGATCCTGGAGGCAGGAGCTGATGCAGAAGTCATGGAGGATGCTGCTTACTGGCTGGCTCTTCATGGCTGGCTCAGTCTGCTTTCTTATAGAACCCGGGGCCACAGCCCAGAGATGGCACCACCCACAATTGGCTGGGCCCTCCTTCATCGATCACTAACTAAGAAAATGCCCTCCAGCTGATCTTACAGAGGCATTTTCTCAGTTGAGGTCCCCTCCTTTCAGATGACTCTAGTTTGTCTCAAGTTGACACACACCTAAACCTGACCAACACATTACCAGTATGGCAACATTGCAAAGAAAAAGCCAGGTTATTAATAATGTTTTTATATTTTAATAGTAACAGTTCCATAAGGATTCCCATTGAGTTACCTCCAGGGAGAGACCAAATCAGACAGAATTGAATTACTGCACATAAAGAGTGGTCACAGAATGGGAAGGAAATCCCATGACTGTGAAGTATTCCAAATCTGTGTCCGTCCTGTGAGAACCTGAGCATCATCTCTCCTCTCACACTCATTTGTGAGATGAAGAAGGAGGGCCTGACACAGACAAGATCAGCTGTCCTCATTTCCCACTAGTTGAAAAAAAGGAAAACCTTTTTTACTTTCAGCAATAAGAAGTTAAAATAAAATGATCCCCTTGAAGTGGGAATCATTAGTCACTCCAGAGTCACCAATAATGGGGTTAATAATTCTGGCCTGCAGTCCCCGAGAACCTCTGTACACATTGTGCGTTCCATTTGTTTAGTCCTCCCAACAACCCACTGCTGTTATTGTCTCTGTTTCACAGATGAAGAAACCAAAGTTCAAGAAGGTTTGGAGACTGCCTAAGGCCATGCCACTGAAAGCAGCTGAGACAGGGCACACCCACAGATGTCCTTCCTGCATGCTGCTGTGTCACACAATCTAAGAGGCTTCCTTTCTTGGTATGTATCAAAACCTGGCTTGTTAAACCATGTCGATGGCCAAAATATAAGCTCAATACTTTCCCAGAGTCCTCGGCAGAATCTACCAAAGAAACTGCCTCCTGTTCAGCTCCCATGATGCTACCAGCTTCCTGTGCATCTGTGGCACCCTCATGCCCTCAGCATTTAGTATCTGCCTGAACTGGCTGCTTTGTGGTGTTTTTCAGTGGAGATGCAGTGTCTGCCATCTTGAGATGATGGGATACGATCTGTGTCTTATGAGCCTCACCAGCGGTTCCTTTTGTCCAAATGTTCAGTGAACCTGTTTGGGGGGAAGGGGGGAGGCTGGTCATTAACAGTGAGAAGTAGTGGTAACTCCTATGGGTTTAACTTTATATTCTTCTGTATAAACCAGTATTAACAAGCTCCAGGAAAACTACATGAGTAAATTTGCAAACTTAGTCCTTTGGGAAGTGTGGTAGTTTGAGTGAGAATGGCCCCATAGGCTCATTTATTTGAATGTGTGGCCCCCCAGTTGCTAGAACTGTTTCAGAAGGATTAGGAGTGTGGCACTGTTGGAGGGGGTGTGTCACTAGGCTGGGCTTTGTGGTTTCAAAAGACGTGTGTGTGTGTGTGTGTGTGTGTGTGTGTGTTTCTAGAACAGTGAATCCCAAATTACATACTTTCTATTGTAAGTTCCTTGGTCATGGTGTTTTAGCACAGCAACAGAAATTTAACTAAGACAGGGAATATTAATTACTGAACATCTTGCATAAAAGGATATATGTTATCACCAGGTAGAATACTCACACTCACTTGTATTTATTAACCAAGTCACTGAAACAGGAAGACTTTGTTATTGTGTATTGTATTTCTATGACTGGGAATCAGAAAACTACAGGAAATGAGATTCCCCCAATAAGGAGAGCAAAGTAAAATCTGCAAGTATGGCCAGGGACACGCCTCCCCTGAGATTGTTTCTCTTTAGTATATCTCCAACATGATCTTGCCTAGACAATTTCTTCTCTGAGGACACGACTTCCCCACTTTGCTCCTTCAGGTCCTACTTGTCTTTCTCCTATTAATAACTGCATCCAGAGCTGTCTGGGCCAAAGGGTAAGGAGGAGTGTGACCAGTCACAAGGGTCCTGAGTTGCTCTTTCAGAGTCCTGTTGGCCAATGGACATGACTGCTAGGTAGACAGGAAGTCTGATACCTCCTTCTTAGACGAAGATGGCTTCCCATTGCAGTTATTTTCCCTAGTCTCATAGGACACTGGAAGAAACAAACAATAAGGGCCAAAGGTATGATCATGCCAAGACAATGGCCATGAGTCCCCCTGAGTCCATGTTTGCAGATCCATGAAAGCTTCTTTGTTTTCCTAACAAAAAGTCTCATGTTGCAATTTAAATAAGTATATTTTCCTCTCAGAAATGCCAGTGTAGTACAAAGAAGTGGTATGTGAAAATAAATGCAATAACATTCGCAAAAACATTAGCAGGCATTGAAATTATTTTTTTTTTCATAATATGAACATTACTGGAGAAGTTGTTTTGGAAAGTTTGGCCTTGCCTAGCTTTATAAATTCTCTATGCAGGACCTTCCCATGCTGGGGGCACAGAGGTCTTTGCACCCACAGATGACTAGGAAAGGCATGTTAAACAATCAGGGTGTCTCCTCAATGGAGAAGATAAAATGTCTGCATTTCACCCAGAAAGCTGAGAGTGGCTGTCGCTGATGGCCTGGTGACCTGCAGCTCTCTGTGGAACCAGACCTCACCCCAAATCTCCCAGAATGATTATTGCAGACTCTCCATCCCTAGATCTTTATCTTAACTCCCAGTAATAAAAACCATCCTTAGGCAATTTGTCTAAAGACAAGTGATAACTTCCATACCTCTATTGTTAAAGTACTAGCAGTGAAACTGGTAATGCTTTTTATGTAAAGTATTGGTTTGTTTATTTCTTTTCTTTGCACAGCAAGTTCTTTAGGTACATGAAACAGATTTTATTAACCAGCATTTTTCTTTTCTTTCCTAAAGCACAAATGGACAGACATGCATATCCACACTCATGCACACACTCACTCCTTTCTTTTAACATACAAATATTCGTTTAGGGTAATTTATTCCATGTTATTAAGAGGCAAATTAGAAAATTATGGGATATATAGGTCTATTTTACATTTTAATTAAAATAGTTTTTCCTCTTGATTTTCAAAATAAAGGCAATACACATTAGTACATTTCATGTGATCCACTCAATGCTTCTTAAAGCAACTATGTGCTTCTGTAATTTCTTGAAATGTATGCTTTAATGAGCTTCTTATTCTAATGGATCTGATTTTTGTAACACATTATAAATCTCAAATGACATATTTAATACTTATCCTCTCAAAGGTCATTGGCAATAACTGTGAGTGTAAGTATTGAAGGTCTATCCCAACCTATTAGACAAAAAGAAAAAAGGATAAGGACGACATAGTTACCTGAAGAATGGGTTGAGCACATGGGTCATCCTGACTTTATAAGGGTTTCATTCTTTGAATACTGACCCTTGGGAAGACCAATACTTAATGCCTGCCTAGGGCCAGGCCTCCGTGACTTCCTGTTAATTTCTAACTTTAAAAGACTCACCATTTTTACACCACTATCACCACAACAAAACTTCCAGAAAGATGAAGCTAGGCAAGGCCTGTCTGATCAAGTGAAAATTCATAAGTAGCAGAAAATTAGGGAGACCATTTTGATGACATTTATAGTTCCAATAATATATGATTGCAGGGAAGAAGGGGGATTTGACCATGATATTTAGGATTTTGACTTGAGCAACAGGAATAGAGAACAGGAAAGAAATCCGCGTTTGAGATGTGCTGGGTTGGAAGTGCACCAGGTTATTCTTGAGGTATTTCATAGGCATCCATTATCTTTATAAGCAGTGTGTTAGTTTTCAGCTGATAATGTAAGCAGACATTACATCCCTTATTTGTAGTGAGATATTCACCTTGTTTGCACCTGTGGCATAGACCACACCCATTGGGGGTGGGGACAGGGCCAGTCGTGACCTGGAAGAACAACTAAGGCTGAGGAGGGGACTCGGAGAGCTCTCTTGCTTGCAGCACAGGGACAGGAGTACATCTGGAGGCATCCTTGGGACCAGGAACCTGCTGGTGTTCATCTGTCTATGTTGTGAGTTATTTCTCCCTGAATAAACATCTTTTCGGCTTATTTGTTTCTCCTGATCCTTATTAAACATCAATACTTATTTGACAGACAACATTTGAAGTTTACTGAGGCTAGATGGCATGCATTTTTTTACTATGTGTCTTTAAATTTTATTTATTTTTCCAACATAATATTTTTATGGATTCTTTGAGGATTTCACATCATACACCCTGATCACATTCACATCACTGTCCTTCTATGTCTGCCTTCCTACCCTTGTGGCCTTGCTCCCCACCAAAAAACAAACAAACAAACAAAAAAGCAAACAAACAAACAAAAAAGTCCAATTTGTGTTATCTGTATACTCAATGGAGCATTGTCAGGTCTCAGTGTCCTGACCCTTAAATAGAACAGAGTCCTTTGTCTCCAGTGTGGGGAGCAATACTTAAGCATCCTATCACAGTTTTTAAGAGTTATCTTTGATGGCTTCCTGTCTAGGTCTGCTGACCTCTACCCTCTCATGGTCAGAGACCACACTAGATACTAGGCCTTTTAGCTATAGAGTCCACCCTCATGGCCACATGTACTTTGCAAAGAAGTTTCTATGTAGTTATATACCTTTAGCTTTATAGTGCACATGGAATGGGAATCGTTGTCTCCTGGAAAATTTATCCCAAATTGTACTGTGTTTAAATATGCTGGCAATAAATCTCCTGGCATCACACTCTTTAGAAGATTGATTCAGCCTAAGCCAGGCTCAACTAAGTTTTCATTCTTACCTCTTTGTGTATTGTTTCCATGCCTGTCATGACACCCGCAGGGACCTCCTCACTTCTGGTCTTAGTTAATATGCCCTTTTAAGAATAGAGCTTTTCAGCTGGGTGTTGGTGGTGCACACCTTTAGTTCCAGCACTCGGGAGGCAGAGACATGAGGATCTCTGTGAGTTCAAGGCCAGCCTGGTCTACAGAGCGAGTTCCAGGACAGGCTCCAAAGCAATACAGAGAAACCCTGTCTCGAGAAAACAAAAACAAAACAAAACAAAAAGAATAGAGCTTTTCCTGTCCTTGAAAATGATCAAGTTAATTACTAATATGAGAGGCACCATTCATACATCCTTGTGTTGCCCATGTTGTCTACAGAAGGTTAGTTTTTTACAATACTACTCAGCCAAGAAAGCCAAGTTCTCCTAAATGAATCTCAAGAATAAATATGTCCATTCTTCCATTAACAAATCACAAGGAACTGGTCCAGGAGAACTGGAGGAAGAGCCAGGGAATCGGAGTCACTCTCTTGCCAGAGAAATTCATGTTCTAGTGAGAGACAATAGTGAAGGGTGGTTGTGCCAAATCACAGGTCTGAGAGAAGCCACTTAAGACTTGAAGAACCATTTACCCACTAAAGGGAGCTAGAAACCCATGTGGCATTTAAACTCCACTTTGAACTTTCTGTCTGACTTTGGACAAGTCAGCTGACCACTTTGAGTTTCTGATGGCATCTGTACAACTGAGTTGGTACTGGATCACCACTAAGACTCCTTCAGTGTAGGCATCTGCACAGAAAGAGGATTTAGCTATGGGACAAAAGGGGTCAACTTTGATGGATTCCCAAGATTTGGGGAGGCAAAGATTCCTGCCCTGCTGATTCCTTTATGTGACCTTCATAAGAACAGTTGGTGTTCAAAGAACTAAATGAAATATACCCCTGTTAATCAAAGGGAATTGAAAGTCATTGCCAACCTCATGCCTACCTTATGCAGCCCCCTGCTCTCCCCCCTCGGGACACCACCTCTTCTTTAATGCCTTGTCATGGTTCTCAGAAACTGTGATCATTCAAGGTTGAAGCTTTTAATCTCCCATGTATAAAAGGATATGCAAATAGAGTTCAGTTTCCTGTTGAGTCTCTGCCAAGGTCTTAGCCTGGCAATTCTGGGAAAGGGGCCAAAGACCTCATATTTCTTAGCTGCTATTCTCCCTTCGGTGCTCAAGTTAGCAGCTGGAGCTTCTGCTGTGTGTCATCTTTAGTCTTATCCTTTCCCAAGTCATCTAAAGGAAACATTCAGAAATGTCCCTGAGAGAATGTAGTACACAGTTGACTGCTAAGTAATCAGAAAGAGCATTATCTGGTTATATTTGAAAATTGCAAGGAAAACCAGAAAGTGTATATTCCTATTTTATGGCCTCAAAATTCAATCTTATAAACTAATTGAGTTAAATGACATTAGTTAGGTCTGAGACAGGGCTTGCAGTAAGCTATCTGTACCATCAGAATGAGATGTCACACTTGTACAAGGTATGAAGAAAGTATAGTCTACAGGTATAATGACAGCTCTGCACAGCTTCCAAAACAGTCCTGACAGCACAGGACACCTCACAGTGACTCTGAACATGAGACTCTACTAAACAACACAACCAAGGGCCAGATGTGTCATGCCATGTCTCCTGATTGAACTCACAGGCATCCAGACCCAACATTTCATTGGAACTGAAAACACACTAATATTCCAGTGCTAATTTACATGTTTCAAACTACGTTAAGTAGGACCATGTGTGTATTAAGCATGGAATTATCTTTTATGCAAATGCCATTACTTATTTGTATTTCTCAGAACTTCCTTTCTGAAGATCAATCCCATCAGGACCTTCTTGTATATTCTCATTTCCATTCTAAGGCCAATGTGCAAGTTAAACTGTACAATCTCTTTGGAAATCTCTGTAGGGAGATTTCTTCTTTCATTTCTCCATTATTCTAGGCAACTAAGCCCCACTCATTACAGAACACAAGTAAAAATATCCTCTGTATATTGTTGTTTCAATGCTATATCCTACAGCATTTATTTGTAAAATATTTCTCCCCCCCCCTCCTGTGTGTGGCTTTTGCTTTTTAAATGTAGGCCCTTTGTAAACTCTACTCAATGACATTTATACTCCACATTTTCCATGTCTCAATTCTGCCTTCCAGTCTTCCAACAATGATCATCTTGGATTATCCACAGACCAACTCCCTTCTTCTCATCTCATTCCTGAGTGTTCTATTTTGGTTTGGTTGGGGATGATTGCTCTGCGATTTGGGTGATACGTTTTTCAGTCCCCTCTATTCCCACAGCTGAAAGTTGGCGTCACTACACATCATTTTGGGGTGCTTTTCTCAGAGTCTTGTCCACAGAACAGCATTGGCTCGAGCTCCATCAACCTTACCATCCTTGGAAGTGTTGGTCAGAGAAATTCCAGAGTTTCTAACTATTCCTGGGTCTGGCTACATCATCACTATAATGAATCTTTAGGAAAAGTTGGGTGGTTGGGCTAACTTTACCTTGAAGGATCACAGCTGAAGCTTAACTTGCACTAGTTCCCCAAAGCTCTGAAGAAAAGACTAAGTTCTGTGGACTTGAGGAAGACACTCAGACCACAGGCTTCCAATGAGAGAAGAAACACTGACAACTCAAGACACCTCCAGCTCTCTGGTTCATGTTTGCCTCTCTAACACCACACCTTCTTCTTCTGGTCCAGTTGATAATAGCCTAGAGTAATAAGTCAGCACCAGCTGGTGTTGCTATGGAGACCAAGTGTAAGATAAGTGAATCTGACACAGAGAAAAACCTTTCTTTCGAATACAGGAAGCAGGACTTCAGACAGCCTGCATTCCTGACTAGATATGTGTATTGTACTTCCTGTACATCATTCCTGCTTATACAAAAATTGGTGATGAAAACGAAGACTCTGCCCTCCTGGTATTAACCAACTCAACCATCAGTGTGGACTGACATGAAGAGAAAATACTTTGGAGCCAAAACTCACTAACCATTATTTTAATGAGGAAAACATGAAAAAAAGTTTTCCCCCCTACTCTTACTTTCTCTCAAGACTGCTTGCCAGCAGGGCTTAAGACAGGTCTAACATAGCCTTCAGCCTCCACCCCACAAGCCGTCTAGTCTCCATCACATCTGGAGGAAGGACCTCCTTGCTCAGCATTGTGTATGCCATCCCACTAATGCCACTAGCCAGGCTGACTCTGCAACTTGGCTAAAGGACCTGGAAAGGCTCGTGTTCCAAGAGAAGGGCAAAGTGGTGAGAGACATGGGGCCAAACTGCTGGGAAACTGCTCACCTCGGTGGCTGCTGACTTAGTCTTCTCCCCAGCTCCTTAGCCCAGCAGATGCAGCTTCCTTAGGAGGCACCAGAGGCCCAGGGTGCTCACATCCTGTGGTTCTCCATACCCCTAAAACCCCACATTTGAGTTCCTTTCCAGTTCAGAGAATCAAGCTGCTGGCACTGAACCAATCAACAACAGATGTGAGCCATAACCACCAACTACCCACGACTCTTCAGCTGAGGCGGGCATGAGAATTGGCTTCTTGGAAATTCTCATAATCATGATCTCTTCAATAATTTAATACCTGCTCAGAGAGAGAGGGGGCTGGTCGACTTCCTCTTGATATTTAATTCATTCTGTTGGGAATTAAGAAGGTTTAAATATTCCAGAGACTTAAGAAGGCTTAGGCAGAGGTGAGGAAGTTACTGAATAGTGAGTACTATAATTTAACTTGTATTGCTTGGAAATCTGCAAATCTATCCTGATGTCACTGCCCTTGTCCCCTCACTCTTTGAGTCCCATGTAGTGGACATACACTAGATAGACATTCAAAGTCACATGCAACAGGACTTCGCTTTTCTGCATATAGGACAATGAAGATGAGGACTCTGATGAGCAGAGTAATATCATCTGCTTGTGCCAGATCTTGTGAGGGCATCCTTGATTTCCAGTTGTCTGTAAGGAACTGTGCCCTGGCACCTGTCTTTTAAAAAATTATTTTCTACCTTAAAAAAAAATAGTCTTTGTAATAAATCTTCTACTTAGTAAAGATGGAGACAATAGGAAGGAAAGAAACAAAGTACAAACAGAGAAACATAAATAATGCCAGGAAATGTTTTTGTTCACTCAAGAGTATTTATCATTGGAGTTAACATTAATCTTACCTCCCCAGAAAATGTCAAGGTCCATATTACAAAATATATTTTCTTATGAGCTATGAAAAAAAAATAGGAGAATTCCATGAGTGCTACTGACCTGCAAGGAAGGTAGGGAAGAAAGAGCAAGAGAAGAGGAGGAGAGAATAGCTGTGACGGAGTGGTGGACTTAATTGTGATCTAAATAAAGGAAAGGTTTAGCAGTGAATGAGAGCATCTGCCAGTGTCTGGCACCTGTGTTCTATAAAGCAGGTCATCTGTGGCTCCTTGCTTTCTGTGTCCTTTCCTTGGACACTGCCCCTCCTCACATCCCAAGTGTGTTCTCAATTTATTCTCACTAAAGCCCAACCTCAAGAAGGGTCCTAAAAATCAATTTGCACTAATATTTAACTAATATAAATAAGGAAAATAAATAAATAAATATTGAGGGGGGTGGGTAGAAAGACTGCTCAGTGGTTAACAACACTTGCTACTCTTGCAAAGGACCAGAGTCAGTTCCCAATTCCTAAATGGCAACTTAAAACCATCTGTATAACTCCAGTTCCAGAGAGTCTGATGCCCTCTTCTGGCCTCAGCAGGCACTACCCACATATGGTACACATACATACATGTAAGCAAATACTCATACACTTAAAAATAAATAATTTTTTTTAATAAGGAAGGGATTTAATTTCTCTAACACTTGGGGAAATAAGGAAGGATTATATATTTTTAAGAGATTATAAGCTAAAGACTGGAGGAGCCATGCGGCATTCTCAAAGCTTAAGAAATACTACCTGAAATGAAAGACACAAGGTTGCACTGTCTTTGGAGTCTCCGTGTGAAGAAATGGAGGGTGAAGAAATGAGCTGTTTTCCTTCCTAGAATTCTTCATAAAATTCCCCTGACCCTCCTTCCCCCTTCTCCCTTGGCCCCTTCCTTCTACCAAATAGTCTCCTCATGACTTCTTTTTAACTACATGTGTGGGTGGGGCATGCAAGCATGTAAGAGCAGGTGCTCTCAAAGGCCAGAACATCCCTGAGCTGGGGTTAGAGGTGGTGGTGAAGTGGGTGCTGGGAACTAACTCAGGTCCGCTGCAAAAGCAGTGCATTCTGTTAAACACTAAGCCATTTCTGCATCCCTTTCTTGTTGTCTTCATTAAAAAACCCAGATTCCACATGTAAGAGGGGAAAACCGTAAGTATTATCAGTCTTCCTGGAACTGATTTACTGTGCTTAACATGAAAACGACATGATTTTGTTCCTTTGTTGTTGAAGAAAGTTCCATTGGCAATAGCTATTCCCATAGCACCAAAATGGTTAGTTTTTACTTTTATACTCTAAGCAAATAGTCCTAATCTTCACAACAAAACATTTCAAAGGCTTCTTAAACAATATCAAACATTGAATAATTATTCTGTTTTTGTTAAACTACTTTAGTATCTTTATTTTTTAAACCACTTCCATCAGCTGGCAGTCATGAGCATCTGAGAACAAGCACTAATTGTGAGATCATCCTGTTAGGATGACTGCACTCAACTCTATTTCACTGTTGAAAGAACAGAAGTTGAATAAACACTCTGTACTATTGGTTTTGTGATCTTTGAAGGAATTGAATATAAGCATCTTCTTCCTTGAATTTTGATAATTGGTTTCCAAAATGTTAAAAAGTTTATGTTGTCACCAATGTCTTCTTAGCATACAAAGCCATCACCTTTTCAAGAAAAAGCATTGCTTAATTACCAACTCAAAGCAGCGGTTGCTTAATGCTTTATGTCTCCACCGCTAGTAGGTTAAACCACTAAACCACAAGAACAGCTTTGGTAGAAGATTCTGATGCAGAGGGTGGTGATGGCAAAATGCCAAGGGAAGGAATAAAGGGTGTTTTTGTTCTGCTGTGTTTCTCGGTGATAGGGACCATGCAAGTTGAAACATATTAACCCTATGTTCAGAAACACCCAGCTGTGTTTCCCTGTGCATGCCTCAGCATTGCAAAGCCCATTGAGTGCTGTAGCAAAACAATATGGGAGCTTTAGTGCCTCCTTATTTGTTTGTTTTCCAGATAGAGTTTCTATGTGTAGCCCTGGCTATCCTAGAGCTCACTCTGTATACCAGACTGGCCTCCAACTCAAAGATCTGCCTCTGCTTTCCTTATGCTGGGATTAAAGGTGTGTGCTACCACCAACCTGAGTCTTTCTTAAGATGTTTGTGCTGTATTGTTACTGAAATACTTAAAGAATAGGAAAGAGTATCACCAAAGTCTTCAGTAATGAAACCCTGAACATACGTCAAGTGGACTGACATGACAGTGATGAATACCAGTAAACTAGGTCATACAGTGTATGTGAGAAACCAAAACACTGAATCCAAATCTGTATCAGTTACATAATTCATTCTTCCAACGACCTTAAACGTTGTAGAGAACAAAGCAAGTGCTGAAATTATTTCAATGCTGGAGCAGAACATGTTTGCAGAATCCCAGCTGTTTACAATGATGCATTTCAAAAGTCATGACTGGAAGTAGATCCTGGGGAGATACTCTGATACCAGATTCCCAAATCCTGACAGGTCATGTTACCTCATTCTGATGAGAAAATTGCCAAATGAGGTAATAATGCAGCAAGAAGGTTGCACAGAAACAACAGCCTCTGTGATGAAAAATGTATACCCTGTCTAGGGAAAACCTGAATCACTGGGAAATAAGAAAAAATATGGTGAAGGAAATTTTTGTTGGGTTGAGATGGCCAGAAGAGCTTTTGAAGATGAACTTATTTGATCCTTGCAAACAGTATGGCACAGCATCACTGAAAATTTCAGAGTCACATCATCCTCCCATCTCACTAATCCACCAGAAAGACACAATTTCTCTCCACCCCCTTGGACTTAGATTTGGGTGAGGTGTTTCATGGGAACTAAAGTAGTAGTTCTCTTCACTTCAGAGATAAACCAATACTATAGATCTGAGAGTTTTCCAGCCTCAGACTCTCTTCATTCTTGATCCATATGAGTTGATCTCACAGAACAACAATCTTCAGTTAGCACACTGGGTCAGATTCCTCTTTTTTTCAATCCAGGAAAGCAAAATCCATGCACAAGGGAAAACTATGTCAAGGGCTCCTTTCTGTATTGTTGAAAATAACTGGGCATATGGCCCCCGTGATAGAAGTCTCAACCCAATCAAAATAAAATCAAAGAAGCCCATTTTCAGAGAATATGAGCAATTCACAGTCATAACAACTTTAATGAAATTCTCATTTTTTTCATGCAGAAATAGATTGCTTATTTGATGGAAGTGCAAACTCACAGATATTAACTTTTGAATAGAGTAATGGTTTATAATTTCTTTCTTACAGCAGACTGTAGACATTCCACAGTTACAGAAATAAATGTGATGAACTTCCTGCCTTACTCAGACAAACCATGCTAAAATTGAAGGATTAGAATATGTGAAAGACTCAGGATTTGTGCTGGTTGGAATGGGAACGAGTTACCTTACAAAACAGCAGATTTATCTGTCACTGTATTGCCCATGTTATCTGCCACCCATGTCCATATTGGCACGGCATGACTCATACTTGGTGCACATGACATTCATTGTATTCTTGATAGAAATAAGTTAAATCTAATCTAATCTTCCAATTCTAATGAGAAACAAGAAAGAAAGAGAAACCAGATACATTATTTCACAAAGAAACAACTAATCAAACCCAGACCGTGAGTATTGTGGTTTGGACTTGGTCTGAATTTGGTTTGGATTAGGGGTAAGAGCTTAGGTGCTGTTCATGGCATTGGGAAGCAGTGTGCAGCCTTTAAGAAGCAGAGCCCATTGGGAGGTAAAACAGCTGCTGAAGAATCTCTTTTTGGAAGGAGTTGATGTAGTTCTCAGACCCAAGTTAAATGTTGGGTTTTTTAAAAAAGATTTACTTTTATTTTATTTATTTGTTTTATGTACTTTGCCTGCCTGTGCAAATGTACACCATATGCATGCATGGTAATAATGCCCACAGAGTCCAGGAGAGGATGTTAGATCGCCTGGAACTGAACTGATGGGCAGTTGTGAGCTTTTATACAAGTGTTGGCAACCAAACCTGGGTTCTCTACATGAGCAGCAAATGCTTTTAAACACTGAAAAATAACTAAGCCTGGAAAAGAGCAAGGCTAGTCCCTCTGGGCTCTCTCTAGCCTGATCTAGCATTGTGAACTCTCTTACTTGCTTACTTGCTTTTCTGTTTGGTGCTGTTCACTATAAGGTGACCATATATAACATGCAGAACTCCCAGGCTCAGCGTCCGGCTGTTTGAACTTGCTGATCCAAGGCTGTCAGTAAACAAATCTCTCTATTTCATAAAGCACTCAGCTTGAGTATTTCCTTCCAGCAAAGGAAAGTGGACTGATACAGTGAGATATTCTACATGGGCTGATACACTGAGATAGTCTACACGGGCTGATACAGTGAGATATTCTGTAGAGTAACAGGTCCAGTCACTGCCACAAACAGTGATGTGAGAAGCAGGGAGGCATAATGAAGGGGAAATAGAATGTGGGAACTATTACGGGACTGAAAGTTATAAATGGGACATAGAAAACTGTAACCGCTTTGACCAAATGAACTATACTGTCTTTAAATGGACCTCCACTTTTTTTTTTTCATTTGTAAAGAAAAAAAATGGAGAAATTGAACAAATCTGACTACAGAGATGTTATTGAGTTGAGGAAAATATTGACACTATTAAACTTGGTAGATTGTGAGTGTGTTTTAAAAAAACCGAAACTCTTCTTTGTTAATAAAGTCAATCATGATGGTTCCTCCTGCGATCCTGTCTGAGGGTGAGGTACCCAGATTGTTGCCTGTTTGAAACCAATGTGGACTACATAGTAAATACTAGGTGAGCCTGTAGAATGAAACTCTTCCTCAAAAAGCCACATACAAAAAAGTTAATGTATGTTGAAGTGTGGAGTAATGAACTGTCATGTTTGTGATGTATTTTTAAGTTTTGAACAAAATAAATAAAAAATATAGTGAACATTAACAACTGTTAAGGCTAGATGACAAGTCTATAATACATTCATCCCTTTTGGAATATTCTAAAAACTTATAATATAATGTCTTTTTTTTAAATTGGTCGACAAATCTGCAGCAGATTTAAACAGATGAAAAAAGTGATATTGTTTTTAAAAATTCACACAATCATTTAAGAACTCTGCCTGAATCTATAGAAGTGAGAACCAATTAAAACTCTGTACTCACACATGTGCTGTGCAAACTTTTCCTGTGGAAATTAGTAAGCTCCTATTCACTCTAGATAGGGTGACCACAACAGGCCAAACTACTCATCCCATGCCAATCAGTGTAGCTTGGCAAAAACAGTGAAAGTTGTTGGTGATACTTACAGGGGTGTCAGGGAGACATCACTTACAAGACCACTAGCAATTTATGGGCAGCTATCTCACTAAAGAAAATCTTTCCCTATCAACTGATAACTATTTGCATATCCTTGTAGAGAGATGGAACTATATGAGACCCTCCCTAGAGACAAGTAGCTGCTTATAACCTCTTAGAGAGCTATGTGGACTCATGAGCAATATCCCCCACTATACAAGCACATCAGTGACCCCAGTCATGTAAGGTCTCCTCCATAGTAACAATTCAAGAGGGTGGTGGCCATGCTATGTCCAGATGACACTTAGGCAATAAACGTGATATATTTCTCACATAACAATGAGTCCTGCCTATAACTTTACACACGTCAAATCAATCAGAGAACCACTAATAATTATGTGTCCATTTTGGATTCTTACTATTCTTTTAAGGGACACAAGCATAACCTGGTGGTGGGAAGGTATCTTAGGATCCTTTCAAGATCTGAGATAGTAATAACAGCTAAAAGTCAGGCTGTGTGGGAATGGGGAGGAGGGCATTCCAGACTTCCATGGTTCTACCAGCACGCTCCCGTCTGCCAGTTGTCAGGCTCACATCTCCTTCAGGTGAGCAGGTGTCACAGAAATGGTAGGAGGAAGTTTTGTCAGAACCAAAACATGTCTCAGTCTCCCAAATGAGAACTTGACAATTGTGATGTTTAAACTGTCAGCTTGACAGAATTTAGAGTCACCATGGAAACAAATCTCTAGACATTCAATGAAAGGATTATCTAGATTAGGTTAAGTGAGATAGGAAAACCAGTCTAAATGTTGGCAGTACCATTTCATGGGACAGGGTCACAGACTGAAGCAAAGGAAGGAAGTGAGCTGAGCACAGACATTCACGTGACCACCTGCCTCCTATTTCTGTTGTCATTTACCTCCCCTACATGACAGACAGCATCCTGTGGAACTATAAGCCAAAACCAACCCCTCTTTTCTCAAGCCACTGTTGTCAGGTATTTTGTCATAGCAATAATGCAAGTAACTAGCACAATAAAATTTAAACATTTTAAGGCCATGGTGAGTCTCAGTCCAAAGACCTGGTTAATTTGCATTCTTGTCTAGTTGCTAAGTTATTATTTGACTCATTGACCCTACAAGCCATGGTAGTCCATTCTTCCACTCCATGGTTTTGTAAAACTGCATCATCAGTTCTAAGTACTGGCCACCTAAATAAGTGGATATTTATTTCTATGAGAATTCTGAATTATTGCTAAAGATATATAGTATTTATATCAAAGATGTGCAGTCAAACTCTTAGGTCATTGTTGAACCTTCCTATGTCAGCAAACTTGTCACTTAAATACTTATATTTAATGAAACATACTGTGCATATTGAATAGAACACAGTCAAACTCTCAGGTCATCACTGAGCCTCACCTATATCACCAAACACAATCACCATGGGTCCAACATCTGACCTCCAGAGAACCACCAGAAAGAAGAAATTAGTGAGCAACATTTAGATTCATGGTCCTGAACTCTAGAGTTCCCACCAAAATGTGTATGTTAAATCCATCATATCCACAAATACAGGAAGCTGTCACTCAAATGATTTCTGATCACTGTGCAATGATTAGTGAAAGCACAAGCTGTGAGCAATCTGCAGCCACTAGCAAGCAGGTAGTGTGATGAAATGGTAGAGAAAGCCTGGATTCTCCCACTTCTCTTGCAGCTTTGACAGTACAAATACCAGAGAATTAGGACAATCTTCTCCAAGAACAGCCTGTCCAGCCCTCAGGACCTCGAGATGTGTTCAGAGAACACATGACACTCAGATCTATTTTCAAAATACCAAAACAATATTTCCTCTTTCATCATGCTGACATTTGCACTGATGTTGCAAATACAATGCTTGGTCAAATGCCATGTGCCTTAACATGAAGCAATGGAGTCACACCAGTTTCCTAAAATATTCACCGTGTTCTTCACTGCCACATATTTGCAAGAAAAACAAGTGACTTCATATAAACATTTCATTAACTCTATCAGCTTTCTGGGACTGTGTGTGCCTGTTTGTATGAATGTGTGTGTGTGTGTGTGTGTGTGTGTGTGTGTGTGTGTGTGTGTTAGTGTATTGGATAGTTACAACTTAGGGCCCTGCATTAGTTTTCTCAGGTTGCCATGAGTGAACACCATGGACTTAAACAATAGAAACTTAAATTCTCACAGTTCTTGGGTCTAGGAATCCAAGTTCAAGGACTGGCAAGGTTGGTTTACTCTGGAGCCTCTTCCTTGTTTTGAAGGTGGGCAACTTCTTGCTATACTTCTGCATGGGCTTTCTTCTGTGTGAACACATTGCAAATTATCCTTTTATACGGGCATTATTTGGGTGTCCAGACAATGTAGCTACGAGTTCTGTCTTGCCATTGATGTAGCTGATCTGGCTGGCTTTATTAGTGTTCCCTTTCTTCCTCCTGGTAATGTTGTGTGTATCCCTCCAGAAGCAATGCTCTTGATAGAAAAAGACATCCTCCCCCAATAGAAAAAGACCATTTTTAGGTTAAGGGCATACAAACAAGCCACTGCTGTGACTAGAACCTGCAAACAAACTGCCAGGGATATCAGTTATATTGAACTAGGTTTCACCCTGGCAGCTTCAGTTCCAAGTACAGTCATGTTCTGAAGTTAGAGGGTGGAACTCTGTCTTTGGGGCATAACATAATGTTTCTAACTTGAAATCTGAGCCTATAAGAATAGCTGCAGTATACCCATTGTCTGAGTGGGCAAAGGAGCTCAAAAGGCAGTATGCCGGGCTCCAAATACATAAGTTGATATATAAGTGTATATGAGTTGACAGTTGCCAAAGGGTGGGAAGTTTTTTAGGTTTTTGTTTGTTTGTTTTGTTTTGTTTTGTTTTCAGTGTTATAGCTGTCTGTAAAAAAAAAGAAGAAGAAGAAGAAGAAGAAGAAGAAGAAGAAGAAGAAGAAGAAGAAGAAGAAGAAGAAGAAGGAAGGAAGGCAGAAGGAAGGAAGGCAGAAAGAGAGAGAGAAAGAAAGTTTATGAAACCTAAGGTTAGTGATTCAAAATGTGAATCTGGGGAGGATTGGAGCATAGTCCAATTTTGAAAAATTCTCAACCCTGAAATATATCTTCTCAGTATTCTGTGTGGCAAAAAATTGGAAGTGTGCATAAAGCATTTTGTAACATGACTTAGGACATTATATTAAAAGGAAGCACTATAAATTTGAGTTGTCAGCTCAACTAGCCTTTTCATGAAACAGTTTTATTTGAAAGAATGATTGGAAGTTATGGCTATTCAAAATTGAAACATTTTCTGTAAAATAACTAAGCTGAGCTGGTCACATGTTGTATGACTTTTCCTGGGGAGAAGTGGACAGACATCTTTTAATGCCAGATAGGGCACAGATGACAGATGAAGGAAATGGTTCCAAGTCTAGTTGATTAACCAATGGGTTTGTTGAGGTTGCTAACACAGCCTGGGAGAGGGATTACTTACAATCACATTGGCAGCTCAACAGCAACTGCATCACCAAAAGGCATAGGAGTGTTGGTGATAATCCACAAAAGCTGACCGGCAGAGCCGGCTATAAGACTCTAGTCAAGTCCAGCACACTCTCCTCTCCCCAGAGAATGTTTGCTGCTTGTACAACCTTAAGGAGGGGCCTTGTAAACTGCAAGCTTCCTGCACCTTCTAAGTTCAGTTATTTAGCTTCTAGAGTGTTCTGAATTCAGTGAAAATAACAATGTAACATCAGAAAAGGAAAACTAGTAATGGAAGGCTGGGAGATAGCACAGCAAAGTACCTGCTGTGTGAGTATGAGGACTGGGCTTTGGATCCTCAGAATCCTGTAAATGTCTGGCCACTGTGACACCACCTGCAATTCCAGCTTTGGAAGAAAAAGATAGGCTCCTCTGAGCAAGCTGGCTGGCAAGATTAGCCATGTCGGTGAGCTCCGAGATTGTTTTAGAAACTCTGCTTCATCCAGAGATAGAAGAGAAATTAAGGGTGCTTCTGGACCTTAACCTTGTGCCTCCACTTGCATGGACATGAATGTGCACAAATACACCTACACACATGTAAAATATGGATAAATACATGTATACCACATACACATGAAAACAGAAAAGATACTGGTGGTGGCAACCTTAACAACTGTTGTGTTTTCATATTATAAAATTCAGTATAACTCTATAGAAGTTACTTTACTCACTGAATCAGTTATTTCCCTGGTGAATGATGGATGGTGTTACAGAGCCATCCCTGAGTGGAAGTTCCATCCAAACATCAGAAGGCTAATTGTTTAAATGCAACAGTATACAATGAGTTCGCTAGCATGGCTTCAGACTCCAGGTTCTAACATTCAAGGAACTATCTCTTGCCACATTCTGGTCATATTATCAAAAGTACTATTGCTACAGGCCAGGCCTGTAGCTCCAACAGTATGGAGCCTAAGGAAGCAGGATCATCATGAGCTCAAGGCTACCCTGGGCTACAAAGTGAGTTTCAACTTGGGCTACATAGCGAGACTCTGCCTCTAAAATACAAGTAAACAACATCAGCACACATGCACAAAACAAGGCATGGTTCTTTTAAGGGCATTTAACATAACCTCTTGAAAATCTGCTACCATGCATTTGCTAGCCAGACATGCTGTCAAAATGCCTTCTAAATATTTATCCTTAGACCCATAGTGTCAGAGTCCTTCAGGAAGGAAGAAGTCCCAGATTCCAATGGGACCTTTTGTGTCAAAGAAATCTAAGTGCCAGCAGCTGTTCCTGAGGTACAGAAAGGGCAGGCTTTAGGGATCCAGGGAGAGACAGAGGGCAGCGGTAGGTAGATTGTGGGAAAGGAAGTATGAGAGAAGGGGAGAAATATTCAGATAAATAGAGTGGGAGGCAGCCCCAATGAAGTTTGATCAGGAGGGGCTCATCTACTGAATCAGAATCTGAGAGACTTAGGTTTGAAAGCTGAACCTAGTAAAACCTGACACGTAGAACAAACAGAGAAACAAAGAGGACAAGAGACTAAAGGAGGCTTGAAGACAGGGAACCTCTATTTCCTGCTTCACGGAGGAGTTTTGTCAAGGTCCTAGAAACGAAGGGTTGAAGGGTGCCAAATTTAGACCAGAGGTTTGGGTTGTCAGGTTTGGGCCAGCCCAAAATCTGACTTGAAGGTTGTTTGAAACCTTTTAGAGGACAAGCCAAAGAACTATCTTTGGGAATCAAGGGCCTACTGCTCATGTTTGAAGGTCTAAGATGGGCCAGGGATAGCTTCCTGTTCTGGAGTGACCCCAGAGATAGAAGTGTCACCAAAAGGAAGTCCCTAAGGAATCAAGTTCCCCGGGGCTGAAACAGGATGTCCCAGGGCATCCCTGGGAAGCAGCTTAGCCCTTACCTACTTGTGTGCTGGGTGGTAGAATGGAATAGCTGTGGTGAACGTAAGACTAGGAGTGGCAAAGATGGCCCTCTCAGGTGCTGGAGATCACGTTAGAGGATAAGACAGTGAGCTTACCATGCCTGCCAATAGAGTTAAGACAAAACTGCTCTGCTGGCATGGCAGTGAGAAAGCTAGAAACCTGATGGGGTGAGGCCCCTGAGCAGCACACTGGCTGACCTTAGTTTTAAGGGTAGAGTGACCCTCTGGGGGAAAAGGTGAGAAACGAGCTGAGGGCTAGGATAGAAGCCCTGCGAAGGAAGGGTTCTGGTGGGACTGTGGCCATCTAGGAAGCCCTTCTTGAGTTTCAGTGTCAGTACATAGGAATTTATATCTAAGAATTAAATATGCAGGAAGAAATAAAGAATGAGAGGTTAGACAGCCCCAAACAGCTAGTGCAGCTTCAGTTAATGCCATAGAGATGACCATGATGAGGACATGTGACCCAGAAACACAATGACCAGAGTTCTACAGAATGCACATTTCTATTTCTAATCATTTTTTATTTTAAAACAGTATTTTCTCATTTTACATACCAATCCCAGTTCCCACTCTCTCCCCTCCTCCTGCACCCCGCACCCCATGCCCCATCCACTCCTTAGAGAGGGTAAGGTTTCCCATGAAAGTCCATGAAGTCTGTCACATCTCTTTGAGGCAGGACCAAGGCCCTCTCCCCTATCTAGAGCAAGGTATCCCTCCAAAGAGAAGGGGCTCCAAAAACTCAATTCAAGTACTAGGGATAAATCCTGGTCCCACTGCCAGTGGCCCCACAGACTGCCCAAGCCACACAGCTGTTACTCACATTCAGGGGGCCAAGTTCAGTCCCATGCATCTCCCCAGTTGTCGGTCTGGAGTCAGTGAGCTCCCTCTAGCTCAGGTCAGCTGTCTCTGTGGGTATTCCCAAAATGGTCTTGACCTCTTTGCTCATATTATTGCTCCTCCCTCTATTCAACTGGGCTCTGGGAGTTCAGCCCAGTGCTTAGCTATGGATCTGTGCATCTGTTTCCATCAGTTGTCAGATGAAGGCTCTGTGATGATAATTCAGGTAGTCATCAATCTGATTACCGGAGAAGGCCAGCTCAGGTACCCTCTCCACTACTGCTTAGGATCTTAGTTGGGGTCATCCTTGTGGATTCCTGGGAATTTCCCTAGTGCCAGGTTTCTTGCTAGCCCCATAATGATTCCCTCAGTCAAGATTTCTCTTTCCTTGCTCTCCCTCTCTGTTGGGATTAAGGGTTTCTTAAGGGCAGAATGGGGAAGTTAGTTGATTTCTCAGATAAGCTGTGTTTGAAATGCAGACTCCTGTCTCTTTTTGCAAGGTTGGTGTCTAAGGTCAACATCAGCTTCTTCTCATCTGCAGTATACAAACAGCTAGCTTCCTAAGACTTTGAGTTTAGTGTAGGGTCTTGACTTGAGGGTATATCTTTACTCTTAAACTGTAGAACTCAGCTATTTCTGTTGTAACTATGTTGTGTAACAAATATCTCTAAATTTTCAGTTGTCTAGTGTCTTGCTTTTTCAGCAGGCCAGCTGGATTTGGCTTCAAGGTGCGGGTTGTGTTCAAGTCTATTCCCCATGATATAAAAGGACCCAGGCAGAAGCAGCAATAAATTCCTACATCACAGAAAGCTCAAGAACATGGGCAGAAATCCTCAACATGGAGTCTCTGCTTGGAACTGAAACACTGTCCTGCACATCCAAAACACCAGTGCAGAGCATGTGGTATCTAAACTGGATATATACATCTGTGATGGAAGGAATAAAGAGCTGGGAACCATAGCAACTACATCCACATTGGGAGGCCCCAGCTTTTTCTTTACTTCAATATTCTCACTCAGAGAAGTTTCTCATGGCTGCTTCTTGGTAAAGTTTACACACAAATACTAGGAAAAAAGTCTGTGAATTAATCAGTTTGATTAGTTCTTCAACACAGTCACCATCTGCCTCTGGTCATTTCAAAGACTAAGGAGGGTTACAGAGATACTCTGGACTTCCGCAAGTGGTCATCAGTTTAGGTCAGCGGGAGTCATCAGAAAGATCACAAGTGAAATAACAATACCTAAATCAACACCTAAGTTAAGCATGGGCTCCTCTAAGACCTCCAGTGAGTGAATATCAACCCTGTTTCAATCCTACTCCCTTCTGACAAACAATAAGCACAACACTCAATTAATACTCAACATTAATACTCAACAGTTAACAAAGTCACTTTAGATGAACCTATTGTGTTGCCATGTCTTAACAGTGAACCTCACAATGACCAAGAACAAACAAGATCAGTATTTGAGAGCCTCCAGGAAACTCTTTGGCCCCAAACCAGAAGTCAAATATCTATATAGCTAAAATGTACCTATTGTATTTAGGGAGAGTTACTGTCTCTGCTTGCTCTGGTTGTACCCTGACCAAGGCACTGCACAAGAAGACCTAACAGGCCCTAGTACAGGGCAGCATCAACTGGAGAAATGAATGCCTTTTATAAAGCCTACAAAAGAGAGTTCTGTTGACCAAGCTGGAATCCATGGTGCTGCCTCTGCAAGCCCAGCAGGTTGTCATTTCTAACTCACACAAAGCGCCATATGGGCTACTGGCTCCAAATTAAGCAACTGGGAGGTCAATGGAGAGGATAAAAATTTTAATTTACATGAAAGCCTTTTTCAGACTGTATAACACTATTCAAGTGCAAAAGCAAGGCAGGCAGAGGTGGCTCTGAGGCCTAACCCACAGCATGTAGAATACATGGGGGACTTTCAGAGATCTAACACACTTCTCTGTGGGAAGCCATCTGAGAGAAGACTGGCCACAAAGTCTGGATAGGAGTGGACATGGCAATTCCTAACAGTCCACTCTGACCCCAGACTAGATCCAGCCAGCAGGGCAGCAAGCATTAGGCAGGAGTGCCAGGCAAGTGGAGCCTGAACTAACTGCCAATCCTTTTGATCTTGCTGTGGTTTGACTTGCAGAAAACATCTGGCTGGGGGTTCTCAGGGACACATGATGAGACCCAGGTAAGGTTTTTGTAAAGCTCTGCATCACCGTGATTGGGGGAATACGCGCACGGTGTTACAAACCCCACTGGGGACCCGTACAAAAACTGCAAGGGTGAAGAACCATCTCCCTGGGAAGAGTCCTGCCTGAGTCAGGCACCATGGAGCATAAACACAGTTGGGAAGCCTGTCCTCCTCCTTTGGAAGCCTGGAAAGTGTCAGGAAGTTGCCTGGACAAGAGATGAGCCCAATGGCTGGCCTCTGCCTCGCACCTGTTCCTTGGGTAAAAATATTATTTCATCGTTTATTTACATGGCAAATGAGGAATATGAAAGGTGTTTGTTCACAGGTGTACCCATGTCATGCTTTCATGTTGGGTATACAATATTAAAAGAGCAAAACGAGCCGTTCCATGAGGAATTTGTAAAGTCGGGTCCCTGGAGAAATTTGCCCAAGTTCTTCTCTTTTGCAGTTTGGGAAGGTGGGCTTGAGAGGAGACTGATTCATCTGTGGTCAGTTCACCAGCCACACTTAGCAATTTTGAAGTTTTCTATGGTGGAATTGACAAACACCACTTGCCCCCCTCGCTTGCTTTGGTCTATATTCTCTTACCTTAACGCCACACACCAAGTATAAAAGTCTCAACTCTGGAGTAATCATGGATCCAAGCCTGATAGTATTGGCTTTTTGAGACAAATGTTTACATGTGTGTCTAAGGAATGAAAACAGCTTAAAACAGCAAAAAGCTCTGCTAAGAGAATTTCCTATGTGTACTATGTGTACCATGTAGGTAACTTTTACTGTTGAGTATGTTGTTCCCACATGCTGCTCAAACATGAACCTCCTGTAAACAAACCCATCCTTATACACATTTGCTAAGTCAATGACCAGTGACTAGTGCCATCTTTAACGTATAGAAGCATGAAATCCCTCCCTCCATGAAGTCAACAGAAAGGAGGTGAGGAAGAGCCGTCAAGGTTTTTGAAATGGCTCCCATGGCTGTGCGCAACAGACAAACTCGTCTTTGGACAAGGAACCCAAGTGACTGTGGAACCAAGTAAGTTGTTTATTTGTCTGGATTTGGGGCTAAGGGACCTTCCACCTAGGTGGAAGTATAAGGAAATGTGAAGGGAATGATATGGATGAACCCAGTGATCCAATAGTGTCAAGGAAAATGTCTGAAAGAGGCGAGCTGTGGTTAGCTCCTCCATAGGAGTTGGGGTACCTATAAAAAAGTAGGGGGGATTTGAAATTACCTTTGTGGCTCAGAAGAACTTGAGAGAATTGTGCCTGCTCCACGGAAACAAGTCAAACTGTAGAAGTGGGGTAGTTTCAGCACAGTCAGGATGAGTCTGAGCCCAGGTATCCTATAACAGTGGCTCCAGACTTAAATAACGCTGACCTCCCATATGCTAAATGCCTGCTCCTGGGAGAGCATGGGATAAAATCAATGTCCTGGACATGGTGTATGAAACCAGAACAAGTGGCCGTTCAGTACAGCATGTGACCCCAGTCCTCTGGGGAAGGAAAGTATCCAGACATTCATGTCCATTTGTTTGAACTGTAGATAGAAGGTGCTATTAGAGAGAAATGAGGATGGAGCCTTGTGCTTCCCAGGGAGAGCAGATCCAAGAATGAGAATTAAGTGAGTTTGTGAGACTTCCAACCAAGAGGCACTTAAAAGTCTGTGGGAACACCCTATGGACCTTCTGACTCCGTGTTCCTAGCTGTCTTAAAGCAGTCACAGTAAAAATGTTCAAAGAGTGTGTTCTACATAAAAAGGTGTCTTTTAATGTCATTTGGGTTGCCATCTAAATTCAACAATCTCTTGTAATTAAAAAAGATAGTGGTTTCCACTTGGTAGAAACTGTCAATTATTGCAGTCATGTAATGGATCTCGTCCCTAAGCCAGGGGTCTGCTAAACCAGTAAGCTAAACTCCACTAAAGAAGTCCAGTGGTAAGCTAGTCCTATGTCTGGCGATAAGCACCAATGGCCACAGTCTCCAGGCTGGCCTCTGGGAAAGAAACAACCTGCTGTTTTGACTCTCAACTTGTTTTCCAAGGGCAAGAGAAGGCTCTGGGGAGGCCAGATGGAAGGCTGTAGTGGGGCAGGCTCCCCTCACTCAAAGGACTGTCAGAAGGGGGGGGAGGTGCTGCCAGGTGAGGGATGTGAAGAAAGCAAAGGGTCTGAGGACTGGAAGGGAAATCCAAGCCCAGGGGCGTCTTCTGACCCCCCCCCCCCCCCCGCAAGGCCATCTACGGCAGAAACACAGAGCAAAAAGGAGGCAGACCTGAAGCCAAACTAACAGCGAAGTGGGGAAGCTCAAGTTTGCCATTTTGTTTTTGTTATAGGAAAAGTTTGTAAAGTGACTTAGACTTTTGCCTTTCAATTTCTTTGACTTTGAAACTTCTCACTAAAATAACAGCATGTCCCCATTCACAGTGAGGTACTGACCAATTTCCCTAATCCCCCTTTGTTCACCGGGCTCTTTAATGAGTTAACTTGCTCTGATCTACTGGGCTGATGTTCCCCAGGTGTAGAATAGCAGAAATCACTTCTCAAATCCACATGGCATAAAGTTTCCTTTTAATTATATTTTAACTTCAAAAGTGAGTGAACTTAAGGAAAATGATTTGGCAAACTGTGACAGATGGATATGACCCTCTTCCCCCTCCAAAAAAAAAGAGAGAGAGAGGGAGAGATGTTATTAATTGAAGTTTGCCAGACACCCAGCCAGTGTACCACATTATTCTTTGAACTAGAAAAGATAAGGCGAATCCAGGGGTAGGGTCCAGAATAGTTTTGGATGGCGCCTTCCTTTTTAGCCAACCAGTGCTGGATTAATGAGGTACAGCTGCAAACAGGGCCTTTGTCTGCTCTGAAGCCAACTTTCCTTTGATTCTTTCTTTGGAAGCCTCTTTCAAGCTCTTGCTTGTAAGGTTTCCAGGAAGCCCTAGACTGGCTGATCCTATCTACACACAGCAGCAGGTCCCACCAGGTATTCCTAGGCTGGTGTATAGAGTTTACATGGAGAATAAACCAGGGGATACCATGCAGGCAGGCCCCAAATGTAAACATATGCTTGAAAGTGTCCAGGGCAGGGGTTCCCAAAAGGGCCACAGTCCGAAGAAACATCTTCATGAATAAAGGGGCTGTAAGATGTCTAGCAGTGCTATCTGCTATTATATACCATCCCTACATCAAATATTGCTTTTTGAGTGCCTACCTTGCATCAGTTCATTTATTCAGCCTCACGGTGATCTTTTGGGATTAGTTACAAAGAAAATGAATCTTGCTGGGAGGGGGTTACCCAAGATCATACAGCTTAGCCAAACTCTAATTTAAATGGCCTGTGGGTTCCAGCATCTCTGCTTTTGAGATCCCTGTTGTTCTGTCAGGCTGTATCTCCACACCATATGTGGAGGGTTTCCCATTCAGAAGAGCCACCCCTTCAGGACTTTGCACTGTTACCTTTCCAGCCACCATTTCCAACACCTCCCTCACTGAGGCACGGCTCCTACCCTCATATCCAAACCAGATACCCAGAGAGTCATCCCTCCCAGGAGGTGGAGGACATTGTGGATTTAGGACCTGTAAGTTCCTAACGTAAAAAGGCCTAGACAGAGTTCAGAACATTCCCCCCCCCAGGGGTTCTGAGTAACTTTCTTATTCTTCCCAGTCACCAGCGCTTCAACAGTGCCCCTCCCCCATTCCTTTCTCATAAGCAGCAACCAAAGCAGTGTCGTTATGCTTGTAACTCTCTACCTAGAGTCATTTTCCACCGGGGACTGGTATAGCTTTCTCCCAACTCCTGCTTAAAATGGGAGGCCTTTCCAACACCCCCCCCCAAAGCCTCTTCTCCTACTCTGTTATTTATCATCGTTTTGTCCATCTGAAAATATCTGTTGATTTATTATCTATCTCTCTTGGTCCATGAAGATAAACATCATAAGATTTATTATTCACAAGGACATTTAAAACACTGAATGTGTTTTGTTACATGAGTGACTCAGTCCATCGAGGACACTTCAGTTGTGGTGTAGAGGAAAAGAAAAACAAACAGAAGTATGCTAGGAAACTGCAGCAGCAAAGCACAGTCCAGCTCTCAGCCCGGGGGCATGTCACTGTCACTTGCTGCCAAGCACTATTTTAGGTACAAAGAGTCAGCACAAACAGAACAGATTGAAATTCTGACACAAGGTAAAAGAGTACTATAGGTGACAACAAGCCAAGATCCAAGAAGCAGGATAAAAGGCACAAGTAGAAAGGACCAGTGTGCAATTTCAAATGAAGGAGTCTGGTTGGAAAGGTGGCATTTGACGTGGCAAAGTGCACCCTGCAGCTCCCTGGAGGAATGGAACTTCCAGGCAAAGGGGACATAGTGCCCTCTGGAGTATGTGAAGAATTGTCAGGAGGCTATCGCTGGATGAAAAAGAGTGCCAGGGAACACATTTGAAAGGGAGACTGGAGAGAGGGCTCCATCGGTAAAGTGCTTGCCGTGCAAATATGAGAACTTGAGCTCAGAATGCCAGAACCCATGTAAAAGTACAGTGGCACATGCCTGCAATCCTACTACTGGGGAGGCAGAGACAGGAGGACCTCTGAATTCACGGGCCAGATGGTCTTGTTTAACCAATGAATTCCAGGTTTCATGAAAGATCCTAGCTCAGAAAGTAAAGAATGATAGAGGAAGATATCCAACATCTCTGTCTCTGTCTCTGTCTCTCTGTCTCTCTGTCTCTCTCTCTGTCTCTCTCTCTCTCTCTCTCTCTCTCTCTCTCTCTCTCTCTCTCTCTCTCTCTCTCTCTCTCTCACACACACACACACACACACACACACACACACACACCAGAGAAATTAAGCTGGTAATGAAATGGGGAAGGGTAGCTTACAAGCTACTGTAAGGACCAGTACTCTTTGATTTGAGAGGGAAGGCTAGAGAATGGAATGGAGATCATAACTGACTTGGAGGAATGATCAAAGAACAGAGAAATCTGGAGTCCATCCTCAACTGTAACCCTAGGAAGTGAACACCATCCTCATGTCTAAGAACATCAAAAGTGGGATCCCTTCCCCCTCCTCAACAGCTCCCAGAATTCCTCTTGAGTCTGAGCTCTGCCCTTACTGATGGTACATCTCTTACTGATGGTAAAATTCCTCTTCCCTCAGTCTAAACCTAACAAAATTCTAAGAATTACATTGGTGCTTTGTAGATTGCAGAATTCTCTATACTTGTTCTCCCATTGTCTTATAACCTGCCAAATGAGAAGGCATCTCTTCACTTTATCAGGAAGCAAACCGAGCTCCCTACACATCATAAAGATCATAATCACTAAGGGTCTTCTGACATCTCGTTCACCAACAGCTAAGAACCACCCTGTATGTTACTTCAGTCTTCCATGGGTTCCAAATAATTTAAAATAAATGGTCTCTCATTGGGTTTTTGAGTGCAAGTAGACAACCTTATGGAGGGATGTTTTTATAGAGCTAATTTAGCAGTCACTTCTGAGTATGGCATTAAAATTTGCTAAAATGTGGCATCCATGAACATGACTCCCGCGGACAGGGGCTCTGATACTATTATGCACTAGAAGGTACAGCTGCTGCACATGCTTGGCAATGACACAGTGCTCTCACTGAACTAAAGCAGAATTTGTGAAAGATCAGGCCCCAGGAAAGTCCATAACTCAGTGGAGCTTTGCCATACCTTCATGTTGCCCAAAGCTTAAGAACCAGCATTCTACCTTTTGTTACTATTGAATTAATAACAACAACAACAACAACAACAACAACAACAATAATAATAATAATAATAATAATAACTACTTGCCAGTCTGCATTCCTTGTCTCTCTTTCAGAGGACAAATTTTGTTAAAATGTAACATGGGAGAAGCTTGGGTTTCTACATGATGCAGAAGTTTCCTTCTGTTTGTCTTGAAGGATAGCCCCTAGAAGAAAAGAAGCAAGAACAGTGGAACAAGAAATCCCACCCAGTGGATCTCACATAGTTTAGCATCTGAAGCAAGGGTTTCTGTACAAAGAAAAGCAAATTGGTTTTGGCTTAGGCTTACTGGCTGAGGCAAACCCTGGTCTTTCCCAGAGGAACCTGTCTATGCAGAGGTCGAATCACATAACTCTCTCTCTTTCTCTTCTGTGACCACTGTTTTTTGACAATATCTTTGTTGCCTATTTCCCTAAGACACCAGGTCAGATGGCTCAAATTACTGAAAACTTTCTCCAGGGGGGCTAATTACCCAAGGGATGATTTTAGGGTCAGGGACTAAATGCCTGATAAAATGTAGGGTGGGTTTGTGCTTCCGCTAGCCTTCTTGACCTCATGTCCCTGTCTGGCAGGGTTTCATTGTCCTCCAGAAAAATAGTTCAACAGCTGTAATTTCACCACATACTGGCCCAGGCCATGGCTGTCATCCTAGTAAGAGGTGGTCATGACATGTGATGAGAAATTTGTTCAATGACAACTCAGAACCAAGTTTCATTCCTTCTCTTGGGCAACTCTGTGACATCACTGAACTCTTAATTTCTTATGGTTACATGAAAGAGCTCCAAGGAACCCTTTGGCTTGAACACACTCTAAAACTGACAATACTCCAAATAACAAGACCAAATTTGACAAGAAATGCAGGAAAGTCCAGTGTTTTAAATATCTTATGACCAATCAAAATTCTGTGATTTTTGTGAAAAATAAGGTGGAAAGAGATTTAGCTTTCTCTATGCATCTTTCTGTCAGCCTGTGTATGATCACAGGATCATTGGAAAAATGAGAATTAGTGTTATTTCCAGTCCTACCACCCACTTCCCTGGCTCAGTGAATGGAAACTGGGTTCTTGAGGGCCCAACCACACTTGCTATCTTTACCTCCAATGACAGCATCAGCTCATGACGTTGATTACAATGTCTGCTAAAGTAGTGTACATACAAGTGCTTGTTAAGTTTGATGTGGGTGATGTTTTACACAGTTACTAAGAACTCTTGAACAGACCCAACTCTCTTGTTACAAACTCTTGAACAGACAGAAGTCTCTTGTTACAACAGACTCAACATTCTTCAACATTCTTCAACAGACTCAACATTCTTGTTATGAACTCTTCAATAGACCCAACTCTCTTGTTTTGAAGTCTTGAACAGATCCAACTCCCAGTGACCCTCAGTGACTACTGTGACTACTGTGTCCTTCCCCTGTCCTACTGATGCATGATCTGGTGGTCATTGGCTTACTTAAGCCTTCCTATGACTATTTTTGCTTATAATGACCATTTAACATTTCAGCAAAACCAAGACATTCCCTTTCTCTTAGGGAAAATGAAATCTTTAGCAAAATCTAGGTATAGGAGATGGCAGGTTAAGGAGCTAGTAGCCAAAAACCTAGGGACACCCCTAAATGTAAACATTTAGAAGATAAAAGGAGTTAGACAGGCTGCAAAATGCAATGCTTAGATCTCAGAAACCATTACAAGAGTCTATTCCTCATGCTACTCTTATTCTAATGAACAAGCTTTATCCAAACAGGTAAGGTGAACTGAAAGGGATGAGTAGCCAAGAATTCAACTGATGCCTAAGCTGATACTGTGACAGTGCTGTTTATCTATGGAAGTGGGCACCCACTCATGACAGAATCAACTGCACATCCTTAGAGCAGTTGTTCTCAACTGGTGGGTCATGACCCCTTGGGGGCGGGGGGTTGAATGACCTTTTCACAAGAGTCACATACCAAATTCCTGCATATCAAATATTTACATTACAACTTATAATGGTAACATTTATGACGCAGCAATTAATAATGGGTGGGGGTTGCCACAACATGAGGAACTATATTAAGGGGTCACAGCAGTAAAAAGGTTGAGAACCACTGGCTCAGAGTTATTGCAGCACAGTTTCAATAAATGAAGCTTCTCAGGACACTGGGGGGGTTCTAAATTTGAAACTCATTGCTTGTTGCAATAAATTAGAATAAAATTTGAAGGCAAATAGGTTTTTCTTAAGAAAATACTCAACACACAACTGATGATAATAAACATTCTACAACTACCTTAAAAAAACCATAGGTCCGTTTCTGGTTCAGGGACTAGGAACACAGAAGCTCCAGCTGAGAGGAGTCTCTTTCACTCTCAGAGGAAAAGGAGCTGTGGTCATGGTATAGGAAGGAGATTAGAAACAATGAGAAGAACAAAAGAAGCCTTCAAGTATAGTCTATCATCTGTCTGTCTATCTATCTACCTACCTATCTTACCTTGGTCTCTTTTCTTCTCTTTCTTTTTTCTTTTGAGCACTTGCATTATACCAGCAAGGTTGGCCACAGACTAAGTATCCCCAAGATCCCATCTAGCCAGGGTCACACTTAACTCTTTGTTAACCGTGAATCTGAAGACCCTGCACAAGGCATCAGGGACCCCTATTCTCACACAGAAACACAACTCCAGAACAATAGAAAAGTGATGGCATTCTCCTGCAAGCACTGCCCACTGGTAACCTGGTCCAGTATTTGGAAATCCAGGGTCTATATTCAGTGGTTTGTATACCAATAGTCAAGCTCTGGAGCCAAGCCAGAGA
Source organism: Cricetiscus sungorus (assembly GCA_030556225.1). NCBI lineage: Eukaryota > Metazoa > Chordata > Mammalia > Rodentia > Cricetidae > Cricetiscus > Cricetiscus sungorus. Next base: position 1,095,354 of record JANBXA010000741.1, read on the forward strand.
ACAACAGTCTTTGAAATGACTTCCAAAATGCCAAGTCCAATGGGGCAGCCATTACCTCCTACATATGAGTTTTACTCATTCTAGAGGATATAAAGAAGTGGGAAAGGCATGGCAAAACAGTAAATGTGGCAGTCCTAAGTGATTGCTACTGTCAACTTGTCTGCATTTCAGAGGATAATAAAAACTTATGGGTTTTCACTTATTTAATTGGTAAGGCTTCTCCATTGCCTATTGCTTCCAGGAAAGCAGTGGGATTTGCTGAGTGTTACTGCTTTCTTTCTTTCTCTCTCTCTTTCTTTCTTTCTTTCTTTCTTTCTTTCTTTCTTTCTCTCTTTTCTTTTTTTCTTTTCTTGGCTTTTTGAGACAGGGTTTCTCTGTATTGCTTTGGAGCCTGTCCTGGAACTAGCTCTGCAGACCAGGCTGGCCTTGAACTCACAGAGATCTGCCTGCCTCTGCTTTCCAAGTGCTGGGACTAAAGGCGTACACCACCGACACCCAGCTAAGTCCTTATTTCTAAGAAGAACACCAGAGCAATGAAGAGAATGGGGAAGGCAAATTATATTATAGCTGATTGCAATCTGATTGATGTTTGGCAAATTGCATATGAGCAAAAAGTACTGTGTTTCATTTTCTCTTTAAATTGTTTCTACTTGAAATTCAGAATTATCTTCTATGTTAAGAGTCAAATCTTTGATGCAGTATCATTAGGAATCTTGGGGGGAAGGAGGTTGAAAAAGTAAATGCTTACTCTCTGTTGGGACACTATCGGAAGCTGTTTCTGCTGGTCTGCAATCTGAACCAGCTGAGCAACCCTGGGTCCATTCCTGAGTCAGGGAGTGTAGATGAGGGAAAAGCTAGCTAATAGAATTAAGAAACCGAAACACAGGATAGTCGTCAGAAGATCAGATTCAGTCCATACTGAATACCCCAATTATTTCATACCTCCCAACTTAAGTAATCAACCAAAGGAGGGGTCCATCACAGAGGACTCCTATCATTATATATTAAGGGCAAATAGCAATTACTTCCCCTAATCCTGAAGGCACTCCATAACTGCAGAATGAGTGTGAAGCTGTCTGGGCTCAAGCATATTGTTATTTAGATAAGAACCATTCACCACCCAGGCCCAGGCATCCTGTAGATGGTAAACTAAATATCTTTAGGACAACAGAAATGCTCTGTACTCTCTGAACACATGGCAATATGGAATGGGTCCCATTTATGGTCCCGACAACTGACCACACTTCCCAATGATATTCTACTTTCTTCTCTGGTTTCTACCGACAGGGGTGGAAGTTAATGTGATGTGTGAAGCCTGGGTGGGTAGAGTAAGAATTTCAAATCAAGTCTTCAGGTCTGATGGTCTGATGGTCTCCCTTGACTGTCGCTGTCGCTCCCCTGGCTCTAGCTCTACCTCTTGCATTTGATGATGAGATAGTGTGATTCCATAGTCGCAATGATTGCTATACATCCCTGAGACTTGTATCTGGCCCCAGAATTAGAAGAAATCATAAAACAAAACAGGATAACAGCACAAGGGCTAATCTCCCTTACCATACAGCACCAATGGGGTCTTGCCAAACACAGCCATTTTGTTACTCAACCCTCAGGTCCTTGGCCCTTTTCTAGGCTCAGTAATTAGAAAGCAAACCCATTACTGCCATGTAACTCATCTGAATAATGGAGGGAAAATAGGACTCAAATCAAGATATATCAGTTGTGGTTCAAGAGAGGGGAACCAAAGCATGAAAAAATGATGTTTCTAAGGCCTCCTCTCCTTGCTTTTCAGTCAGGGTAAGAAATTTAGTATTCTATCTCTATGTCCAGCTACTGTGCTTTTATTGGAAAGCCTTCTCCATAAATTGGGAGTTAAATTTTACATCCTAAAGTCAGCAGCCTGTCACCCTCTCTTGCCCTGCTTCAGCCCTGCCCAGACACCTCTTGGAGATTTCCTGCTTACTCATTTCCAAACATTTAGCTACTATTAGCTCAAAGGAAAAGGGCATTTTGTACTCAGACCCCTGTCTCATCAAGGACAACCTTGTGATTCTCTGAACTGCAGGCTCTATAGGCTGAGATGCAGGCTGCCAGTCAAAGCACAGATGTTCAAGCTCAGGCCCAGGGCTAGTCCCAGACTGGTTATCTGTAAAGCAAGGTTATAATGTGCTCTTGGGACACCCGGCAGATGTTTTTTGGAACTGGTACAAAGCTCTTTGTGGAGCCTCGTAAGTTGACTTTTCCTATGTTTCTGTGGATAATTTGAGCCCTGAGACTAGAGCTAGCACCCAGCTTCTATTATAAATTGTAACTAGTAGATTCGTTCACATATCAGATAGAGTGGAGCAGATGGAAGTGGACCAGGGTGAGGAAACTGAACTGAAAACATGAGTCTGTAACTATTTTTATTTATAATATATAGATATCAAAACTCTAGTCTCATTTAAGAAAATCTTCAGATCAACCTAGAAAACAGAGGAACCTTTATTAAATTATACTAATAAAAGTATCACTGGAAGGAAGGGAGGCAGTCACAGGGGCACTTGGGCTCAAAGTCCCCAGGAAATGGTTTGCTTCCTGCTCATACCTTTGGCTAAGCTGACTAGTCATCATGCCTCCTTATAGAGCACAAATATACCACCGCTAGGAAGGCTTTGGAGGGAGGTAGTTAACCAGGTGAGAATAACCAGGGAGAGCAAACTTTAAGGCTTCAGTGAAATCCCAGACTAGCAGAGAGCCTTGGAATTCTGAGTGACTGTATTATAGGTGTCAACAATTCTTAAAGAACCAATAGGATGCTCTGTGTGGTTCTACAGTGGATGATAGCTAAGCTTGTAAGTCATAAAGAGCATTTAGAGAGGGTGTTCCCTCATCTTTCTGCTGTTTGCCAGCATGTAATTTTAGCACTGTATAAGTGTTCATAAGAGAATGTCTGAAAACAAAATGGTATTGTCCAAGTAAATACTCTTGAAAGAAAGTGTTGAAATATAGTCATATTCATGGAATAATAAGAGACTATTCTCAAAAGATAAACAATGAATCTTCCATTTAAGTGTTATCTTCAAATATTTGTTTAAATCAAATACAAAATAGACTAAGTTCCATATGACAACTACATGGAATACATTCTACTTATTTAAAAAGAAAGGATCAACTCAAACCAGGTAGCTGTTTTATTTAGTTTCCATGCCAATCAGAGGCCAACGAACTGATTGAATAACTTTTCTTTCAGTTGTATTAAACATATAGATCTTAACTTAAGGAGAGATACTGAGAAAAAGTTTTACTAAATCAGCGCACTGTGTTCAATTTGAAACCCCAACAAATATGTTCAAGTCTCAGCATGTGTGTGCAAGGATGTCTTTGGACATCCACCTTGTCATTTATATTTTAATATTCATGTTACTCAGAAATAATCTCCCTAACCCAAAATGTTAATTGATGATAACTTCTTGATGCATATATATTTTAAATCCCACACAAGCAGCTAGGCCCAACAGCACACACCAATTATTTTAGCACTCAGCAAGCTGAGGCAGGAGGATTGAATGCGCCTTAACTAGTTAGAGAGACTCCGTCTCAAACAGCAAAAGTCCAACCAAGTCTTCACTGTCCAACTTACATTGAATCATACACTTGAATAACGAACAAGACAGGTTTGAGTTTGCTTTGGTTAATCTGATTTTTTTTTAATTGAATAAATTTCTAACTCTCTTGAAAATCAACCACAATACATTTCAAGCCACAAATTGGGTAATGAGCAAGAAATACCATGCTCGTGAAAAGAGACAAGTAATGAAGACTTGTGGTTTCCAGCCGTTAGTGCTGAGGTTATCAGTTTTGCTGTCAGTGACTTCTAGTGTATGAGGAAGAAGAAGAAGAAAGAAAAAAAAAGAAAGCAAAGGTTTTCTCATGAGGGTTGAGGGTAGATAATTCTAAGAAACTCTTTGAAAAGAAAAAGAAAAAAAGAAACCAAATCTTGTTTAGAACTAAAGTCCAAATAGTCAAATTCTTGGGAATTTGTCTCCTGCACTGGGTGCCAGAACAGATCCCAATCTTCCATTTGTGCTTCTTGGTGAAGAGAAAAAAATAAAGAACTATGATGCAGTCATGAGGAAGCTATGTCAGGACATCTTCCTTTGGGACATTCCTGATCGGTCATGATCTAACTATACTGTGGGGATCAGCAGGAACCTCCTCACTAACAGTCACTCCTCTCAACAAATTGGACCAAGTGATTTGGTTATGGCTTTACTACCATGGACCCCATTACTAAAACTCAAACCCAGACTCTGGATAAAGCATTAGAAAAGTCAATTCTTTTCTACTTGCATATGCACAACAAAGATTTTATGTTTAGTAAGAGACCTGGTGTCTTGATCATAACCCATAAGAGACTTTTTTTAAAAAAGTACATTGAATTTCAACATAGTTTCCATTTGATACCAACAACTCCAGCTCTTTGTTAGTAAATACTATGGTCCTTGTTCACAAGTGAAATTACTATTGAAAGCCAGAAATGAATCTTAGGGTTAGAAATATGTTCCCAGGCCAGTGGCCATTCTTTATAGTAGGTAGTAACAAGTCTCTGTCTTAATGGTTATTTAAAGATAATGTAGAACCCAACGCTCTGTGGACACAAAATTTATCACAGTTTAGAAGCTTCACCAGGCAGTATGAGAGACACAATGCAAAATATGAGTCCCTCTCGTAATCTCCAAGAGCTCCTGTATTTAAAACTAACCAACTGACACAGATTGATATTCAGCCTGACCTCAGTTGTCCAACAAATTAACAAATCATAGACAGATAAAACCCAGCTTATCCAGAAACTTCATTAATTTTTAATGCTTGTGTATGCACACATGCACATATGAAAGCCAAAGGACTGAGTATTATCCTCAGTATTATCCTCAGAAATACTGTCTACCTTATTTGAGACAGAGTCTCTTTTTGACTTGAGTTCACCAATTAGGCTAGACTGGCTGGCCAGCAAGCCCCGAGGATCTCCTGTGTCTGCCTCCCCAATGATGACATTGCAAGCACATGTCACTATGCACCACACTTTTATGTGGGTTCTTTCTAGAAATCAGATGCAGGTCCTCACACTTGCAGACCAAGTACTTTACCAAATGAACTCTCCAGCCTGTTTTGGGTTTGGTTTTGATTTGGTTTAACACAGTGTATCATATAGCTGAGAATGGACTGATACTCAAGGCTAATCTAGAACTCCTGATCCTCCTGCCTCTACCTCCCTTCTGGAATAAGTGATATATAGCACTATGGTATGTTTATGCAGTGCCAGGGATCACACCCAGGACCCTGTACTAGAGTCTCAGTTCTAGAAACTTCTTTACAGTCGTTATACCCCTTCTCGCTTCCAACCCTATCTCATTTCAGTTAGACTCAAACTAACTGTTCTCTCTTTCCTCTCATCTTGTCCACACTTCCATTAAATGCTATCAAGGATAAAACTAACAAGGTATAGAGCCTTCTAGATTCTAGCCAACACTCATTTAATTCTCATAAGGCTGTAAATTGTCATCTCAGCTGGTTATACTTTCAGAAATTCAGCCTCCTACCAAACCATCTGTTTTCGTCATGAAAAATGGAACAAATGTTGCCTGTCTGGTGAAGGACTTCTACCCCAAGGATGTGAATATAACTCTCAAATCATCCAAGAAGATAGCAGAATTTGACCCTGCTATAGTCATCTCCCCCAGCGGGAAGTACAGTGCTGTGAAGCTCGGCCAGTATGGAGATTCAAAGTCAGTGACATGCTCGGTTCAGCATAACAGAGAAACTGTGCATTCAACTGATTTTGAACCACTTGAAAATTCTTTTGGTGAGTATCTAGTTTGAAGGAGCAAAGATGTGAAACTGGAGGAAAGAAAAGTGATCAGTGTGAAGCCAGTACAGATCATTTTTGATTTAACATTGTGCCGGGGGAGAGGGTGCTCATCTCTGGCTAAGAAGGAAACATTCTGCATCTCTCCTCTTATTTAATCCCAATCCCTCATCTTCACTAGACATAGTCTTTTTCATAGAAATGTCTTGCACTAAATGTATCATGACTCCAGCACAAATCCCAAAATTCCATAAGAGCAGCTGTCTCATCACGGGATTGAAATCCTTGTTCTGCCTACAAGTTAGAGAGCATCTTGGTGTCGTCCTGATGATGCTAAATGGCCCTAAATAGGGGGAATCCTGCTTGTATAGACAGCTATATGACCCTCTTGTCCTCAGTTTATCAACTTAGAGTCTCCTCCTTTTGCCTCTTGGTTGCCAACATAATCTTGAATGCTATTGTTTTTCTAGATAATATAAAACCACCAGAAGAGGAAAATGTCACACAAACTTCAGAGACTTGTCATGGCTCAAAAGGTTAGTTCATATCAAGTGGTTAAAACAAATTCTGTCATTATCACCTGAGACCTCAAAGCATCACATTTCGAAAAAAAGAAAAAAAACCATACTGAGCCCACTGGCCCACTGGTTCCGTCAACCTCCATTCCAACAGAGGTTATCAGGCCGTGAGCCACTACTTCCAAAACTGGCCTGTCTGGTGGGCACAGGAGGCTGAGAGTCCTTGGTGATGTCTGGCACCACTCTGCGTGTGCAATCCAGCAAAAACCATGGCCATTTGGAGCACACTGATGACAGCTATTTAGATGAAGAAATTTAGTCTTTTCTGAAGCCACTGCTTTACTTTTGTTCTATCATAGTTCACACCAAGAATGTAAACATGATGTCCCTCACGGTGCTGGGGCTCCGAATCCTGTTTGCCAAGAGCATTGCCATCAATTTTCTCTTTACTGCCAAGTTATTCTTCTTTTAAGGTAAGAATTGGTCACTTCACGTTCCCAGGTCCACCCTAATTATTCTATAAATTAATTGTAAAGGAGGTTTGGAAACAGTAACAAACAAGGAAAGTGTGGTGGTATAGTCCCATGATTTTAGCACTTGGGAAGCTGAGGCAATAGGATTGATATGAGTTCAAGGTCAGCCTGGTCTATACAGGATCAAGCCAGCCAGGACTATATAACAAGACCTTATTTCAAAAAGAAGAGAGAGAGAGAGTTAACTTGCCTATGAAGTTCCTCTTTCCTGGGCCTGAAGCAATTGCTCAGTGTCTAAGAACACTGGCTGCTCTTCCAGAGAATAAGAGTTCAATTCCCAGTAACCACATGACAGACAATTCACAATCATGTGCAACTCAAGTTCCAGGTATTTTATTCCCTCTTCTAGGCTCCAAAAACACTACATACTCATGGTTCACAGACATACATGCAGTTGAAACACCCATGTCATAAATAAAATAAATACTCCTCTCCTTTATCTTTCCCAGTATATCCAAATGTTCATCAATTCTGTTCAAGGAATGACCCTAGATTTTGAGGGTTGTATTGATCTGTAAGTACAGACAATCATTCCCAAATGGGTATGTAGCCCTATCTATTACCTATTTCACTCAGAGCCCGATGGTGAACACAACAGTATAAAGAATCAGAAAACTGAGTCTTAGACCTGACCTTCTGATACCATGGCCAGTTTGCTTATCCTCTCAGGGTCTGGGTTTAAGAATGGTTACAACAAAGCAAATGGGTTTGATTACTATACTGACCAGCAGAACCACTGCCATGTTAGCTGCAGCACGTTCCACAATTGATTAAGGATGTCTGTAGTGGTGCAGTATAATAGATACCCACCATCCAAAAATGTTATCACCTCTACAACCCCTTCCAGTGCTCAGGGTCTATGATTTTGCAACAACTTTTTTACTTACAGGCCGGCTGGCTTGAGGAGACTACAGTTCCTGAATGAAATCAAAAGCTTACAAAGATGCTATATCCAAGGTTACCAACTCCTTAATGCTTCAACAACCCATCACCACGGCGTCTAAATGGCTGCTAACAAAATCAGCTTTTCTGTAAAGGCAGCAAACCTAGCTAATCCTCCAGTCTAGTAGAAAAGCAAAAGCCTTGGGGAGTGAGACTTGTGGGCCTGGCTTTACACGCTGCCTTATAAAGGCATGGAAAACTATGAAACATAGATCTATTTTATTTTACCCCCATAACTGGTATGCTTCCAGAATGGTGTTCCATTCTTCTTTATTTACCCAGAACTAGAAAGTGGGGACCAGTCAATCACCAGCTTAATTACCCAGGAGGAAAATGGTCTTGGGAGAGAGAATATGTATCTTTCTAGCTAAATGTGGAAAGCTGCACTCAACCCACATCTAGCCAGTGCCTCCTCCTCCTCTCCTGGCATGGCCCACCCTCAGTGTACGGCCCACCCTCTGTATTTGCTCCCACAGCCATGCAGGAGAGTTTAGCCTTTTCTGCTTCTCCTAATACTTTACAATCATGTTCGGCTTCCTTAATGCTCTGCAAGTAGGTAATAAAGCTTCTACAATCACATCTGATTATTCTCCACTGTATTACCAAAGATGAAAGTAAAATACAGAGAGGAAGGACACCGCTTTCTGTGAACTGACTTCACCGTTACAAACTGTCTGAGTCCCAGGAGCAGTGTGGAGGGTGCAGAATTAAGACCTGCGCCCAGCCTGCCAACAACTCACTGTGCAAGTGTTTGGAAGCAGGGACAGGAATGTGACCCCTCTCTTTCCCTGTGAAGGCAGCACCTTTATTGTCTGTTGCTAACCAATCTGTGCCCAGGGCTTTTGACATCATTGGGCACATCCTTTCACGTCAGTCTTTGATGCTGGTGCTTTTCTGCTTTTCTTCTCTGGTCTGTCCCTGTTGCATTTATTAAGCTGCTCACCTCTGCCTTCATTCATTGTGGACTACCAGGGTAAGAGGGTACTCAGCTCTACTGAGCTATAAGTCTGCTAGAAGCTAGCCTGAGCATGCCACTCACACCACAGCTTCCTGATTCGCAAGCCCAAAGTTCCTGCTGCTATTAGAACAGCAACACCTCCCATGTGGTGTTCATCTCTGTTAATCCCAGATCAGCAAGGCCACCGCTTTATTGGTATACCCACCAAGGTAGCAAGCTCAGCACTGTGGTTTCCTCAGCTCCTATGAGACGCATAACGCAGGGATCGTGGTGAAACAAGGGAAAGAGCAATTATCACGGGCCAGTCTCCTGCCACCATCAACCACAGACTCCAACCAGAGGAGGTAGTGATGCTGGGAGTCGCTGGATTCAGGAAATCTGGATGGATAAGCCAGGTCTACCCAGGGAACAGCAGTCACGGCATCCCACACTTCACCTGGTATGTAGGAAAAGTGCTTAGTCCCAAAACACACTTTTGCTGCCTTGCTGTGACATCAAAATACCACTCTGGAGTTGTTAGAAAAGATCACATCCTCATTTTTCAACTAGAACAAAACATTTGCCCTGCCCCACCCCCTGAAAAAAATTGTTTGTAGTTTGTCAAAAGTCATTCAGTGAGGCAGAGATATTGCTGGGAATGGAACCAAGGTCTCAAGACTGTCAGCCCAAAGTTACTGTCTCATGAGCTCACTGCATCACCAAAATGAGGACCATGTGTCAATCTAAGTGTCACCACATTGAGCTTCAGGACTGCCTCTTGTCAGCAACAAATGAGACAGCTCAGACCCAGCATGCCAGGAAAAAATAAAATCTTACCACATCACAGGATTATAAATTTCTTAATTTCTTCCACCATAATGAACCTCCAAATTTTTTAAATTAATATTTGTTAGTGTACAAATGATGAGTTTGAGTATAAGATTTTCCTACAGACGTATCATTATCGTGTTCAGATCAACCACTACTCTCTCACATTCTTCCCCTCCCACTGGTTCTCTCCCTGCCTGAACTTGTTCTCTCTCTCTCTCTCTCTCTCTCTCTCTCTCTCTCTCTCTCTCTCTCTCTCTCTCTCTCTCTCTCCCCCCCCGTGTGTGTGTGTGTGTGTGTGTGTGTGTGTGTGTGTGTGTGTGTGTGAAGATTGAAGACAGGAGAGCCAGGAAAGATTTGGTTGCCTTGGGATGGACCATAGCCTGTAGCTCTCTCATCTTGCCTTCTCTATTGCTTCACATAATGGCTACATTTCACTTACTGTGTCTAAAGTGAGTGCAAACTCCTGCCCAAATTCATTTTGATAAAGCCTCCTGGGGTCTAGCTGCAACAGAGTTCTAGAAGTACAGCATGACGTCCCTGGCTGTCCTAAACCAGCTGAGACTGTGAAACTATTTCTTACTTCTGGGATCTTCCATCCCTAGGGTTGTATCTAACAACTGTGATGGTATATTTAATATGCAGACATCAATAGAGAAGTGGAGTAAGGGGAAACCATGTCTCAGAGAGTGAAGGGGCATCTGTTTTAACATCACACAGTCAGTTTTTCCTGAGGAAAATAGTCTTGTCTCGGAACACCACTGAGCTCCACACTCACCACCTTAGAAAATGTGTTCAGTTCTTAGACACCTGGCCAGGCATGTTTTTCAGTGAAGAGAGAGAAACATTGTCCAAATAAAATAAGTAAAATGGAGGCTATGGGTTATGGGGAATACCGGGAGGGATAGCACAACTAGACACAACAAGATACAGATTGTATACAGAAGGTAAGATAGGGGTGGCTTTAAGAATTCACTTGTGTCTCAAAATGAAAGCTTACAAATACACAATAATGAGTAAGCGATGGTGGGGATAAACTAAAAACAGTGATGGTGATGTCCTTGGCCAGGCACCTGCACCATTCTGATACCCTCACAGCAAACAGCACGGACTTGAGGACAGAGAGACAATATTTCCATAGCCAACCACAGGAGACTTAGGTGGCAAAGACCCAGTGAACCCAAAGTGAGATGCTCTGCTCCTCGGAAGCCAGGGTCTTCCTTGGCTATGACCATGTCTTTTATTAGCAGTCACTTAGGGGCACCACTAAAGGCCAGACTGGAATACAAATGACTAAGAAGGATGCCAATAACCTGACATGTGACTTTCTGTGGAAGGGGGCCACTCCTAAACTGTGTGCCAGGGGTTTAGGTACACACTTCCTGGGCACCTGCATCACAGTGGCATTTGAGGCACAATAGTAAGTGCCACTGTCTTCAAGCTTCACTGGAGAGATCACCAAGCGGAAAGTTCTACCGACCTTGCTGTGTTTCACAAAAAATCGACCTTGAACAAAGTCTGCATAGTGGAAACTTGTGTCATCCCTGTAAAGGATGAACTGAAAGGACAGATCTTGCCTTTTGCGATACCAAAATAGATCTGGGTTGTGAAAATTTTCATTGTAAACGCAAAGCAGTGTTAGTTGGCTGCCACTTGCCACTGTCTTGTCGGGGGAGCTCTGGGTCAATGTGATACTCCAGGCATCCTTGTCTGTGAAGAGGAAATGACACACTGGTAGGTTTTGCATTCCCAGACACTGAGCAGCCCAGGGGAACTCAACAGAGAACAGGAATGGAGGTGACAGGCAGAAAATGACTAGAGTGAAAGAAAAAGGCCCAAGCCTCTGAAGGTCAGGGAAATGGGAATGGGATGCAGAGCAAAAGAAAGAAACCTCTTACAGGAGAACAAAAGGCTGAGAGTCAAGCCAAGCATCATTCTTTCGGTGAGGGCAGGAGGCATAACCTAGAGGAGGCCACTGGAGTCTGTCGAACCATCACTGAGCTTTGGACAAGATGGAGACAGGAGGGAAATAGGAGGGGGAGGCAGGCAGCCCCTCACATGACTGTCATGTGACTAAATCAGCTGAAACTGTGAGGTCGGTGGCTTTACAAGCAGCTGTTATAGTTTACAGAATGTTAGTCTTCATCTAGAACTGGTACTTCTGACAACGAAAATAAATTGCTTAAAAAAAAAATAAAGGTGAGGAGGGGTGGAGGGAAGGACAGAGGGGGGTTGAGAAAGTAGGATAAGGGAAGGAAACTGCAGTCCCCACGATGGCAAGCTTTGGCATACGTAATACATAAAGTAACTCGCTCTCCATTCCTGTGTTCTCTGATCCCAGACAGACACAAGTTCAGGAATCACACTTCAAGCAGCCCTGTTCCCGGGCATCTGCCATCTGTATATCCACCTTGTGGAGTTCAATAAACTGAACAAGTTAACAAGTACCTGTTTAGCATGCAATGTGTAAAATAAAAGAGTAAGTCCTTTACTCCTCTGAATAAAGGTGGAAAAATGGTCAGACAAGAGTGTTTCTAAAAACCTTTTCCAGCCTTGGACCCTAGAAGTCTTTGGTGTCTGATGCTAGCAGAAATGCTTGCTGATGCTGGCAGTGTTCACTGTGTTACACCACATGGCTTCCTGTCTCTTGGAACTGTCTACAGAGCTACAAGCATGCTGAGGTACTGTTCTGAGAAGCCCTGCATGCCTGGCATGGCTGGAGCCCCTGAGCCATCTTCTTCCAGTAAATGCCTTAACGATACAGTTTTCCATGTAGACCATGACATGGTATCTAGGAAGACTGCTCTGGTGTTAGAAACACTAATTCACTCCTCAACCCCCACTAAGTATCTACAAAGGCTCCTTTCAACCAGTAAGACCTGTTAGTACTTCTAATCACCAGCCCATCTCCTTCTCCCATCCCCACTGCCCACTCCTGCAAACATCGTCATCTCTTACAAGGAGTCCCGGATGGTTCCCTTGCTTCTGCTGTCATCCTGAACCATCCATTTCCCAGGTCTTTAGAATGCCAGCTGCTCCTCTTTGTCTCTAAGTCCCTGCAAAGCCCTAGCGCTTGCCTCCTTTCCAGCCTTACTCACATGTATTCCTTGCTTTCTCAGTCTACCTCAGCTGTAATAGCCTTTCCTGGAGTGCTCCATCTGCTTCCGTTCCAGCTAAGACTCTGACCCTAATTCTTCATTAACTTCACTCCAGTGAAATGTCCCTGGCCACTCCACTTAGTTACTTACCCACTGCCACCCTGGATTATATAACTCTGTTGCAATTTTCCCTCAGATTGCTGTCTGAAATCATTTGATTTGTAGTACATATGTATGTATATATGTATGTTTGTATGTATCTTCTTTCTTCAATCTCAACACATATGCACGCGAACACACATGCATGAGCTCCACAAGTCTAATGAAAATATTCATCTTTTCACTGATATGTCTCTAACCTCCAGCTTGTCTTTCAATTAATATGTATATAATAAAAAAATGCTGCTTCACCTGGTGGTGGGGTACTTACCTAGTATACTGAGGCTCTGAGGTCCATCTCTGGGGGTGCTGGGAAGAAAGGGAAGAAGAAGGAAAAGGAGAAAGAAAAGAGGAAAGAACCCATCAGCAGCACAAACCAAGTTGCCAGATGTATCAAATAAAACTACAATAGAGGAGTCAATGTTTAACTCAAATAAGTGACAGCCAAAATTTTACTAATGTCTGGAACATGCCGTGTTTGGGACATCACACTACATTTTTTTTAAGTATTCATTATTTACCTGGAATTCAGTTTTCACTTGACTTTCTGAATTATATCTGGCAACCTTAGGCATGGAGAGTTCTCAAGGGAAATACCACCTAGACCAACATCCCACTGTGAGTATCCCTAAGGCCCTGGATGCTGGAGAGGAAGATTCAGAGGGAAGATTCAGAAGGGCCCCCTTCTCAAAGGCTGAGGCTTGGAGGGACCCTTGCACACTGCCCAGTCACTGCTGGCAGAAGTCATTTTCAGAACTTCCAGGTCCCCAACCCACCCCTGGACTGAACCATTTTCTTGATGACCTCTTTGCCCTACTTCCGTGACATCTGAACATAGGGAAGAGCACAGACACAGGCTTCATGAGCCCTCATACAGGACACGTGCAGCCAATTCACACTGAGGCACGGATGCTAGGTGCAATGCTGGACAGGTGTAAGTGACATCTTCCAGTTCTGGTGCCCTCCTTTCTTTTCCTGAAGGGCGTTCTTCAGAAAGGATACTTCTGAGGAGGTCACACTGTAAGCCAGCTGGGCTTCTTCAGTCAGCTGTACCTGCTTATCAAATGTACAGATTAATAAAGTTCTAAGACTATTGTTCTCAAAACCACTCAGAGAAAAGATACTAACTAAATATGAAAATAATAGCTATTAATTTAGCTGAAGGCTTGTCCTGTCAATCAATGGTTTTAAAGGAAATATATAAAGACCATGCCTTTTTAATGTTTTTAATGGTGTGTGGGGGGGTATGTGTTTGAACATACTCACATGCATTATTCAAAAACTACCACATACATGTGCGGGTCAGAGGACAACTTGCAGAACTCTGTTCTTTCTTTCTGCCTTGTGGATCTGCGGGTGGAATTCTAGCCAACAGGCTTAGGAGCAGGGACCTTTACATGTTCCGTTATCTCATTGGCCCAGGATTTCTTACCTTTATGTTGTCAGTGTTCAAACACGTTGTCATAGAGCACTGCACTCCCCTGAGATTGAGCCAGTTATGCTCTCCCCCAAATCCAAAGGATCTGGGGAACATGAGAAAAAAGGCTTCATGCCCACTGCTCTTAGGTCTGTATGGCTGAGTGAACCCAAAGTCCTATCAGGATATGGTAGGCCACTACTGATTACTGTTCTCAAGAGATCCAGACATCTCCCAATATATTGCTATATGCAGCCTGAGCGGCTCTCAGGGGAACTAGAACTTTACAGGCACCACCAAGCACCTAAAAAACAGGACTGGCCTTCATTAGCTTGAAATCACCTCTCAAGAGGGGTAAATAAAGCCTCCTCTATCTTTCAGTCTGAATCTTGATAATTCCTGCTACTAAAAGAAAGTTGGAGAGAATGCAAAACCCAGATGGCAGAGAGAAAACTACTGAATACCATCTTCTGATAGTATCTTCTGGCCACTGTAATCAAGAACTCACTAGCTACAGTTGCCTGCACTGGGCCTGCACAAGCTTGAATCTATCAACAGCTAGTCATGGATGGAGAAGGGTCTCCTGGGGCCCTATCTCTCCCTGATGAATTATTGAGTAATGGTGGATTGGAGGGAGGGCTATCTTCAGATGTGTACCCAGCATTCAGTCTTCCAGGCTCCATACCCTTAGCCACACAGGTGGCCCAAACAAAACACAACATCATGACCATGGGAAAGGGACCAATAAGGCAGAAGGGAGCAGAAAGATAGAGAAGGTGAGATAAAGGAAACTAGAATGCATTGTAGACATGTAGGAAATTATCAAAGCAAGAATTTAGTTAATAAAATAGGGGAGAGGGTTTTTTTTTTCCTCCCATTGTCCGTTGAGCTGGGTGACTTTGTTTTTGACCTTGTAGCGCCCTCTACTGCTCTAACTAGCCCGTCTCCATAAATATGCCACGCTGTAGCTCAACAGAAAATAGGTCAAAGAAGGAAAACGCTCTTCATAGCTGACCTCAAAGATGCTCTTCTGTTTCCAGCCCTTTCAACACTGAGCCTGGCAGCTGCTTCTGTATCAGGTCCTATGGGCCTATTCTTCACCAGTCACTAAAAGAGATCTGGCTTCAAGGAAATGAGACATTACTTTAACAGACCCAGAGAAGTGGACATTTTTGCCTTCAAATGCCTAATGCCACAGTCAAGAACAGAGAAATTTATTTGGATGGATACTGAGCACTAGGTATATTGTGGAATATTACAAATATATAACTGAAAAGGAACCCTTAGAGGCATCCGGAATGTGTGGCTATGGAACATGTGTCGAGAGAGTGTTGGCATCGCTGTCTTCCTGCGGCACCATGACGCCTGGGAATGACCTGGCCTGGAGAATACCAGGAAGTACTCCAAAGGAGGACAGGGGCCAGCACATCCGCAGGTTCCTGCTTTGGGGAAAGACCTTTCAGATTTGGACAAGAATAAGCATGAAGAACCTGCCATGACCTCCCCCAGTGCTACCCTCTATAAGGCTGGCTTTTGGAAAAACACTCTGAGGACGATGGGACACTCCACAATGCCCTTGATGCTACCTCTAGAGCAGCTTGTGGGAAGAACAGTCTTCCTCCAACCAGGTCTTCGATACCTTTTATGATGAAACTGTGCCTGACTGCCAACAGTCAGAATTCTTGGCCATCTGTGGGATCTGCTCCATGGTTGTTCTCCTGACCAGCAAGAGCCAGCAGGTTGCATCTCAATTACCAAGAGCTGACAATTGGCAGTGGCTCCCTGGAGCACACTGGTAAGAAGCATTCTTTAGCCACATCTACACTCAGAGGGAAAGAGCGCTTTTCTATTCACAGACCCTACTACGGAAGCGAGAAGAGAAGGCAGGACCATACTGTTTTGTATTTGCCATCCACGCATGCAATGTCATTCCCTGTAATGAGTCCTACAGAGACACTAATCAGAGCCAACTCTCTGTTGGATTATCCTTTTGGTAAAGGGCAAATTTTTCCATCTCTGTCTTTTCCTTGGCTTCCCTGGGTATCCCACGGGCCATTTCCCTTGCTATCGATTGTAATTGCCTGAAGCCTTAGAAATAAATGAAGAAGTTCTACCTCTCATTTGCCATGTCTTTCTTCATGGTGCCATTTCTACTATTTAAGAGGGAGAATAATTCCCAATAGCTCCTGTAGGAAGAGATTGCCCAGGGAAAGTCCTGATATCTTGTGGCACATGCAGAGAGAGGCAGAAGGCAGTACAAGGACTCAAATGTCCTGAATTCTAGTCCTAGTTATGACCTACAAGACCTTGAGCAAATTTATCATTATATATCAAGTGAGCATATTGGGAAATCCTTTTCAGGTCTCTTACTCCAGCATGCCACTGTGAAGAACATTGTATATAGCACTGACCCAAGGCTTACAAGGTTATATCACCCTGTGTACGTTGCTTGAATCCCCATTGTCCATAAGGAAGAAAAAGGAAAGCATCTTTACAGAAAGATGCTTTACAGAAAGATACTTTACAGAAAGAAAAGCATCTTTGGGGGGTAGAAGAATGTCTTAGTTCAATGTGTGCGACTCATGGGAGCCTGGAGGTCTATGTCCAGATGCCAACTTGAAATCCAGTTATTATTGCATCTGGGAGAAAAACAAGAGCTGAAAACAGCCTTTGGCAAAACCATCAATTTGGAAAGAAAAAAATCTGCCTAGTGTGATAGGATTTTTGAAATCTTATTTATCATCTTCATCCTGAAATGGACTCTTCTCTCTCCCACGTCTACTCCTAAAGAAGAAAAGAGGCCAGCCCCTTCTCAGGAAAGGTGGGCATCTCTGAATAACAGAAGGTATCTCTTTCTAGCAAGGAAGGAGCAAAGCCCCATTGCCTTTGAACCATGCTGACACGGCAAGTTTTTGTAAAGGTGCTTGCTTCTGTGGGTGCCAAATTAATAGGAAACTGGCATTTGGAGCCATGACTGAAAGAATCATGAAACACAGCAAATATACCTGACAGAATTATTTTCTTTCCACTTGAAAATTGTTGGAGAGAGATTGAAGTGTTCCTTGAAGAATAGTAACAAAACATGGATATTTAATACATATTCATAATATATATTCAACTTAACAAATGCTTATTACGCACCTACAGTTTTCCCAAGGATCATCCAGAATGATTTATGAGTAGACATTGTCATTTCCCTGAGAGAGAGAGAGACAAAGGTTTTGTCAATGGGCCAGGGATGTGGATGGACAGCTTCCGTCATGAAACCAAGACTTATTTAACAGTGGCCCTGAGTGACATGGCTTCAGAAAAACTGTGTACAACATGGATAACCTTCAGCACCAGGTAATCAACAGTGTTACTTTCTGACTGGCTCTAGCATGTATTTTCTTGCTTTATAGGGTAGAGTTGTCTCTCACTATTGCATGTTTTCCTAAGCTGAAGTCCACAGGGAGAAACCATCTGATGAACAGTGTTTCTTCTGGTACCCAAGGAAGGGCCGGCAGTACTCTGGGTCTTTGTGTAGTGGAATGGGAAGCCTGACTGTCTTGGTATACTTGAGGGCTCCCAGAGCTCTCCCTCTCTGCTGCAGATCAGTGGTAAACACCAAGAGTTACCTATAGAACAGCACAGGTGAGAAATAGCCTAGGAAGGTTTCAGGAAAGGTTTGCTGATCCTTGTGAAAACAGACAAGATATCTGGAGCACCCTGAGATGTTTGGTCTCTCCCTCTCATGGCCTGCATCTGAGGCTGCACTAGTCAAAGAGAGATAACCTCATATGACAGTTCAAGATGCTGGCCTCCATTCATGCCTAATCTCATTGGAGACGAGAGGTGGGTGTCTCTCAGTCCAACACTAAGTGTCCAACACTAAGGAATACACCCAGTGCTCCGTCAAGAACACTAAGGTGCTTGGTGACCTGTCAGCCCAGCGAGCCTCACTCAGAGGTGCTCAGCAGCCCTCTGTATGAGCACCTGGAACTGCTGAGCACCTGGAACCTGGAGGCCTGGAACATGCTACATAATGAATTACCTTATCCAATAGGAGGTCAGTCTCGGATTCAAGGGCAGAGAGCAGATCCTGCAGAAAAGGAAGAGTTAATACTGCATTTGCAGCTGGAGGGCATGAAGCTTGAGAAGAACTGTGTTTAAACCAAAGGTGTTGGTTTGTTTGCTGGGTTTTGAATTATCTGGATTCATTTAAGAAAATATAGTTCTCCCTAAGGATTTGGTTCCAAAATTCTGACTTCAAACTCTAAGAAGATCAAACACTAAAGCAGATGGTAGGGTTGGAAAACACCATTTCCCAGTATACTAAGTAGAGACCTACTTTCCTTTCCTTTTTTTTTTTTTTTTTTTTTTTTACTTTTTTGTTTGATTTCGTTTAGGAGATGAGGCAAGTTAGATGAGCCAGGGGGTAAAAATGACACAGCATCTTTGAATACATTAAATACAAGAAGCAAACGAAAACCTCACAGCTTACAAAGTCCTTAATGACCTCCTAACTTTGCAAAAGAAGACAGTGAGACTCAGAGAGGAAGTAAAAGCACTCAAAGTCACAAAACTGAGCCTGATACCAAGGTGCAAGGCAGAGCCAAGATGCCTCACAACCCTGAGCAGCCCAGACCCAAGCAGGAAAGCAACACATTCTTTATACAAAGTTTGGCCAAAATAGAATTTCTGATTGCAAAAAAGATAAAATCACTATGTGCTCCTTGGGGCTGGGGTAAGCCAACTGAAGCAGGGACACTGACTGCCAGCAATTGAACTAGGTAACGGTAGAAAGGGGCAGCTACCTGCAGAGGCAGGAAAGGGTGAAACACTAGCCTTGCCTTCAGATAATGACCATAACTATTGAAAACTGCACAGCTGACTTTTCTCCCAGAGGAACTTATATTCACTGGGATTGCATGATGTGATGGCCTTGGACCTTGGACCACATATATAGAATTGGCTTGCAAAGCCTTCTGGGATATTCTAGTAAAAAATCGTATCTCTGGACACTGTCTCAGCCCTGGCATCCCTGTTCACCTAAAAGAATGCTATCTGTTATTCCTCTTCTGAAACTTGGACAACAGAGGAAATGTCTAGTCCTTGGGAAGCTCTGCAAAGCTGTGCTCATTTAAGTTGATGCCATAGGTTTTCGAAAAGCCCTCCAGCACAGTGCCCAGCAAGTCAGTGGCTCTAAGTTGACATTTGGGAAGGGAACAAAGCTCACAGTGAATCCAGGTAAGTGTGGGAGCATCTAACTCTCTTTCTGAATGTGATTTGAGATCCCTTTTACATCAACTAGTGGACATGCAGCTTCTTGCCCTATGTCTGCCAAGATTCAAGTCCAGTCAGGTTTAAAAAAAAACAGTATCCGAGATCCACCTGCAAGTGGATAGAGCTTTGTCCAATTTCCCACAGGCTCACTTAACAATCTCCACCCCCACATCAAACTGTCTAGCATCTCCTCTGTGCCCTTCATGCCATGCTGGTCTTCAGGTAGAGACAAGCCCATAATTCTACAATCTCACATGGGTCATCATTCTAAGAAAGGTCGTGCACATTGCATTTGTCATGGAAGGAAACAGCAATGTTTTGTTAAGCACCTCCTGCATACTTCCAATGCATTGGCACACGTAATCCTTATGTGGCTCTGAGTTCAGTGCCGCTGCAGCCCTCATTTTAAAGACAGCTTCTCCTGTTGTTAAGTAATTTCATTAAGTCCATGCAGTAGGAAAGATAACTCAAGGGCCAGGAGTAGTGGTATAACCTATAAACTCATCACGTGGGAGGCAGAGGCAGGAGGATCACTGCAACTTCAAAACCAAACAGGTCTAGATTGTGAGTTGCAGACTAGCCTGGGTTACATAGTGAGACACAGACAAAAAAGACAAATTGAATAAAAAAAAAAAAGAAGAAGAAGAAGGAAGGACTGAGCTCATGACATTCAGATATAGATGAATGTTTACTACTGAGATTGTGTCTGGGGGAATGTTATTGGCACTTCGCGCTCTGTAGTTGTAAAAACCAGAAATGTGTCTCACAGACAGCCCAGGATTGACCAGACAGACTGTTGTCACCCAATCATAAACCCCTAGTCCCTAAAGCAGCATTGACAAGCTGTTGCCATTCTCCCACTTTACAGATAGGGAAACCAAGGTAAAGCAAGGTAAAGCATGCCCTTGGTGCCAACTCAAGCACCAAGAGCCTTAGCTCCTTCAAATTAACTATACCTGCCAACCAACTGGATCGATTATCTACCTAATTAATAAGGCAGTGATCTACTAGGCTCTTAGGTAGAAGAGCTACCAAATATTTTCCACTGCCCCAATTAGGAATAGCCATGCAATTGCACGATTGCATAGCACCCTGATTCTGCCTTTTGTCCCTCCCCTGGGAGACTTGCTAGAATTCTCGCTCCTGGCAGTTGGCAGAGAAGTCTAGATAGTATTTGTAAAGCAGTGTGTGGGTGTGTGGATCAAGGAGGATCTGAGAAGCTCACCTTCAGGAAAGGGACAAAACTGACAGTGAACTTATGTAAGTTTTAATTTCTAATATTCCAAGTTTCTCTCTGGAACCCTGATATGCAAATTTTTTATTCTGTCTTGTAACCCAAATCCATACCATAGCAATCTCATTGACTGATTCTACTCCTAACAATGTCTGGTTTATCCCTGCTACACACAATACACTGCCTTTGACCCTGCATGCTATTTACCTGTGAGGCATGATGAGAATGACACTGGACCTTTGCACTAGGATTCAGACTGCTAAACATGTGATTTTTAGAATTGCAATTGGTGGGATTTTCCATTGAACTAAAAGAAAATCAACTGACCCTTTGTGATTCTATTTTTCTCTAATAATTTTGGAAAGAGGGAAGAGAAGGAGTTTGGGCCTCTGTGTGGCAAGGCAGGCAGCGGTAGGGGATGGATGCTAACATGCTCCCAGAAAAGTGGCCATAACTACAAGGAAAAGGGGGTTTGTGGACAGTCCAGAAACCCTACCACTGCTCCTCATTATACAATGCTGGCTTTATTGGGGAGGTTTCTAGACCAATAAGCAAACACTGAAGCTTCAGGGGAAGTTTGAACAACTGTGTTTTTGTAGAGTCATGTGTCATTGTGTGGCTACAGGAGCCAACAATAAGCTGACATTTGGAAAAGGAACGATTCTCAGTGTTACTCCAGGTACGTTTTGGTGACAGTTTCTTGTTTCTAAACATAAACCATCGCCTTTAAATTTTCAATGGGAACAACTGAGTTACCCACTTACTGGCACCTTTCGCTGTGTTGCTAACTGGTCACGAGGGCATGGTGGTCTGCCCCTAACAAGGAAACCTTTAAGACTGTTGCCAACACTTTCAAACACTTGAGATGTTAAGTCTGCTTCTGTTAAGGGGGTTATGTCTGACTAATGACTGCGGAATTGAAGCTTTAGTACTCAGGAACAAAATGCATCCAGAAAGGAAGGAGGGTAAGGAGAGCATGGGCCGACTCAAGGCAGTGGCGATGGGATCACAAGCAGCCTGACCCAGGAGGAGACAGTGAGGTGCATGTTGATCACTAAATAACCACCTTCTTTTTACATCCTTGACTGGGCGAGGCTTCCACATTGACACAATTAGGAAAGGAACTATCTGGGCTCTGTGTAATACAAAGTCTTGAAGCCCAGCTAATTAGGCAAAGTTCTGTAAATCCTTTGGTATTGACAATGATGAAAAGCTGATATTTAGGGGGCAGGTAACACTTAAAGCAGATTTCAAATGAGGCAGAATGACCATGAGCTTCTGAAACAATGTCCCAGGATGCTGCTCACTGCTGTGTTCTAACCGGGTCCTCTGGAAAGTCTGCATCCCTGCCTGGACTGAGTTCTGTGCATCCAGGGAGACCCTTTTGATACTCTCTCACCTCTGTACTCTTGCTGACAAACTGGCCACTGGCCTTGAAAGGGGACTCTTAGGCCAGGCATGTTAGCTGCCCTTCTCTTCACCCCACAAGGCCAGAAGGAAGCTTTGAACGCTGCCTCACCATTCTCAAAACAAAACCAATTTCAATTAACTTCAGCCTGGCTGAAATTTTGCTTTGTGGGACAATTTCTATTTTCTACATCAATAGAAACTCATCCCAAACAATTATTTAGGGGTTAACATTGCCTCACAATTTCTAAATACCAGCTACTCAGCTGGGTACTTCAAAGTAAACCCACTTGCATAACTGAATTATTACCCACATTAGAAAGGCTAGAATCAGAATGTCCTCGTAATCATTGTGCTGACTCTATTTGACCTTCCTTAGTCCTTCATGCCTAAAACAGCATCAAATAGAAAACCAGTTAGATGCTGGCCTGTGTATCTAGTGGCTTGCAGGGGCTCAAGGGACACGCAGGTCATCTGCTACATTTCCAGACTGGACTGGCTATTTAGAGCTCTCCAAACATAGAAATATAATCAGGAAAAACTATACAACTCTATTTTATTTATAATTCGAATACATCCCGAGGAACTGTTTTGAATTCTTTCCCAATAGTGTTATAGTCTCTTTTCCTTCAGTTGCTCTATTTGTGATGTGTGTGAAGATGAAATATCAGTTGAGGTTCAAAACACATCCCTGAGATCTACCTTAAGCTTTCCCTGCCAGAGGGATTCTAAAAAAGATAGGAAGCTGACATTTGAGAAGTAGATTAAAGAGGAAATCCAAAGTAATCCCAAGGAGTGATGCTCAATAGGCAGCTCCTTAGACATAGCCTGTCAGTCCCGAGAGCCTCATTGCCCAGTTACCTGGACTGACTATTCGGTCTTGCCTGGAACAGTCGTAATAATATGTTCATCCCAGACCTGTCTTGAGCAGACAGAAATGGCAGTCTCTAGTCCTAAAAAGTCCTTGTGATTTGTTTTGTTTCAGTAGTTTGTCATTCTGCACAGTGTTCCGGAAGTAATAGAAAAGTGCATTAGGGAGCTCCTGAAATGGAAACAAAATGGAAATTTAGATTGTAAATATATGACTGCAGTAAATAGATAGCAAGAAAAAAGATGAAGCGATTAGAGACTTAGCACATTTCTCTAACCTAAAGGGGTGTTTCTATAAATAGTGTGAAAGTATTAGAGAAGGACAGGAAGGGGGTGAAGCGAACAGATCTTCTAATCCTCTCATGTTGCACAACTAGGAGCTGAATGAAGAAGGGTCTCATTTCAAGACTAGAGGGCATATGGGAAGGGTCCTCTGGGGTTGATCTTGAGGACAGCTCCCTTTAGTAACAACGACCTGGCAGCCGGTTGTGGGGGAGGGTGGAGGTGTTCAGAAATAAATCTACCCAAGCACAGAGGGATGACAGACTCCAGCCTGGCTCCTACGTGTGCCTTTTAACCTTTCCTGTCTGAGAGCGGTGTGTTGAGTCCCCGAAGAGGAGGCCCCAGAGTCAGCCCAGAACTTTAAGGGGGAAGCCAGCTTAACTTCACTTGGGAGACTTTTAAGTGTGAAGACTCGTTTTAATCCAGCTGTTTTAGGGAAAGCTCTGCAAAGGCTGGGTGAAGGGTGAGAGGAAAAAAAGTTAAAACCTATGAAGGGGGAAAAGATAAAGATGTTAAGTGTCTGACAGAGGCACTGAAGTTTCCAGTTCACGCTACAGTACAGGAGACGTTGTGAAGGGCAAGAGGAGCACAGCGGGGAGCTGCAGCCACACCTCTCCTGTCTGTGGGGCTCAGGCCATTCTCCACAGCCGACCTGACTGCTAGGAACCTGGCCTGGCTTCTTTGAGAAGAAAAAGACTTGGCTATGCAATGTGTATACAAGCTCTGTAAAGCCGTATGATGTGGCACAACTCCTACAGAGGCTTCTAGAAGCTCGTGTGTGGGGAAGGGACAGGCTGACCCCAGTAAATGTGGAGGCTGAAGCTGCTTGTAGGTCTCCTACAGCCATCATTCTAGGCTGTGTCCTCCGAAATCTGTTGGAGAGACACACATGGTTAGCCCACTCCTCAGGGGATGATGGGCAAGTCCTCAGCCTCACATCATGCCTGTGTCCCTGGCCGCTTTCTCTTCTGAAATCCATTTCCCATGGACCAGAAACCAGTGAATTGATTATAAGTAATTCAATAAACAGCAGAGAAATCATGGCCCCCAAAAGTGCAATAAACTAGAAACTACAAGAGCACCAAGCAGGCGACAACAATTAGGAGGGAAGAGAAAGAAACGGCCTGCCAAAATGAAGGTGGCAGCTGAATCATAAAAGGAGTAATAAAAAATATCGCATTTAAGACTTAAAGATGTATATATTTTGGGTTTATATATCTCAGCCCTCTAATGGATTCTAGAAGCCCGGGTCTTGGGAAAGCCTGTAGTTCAGTGTGGGAATGAGAGCAGCCTGGGCCCTCTTGCAAGGGCAGCCTGGTCTGTTTTTGTAAAGCCTCCCCAGGCTGTGGGAACAGTGGAGGCAGCAACTACAAACTGACATTTGGGAAAGGAACTCTCTTAACTGTGAATCCAAGTAAGTATTAAGGGGGAGGCAGGAGGGGCCCTTCAGATGCTTCTCTTTCCAAACATGCCCCTCCGAAGCATCCCAGCCTAGCTCCTAAATCTGAATGAATTTATTATGGAGAGATGCTGCCCAATGCTGCTGCACAAAGACTAAATTACCTCTAGCCAAAAATATCCCAGTCATTCACCTTAGGTGAAATTATTGGTATTATTGGTACAGGGAGGCAAATTGCATACGGGATCCAGAGGGATTCAGCTAAGACTGGACGGGATTTTCCATAAAGATTGAGAGTCAATTGGCATGTTGTGACTATGCAAATTTAGTGAACCAAAAATAATGTAGATACTAAAACTACCCCCTGAAATAATGTGGAACCCTGTGATTTCATTAACTAGTGATGGGAATTCTGTAGCCTGGTTTTCTTTTTCTTTTACCTTCTTGCTCTTTCTCTTAAAGGAACTGTCCTCAGTCCCTCCTGGAGTACTTGAGATCTCTGTAGGAGAGACTGTCTGGTTCCCTGGGGAGAGCATTTAACCCCTTTTAGATTCTTGGTAACAAAATAATGATTCATCCTCTGCTTAGTTCACTTAAGACTGAAGGAATCTGTCTGTCCTCTGAGCTGTGAGAGCAGAGAAGTCTCTGCCTCCTGGACACTCCTGCTCTCTCTGGTGAGGACATGTGTGCACTGAGACAGTTAAAAAAAAATTATAGAAAAGTCACTATGGTTGTTATTGACACGGGTTTTAAGACTATACTTCAAAACTGACCTGTCCTAAAATTCAGCTAACATAAAAGTAGGAAAACGTTGAAGGGTGTGAGTCTCTTTCCTAGCATAAGCTGCATGGTCTGGATGTTTCATAAAAGCCAGATTCCTGGTTTCATTTATTCAGCTCTGTCTTCTGTGATCAAGAGTCATGGTGGGGTGGGGTTGTGGTGAAACAGTCCAGGCAAGGCTCTTTAAAAGAGTGGCTCCAGAAAAGGACACTAAAGAAAGATTCAGGGTAAGCTGTATGCAGCCATGAGGAGTCAGGGAGGTTCTATGGCACCAGGCTTACAACGTTCTGGGACACAGCCAGGCTGCAGAGCATACAGCATGGTTGGTACACTGCTCAGCAGGGGCAGAATCAGCCAGTCCATGGCAACACAAACAGGGAACAAACATGGTGCGGCCAAACCCCAAGCACTTCGGTAGCTTATCAAAGCCGGACTCCTGGATGGGCACCTAGGGCTGGGTAACTAGGCAATGGTATTAACTTTGGGTGTCTTACAAGTAGGGCAGAAGTCTGTGGCAGGTTTTCCCGAACAGAGAAGCTAAGACACCCTCTTGGTTCTTCATTGGCTTTTTTGGAGCCTGAGAGTTGTAACAACCTCCACACTTTAAAATGTTGGTAAACCAACCTAACCATGCAAAGATAAGAGCTGCGTGAGGCAGGCATCCTTCTGGCATGCTGGACCCTAACTGCACACAAAGTTCCCCATGCACTGGGCTTTTTCTTTGCAGAGACTACAAGGCAAGGCTGAGCCTAACAAACCCATGATGAAATTCTGTTTCTTCTGTCTGCAAAACACAGGTTTTGCCATAGTGGCACTTAGGTGGCCACACATATGAGGGCTTCAGCTAAGAGCAGTCATAGTCTTTTATTCACGTTCTATGAAGAGGGGGTTACAGGCAGTGAGGAAGGGCTGCACAACTTCCTCACTCCCAGCCTCTTTCTCCTCCATCCTAATGACAGTGGCAAGCTAAAACTTTAACTCTTTGTTAATAAGTAATTGCTAAAGACATGAGTAGAGATGTAACCATAAACTTGGGGTTTTTTTTCTAATATTTAACAGCAGTTTAAAAGTCAAATTGAATTAAAGGACTAAAATATGCCATATAATAAAAGCATGTGAAGTTTGCTCTTTGCGATTTTTTGTAGCATCCATCAGACTAGCCAACAAAAAGCCCCAGATTCCCATGGTTGTAACTATCAGCACTAGGAACTTTGTTTGATCAAGAAATGGAATTTACAACTATCTCAAGTAACTATACGAGAATGTTCCCACAGGGACATCTCTTAATTTCTCCACTGTGGTGCCAGGTCTGCTCTGTAAGGTCGCACCCCTCTGCTGAGATGATGGGGTCACCAGCTCTTTGCAAGATTGAGAGGCCTCCCCAGACAGTTCATTATATTAACAGATAGTTAATTGTGGTGACTGGACTCAGAGGTAAACTTTCCTGTGGGCTACTGCTTACACGTCATCAGTTCAAGACTAACAGAAAGCTACTCTATGTGGAGGCTCGGTTCAGTGTGCTAAGGCCAGAAGGGAGCTGAGGAGACAGCGTTTCCCAGGGCTGGAATCTAAACCTCATCTCATTCTAGTCAGCCTCCAAATGGCGGAACACTATCCTCCTGTCTCCTTGTAATCAATTCATTGTCATCAGAAATGTGTGACACCTCGAGGGGAGGGAAGGACATGCCTTGAAAACTGAACAGAGAAATTGTCCTGAAAATGATGTTGTAAAATGGAAATGAGACCTTTAGAAGAGAGCACTGAACGGGAGGAATCAGTAAGACTTGTTATGAAACCAGAAGAAATGGGTGGGAGGCAGGCCCTGGGTACCTGGTCAGCATCTCTGAACCAAATGTAGAAACGGCCCCAACCTTCAGAGAATTAGACTCAGTCTCACAAGCCTAGGTCTTTCTGGGTGAGTTTATTTTCCCTCAAAACTAAAACAGAAAGGGGCCTGTGGGCCTCGGGGTTCCACCTAGTGTTTTTGTAAAGGCCTCTGTTACAGTGCTAACACTGGCACTAACACTGGAAAGCTGACATTTGGACAAGGGACCATCCTTAGGGTCCATCCAAGTAAGTGAGAAAGGACATGGCAGCTCAATGGGAATTCTGAGGGCAATCCCTGGTGTCAGGTTTAAAACAATTGTGTATTGTTTAGGAGCCCTGCTTTGCTGTTCAAGCTCCTTTGTCATCTTCAGCCTCGTCTAGTCTCTTCCCCCTGAGAGAGTAAAGCCAATCCTATCATTGGAAGGCAAGGATCTTTATCACTCTTGGAGCCTTCTCTGAAAGTGGGGATCTTACTTTTGGAGAGAGGAGGAAACTCTTTCCAAATGACTCCTCCTGAGTAACCCGTCTTATATTTCACAGCATTCCCTACCAGAAAGGTCCCCCTTATAGCAATCTTAAACTCTTCTTGGCACAGCTAAGTCCATCTCCACTGGAGACCTCCCCAGCAGAGAGAGATAATCAGAACAGAGTGTGAATAGCTATGTCGTATTCAGTTCGGAAGGGTTTTAAATGAAGCAGAGAAGGAAAAACAGACAACTGGATGGGACTGTAAGGTCTCATTTCAAATCTCTCTGTGTTCTCTGCATGTATCCAACTACATCTATAAATGCAAAACTACAAAAAGAAAGAAACGGCAGACAGAAAGAATGGCTACTATGTCCATTCCCTATCACCGAAACCACAGGCAAAAAAATCACAATTAATTCCAAAGACTGTCAGATCCAGGGCTTAAAACCTTTCTTCTCGTGGTAACTTGCATCCTTGCAAATAATTAGAGCAGATAGGAAGACTTGGTTCTGGTGTGTTTGTGGCTGGATCCCACTGGGGAGAGAGGAAAATGTGACTATTTTTTTTTAAGATGCATAAAATTCCTTCTGTCATCTGTTGTAAAACCCCCACTGCAGAGAGATGTGTGACAGCGAGGCAAAGCCATTATGTGGAAAGAGACACAAACTGGAAAGAGGAGCCCAACTCAGTGTCCCCCACGTATCTTTGTTTACTTCCCCACTTCGGGCCCTTTGTATCTTCCTTGTAGGGATCCTAAGGGAGCCAAATAGACATGAAATAAAGAGATCCGGAAGCTTGGAGAGTGTGGGTGCTTAGAAATAATAAATTCAGTGAGTGGCAAGCAAGAGAAGAAACAGTTAAAAAGCAGCGTGATAGGACTGAGTCAGGAGGAAGGTGTCCAAAGAGAAAGGTGTCACCGCTATAGTTGCTATCCCAGGATCTCTACCAAGGACAGTGTCTTCTCACAAAGAGATGTGTGCCTAGACCAGTGCTGAACCAGCTCTCTGCAGGCGGAGCACAGCACAGATTCTAAGTGTGTGGAGGACATGTCTATCGGACATGACTCTTTTTATCTGGCCTTAGCAGTGCAGATTCACACCAGGTGGGTGTGGAGTGAGGCTGTTAGCAATACTGCTCTGAGGGTCAAGGTGGGCTTGCATAAACGTCCCAAATTTGCAAGACACTTCCTAGTAAAGTCTGGTTCTAACCAGCAGAGTCCGGGTTGTGGCAGTATTGCTCATTTTGTTATTGTTGTTGTTGAGTTTCCCAAACCCAGGAGCTTGTGAGCACCAACACTTAGAGCTTGACATTTTTGCTCAGATCCAATTGACTGAAATATGCCAAAGGGGTCTGAAAGGCCAAGAGAGCCTCCGGAGTGTGATCTTTGTTGTTAGCTCCCTGGCAGCTGTCATTTCAGCAAAAACGCATCCACTTAGAAAGGTCAGCCCTTCATTAGCCAGACAAATGAGAACAACATATTGACCAGAGAGGTAAGGTGCAGGGAGTCCAGATCTCGGCTTTGGAGAGCCTGGCATTTGTAGCCCTTTAATCACAACGTGCTCATGAACATACGCTGTCTCCAAGAAGGTAGATCGATGATGCCTGAGGACCTGGTGTCACCGAGCTAGCTTGGGGATGGAAATGAGATACAGATGGTAATGCTGTGGGGTGGAGAAATCATAAAGATGGGAGAGGAAGACAAGGGAGCTCTATGGTGCCTTTTAAAGCCTACAATGTGCTAGGGGTTCTGACACCAAGAAATGCACACTCCTAGGAAGTGCACTGTTATCCCAAACAAAGTCTGTTCAAAATGTGTCTCTTACTCAGATCCCATAGGTTGAACAGGACCTGAGACACCTTTTGATGTTGTATCACAAAAAGCTAGGAGCTTTGCTTTTTAAGAGTCACCTGTCAGTTATTGCAAAGGGTTGATTTGCTGTGCAACATCCTCCTCCTACAACAAGCTGGTGTTTGGGCAGGGGACATCCTTATCAGTCATCCCAAGTAAGTTTGCATGCTGTCTGTGGAGGAGTGGTTCTCAACCTTCCTAATGCTGGGACCTTTTAATACAGTTCTTCATGTTGTGGTAACCCCAAACCCCCAAATTATTTTCATTGATGCTTTTAACTGTAAGTTTCTACTATTATGAACTGTAATATAAATATCTGATATGCAGGGTATCTGATATTCCACCCCTGTGAAAGGATTATTCATCCCCCAAAGGGGTTTAGACCCACAGGTTGAGAACCATTGCTGTGGAGTATGGTAGGATTCACGGACATAACATGGAGCTCGGTGGCAGGGTGAGTGAGGACACAATGCTGAAGGAATTAAGCTCTACTAACTTCACCAGAAACAACGTCAAAGAACAGCAAATGTAAGTTTAGACCTTAAAGGTGTCCTGGAGAGAGTGGGCCTTGAGAGTGGTGTCGAAAAGGCCACCTGTGCTCTACTATTACATTCTCACCAAATATTCTAGTTATTTAAGGTGGTGAGAATGATGGGCATCCAAGAGTCGAGGTGTCTGAGAAATGAGGCAGAGTGGGGTATAGCAACATGGTCCTAGTTTCTGTCTAGATTAACCCAGAGAGTTTAATAAAGAAATAAAATCTTCCCCAGAGTCAAGAGAACTCATAAGGAATCCTGGGTTTACAGTGTTTTCAGAATCATATGATCAAAAAGATAAGTTAAGTCTTAAAAGAAAAAAGTTAAATACCCAAGCATAAAACAAATGGCCTACACCTAAATTAGACAGTAAGCCACAGCAGATGCATATTAGTTATCCTTCTAATCTTCTCCCAAGAGGAAGCCACCTTTCAAGCAGCACAGGGTCAAGGTGCTTTAAACCCTGGAACTTCCTCCTTCTAATACCCTTGCCTTACAGGGAAAGTGACAGCCAGCCTGTCGCTCCCCACTTGTCCACATGGGGAGTCCAGGTGTAGACTCTAGTTCTGTCTTCTGCTGGTTTTTGTTGAGGTTCCTGTCACAGTGGAACACGGGTTTCCAGAAACTTTATTTTGGGACAGGAACAAGCTTGACTGTTATTCCAAGTAAGTCCAAAAAATTTCCATCGTCATTCTGTAAAATCCTGAACCTGTAGAAGGAGCTGCCAAAAGTTTGCTTCTGGGTCCCCCTGCTCCTGGGTAGAATGTTGTTGGGCCTTCCTCCCAGGATGGTCTATGCCAGGAGAGGCCTTACTCCCTGAGGGGAGGGGATCAGACAATGGATGCTGGCAGCACTTGCCTTTGCTCCTGCTCATTCCCCAAGACAGTCAGTCTCCACCACGGTGCCCCACCTCAGGGACAGAGGCCAGGAGAACAAGAGGAAACTTCACAGAAAAATGCAATATGGGGAAGTGTCAGGGTATGAGAAGCATGGCCGGACCCCCTGGCTTGTATCTGAGCTTAGGCTCAGCACTGAACTGAAAGTACCCAGACAGAAGAAGAAGGTTCCTGTCCTCTCTAAGGACAAATTTAGCAGAAAGTCACCTGCCAAGCTCTCACGATGACAGCCTGTTGCCTCAGCTGATGCGGCAGGCAGTGTGAGGAAACAGCTGTGGAAGTGCCAGAGGGCGTAGGCTCACCAGAAATGGGGTGAGGCTTGCAGGGAGTTGACAGAGTTGGCACAGTGGATTTTGTAATGGCTTGGCACACTGTGCCAGCTATGGAAATGACAAAATGACTTTCGGTGCTGGAACCAGACTCACCGTTAAACCCAGTAAGTACTTCATCCTAGTCAGGAAACCAGCCTGTTAGATTTTAGGGATCAAACTAGACTATTCAGGCTTAAGAAAATTCTACATCCTTTTCCATTATTGACAAAGACAGGTGGCAGCCAAGTATCTGAGTTTTCTGGGGGAACTCCAGTCATGAATATTTAATTCATAACTAGAAAATGTGATTCACAGTTCTGCTTTTGCTGCTGGTACCATGTGCCAAAGTGACATGTGAAAAGAACTTAGAATGCCTGCGAGTCTCCTCGTTTATCTTGTGTGATGGCTTTAACTTTGGGTGCTGGAAGTGTTTGGGAGAAACGGTAGAAACATAAGCCATCAAAGAGACTCACAAGAGATGAGATACAGGCAGAGAACTCCTGGCAGACAGTGTTACAGAATCAACCTGGTGTTGTGTCTCTCTTTGCAGATGGCAAAGACATTGGGAAGCGAGGGAACACTGATGCTCTGGGTGAGACAGGGGTACCCAAGGTAGGAAAGCAAAACACCAAACTCAAAGGGAAAATAAATTTAGAAGAAATTCCAGGTTCTCCCCCATCCCCCAAAAGAGCCTGTCAGTGTGACAGCAAAAAGCATTTATTTCATCACACTGCTTTTGAGAGTGCAATACAGACCAACGCTGTGGTATGGTCCACAGCTAGAAAACTGAGCTTAACCTTGAAAAGAAAAATTGCCCTCTCTATGGACCATGCTGCATACTATTTGGTGTCTAGATTTGCAAAATTGAAATCTAGAATTAACCACTGAACACTCTGAAGTGAGAGATAAGGATAATAGACAGATACAAAGACATGCTGTATATCCACAGAGAAATGTGCAAACACGAAGCAGATAAAGTCCCAACTATAGTTAAAAGCTGTAAAGTTTAAATGTGTCCACCATGTTACAAATGACAGTATCACAAAACAGGAAGCCATACTGAAGGAGCAAGAACTAGGGGGATGGATGGAACTTCTCCAACTTGGGATTTCCCAGCTGTCTAAACCACAATGTTTCCTAGAGGAATTCTCTGTTTTACTGCATTGAAAATTAGAAGCCTGAGTCCTGAGATCTGTGTGGTTCAGACTCTTATAGTAAGACATATCAATCACCGTCCAGCCAAGCTGGATAAGGCACTTTCAGATTCCAAGGTTGTTTTTGTTTTTGTTTTCTTTTGTCTCTAGATAGTCAGGAAAATTGTCTCCTCACTCTGAATCCAGGGGCAGGTGGCTCAGAGTTCTGAAGAGTGACAGTGGCAGAGCTCAGCCATGGGAGTTGGGGACCCAGTAATTGTCAGCCTGCTCCCTCCCTGACGTTATAGTTGTTGGGAACATTCAGAGAAATATCTCAAGGAGAGACCATAGTACACCCAGGGGAAATGCAACCAAGAGCGAACTCAGCATAGGATGTTTTATCCAGAAGGGGACAGACTACCTCTAAGCCAGCCCAGAGCTCCAGACATTTGAACTCCATGCTGAAGCCATAGTAAGTTCATTCTCCAAACAGATGGTCCAGAGATGGTCAGGCAGAGGCAGTGGCTGTGTGTTTGGAGTTGGGGGACATTCCAGCAGAGTGAAATCATGTAGAACAGGGGTGTCCAATGGGATTAATGAGATGAAGGACAAATGCTGACAGGAGGGCTAAACACATCCTGAGAGAAAAGAAACAGGGAAGCACAGGGGTTGTGTCTTTATCCCAGTCCCAGAGCCAAATTCTAATGCACCGTCAACCGTCTCACATTTATAAGATTCTGTAAATAGTACAGTGACTTTAGCTCTCTGGCCCAATACCATCAGGGCTTAAATGGAGAGTAGGGGAGTCCTGTCTCCAGCAGCAAGCCAAATCACCCCCACACACTGAGCCCACCCCCCTCCCTGCACACTCGTCACACTTAGGCTCAGGTGCAGTTTTTGTACAGGAGTCTGAGGCTGTGTAGACAATGCAAACAAGCTGGTCTTTGGCTTGGGGACCATTTTGACAGTCAGACCTTGTAAGTACAAAACATGTTCTGATCTACCATGATCCCAACCTAATCTTCTCTGTATGCTGAATGGACTAGCTTAGAAGTATTTGGTTTTTAAGAAACAAACAAAGCTTCAGGTGCAGTACACACTGGTTTGGCTCATGTAAGAATTGCCATGCACTGCCTTGGAGTGCATTGTACACACCAGTGAATCTGGAAAACTGAGTTTAAACTTGAAACAAAAAAAAATTCTTTTTTGCCCTCTCTACAGACCATGCTGTTTGCTGTTTGGTGTCTAGATTTGCAAAATGGAAAGCATGGACTCTGGTGTTGGACTTATTTGTCCTTAGTCTGGAACTTGGGTGTTAGAAAAGCTGTGCACTGCTGGCTGGCAGGCATTATGAGGAAAAAGCCCAGGCAGATGGGTTGGTGAGAAGAGGTTGGCCACAAGTGCCAGCTCTGTTTCTATACTGCTATTGACAGCATCAAGGAAAACAGCAGCACAGACATGCGGGCTTTGGGGGTAGGGGTGTTCATAGCAGTAAGGCACACAATGTCAGCACAAAGAGAGAGCTTTTCTGTGCCTTTTCCTATTGTTTACTCCAGACTGGCATTTGGTTTGTCCTCCTTTAGATTCCTATCTACAAACCATCATGTTAGTTTTGCTTTTGTTTTTTCTTTTGGGTTTTTTGGTTTTTTTGGGGGGGGTTGTTTGTTTGTTTTTTGTTTCACTTTGTTTTGTTTTTATAGTCTTTTAAATACTTTTGGCTAAGGTCCTCCACTCTACCTACCCCTTCCAGGTAGGCAGGAACTTCCAGAGAGTCTATGGCAAGCATGTCTGGAAGACATGGACAGTGCTGTGATTGGTAACTATTGTTGACAAATGGTAAATATTTCACGCCAGCAACAAGGCAGAGAAAGAAATGACCAGTAGCATAGACCAGGGTAATAAGCTGGTGCTACCTCTGTAGAGGCTCTTGGGGGCTCAGGATGTGTGTTTGTGACAGCGAGGTTTATGTCAAGGCTTGACTCAGAGTGTGAATACAGGAGGTGCCGACCGACTCACTTTTGGGAAAGGAACAGAGCTGATCGTCCAGCCCTGTAAGTGCTTCACCTGAGAGGTGGGAATCTAAGGGAGGGGTCTATGGGGACATTTTCAAATCCTGTTTGCAAGTATCTGGTACAACTGCCACTGCCAATACTGTTCTAGGTATATAAAAGCTTTGAGCCGTGAGGATGAAGGAAGTCACACAGTCCGTGTTTGCGGGGTCACACAGTCCGTGTTTGCGGGGTCTCCTCGGATTTGCCCCTTGTCTCTGTGTATGACCACATGTCCATTGTGGTGCATTCTAGACTGCCACAGACAAAAGAGATGTACTTAAGACTGAGACATAAAGATACGCTGGTCACTCAGCTAGCAGCATGTCTGCAATGAAAACCATTTCCATAGGGAGCTTTGCAATGGGTGTGCTAACAGAGACTTGCTGTGTCTCCTTTTCCGGCTTCGTCTCAGCCTGACTCAGGGACCTAAAGTAGAGCAGTTATTAATCATTTGGTTTCTCAGCTGAATCACTCATCAAAAACGACAGGACAGATCCATTAACATACACCCAGAAGAGAGAGGGCAAAGATCTCGAGTCCCAGGGTGTTCAGAGTTGAACTGGACAACTCCCTGGTTTTAATCAACTAGCCGATGCCTATGACCCACTGGGCCAAAAGGGCAACCAGCAGGATATGCTCATCAAGCATATCTGGCCAGAGCCCTCTGCCCTCACAGGAGTTGATACTTGAGTGTTCAGGAAAGCTTTCCCTGTGCTGCCTGTCTGGAAAGAAGCCATGGGGAGAACTCTGAGGCAGGCAGTGGAAACTGGCTTAAGTCCAGCTTCAGGTTTCTGTTAGGGAGTTCCTCACAGTGTAAACACTGACAGCAGGAAACTCACTTTTGGGACTGGAACAAGACTTCAGGTCAGCCCTGGTAGGTACTAGGAACCATGAAGTGATTTCTGGGTATTCCTTTAAGAGGAGGAGTATTATAGAGATGTCCTAGCCGGGGATAGTCCTCCCTGCCTTCCAGTGTGGGAGGAGACCTCAGGGAGGACACCAGCCCTCAGTTATTATTCGTGCTATCTTGATTTCTGTGATGGTAACCTCTGCTCCAGGCTTCTTCAGGATTCCTTGTGTTGTGTGTTTTCCCTGGAACAGTAGGACTGGAAATTAATTTATCACAGGACTTTGTCACTTAGCAACAGGGTGAAAGTGCTCTCAAACAGAGAATAGCAAGTCACTCTGACAACTTCCCAGGGGTGAGAAGTACAACATAGAGAAATGGGTTACTGTGATCTTTTAATGGGAACTCTAGAGAGACCCTAGGGAAGCGTGCTTCCTCATCCAGGTGACTCTGGGAGGACTCACCTTACTGGACTCTCAATGGAGTCAAAGCAAAACCTTGACCCTCTGAGAACAGAACCAGGTGACAGATCTTTTTCCTCCAATGCACTGCTATGTCTCGTTATTTACTAGTCACGAAATTAGTGGTGATAATTAGCACAGAATGATGAGGATGATTTTGAGCATTCTTAACCTACGATTAAGATAAAAATAGTAGAATTTTTGGAGCAAGCCACCAGGCAGTGGTCCCTGAAGATAGTCTGTGTACCTGGGCATGATTTCTTGGCTACGCTGGTTTTTGTAGAGTTCAGGGATCTCTTTGAAGCTGATTAGCTGTCTTGGAATAGCAATTTGAGTTCCAGTTAGGTGTGCTAGATGCACTGACAAACACAGGCACTCACAGTGTAGATGTGTGACAAATAACCTATTCCCATAGAAATACAGCATTCCTATAGAAAATTTCTGTGGGGTGTGCCATGTCAGTTCCTCTGTCCCCTGCCCCTGCCTGGGAGATAACTACAAGAGTCTCCCAGGATGTTTTTGTTAGAGTGTGTATTACTGTGGCAATAACAATAATGCCCCGCGATTTGGAGCAGGAACCAGACTGACAGTAAAACCAAGTAAGTAGATGATTGAGCTCATCCCAAAGCCAACATGAGTGGGTGGCTTTGCTGTTCTGTACAGTTTCAGTGGGTACACATCACTGCCTCAAAGATCAGTGTTAATAACTTTTGGGGGGCAGGTTTCAAGACAGGGTTTTTCTGTGTAGCTTCAGAGCCTATCCTGGAACTAGCTGTGTAGACCTGGCCTTGAACTCATATAACTTCTTAATACTCCTTCTCTTGTGGATCTTTGTTGGCTAATGAATTCTGGACATTCCAAGAATTTGGTCAAGAAGTAATTAATGTCACTGCTTTCTTTCTTCATTAGCTCAGGATGTGCAGAAATGCTAAGGGTGATTTATGTATGTTCATGTAAGATGAAATTACAACTAATAATTCAAAAGCACACACTCCCATTCTGAGGGCAATGCAACTGCATCTGGTTTCCTTCATATAAAGGTTGTTGTATTTGCCTCACTGGAGAAATGCAGTCATATCTGTAGATCAGCTGCTTGATTAATTATTGGTTTCTTGCTACTGTTATTCTTTGTAAACACTTTTCCCGTGAAGGAGACATGGTGCTACCCATCTGAAAATT
Source organism: Cricetiscus sungorus (assembly GCA_030556225.1). Lineage (NCBI taxonomy): Eukaryota > Metazoa > Chordata > Mammalia > Rodentia > Cricetidae > Cricetiscus > Cricetiscus sungorus. Next base: position 1,132,426 of record JANBXA010000741.1, read on the forward strand.
GCCACTCTGACCCCTAGGCTAACCACCTCCACCTGACCTTTCTGTTGTCTGTGTAAGTCTTAAGCAAGAGCAGCCCATCAGAACTCAATGTTGTAGCAACAAAAACGAGTGGTTTGTGACCAAGCTCTGCTGTAGCTCCACATCCAGCTGTTGTTTTTAGAGAATGTTCTAAGCTTGCCAAGAACCTGGGAACTAAGGCTGCAAGGTGTGAGGCTTCCACTAGAGGGGAAGATGAGGTCTTTTTCGGTCCTTCCTGCTTGCTGGTTATTGTAAGGCCCTAAATGACTGTGAATTCTGGAGGGGGCCTAGGAAAGCTAACCTTTGGAAAAGGCACTAAACTCTCCGTTCAATCAAGTAAGTGTTAAAGATTCGGACAACTGTGCCACACTGTATCACTAAAGTTATATTCTTCAGAGGGGATAAGGTGTGCCCCCATAAACCCTACAGAACTGTTTTTATTAACTCCCCTGGTGGTTCTCGGTCCAGACTGGTACTTCCCTGTGCTGAATGGAAGCAAACTCTAGGCTTCATAACTTTAGCAAACCCCATCCCCAGGATGGCACTTCCTCGGGAGTAAGGGCCCCTCTCACTGTGTTAGTTTCAGCAATGGTCTCGTGGAAGAGGTTCCTAAATGAGCCATGATCTATGACTCCGGGTGATTGGCTTTTAGATATTAGCTTCTATAAGGGACCATGGGAGGAGAATTGATGAGGAGGTTTTTTTCAAGAGAATGTGCTGTGGGTCTCAAATGCTAGGCCCATGTTGGATAAGGCACCTCACTGTTGGTCACACCCAGTAAGTTCTTGTGGCTAACTAATTATCCTTTCTGGAAAGAAATCTACTGGGGCCTGTTGAAACACAGCTGAATTTAATTGCTTCGTTTAGCATGCAGTTGTTAACTATGTCGGATGTGTGAGCAAGATATGAATACGTGTCTCCCTAGAGGCTGGATTTGGTTATCAGGTCTATGGGCAGTTTGATGAATTATACTAATACTGCAATCAGTGTTTCTCTCGAAGGTCCACAAAGCACGTTATGGCTTTGGGGAAAAGGCAGAGATAAGAAGAAAAGCTTTGCGATAGAGGCAGAAACAAACGAATGGAAAGGGAGTCTACTGAAGCGGCAGCGCGTAGCCAAGGAAGTGTGTCCTCAACAGATAAGTGATGAGGACCCAATCAGGTTTACCCCATGTCATCTAAGCAGGACTGAAAAATAAGGCAAATGAGCTGAGGATGGCGGCCTGGGGGTGCAGAGGACAGCCACAGTTCCTGGCTTTCTGATTCTGAGCAAATGGCCAAACCACAGAATTTCCTCTAGACAGGGAACACCCTAGCTTTGTCACACCAATGTGCTTATTTTTCTTCGGACAGCCCTCCTCTTCATCCTAGGGCAACCTCACCGCTGTATGTCTAGGCCAAGGCTCAGTCTATGAGACAGACTGAGCACACCAGTGGCTTAGATGGCTTCCCACCTCTACAGGGTTATCTGTGATGAAGCAGCAGACTGTGGGTTGTGCATTGTCAGGGAGAGCATTATAGAGATAAGTAAATGGAAGAAGCAACATGGAAGATTTTCAGGCTACCCACCTCCACCCTTCCAGGTGGGTAGGGTTTCTGGTAATCATTTTGTTTTCTTTCTGCTAGAATTACAGAAGTAAGTACCTTCCATGCTTTTTACAGAAGTGGCTGCCACTTCATGTTTTTGTAATATTTCATCAATTATCTTCAGTGTGTGAAATAATACAGTGATAGGATGCTGTGTTGATGGCCGCACTTGAGTGGCCAGTCAAAGCACCAAGCTTAAAGTGCTCTACACTGGCTGTTTCCTCTTCTGAAACGGCCCTCAAAGGACACAGCCTTTTCTTCCTGTAGCAACCCATGATGGTTTCATCCTTGGGAAGTAGATTTCACTATTGTTAATGTCAAAAAGCTTTCAGAAAAAGACATCAATCAAGAAGGGAGCCCAGCTAATTGCCAGTACTGTTTGGAATCTAAAATGAAGTCTGTCTATGAAAAATGCCATTGGTTTGTTTTATAGCTCATCCACTGACTCTCAGAGAGAATCCTAAGGAGAATATTTTGCAGAGTTCAAGAAATTGCTTAGATGTTTGAGTCCTGGGACATTTGTTAAAAATCAGCTTCTTACTTCATGAACACACAGGATAGTAGCATGAAATTGAGGGAGTTTTGCAAACTCAAAACCAACAGAAAGAACAAAGGCTTTCTAGATAGACTGAGATATAATGCCAGCTAAATTCCTGTTCTAGCGCTGGTTATTAATTTTTAACAACAGCAGCCTTACCTTGGTTTATGTAGAGACACAGAACACTGTGGCTAACACAGGAAGCTACAACTATGTCTTTGGAGCAGGTACCAGACTGAAGGTTCTAACAAGTAAGTAGTACAGGCAAGACAGACTTGATTTTAAAACTGTTCATGTGTACAAGTGAGGGATAGGGTAAGCAGAATAAATACCCATTACAAACAATGACAGAGGCTAAAATGACTGCTCGCTAAAGAGGCTCTGGGTCCCTAGAGTCTGAACAGAAAGGGTTAAAAGAGCTGGGGTGGGGGAGAGGAATCAGAATGATGGACTTCTCATTATTCGGGAGAAGAATGCTAATGAAGCCAAGCTTGGTGGTTCCGATCTGTAATCCTAGCTCTCTGGAGGCAGGTACAGGAGGGTCACAGGTTCAAGGCCAGCCATCACTATACCACTAAGTCTTTGTCATAAAATATAACAAACAGAAAGAAATGTCTGAGACAGCAAGAGGCTTCTAAAACAGCAAGCCTGTGTTCTTAGTTCTCTTCTTTCATAATGATATTCTCAGTTCACATTTTTCACCTGTCTTCCCTGTCTCTCGTTATGCCTCTCTTCTCTGTCCAACCTAAGGCTTTGTCTGGGCACTCATAGTTTTATCTCAGGGTTTGATCATATCCATTGCCTAGGCTGTCTCTCCTTCTGAAACCTGGGCATTTCCTGACCTTTAATTTGATTTCCATATATTCCCCTTCATAAACTCTCTGACCCAGGCAAACTGTTTCCCCTGAACAATTGCTTGCACCCAAACCTGTGCCCTGTGTCCATACATGCACTGGTACACCACTCAGACTTTTACAGGTTTGTAAACACTTAAGTTTCCTATCATGTAGTCTAGAAATTCAGCACAGTTGCCACCGGGCCTAATTCCACAAGGAGATGTGAAAAACTGTAAACTTTGTTTAAATATTAAGAAGACCAGGTAAGGGATTCAGTAGACAAATGAAAGTGGGGATGGGAGAGAAAAATGCCAGCTTCTGTAGTGAGTGTGAGAGAACAAAAGAGGGGTTTGTGGGCTGATGGTCCTTGGCTAAATTCAGGTCAGAAATAGATGAGCTGCTCCATTACCTATATGTTTCTGTGTTTGTTATACAGAGAAAGAGAGAGTAAGGGGGGGAGATTCCTGATTATCAGTTGTTAAGCACTGAATCCTCCAGTTGGCCTAGGATGAGGAAGATGGAGGAGGCCACCCTGACACTTGGCAATGAGTAGTGTACCGTGGAGCTTTTGACTCAGATTCTCCTTCAAATTGTGTTAAAATTGGAAGAGTACTTACTCTCCCCTTCTCCATGGTGGAGGGCACTTAGAGAGAATGGAAGAAATTACTTGATCATAAGGGAACGGTTTCAGGCTAGTTGCTGAGCTCTGCTAGCTCCTGGGAAGGGATGATGAAAATGGAGAAGTCTCGCCCAGGGTAGGGATCATAAGAGGTGGAAAATCTTCTTTCTGGTGACCGTCTAAGCAGAGGACCAAGAGTATCTGAGCCCAGGGGCAAACTCCAAGGCAGAGAAGTGTGCGTGGCTGTCTCTCCTTCTGGGTGCTGAAGAAGCAAGCCATGCTCTTAGCTGTACCAGGAGCTAGGTGTGGAGTGTGGTCCCAAGTACCTGGCCCTACCCTTAGAATGTGGATCAATCCTGTGACCTCTCTTGCCAGGGAGGCAGTGACAGTTTCCTTCAACTCTTCTCACTGTGGTGACAGTCTTAGCTACCATGGACATAAACTGCTTCTTTTGTGTCCAAATGAAGTATATGATTTCCAGAACCCTGGAGAATTACTATCTAAGGTACTGAAGATATGCTGGGATTTTGACAGTCAGCGTTCTGGCCTTATGCATGAGAATGCCTTCTTTAGAGTATTCAGAAAGAATACCCTTCACTTGTCCAATGTGGAAACAGACCTGAAATCCAAGCTGGTGCTAGGATTCTGTGCCAGCTTATTACGGTGACAATTACTTAATATTCTCTATGTCCGAGGCATCACTCCTTCCAGCAGATCTTTAGGGAAAACTTAGCTCAGTTCGTAGGAGGTTTTTGCTGAGCTGAAGATCACTGTGTGAATAATAATGCAGGCGCCAAGCTCACATTTGGAGGGGGAACAAGGTTAATGGTCAAACCCCGTGAGTATCTCTACTGAATCAATAACGAGCGTTCTAATTTCGTAAAGAAGCCATAGCACTAAACCCATTTTCTGCTTTCTCTAATCAGCTTTATTTTCCTGTTAATCTAGAAATTGTGTGGTATGGATGTGACATATGTATGTGTGAAGATGGGCACTGTGTAGTTGTACGGTGTAGGAACAAATACACTGGAGAACTTAGATACCTTGTCCTTTTCATCTTAACCATTCGGAACCTGAAGACTATTCAACACAGAGAAGATGAGCACTGGAGTCAGGGAACCCTGGAGCAGTGTTGTCAAGACAGCACTACTCCCTGTTGTGATGGTCAGAGAGCAGCTGGGCCTGGAGGTGGAAGGATAGTGTTTAATCTCAGCTGAGTCTTCCCACCCTGCCCGTACCCTGAATTAACCACAATAATAAACTGTCGTCCCCACGGCCTCCTTGGCCAGGGTCCCAGCTGAAGGAGCATGCTATCCGGATTTGGGGATTGAAAGGGATTTCCTGGTCCTCATTGGCTGCCCCATTTCTGTAAAGCTCTCAATAACTGGGTAATGTTGGTGACAACCGTAAGCTGATTTGGGGTTTGGGATCAAGTCTGGCAGTAAATCCAAGTGAGTCTTCATGTTAACTGTCTGTACCATTTGAAAAATCCCAGAATCGCCATCTTTTCCTTTCCTAATGTTTAAACTGTCCGCTTCTAGCTAGTATCTCTCTTCTGCCAACTGAAGCTGAGTTCTTGCTGATTGCTTAATCAAAATAACTAGATCAAGAATCAAGAAGGCAATGGTAGGAAGGCAGGTGGAGTGTGAGGCTCTCTTTAAACCAGGAAACTAGGCTGTCTCACCTCAGAGGGGCTGCCAGGAAGACCTGAATGTTGGAGAAAGTTGGGCTGCTCATCCTGCACCGGCCTCCACATGTGCTATTGATAAATACTGTTTCTCAACAGTCAAGTGCTTCTGGGAATTCTTAAGACTTGGGAGCCATCTCCAAGTCAGTGACTATGCAGGGAATATTTCCCCATCAAACGTTCCCCAGAGACCTTACAGCTCTGTATTCTCTGTGGCTTGGAGCCTTATTGTGACCTTGCGAGATGTAACATAGGAAAAGCTGATTTCGCTCTAACTCTGGCCATTCCCTCCAGGGACTTCAGGAGCATGTTGGGGCCCTCTTCCCATCCTGCTGGATCTAACCAGGTTGTTGTTCTCTTTATGCCTCAATTCTCCAATTGTAATGTGGGGATGAGGGTGGCAGCCAGCTTTCCAAGATGTCGTGAGGTTAACAGCTAACCATTTAGAGGCGCTTGTACAATTCTGAACAAGTAGTTTAGTGTCTTTTCACTGTGGCTAGATTAGGCAGCTGGAGGAAAGGAAGGAAAGATATAAATGCACCCCACTGGCAGTTTTTGTAAAGTGCAGCATTGGGGTGTAACTAGCAACAGCTGGAAACTCATCTTTGGGCTGGGGACAACTTTACAAGTGCAACCAGGTGGGTCTGAACACTCCCACATGAGCCACAACTATGGCTTAGGCTTCGTTTTTGTTTTTGTTTTGTTTTGTTTTGTTTTGTTTATCAGTCTTCATTGCCTTTTCTACTTCTAACTAAAAACTCTTGGTTTCAGGTTTTATTTTCCTTTTATGAAGTAGAAATCACATAAAGTAACTAGCAAGATCATCTCTGCCAATTTGGTTTCAGCTCATGGCCAAGGAGGCAAGGTTTACAGTGTGTTGGCTCTGAAATTTCTAGCTAAAGTAGAGGGAATGTAAGTCTGATTGATTCAAGGAAAAGAAAAAGAAAGTTGTTTTTGTTTTGTCTTTTATCATAATAGTACCTTTTTTTAAAAAAGCCACCACTGTAGCTTCCAAAAATCTTCAAGCACTGTCTGTCCTACAAGGAGAAATAATGTGAAAATTAGCCAGGTTTCCATTGAAAAACCCAGGGGTAGGATTTTTTTTTTTTATTGTTGTTAAAAGAAACGTAATACAGCGTGTTTTTAATTGAGTAGTTTTGACTAAGTAGAGATCCAACTATGAATAGCACGTCCCTGGCAAGCATATAGAGGGTAATGGAGTACATTTAGCAGAGTAAGAAGATGCTTTTTAAACTGGGCGGAAACACTGTACAAACAGCCTCGTCTTTGGGACTAGAACAAGACTAGCCATTATTCCTCATAAGTCCTTTACCACTTGGAAAAAAAAAAAAAAAAAAAAAAAAGCCCTTCATCTTAATGGGCTCTTACAGCCTGAATGACTAATGAGCTTCTAAATGAGATTCCATGTGTTCACCTGCTAAGACTCTCTGGGAGAAGGTCACTCTTACCTTTGCAGTCCTAATGTAAGACAGGTATTCTAAGAACAAGTGGGAAGTGTCACCTGCACCACGAAAGTAAAGAGAACAGGTGCAAACATCTAGGCTGTTCTAACATTACATTTATAAAACGGTAGGCTTTTACAAGAACCAAACCAGGGTGCATTTATCAGTGTGTGTCCCTACACCACCCATGTCCAGTTAATTTGATTAATGCCAGTAACTGATCCAAATAGTTAGGCACCCTTCTAAGCAAACTTCTCTGGGCTCACATTGCTTGAATTGACTGTTGCATTACCTAAATAATTGCCAAATCTGTTTTACTTTGTGCCGTATAGACTGGGCCTAATAAAAACAAATGCTGCTGTGTTTTCCCCCACTCAGCCTCCCCTCACAGAAAGGTTCCCGTCCAACAGCATCTTTTCACACAAAGACAAGACATGCGGCAAGCCACGTGATTTGTTGCTGCTGCTATTTAGCATTTATATGACTCTTTTCCATGGAAGAGATTAAAGCACTTTATACGACTTATTAGCTAAACAGATTGACAGCCTAATTAGGAAGAGAGAAACAGATTCTGAGTGTCTTTTTGTGGCTGCAGTTCCAAGCCACTCATGTAGAACACTTGGTCAGACAGCCCCGTAACACAGGAGCAAGAGGGGAGGGAGGAGGTCAGCGTGTGTGGTGTGGGTTCCTCGGCAGCACTGAGTACTTGCCCAGGAGGAGGAATCTAAATAGGTAAGGGCAGCTGCTCCCAGAAATCACCTGTACTCACAAAGCAAAGAATGGCAAGTTAGGCATCATCAGCTCTCAGTGTGACTACTGTCTAGCTCTCAGCTCTTAGTGTGTCTACTGTCTTCTTCCCACACTCTCCTACTCCAGTTCTGGTCCCTTCATCTGTAAGGCCTTTGTAACCTTCTTTTCTTTCTCCTTTGAATTTCTGTCTACCATGCCTAGCCTCTACCCAAGCACACACCACTGCCTGACTCTTTAGCAAGCCTGCTATATTTCTCAGCAGCTTCTTGGCTCCCTGAATGATCCTCAGATTACTAAAGGACCTGGGAGAGTCCTCTTTGGTAGGCCTTCAGCAGAGCCCCTACAGTCGTGCAGGCGATGGCATGGTTCCTAGGTGCCTATTAGAGGACTGAATGGGGTCCTGAAGAGGAAGAGCCCCGGGAATAAGGAATAGCACCTCTTTCAAGATGTCTGAGTCGTCTCAGGTCTAAGAAGTTTTAGCTCCCACCTTGGACTATGTGGCTCTGAAGAGGTTTTTGTAATAGACTCAGCCACTGTGGGCAGACAGGTTTTGGGGGTGCACTGCAATATGGAGCCGGCACGAAAGTGATTGTCAAACCACGTAAGTGTGTCTTCTCTTGTTCCATGAGCTTATAACTACTCTCTGGTAGAATACAATTTCAGGATTTACAGACACAGCCAGTTTAACTATTTAAAAGATCAAATTTAACTATTAAAAAGGTCAAGTTTGTTTTTTAAAATAACTTAGACATATTCCTTTTAATGCCGCCAATACCCAAGGGGAATAGACCATACAGGTACTTAATCTATGTTCACCACCTCTGTGAGGAAAGTCGTGTCTTCTCTGCCATCATTAGACCAGAATTTTATGGCCTTCTTCCACGACTGTCTTTTCTGGTAGATGAAAGTGGCTGTGTCTGCCAACTGTATTGTGAAAGATACACAAGACAGACATACTCTCCTTTATTTCTCACTGAAAATGTTTTTGCGTTATTAGCTTTGACAACACATTTGAGTCAACATATTCCATTATTCAGATTAACAGTACCCTGACTTGAACAATCACATCTTCTTCCCCCACATTATTCAAAATGCATTAACCCATGGTAGTGCTGTAACCCATGGAAACAGCAGCCCTTCCCATCTTCATACTATCTCTAATAAAATCAAAAGGATCACGTGTCATCAAACGTATTTCAGAGGCAGAAAAGTTGATGAGCAGGAGACTTAAATAATTTAAGTCAAGTCAAAAACTCAAAACTGGGTGTAGAGCTTGAGATGTGCCCTTTCCTAGGGTGAATGTCTCTAGCTCTTGGTTTGTTAATTAGAAACACAGTATGCACAAGCCATGAACATTTTCAGGAGATGAAACTTAGCATGTGAAGCTTTATTGTACCCCAAATCCCTACTCCTGGTAACTATTTGGTACCAGAAACAGAAAGAACATGGGGTAGGGAGTTTTTGTAGACCTTGGTATCACTGTGTACTCCAATACCAACAAACTCATCTTTGGAATGGGGACCAGATTACAAGTTTCACCAAGTAAGTTCTGAAACCATGAAGCAATTTAAAAGGTGTTTTCTATAAATCCCCAGCCTTAACTGGTATATTCAGGCTACCCTACCTAACACTGGGTTTTGTGTGCACTCTCCACACCTCTGGCTGTTGTGTCCATGGAAGCACAGGTTGTCATTTCTCTCAGATACTACCTTCTTAAACAAATCTGTTTCATCTGTTTGAGAACACATTTCTTCTGAAAACAAGACACTAGAGAGTTGGCTGCCTTAAGATGCCAAGAAAATGATCTATTTCTCATTTACAATTTTATTTAGAATATCAGGGAAGACAAAGTAAATTCAGCTTCTCTAATTTGAAAACAGTTGTGAATTCTGCCTCCCTTACATGCAGAGAAACCAAGACTGACTTTGGATGGTTAGTCATTTGATTTTGTCATCTGTGTCTGGAATCTATAATGGGCAAGGGAATCTGATGTAATTAAATGAACAAATAATCTTCAATAGTCAATATTTCTACATTGTTTTATGTGCTTCACTCTGGAGTTTTTATCTGTACTTTATCTCTAATAAGCTCCCCAGAAGGACAGCAAATGTTTTTGTTAAGGTTCTTGTGTCTGTGTGGATAGCAACTATCGGTTGATCTGGGGCTCTGGGACCAAGCTAATTATAAAGGCAGGTAAGTCTCAGATACATGACAGTAAGAAAGAAGGCACTAGCTGAATAATACATGAAGTGTAGCATGCAAATTATATTTTTAAGAACAATCCAGTCTGCTGGAGACAGTGCACTCAGCCCAACAGGGTCTTCACTCCCAGAGAGAGGCAATGTCAGCCACCGACTCCCTTGTTTAATCTACTTGCTTCCAGAATGAATAATGCTTGTCTAGCCTTCTAAAATAGCAGAGCCAAATGGTTAGGCGATGTCTAATTCTCTCTGGTATGTTTAGAATTCTTCTCCAAAGACAAGCCGGCCCATCCCACTAGGAAAATAAATTCAAAGAAAAGAGAAAAGGCAAAGATAAAGATAAAAAGTAGTGTGGCTATAGCCATCCTGACACCCTTGCTTTGGGCCACGTCCTGTGTGGAGAGCAGATGCCTACAAAGCTCTTGGTCACTTGCTGATTCCTCAAGTCTTGGGGCTGTAGCTTACACCCAACAAAGATGTCAAATAAAAGGCAGTGTTACAAGAATCAGAGGGTTAAAAGGTGCCTGGTTTTTGACTTCTGCCACAGTTGTGCTAAGATATTCTTGACATGAAAGGGCACAGTGCTTTTCTAATCCCACCTCCCATGGCCCTTCCTGAGGGTTATTGCAAGGCTCTGAAGGACTGTGTGAATTATGGGGGTAGTGGCAACAAGCTCATCTTTGGGACTGGCACCCTGCTATCTGTCAAGCCAGGTATGTGAGTAATAAGACTTGTGTACTAGACCTAGCCTGTGGCAAGTGTCAAGTTTTGCTGAGGAAGACTAAGGCTGGCTTCATTGCCTTCTATGTCCCTTTGTCTGTCGCAATATGCTGGACTCTGAAAAAGCCCCCACTCTGCTGAATGGCAACTTCAGCTGGGGAAGAGGAGATTGTGTTACTTTTAAAACAGACCCTAGGAAAGGTGTAAAAATCCATTGTGGGAAGTTGTTCTGTGCATGCTACAGAGCGTCTGCTTCTGGGTTATGCTTTCTAGCTGCTGATCAACTGTGATCAACCCGTGCAGAGCCACCTCTCTGGACTTGTTCATACAACTCTGTATCAGCTTCCTTAAGCTCTATCTTTTTTTTCCCCCATAGGCTCCAGAGTCTTCTTTGATGAGATTACTTGGGGGAGGGGGACAGGTAGAAGGCTGGAGTAGGTTAACTCCATCATTGAACAGTGGTCTAGCTAATGCTCCCTGCGTTTGCTCCCTTTCCACTTTGCCTGGGAGAAGTCCTTTCTCTTCACTTGGACACCGTTTCCCCCTGACTACAAAGGGGGCAATGAAACCCATTCTGATCTGTTCTTCAACCCTACTGTATCCACATTACAGTTACCTGGGGGTGGGATAAAGTCTCCCATTCTCCAAACTTTAAAAGTTATCCATGAACCTCAACTTTTAACCCAGAAAGTCAGTGTCCTACTGCCCCTGCCTGAGCTTCTCACCTTCTCTCTTTAATAAATGACTCCATGAATGTTAAAGGCAGGCCGAAGTACAAGTTGGAGATGAATGTGCTCTTGGCACCCTTACCCTTTCTTATACAAACTTTTTAGAATTGAAGATGTTCACTTCTTCCATTCATTTCCTAAGATTGTGAGAGATCATGGGGTTCTTTTTGTTTGTTTTTTGTTTTTTGTTTTTAATTCCTAACCCTTTCTGGATGAAACCCCATAAGAGCCCATGGTGGAATTTCTTCAGGAAATATGTAGACAATTATATAAGCATTGTCATACACTGAGAAGGCTCCAGAATAAGTAAACCAGTAAGTAAGGGCAGGTCAAGTTTAGAGGTGAGTTCAGATGGTCCTGTGTCTGCTGAACATCCCTGTGGATATAGGAAAACACCATTTCTAGTTGTTTCTACAGTCAGCTTCTCCAGACACATGCTTCCTTAGTCCCTATGTTAATTTTTCTTCCAAAATATACCTGTATACCTGAGACTGAGCCCACACAGGAGATAGAATTGTTAACCAATTGTTTGATTAAGTTTGGGTAGGTTTCAGCTTAGAAATGCTAGGGTGAGAGCGTCTTGTAAGTCTGGTCTTTTAAAGGAGAAATGGTTAGCTTTCTGTAGTAGAACAACTCTTTTTCTACCTATGAGAAAAGGCATTTTCCAGAAACAAAGAAGAAAAACACAAAGCAAAGTAAGTCTAAGTGTCTTCTCCTGTGATGCTGTGTGTTTGGCTGGGCCTTGCCAAGGGTTTCAGTAAAGGCAGGAAATGCTGTGGGAATAGCAATAACAGAATGTTCTTTGAAGGTGGGACGCAGCTGGTGGTGAAGCCCAGTAAGTATCTCTGTTCTGCTTATATTTGGCCAAACAAGTAAATATATAACTATAGCAGAGATGTAATTTATTATAAAAGCAAATGTCCTTCTTAAAGTGAATGTTCATTTTAACACATGAAACATTCATGATGGCTGAGAATACAGAAATAATAATAAATAGATGGGAAATGAGACCATCCCAAATCGCCTTTAATATAGTACGTAACTCAGCTCTGTTTCTCCAGGAAGATACTGAAACTATGAGTTATTTACAGCCTCAGTATCTCCAAAACTATATTCTGCAATGATTTGTGTGTTTATTATGATTTTGCCCACAAAACTTGTCTGGTATTAAAAATGAGCATCTATCTCATTTTTAATGCTAATAATATTTATAATGCACCTTCTCTTCTCTCATGTCTAAGACATATTTATTCTCCTAAAGTCTAGCAGGAAATCCCTGCACTGTCCTGTTTTGGTAAATGTCCGTGTCTGGTGTCATTATTCAATCAGGTCAAATTCCACTAAAAATGCAGCCTAGCTGTTCAAATGGGGTGGGGGTCAGGGGGACCATCCAGTGAGGACCTGATTATTCAGGGTGGCTTTATAAATACCTGAAAGGAAATTCATCATGGAAGAGGTGGCAGGCATGACAAGATTCTTGTTCAATAATCAATGCTTCCTTGTAAAATAAAAATGTATAAATGTACCTCATTGAAGGGGTGAGGAAGAATGGCATTCAGGAGCCTAGCACCCCTAGAAGTGCTCCTAAGGTGTCAATTTTCTTCTCCATGCTGCTATTTTAGGAGCTAAGACCCACAAAAATGTCAGGCAATAAATATTAAGAGGCAAGCGTTATCAAACTGACTGGCCAGGTTATTAAAGCCTACAACAGGTTATGATCGTGAGTCTAGAATGAACAACCAAGGCGATTTAAACTAGGATAGTTTATCTTCTAGCACTTTGCTGAGGGCGATGCTGAGAGATGGAGAAGTGGGTTGCTGGCTCCCTAACTTTATTTCAGAGCTGATAGTTTAACTGTGTCATGTCAGTCTCTTTCGATGACTGTGATGAGACCCATCTGTGGGATTAGGTGGACAAGGAGGAGAAAGAGGGGACAATAGGACGTGTTCTTTGAGTGTCATGCAGGGGTCTTTTCAGGATTGATATGAGTCTCTTGATAGTAAAAGAATATCCGTGGGCTACATACATACATTTCCCCAAAACCAGGAATCCCTCTGAGCCAAAATGGGTGGTCTCCATTGTCCCCAGCTACGGAAAGCTATAATGGGTACAACAGATAATTGCTTGATTCAAGGAGAGTAGACTGAGAGTTTGGCAATGTGGCTTGTTCCTGAGATTATATCTCATGCTGAGTGTGAGGCAAGAGATCAGCAATGCAGCTCCTTTCGGTGGACCTCCAGCTATGAGACCCACCCAAGTTGCCCCTTCCTGTCCACATCCTTGTTTAGGCTCTGGAGAAAGGGTGTCTAGATTGGTGGCTCCCTGCCAGAAATCTTTTGCCTGCAATAACAGAATTGTGTTTGATATTCCACAGAAGTTTGTTGAGTTGCTGCTTTTATAATTCACTCTGTGTCAAATAAGGTCAATAAGCAGCATAAAATTCAGGCAAAATAATGAGGAGACAGAGAGAGAAGGCCAAATAGATAATGAGGGCAGTTTATTACAGCAAAAGAGGCAATGTGGGATCTGTTAAGTCCCACGAAGGTAAAATATCCTTTTCCCAAGGCTATTTCAAGGATATTTCCCAAGGAAGGTGAAATAGCTTTCCCAAAAACTGTCACTAGACGTTTTGGGTATGGACCCAATCACAGTGTGACTCAAACGCTTACAAGCACGTCTTCGGGAAAGGGACCTGGCTTCATGTTCTTCCTAGTAAGTGCTGTTCTAACATTGTGGCATTCTCTCGCACTGAGTGGAAGGTGTGATGAGTGTTGTGTGGGAAAGTCTCTTACACTCTGAGACTCAGGGGCAGCCCTAGTGTCCAGGGCACTCTACAGCTCAGCCAAACACCACATCCTCTACCTCTACTGCCGAAGAAATTGTTCCCCCTCTTCCCATCTAGTACAAAAATATTTTTCATTGTTTACCTAGTGTGAAGAGTAAAAGGAAAATCAAGAAACTTTGTCCAGAATCTATTTTCAAGTCTCCCCACCCCACTCCACCCTAGCCCCTACTTGTCCCCAACTGACTGTACATTCAATGTGATTTTTTACTCCGTCTAAAAATAATCCGGTTTTTTTGTTTTGTTTTATGACTACCACAGTTTCTCCCCCATTCTTTATAAAAGGTCTACCTTCTGTGTTTAGCCTTTGCTGGTATCCTGTTCCCATGCTTACTTGTGTCACTTGTTCCTGGGTTGGGCAGTACACAACTTCTTTAAGAGCCACTTTGATTCTGGAGACAACAGAGATGAGCTGCTGGCCAAGGGTAACAGCACACGTGCAGTCTTCACTCCGTATCACTCTCTCAATCGTTTCTTTCTTTTTGGAGACAGGGCCCCTCCTTTTCATGTCTGTGGTACATTCAGACACAGCCAAGTGCTCACCATAAGGCCAGGACCAGGAATTTCCTTTGGGATGTTTTTCTCAGGCTAACAATGAGCTGGACATTCTCAGGGAGCTCAGAAACCTGGACCACAACTCTGCCTATGGAAAGTCTATAGTCAGGGTAGACAGGCAAAGCCAGATGTGTTTTTATTATACTGTCATTTATAAGGGTTAGAGATAAGGACTCAAAGGAAAATAACGGCTCTGGTTAAATGGGGAGATCTCTGGATGATTCTACCAGGAAAAAATGATTAACAGGAAGAAAGGCCCAAGAAAAATACTGGGCCAGGCACTGGGGGTGAGGGGGTGGGGGTGAGCAGGAAGATGGCCACCGTGGGAATCCAGGAAGTGGAGGGCTTGTCTTAGGAAAGGAAGCAAGACTTTCTATGGCTGAAAGTGCCTAGCCCGCTCTAGTCTTAATCAACAATGGCTTCTGACCGCCAGTGATTCCTCAGTTGGCCTAGGAATGCCTTTGCCCCTGGCAAAGGTCTGTTGGGGATTGGGGGTGTAGCTCAGGAATACATGTAGCATACTTGAGGTCCTCTGGTCAACCATGAAAGAGAGGTCACCTCTGTTAGGAGCCAAGTCCTAGGGTTAAACAGAAGGATACAGCAGTCATACTACTGTAAACCAAACTCCAGCTAGAGGGCCATGGGAAGCACAGAACCCTACCCTGGGCTGTGTCACACCCCTGGCTTCCCCTGACCATACACACATCCCAGGAGAGTTCCCGTCCCTGACCCCAGGAGTCCAAAGCTTTGGACAGAGAACTGAGGCCCCTTAACCTGGAGAAGTACAGAAAGGATTGTCAGGGGCCAAGGAGAAACTTTTAAATCCATTGTGGATTTCTATTTAATGTTTAATAGTAACACATTTTAGTTTTCCTAAGTAATACTGAAAATGTTCTTATTGTAAACAACTCCAAGTAAGGACATAGACAATATTGACCATGGCCCTTTCCTTCAATGTCAGTTTCTTCCCTGGGCTCCTATGCTGTGGAGTTTGAGTCTCTCAGCATCTGTGGGGTTTTTGCAAAGAAAGGAAATTCTGTGTCAGCCTGGCACTGGGAGTAACCAGCTCACTTTTGGGAAAGGCACCAAACTCTCACTCATACCAAGTAAGTCCCTCTTGCGAGCTAATTATTTTCTGAAAGAAGCCCACCCTCCATCATGCAGAGGCTGTCAAAACACAGGTGGTGTTTTCTTACTTGGTTTGTGTTGTGTGGTTTGGGATACCAGTTGGAAAACAAGGTTATTAATGTGTGTGTTCCCTGAGGCATTGTACTTGGGCTTTTAATATCCATGTAGTCGCTCCCTGAGAAAATATGTGAACCACCAGGAGGGGGAGGGTGCAGGAAAAGCAAGGAGAGGAGGAGGCAAGAACTGGATGCAAAGGACTGAAGGCCTGTGGGAGAAACAAGACTCAGCCCCAAGAGACAGGCAGTAGCCACTCTGCGAATTTCCCAGGAGGAGTTCTCTCTAAGATTCTTTCTTTCAAGGAAAATTATGGCAAATAGGATGGAGCCAGGAAGTGGCTGCTTATCAGTATTCCTCCCACGCTCTAACCTAATTACAAGGAGATTGTTTTGGCCATGGGCAGTCATTTTAGGTTTTGTTTTCCTGCCTGCCTCCCCCACCTCCACCTGTCTTCCTTCTCAGAGGCTCCAGTCAAGGTTATTGCAAAAGCAGGGAGCACTGTGTAACACCAACACAGGCAGATTAACCTTTGGGGATGGGGCCATGCTCACGGTGAAGCCGAGTAAGTTGCCTTCCTCTTAGCTGGGGCCTTTAGGGGAAATCAATCAAATCATTAGTTTGAAATATACTTTAATCTTTATGCATCTGCTTGGGCTCTTTATTAATGTTCTTTCCTCGGGCCAGAAAAGAGCTGTTTCTCTTCCTAGCTTTAAAATGAAGTAGGAGTGGGGTGGGGGTAGGGAATAAAGATATAAACAATATTTAAGCCACTGAGGACATTAGGAGGGAGCTCTAGGGAGTCCTGTACCCCACCACTTTTGACTAGACTTCCTGGCAGGCTCCCCAGGCATGTGGGATGCACTTTGGTTCTGTCTAACCGTTAAGAGCAGAAAAGTCCTCAGGCTTCTGTCTCTAATCATTTCCAAAATCTAGCAACCCTCGATGCCAGAAAGTACTTTCTTCCACTTAATTCAGATCCCCTGCTACATTTTAAATAACTGAAAAGAACCAGGAGGACCCTGTACATGTGCATGAAGAACATGGGGTTTAGCTCAATTCTAAGACTCCTGGGAATGGGGGGGGGATCTGAATTCAAATTTGTGTTCTACTCCTTAGCCAGCTGAGTAATCTGGGGTGAGTTACTTAATGTCTCTGAGCTTTTTCCATCCACAATATCAAGATAAGAATATATCTGCCCCGATGAGTTATTGTGAAGATCAAATGAAATAGTACAGCTCACATACTTAGCATAGTGCCCAGAACGCAGGGAGCTATCATTAAGCCCCAGCCATTAATAATAATGACGTACGTCATCTCTGATGCATGGTAGTGCTTTTGCTTCACCCTTTGGGCTCTTCTGTCAAGGCTCTGTCACGCATCAGGAGCAGAGATGGAATAGAAGGGAGGGTGGAGAAGTGTCAGCCTGTTCTCTGAAATTCTTCACCTGGGATTTGAAACTGAAATAGAAAGAGCCCTGACTCACTTCCATAAAAACCATCTCGGTGTCAGAGGCGGGGGCAAGGTTTCTGCAGAGCTGCCTGACCCCAGCACGACTCCTCCAAGTTACCTGGAGCCTCTTTCCCAAAGGGGGCTCCCAAGTGACAAAAAACAGGGGAGACTCAAGAGGAGGGGTGACCTGTCCCAAAGTGTCCTACTCTTCTGGGTGGTGATGCTCATTAGAAATTTGGTTTCTGAAACTCTTTTGCTGCTGACAAAGCTCTCCAGCCTGGAAACAGAGGCTCAGCATAGTCCACGGATGTCAATGAGGACTGTTTATTTCAGGGGAAAGCTGTCAAGGGTCAGGTGGGTACCGTCCCATTTCTAAGTCTGGGAAAGGATGTATTAGACAAGACTGAGGTACATTGCCCTTCAGCCTGGCCAGGATACAGAACATAAGATGCAGCTGATGCTGCAAGAAGGGAGTAACATTACTGGTAAAAAACCTTCCTAATACGTTTTTGAACAGTGAAAATGAGCTGTCAGGAGTCATTGCCAGAGCGCTTTCTCTAGAGGATTTTTGAGAGGAGATAGACACCTCCTATCAGGGGTGAGTGAAGTGCAGCCCTGCCTCAGGCAATTAGAGAAATGAGAGAACCTCTTTAAACTTTCTGTAGCCTCCAGAGCCTCTCCCTGTGAAAATACAAGACTGGTTAATGCAGAGCTCCAGCCTTCAGGACACGAACATGGTTTTAGAACCATCGCTTGCTTGGTTCCCACACTCCCTTTGTTCTCAAGACCCAACAGACGAATGGGGTGGCTTTTTTATTCTAAAGCCAGAGCTGCAGGTTCCAGGTACTGAGTCATCTGTGGTGCTGAGATGTCCTGGGGTGCAGAGAGGAAGCTAGTGAGTTTTTGCTGAGCACAGAAGCACTGTGGAAATAACTATGGCAAGGGACTGACCTTCGGTCTTGGCACCAGATTATCCGTGTTTCCCTGTAAGTACACCTAAGTGAGAAGACGCAATGAGTACAAGCCCTGCATGGGGTGAGCTGGAGGGACCTGAGGCCAGAGGCCCACTGTGATCTCAAGAGGGGCAGAAGGGCAGAGAAGGAGAGTTTGCTTATTGGAGGTGGCTAACACTGCAGGAATTGCAATAGATGTTCCCTTCTCTGGGGTACTTTGTGGGGGGGGGGAGGGGGTACCTGAGCTGGTTTTGATGCTGAGACAAGAGCTGTGCAGAAGGACAAAGTGTCTCCTCTGCCTTTGGGACAGGGACAAGGCTGCTCGTGAAGCCAAGTAAGTGGCAAAGGATTTGAATTATGAGCTAATGAAATTATCTCCAAAAGGACAATCTGTTTCCCAGGGGCAGGGGGCCTCCTTGAATCAAAAGTACATGGGCAAACAGAGACCCAATATCTTGTCACCTTCTGTGGAGGAGGCAAGGGTGGAGTGGGTAAGAATCACACAAGGACTTCACCAAGAACCCAGCCCTGGGGTCTGTGCATGCTGCCAGATTTCAAGTAAATACACGCTAGTGGCAGAGTCTTGCTGGCTAGTATACTCCAGCATAGTCATCCCCACTTGGTAGATTTTAAAACTGAGACAAACCGAGTTCTGTAAGTGGCGTTGCACCAACAAGAAAGGAACAGGCAGTGACACAGGTTTTCCACTGGACTCCAGAATCCAAACCACAGGCTCTTCCAAGAGTTGAGACCCGCTGTGGCTGCAGTCCAGCTGCACCAAGGAAGGGGTTGGGGATCAGATAAGCTCTGAGAATCGGAGGGTTTCTGTCATCACAGAGTCTCAAAGTAGTGCAGGCTTTATTAACCCCACGATGCCTGTCTCTGGCTATTCTGCTCAGAGAGTATGCCTCTTGGCACACATCATCCACAATGTCTTGAGAAAAGAGGAATTAAAATAGAAGAGGAAAATGCCCGTATCTCACATCATGCAGTTCCCTCGTTTTGTAGCGAGATTGTTTCCCGATGAGCAGTTTGTCTTCATTTAGCAGCTGTCTTCTCTGGGGAAGCCATATTGTAGAAGTGTTTGTCACAGTGTGACAACTACCGGTTTGGGGAAGCTGCAGTTTGGAACAGGGACCCAGGTTATGGTCACCCCAGGTAAGCCTGATTCCATGAAGCCTTGGCGCCCCTTCATCTTAACCTTTGTGTATCATTCCTTTCCAAGTAAACCTTTGAGAAACACATTGGGGAGGAAGCCATTTCCCCCAAACAACAATATCCGGAGCCATTAAGCAAAAGTGAGACACCATTTTGGCATTCAGTAGAAACATTTTTGGATAAATAAGACTTCTCATTATTGCCTATCAGACTCCTATGTGTGAGTACTCTTACTCTCCCTCATGAGAAAAAGTTACAGTAAGAAAGGTTGCCATGATTCATGCTGCAGCGTGGGAGCAATCAGCAACGGATTTGGGGGTGGAGGATTAGACATGTGTTCAGGCAGATTGAACGTGTTTTTGACAGGGTGTGTAACACAGTGTGAATTATAACCAGGGAGGAAAGCTTATCTTTGGACAGGGAACCAAGTTATCTATCAAGCCCAGTAAGTATAAAATTATATCCTTGGATTAAGCAATGTCTGTGGATTAAGGGCTGATTTTGACTCAATTATACACTATATAAAGAATGCCTACAGAGGGAGAATGAGTGTCAAAGAGGAGGCTGGAGTCTCCTTTGTTAGGGCCTGGAAGCTCCGTGCAAAATGAGCCATGGAGGAATGTCTCTGGGAATTGCTTCCAGGATATATCTGTTGGGACTAAGGATGCATGACGGATTGCCTTGGGCTTTGGCTGGGATCATAGCCCTGGATTTGTGCAGTAATCAGTGACAAGATTTCTAATTCCTTAATGAGCTCTCTGAGGCACCATTCACTTTGAGGTTATGTCCATGTTTAGAATGAATCTTTTGTAAATAATTATCACTGACCAAAGTAAGGGATGAGTCTCTGTCAAAGTCTGAAAAGTATTCATAAATACTGACGAACACTCCTGTGTCTGGAACATTAGGCCAAAAGTCCGTATGACGTAGACTCACTGAGCAGAGACTCTGAAATCATCCTTTTGGGCTGTCACCATTTATAAGAAAATCGAGCTCAGAGAAGTCACCGATTGTCATGACACAGCCGTTCCCTGGCTGGACTGGGACTGAACCTTAAGTCTGGGGCCTGAATTCTGAGAAGTCCAAAGGACCCATCTGAAGGATGGCCTTGTGCCCCTACCCCATGCCAGGTTCATGTTAACGCCAGAGATCCAGCAGAAATCAGAACTAATGTGACAATGGCCTCACAGAACCAGCTGCTACACATGGGTTCCCTTATATCCTCCATCGATCCAATGCACACCCTGACCCTTCTTAGGCATGATCCTTGCATACTATCCTTACCACCTTAGGAAATATCAAAAGTGACTTTTGTTGAAGTTTTAAAGAACTTTGTCGTTTAAAAATCAACACAGATAAGGGAATGAGAAATAAAATGCCTAAAATTAAAATTAAAAACCAGCACTTTTCTTGTAATTGGATACTAACAAAATTATTTCAGTATGACAGTGGGAACCAAATGAACTTGATGCAAGCTCCATGCCCACCACATTTAGGTTCTACAAGCTCAGGCTGAGGATGTGAGGATTAGGGCAGTTTCCTGGAAGCATATCTTATTGGTGCCCACAGTGGAGATTTTCTCTGCTCTAACTCTGAGAGTCTCTTTAAATGGGAAAATCTGCATGCTAGTTTGACATCTAAAATCAAAGAGCATTTACTGTATAGAGTTTAGAGGCCATACATGATGCTCAGAACTCTGTGGTGAAAAAAATGAAATCAAAGATTCCCCTAAAGGAATCTAATGCCTATGGAATTTCTAATGCTGTAATTAGAAAGACAAAGAAGGACTCATTTAGAGCGTGTAGATTAGTGTTTGGTTACTCCAAGCCAGCCTAGATTGAAGGATGCAGACCTTCTTGGAAGGAACTTCCAACTCTACATTGTGTTCTGACCTCTCTGCTGAGGTTTTTGTGTTTGGGCAAATCACAGTGCATCTTCTGGTTCAGGCTGGCAACTCACCTTTGGATCTGGAACCCAACTGACAGTTATACCTGGTAGGTCACTACAGTTAATTCCTATTTACACCAACTGATCAGGAAACAACTGTGTATAAACTCTTTTGAGAGCCTGGGGTGGGAATGAGAAAGCCATGTAAACTGGGAAGGGTATAATAGAGAATCAGTCACCAAAGACCATGTAGAAAGAGAAGCTTGACCAGGATTCCATGGAAGTGAGTGGAGCAGAAGCTGGGCCATCCCAGGAGACTTGCTGAACCATGCCTGCAGACTGTAAGGGGAGCTCCAACTGTCTCTGTATTCCCACTAGAACCAAACCAATTGCTATCTTTACCCAGAACTACCTAAGTCTTAACAACTTCACCAAGTTAGGCAGCTGCATTTCTAGCTCAGAAATTCCAGCTTATGCTACACAAGTCCTTTAACACACTGGTACCTGTTTAAGATATTTAAATTAAGCTCTGTTTTCTGTAGTCCTCAGTGTGCTACCAGCAAAGCATTCCTGTAACACACTGCTTATCACTTTTACAAGTCAGAGCAAGCAAGCCCCTTGGCTTCAAAGCCGCCTAAGTATTATAATTACTTGGCTTAGGCTGAAGTCACCTCTACTTTATTTCTCCTAACTGTGTTCATTTGTTGAGATCTGTCTAAATTCAAACAGCGTGGGTGTGCAACTGTTGGCACTGAGGTTTCCTTTCTCTTGAAATTGTCAGCAAAATATTTTGCCCATAAATAATGTTTCATCTAGACTTGCAAATGACAGCCAACACAGCAGCCTCTTTTTTGCTTTGTTTCTGTTTTCCTGAAGGGAGTCTGCAAGCAGAAAGCAAAAACAAACTGAAATGTCAGAGTCTTTTCATGGAGGTAGGGGATTGTCGGTGTGGATGTCAAGATAGAGTTGGTTGTATAAAGAAGGTATTCTGTCTGACAGGATCGTGTGTGTGTGTGTGTGTGTGTGTGTGTGTGTGTGTGTGTGTGTGTGTGTGTGTGTGTGTGTGTGTGTCTTGGTAGGCCACATCTGCTAGCTTGCATGGCTCAGAAGGTCCTGAAGAGTGCTCAGGGCCAACTACCGAGGAGAACATTTCAGATCCAGATCCGGGGTTAAGAGAGAGGCTTCAGCTAGGCCTGGAACTAAAGGCAGAGTAAGGATTTTCGTCCCAGTCAAATCCACCTGAGGGGAATTTTCACTGATAATTAGGAAAGCAAGGAGTAAAGAGCATTTGCTCACAGCATCCGTGCTCCAAATATTGTGTGCATAGAGCACAGAGGACATAGGAAAGAAGCCGAGCAGAAAACTAGAGAAAAGAAATCGATGAACACTGGAGAAAATCGGTTGTCCTTATCTTGCCTGTCTCTGATAATGAATGTGTCCTCTCTGCTCGTTTCTCGCTGCTTTTGCTTGACTTCTCTATAGAATAGCAAAGAACTTCTGGGCTTCGTTCAGTCTTCCCATAACTTGGCTAGTCACATTTTCATAACGAGCCTCCCTTTGAAGGGCAGGACTTTTTGTAATAGTGCTAAACACTGTGTATGCTTACACATTTTACTTCGGATCTGGCACCAAACTCAGTGTAAAACCAGGTAAGTCATACTTACCCACCCATTCTACTAAAACCCTCCTCACAGTCTGCATCTGCTTTAATCCTTTTTTGGTTTTGGGTCCCCACCAGTGTTTTATTTTAGTCCTCCTTGTCTCTACATCTCTTCAACAGACATGGAGTAAACAAATCCCATGATTCCTTAAACATTCTGAAAGAGCCAAGTGTGTTCTTGATACCCTTCATAACGAAAATTCCCAGTGTAAATTGCTGTTTTTACTAATTAACACATAACACACACACACACACACACACACACAATGGATATAGTTTAAAGTACCCCTGAGTACCTAGGATTTTATAAAGCAGATATGGCATATTATATGCATTCATAAAAGATCCCATAACCTTTGCTATATACAAAAAACCCTGAGTAAATGTCCCTGCACCTTATCTCATTTAACCCCCTTATTGACTCTTTGGGGCAGACATTTTCCCACTTTCAAGGGTAAAGTTGAAATAGTTACCAAATGGTACAAAGGCAATGGAGGGCCACGCTAGACCAGCAGGCAGGCCTGTGCGTTCCCACAGCTAACTCTCAAAACCAGGGTCTTGCTGAGGTTTGCACAGGATGCTTTGATAACTACAAGCTCCTGTAGGGACAGGAATCACAATGACTATAAGAACAGTAAGTGAGATGGTAAAATTCAGAATGCTTTCAGACAGAATGGTGGATACATGTGTGAGCGATTTCACTTGGAAAGTAAGGTTGATGACCAGTAAATAAATTCAAAACGCATTCTCCCTTTGGGCTAGAACCCTGGCTTTTCTGCCTCTCTTTCCTCCCCCACTACCTCTTCCTTGGCAAATGGACGTCTTTCTTAGGGAAGCCTTTATAGTGCTTGTTGTGGCTGTCACGGGGCCACACTAAGAAACTTAGGAGATGACTTTTCCCAGTATTTGAAGAACTGTTATGGAGATGAGGGCAGGGTTGGAGGTGCTATGGGCAGGCAGGTTACTGTGTTAAGTCTGGGGACATTCCTCAGAGAGCTTCACTCTGGGTCCTTGGAGCCAATGTGCAGGACATAGTGGAAGGGATTTCTGTGAATTTTAGACATTGGACTTGATCAGCTCTGACATTCTGTCATCTCTAAATGCTAAGACCCCTGTGACTCTAGCATGGAAGAAAAGGAGGTGAGCTAAACCTGTTCCTTCTATTTTTATTATTTTGAAAACCAAGAAATAGGCCATCAAATTGTTCACAAGCTGAAGCCTACAGAGATTTCTTTCTTTCTTTTTCATTTTTACACTTAAAAGATAATGAAGTATGATTTCTCGGTGCAGTAAATGGGGGAAGAAGAGGTACTAGAGATGAAGAGAGAGAGAAAAGGATGCCCTGAAGGAGGATCAGAGGTTGAATATGGGAAGCGGGGTGATTTTGCAGAGGACAGATCTGATCTGAAGTTTTCACAAGTTCAACTTTGGAACAGGATCCAAGCATAATGTCAGTCCTAGTATCTGAGCAGCCTTTTGGACTGGGAAATAGGGCCAGGGGAGTGAAGTTCCTTCCAATTTAAACACTCTCAAAAGGCTGTGTAATTGCTTTCTGATAGGAGAGGACTCTGAAGGCGGAAAGGCTATTGTTACCGCAGATCATCTGTCCCTTCAGATGCAGCCTCTGAGACTGACAGGTCTACCTTAGGCTGCTGGCTGCTGGGGGGAGGGGGGAGGGCAGAGGGACCTTGGGGCTGTTTAGAAGGGAAGGAAGCCAGGGAGGGAGTATGGGTAACACCCAGGCAGGTTTGTGTAAAGGGGGCTAGCACTGTGTAGACAGAGGCTCATCCTTGGGGAAGCTGTACTTCGGCGTGGGAACTCGGCTGACAGTCCTGCCTGGTGAGTGGACTCCTTTCTACTCCAGGGACAAATTACTATGGAGAAGGGTAAAATGGAGACAAATGAATTCCATTATTCTCCAAAAAAAAAAAAAAAAAAAAAAAAAAAAACATACACACACACACACACACAAGGAATAGGAGTATTTCTTTCCATCACTGCCTCCCAGGCAGCCTGGTATGATAAAGCAGAGAGAAGGGCCAAGACAGCCTAAAGTCTCTGGTAGGAGCCCAGGAGAGGAGAACAGTGGTTTCTACCAAAGGGAACATAGGAGAGCAGATATGCTGGAAAGGTCTGAAGCATCCCCAAACACCTGCTCTGGACATGAGCAACATTTCAAAATGGCTGAAGCCAAATCCATAACAGGCAAGCCCAGCTGTGTGACATTCTTTCTGTGAATTCCCCAGGGTGCCTGCTTACCACCTTCTCCAGGTCTAAACCTTAAGGGAAGGGAGTAAAGCTGAGACACAGTGCACAGCACACCTGGGGCTGAAGTCTCCCTCCTCCTTGGGCACCAAATGAAATGGAGACACTCTGTTAGGAAGTGCATCGTCCAGCACATTTGGTCTTCCCTTTCTAGATGAATAACAGCCTGACTCTGAAGGTTCCAGAGTTCCTGGTTCCTTCATGTATTAAACATAATCAAACATGCTCCTGGATGAGGTTATGATTCAGACCTGTTACCCTTGAGCACAAGGTCTGAAAGGCCAAAGCTGAGAAATAATCAAATAAGTAAACAGGTCAGAATTAAATGTGTGCCCACCTACAGCCATCCCATCTCTACATAAGGTACATACAGTGGAGAGCACAGGTTTACCCTGAACACTGAAAGCCCTCCATCTTTTTAGGCATAGGGAATGTCCTCTGCCAGGTTCTGCTGAGTGTGATTCCCTTGGTCCCTGTGTTTTTGTTGGGCCTCACATCACTGTGTGAGTATAGTGCAGGGAACAAGCTAACGTTTGGCAAAGGAACCAGGGTGCTAGTCAAGCCAGGTGAGTGTTTGGACCTGAACCACAGCTTCACTCCCAAACTTGAAAGAGGAGTCTGGTCATCAATTTTTAAATGAAATATGATAGCTTAGCCCAAATTAATCTGTATTAAATTCAGCTTTAAAATGTGTAGTATTTCTCTCACGTGAGTGTGGGTAAATGGATGGATGAATTCAGTGCAGGTAAAGGATATTGCTATCTTGATGGATCCTGGGGTCAGACTTCCTCAAATACAACTGTCTCGCTATCCCAAGAAGCAGAGAAAGGCAGAGAAGATGGTTCTTTCTGTGTGGAGTGGTTAAGTGACTCAGACACTTTCACAATGGCAGGACAAGGACCCACATTTTCTAAGATTCAATATATTGCTGTGTGTACCCAGCTGTAGCCTCTGTAACCACCCTTCTGATTTATCTCCTCTGGTTCTCATTTTTCCCAATTATCGTAACTGAAATATTGGTAAGCCTTATCTCCTACTTCGTAGAGCATATGTAAGGGTTAAAAAGACAGTGAGCTTTCAAAAGGAGTTAGGCTTTAAGGGGTTTCATTTTATTTACTTTCTTGGGAATGGAAGGAACTTTTTATTAGATTGGAAGGGGGACTAAGACAGAAACAGTACTTGAAAGGCAAGATGCTAGGATCAATATATAAACGTGCACAACATAACTGTTAAGGCTTTCAATCAGAAACCAAAAGACAGCAAGCCCAGCGCACCCTTTTAATGACCAAGCCTCCATGAGGTCTACTGAGATCTCTAAGCTTTGGTTCATGATTCCAGCTCTGTCTACCCCAGAGGACTCCACGACTGAGCTAGGATAATGTTTGTGAAATGGCCTTGAAATGTATAGTTAGGCAGATGGCTCATGAAGTGTAAGTTATATTTTTATGTGAAATTCCATATGAGGGTAAGTTAAAGAGTGAACAAGTTTGACAGACTTTGGCTATGGCTGAGAAAGGCTTGAATCTGGACATAAAGTAAGGATCTCCAGTTGTGAGAGGAAAAAATCGTAAGAATTAGTGACCAGGACTTCTCTGGAGATCTTCCCAAACCTGCAATCACTTCATAGAGAAATATGCATTTGGTGGAGCATACTAAGTGATTCCTGGGGTCTCCTTCCATCTGAAAGAGCATGAGAGTTCAATATTTTTCCTGAATTTAACAAAATGTGTGCTTAGCGTAGGATTATAGCTCAGCCAAGCAACAGAACTCTGGGAGGTTTTGTGCTAGGGCACCATTTGGTTTTTGTGGTGAAGGAGATCACTGTGGCATCTTCAAGTGGCCAGAAGCTGATTTTTGGAAGGGGGACAGTGTTAAATGTACATCTTAGTAAGTATTTCTATGGATTATGAATTGGTTTCATTGTTGAGACAAGTGGCAAGCTTTTTGGACATGCATGCAAGCTATCAAATGTCTCCATTTATCCAGGTTTCACAAGAAACAGGGTGCACTCTGTGCCTTCCCCATACTGACTAGAAGAGTGTAGATTGCTTGCAAGCAGAATGGAAGATACTTCTATGCCCAGAAGCCAACCCAATCTTAATCAGAGAAAAAGGCTGCTCTGAAATGCAACCTTTTTTTACACTGGCACCATCTGATGACCACAATGCCCTAAATAGCCATAGCCACATCTTTCGGTTGCCAAGTTAGCATCCCAGTCTCTCATGCATGTGGCTGTGCACACATGTTTACACATTCCTGCAGAAGCCAGAGGTCAGGGGATGCTGTTCCTGGGGGTCATCTACACTGGCCTTTGAGACAAAGTCTCTCACTGATTAAGTAAGGCTAGATTGCCAGAGAGCCCCCAAGAAGCTGCATTTTCCTGCTGCTGGGTTGCACACATGCACACAACACATGCAACTCAGGTCCTCATGCCTGCATGGCAAGCTGTTTACTGACTGAATTATCTCCCTAACCCATCTGTCCATATTTATCTTTTTCTTAGAAGGTGTTTTTGTTATTGTTGTTTTGTTTTGTTTTTTGGGTTTTTTTTGGGGGGGTTGTTTTGTTTTTGTTTTTGTTTTGGTGATATTCAGATCTAGTACATCAGCAGAAAGAGGCATGATGTTAAATGTCCCTCACTGACACACTGTAATTCAGAGCCAAGCTTTGATCTTTCTGCCCTCCATTTGCTGTCTGTCAATGAAGGTAATGATTAACTCCTCCATATCTTCAGAGAGAAAGTTTCTGCCTCACCAGCCTAACAAGCCATCAAACACGCTGTTGCCTGGTTGCCCAGTATCCGGTTACCCAACCTGATTTTAATGCATGTCGTTTGATCACTTGACCTCATAAATCTATACAGTTGTTTATTGTTTTTCTCACTCCTAGGTGTTACTGTCACATGGGATAGTGAGTGTTTTCATTGTTTCCTCAGGGTAGTCTTAAGTTACTATGTGAATTAAGGTTCAACTACCATCCTGCTTTTCAGTCTCAAAAAATTATAGTTTTGTCACTACATATACAGACACTGAAAACTCAAGATCCTGGCCAACAGCAAGGATGGAGTATGGTTTCCATTGTGTCTAGTTGAGCTTGAATGAGTGAGCAAATGAGGAATTTGTAGGGCCACATTTCACTGTGCCTACCAAACAGGCAGATCATTGGTCTTTGGAAAGGGAACCATGGTATCAGTCAGTTCCAGTAAGTACCTGACAACTATTGATTATAATGCCTGTATTTATCATATAGCCTATATCACACAGATGACTACATGCTTTCTTATCTACGTAAAGTAAAATTAGGGTTTAATGAAGAAATCAATGGATGCAGTTCTCTATCCCATGTCTAATTATATGTCATAATTATTTTAATATGGAAGAAAGTTACTAGAGGGATTTATGCAATTTGCTAAACACTGGTAAAAATGAAAGTTTATACAGGTGTTGGTTCCTAGGTTCCAGTGGAGATCAGAAGGGACAACCTTTGACTAGGGAAAGAAAAAAAAACTGCTTAGTGAAGTTTTACAAATCTTTTTTAAAAGCAGTGTGTTTCAGAATTGGCTGGAGAATGATCAGCTGTTTCCCTCTCAGGCTTTCAGCTACATCTATGGTACCACTGTTATTGAACCTTGAAAAAAGGCTTTCATGAGTTTAATTCCATGGCTTAGGCTTTATTCCAGTAATCAAAGGGAGGAATCCCCAGCAGAATTCCCATGAGGGAAAATAGCTGTGTACTGATCACATTAATGTGTGATCACAATAGATTGGGCATCTTTGTCAGACAACCCAGGACCACGATTTACGACTTACTCATTTGGGGAGTGGGACATCACTAAAAAGAGTCTTAATCTGGTGGCTGAGGCCCCCGACACTGCTGCAGTATTTGTGAGCTACAAGTGTCAAAGAAAGAATTAATGGCTCATGCAAACGGGTGCATTTTTTGTATAGGAAAACTGTTAAAAATAAGGGCATAAAATTGGCTGTAGCAAAACAAGTCATGAAGGTTCCCTAGAATTAATAACTCAGAGAGCTGATCCTAAAGAAAGGGCAGCTTAGCTAACACATCCAGGTCCTCTAAATCTGGTTTGACTAGCACTGGACCAGTTTTATCAGTAAAACGAAAGTATTTAATAATACCTCATGAGTTATTATAAAGGTAAGTTAATGTGTGTTCAAATGTTTCATAGGTTCTGAAATACTACCCACATATAAAAATGTGTGTCTGTATAACAAAAAAAAAAAAAAAATTAAAGCTGGGCCAGACAGTAGACCTCTTTTAAGATGAAGAGACCATATCCTTTCTTTGTAAAGGGTCTGTTTTCATGTATCTCTGCCGCCATGGGTACTTGTTAAAAACACTCTCTCTTTCATGGCAGTATAATGAGTTGAAAGCAAGGAAAAGGCGCCATTTTGTAAAGACCTTTCTGGCAGTGTGAATGCTGGGACTTACCAGAGTTTTGGAACTGGGACAAAACTCCAAGTCATCCCAAGTGAGTCCAGTGTCTGAGTCATTCCTCCTCCCTCAAGTTGTCTTCTCTGAGATGGTGGCACTTGGAAAACATAATGGGGTGCAATAGACCTTCTCTTTCTTGGTCATTTTCAGGAGATTGGAGCAAAGCATTTATTGGATCCCTCATCTATCCCTTAACATTTAATAGCGTTGTTTCACCCATGTTCTTTTCTAATAGGAAAGAAAGCTAAGACATTGCCCGTGGGGCCAAATGTTGAACAGCAGAGTCGCAAAGCCAAAGCAGAGGACTGGTGTTTGTCTTTGTATAATCGAGAGGTCGCTTGACTCTGAAGGCAGAAGGCTACTTGAGTAAGCCTCTAGCTTGCAGGATGAGTTGACTGGGGTGGGGGAACCTTTACTTACAGTGATCTGGATACTACTTCATGAAATTGCCAATTGATTGATGGCAAAGTTAGGAAGACACTGGCAGGAATCTAAAAGCAACAGTTGTGAAGATGAGAGAGGGGCTAGATACAACTGTTAGATAAAAAGATTTGAAAATTGGGAGGGTGACAGAGCAAGAGACACCGGCAACTTGTTAAACTTGGCACCACAAATGCCCCAGATTTGAGTTAAATGACCTGTGTGCTTGTCGGAGTGTAAAAGAAAGCTAAGGTATCACCTGTTTGTAAACGAAAAGCTGCAGTTCTGAGTCTGGGGGTTGGGGGGCTCATGGGTGTTTTTGACTGACTAAGAAGCACTGTGGAGACAGTGGCGGCTATCAATTGACCTTTGGGAGTGGAACTAGATTGCTGGTCAGCCCTGGTGAGTGGGGTAAGAAAAGAATAATGGGAAGGGTAAATGCTTTTATGTTCCAAGGAATGGCTCTGTAATGAAGGACAAACTAGGATTTTTTTATTTTATTTTTTATTTTTTTGAGTCATTGTTACTAGAGTCCCACTAGTTCTAGCAAAAAATGGAGGGGCAGGGAGAGCTATCCCACACTAGAAGGAATGATGAGAGGGAGTTTTCTGAGATTTGTGGGTTCTCTGCTTAAAATGTCATGTTGACACAAATATTGTAAT
The DNA here is from genome assembly GCA_030556225.1 of Cricetiscus sungorus. Classification (NCBI taxonomy): domain Eukaryota; kingdom Metazoa; phylum Chordata; class Mammalia; order Rodentia; family Cricetidae; genus Cricetiscus; species Cricetiscus sungorus. Next base: position 1,163,060 of record JANBXA010000741.1, read on the forward strand.
GTTTATTGGCAATGCTGGTAGTCTAACCCACTTAGCCTTGGGTTTCCCGTTCCTCATTATTAAACAGGGTAATAATGTCCTAGGTCACTGTCTTAGGGAGGTGACATAATGTACGTAGATTGTTAATTCTTTTGGCATATCTTATGTTCTTCTCCATAAATGATGAACTTCCTTTCTCCTTCCAAACTAAGTCACAGTTGAAAAGCCCTATGCTGCCAGCCATTTTTGTGTAGGGGTTTGCTACAGTGTGAATTCAGGGTACAGCAAACCCACTTTTGGAAAGGGCACAATGCTGCTAGTCTCTCCAGGTAAATGCTGCTCTCATCTTTGCTTTGTGTCCCTTTGTCTGGGTTAAGGTCTCTACACATTCTTGCTGTGTTTCAAGGGTTACATTATCCTTGTTCTGTCGGTTGACAGTGTGTGAATTTAAGCCTGTTCCTTCCTGGGCTCTTCATTTGAACAAGAAAGTAAGAGATGAGCTAAAAGTAATAGTAGAGCTAAGTCAGTAGAATAGAATGGAATGCTGACTAAGACACTAGATAGTCAGGAAAAGGTAGTTTCTCTAGGGATAACCTAGCTTCCTGTGAAAAGCCTGGAATGTGTGTTCTTTCCTTTGAGCACCCTTCATAGTCCACTTACCTTCTGTATCTCAAGTTCAGCTCTACAGTCTTTGTCTGTAACAAAGCTCTAGCTGTGTAGAGCTGTAGAAAGTCATCGCTAAGAATATCCACTATTAAAAGTGAAAGATCATGGCACGCCTTTAATCCCAGCACTCAGGAGGCAGAGGCAGGTGGATCTCCGTGAGTTCAGGGCCATCCTGGTCTACAAAGTGAGTTCTAGGACGGCCAAGGTTGTTACACAAAGAGACCCTGTCTCAAAAAAACAAAACAAAACAAAAGTGATTGTGAGAGCAAAGGTTCTTCACAGCCCTTGCAATAGCTAATATGGTTCTTTTATAAATCAGAATTTCCAGGTCAAAAGGAAGTGGGGTGTGAATCAAATGGCACAGGGCATTCAAGGATGTAGAGAGAGGGGGGAAATATTAGACTGTGAATCAAAAAGAGCTATGCTCTATTCTAGAAATGCAGCCTTCATGCCTGAAGAATCTCTCTCTCTTTCTCTCTCTCTCTCTCTCTCTCTCTCTCTCTCTCTCTCTCTCTCTCTCTCTCTCTCTCTCTCTCCTTACCTACCCTATCTATCTCTCTATCTCTCATTGGGACTTGGGCTCAAATAGCCTTTCTTGCCCCTTTCCACCAACACTCTATGAATTTGCTCCATTTGAGATTGTGAAGGGAGAACTTCCTCTTCCTCTGAATAAGTCAAACAATTATGTTAAATCTCGGGTGTTTTTACAAGTCATCAGGGTAAGTGAGGAGAGGGCTGACTGTTTACTGTGGGGCCTCAGACACTGTGGGGACCTGGGAAGCAACAAAACTCACCTTTGGAAGGGGAACCCAGCTAACAGTGAACCTGAGTAAGTAAATTCAGTGAATACAGGGGACAGTGAATGGTGATAAGATATGATGTTGTCATTGTATCCCATTTTTAATTAATTATAATCAAACGCTGAAGTATAAAGATTGTAATCTTGAGATAGTATGTATTCAAGACTGATTTGAGTACATTTTCTCTGAGGTGGAATTTAGCATTCCATTAAGACTTCTTCCCAAGAACTGAGGCTGACAGAAGCTTTGCCTAACATTAGAGTTTTGACCTGAAAATTTTGTTAAGTGGAGTTGAATGGACAGCGGCAGCTGCAAGAGCAGAAAATTATATGGCCACTTTTATGTTTCCACTGCCATTGAGGGAGTTCGAGGTCCTTTTGCCTATGCCCCAAATAAGCTAAGCCAAATTCACTCCAGAGACTAAGTGCCCATTTACACAAACCACTGTCCTGAAAGAATCAGTGAGGTACAAACAAGGGGCCCCAGGGACTCTAGTTTCAGACAAGAAGCTACATTTGATTTGGCACCAACTTGCTGTGTAATACTGAGCAAATCATCACCCCTCTATGACCCTCAGACTCTCCCAGGAGAAGAGGGATGCAGATATCTGTGGTCCAGAAGCCCCTCCTTTGGGAATCTAGAGCTCATGCAATTCAAGAGTGTGGATTTGCGAATGTTTCGGAGACAAATTCAGGGGAGGGGGCATATTATGTAACCTTAATGAATAGCCTCACTAATCAGTAATCTAACTCAGCATATTAATAATAATAACTGGCCCATGAGATGCCTCAGCAGGTAAAATACTTCATACACAAGCCTGATGATAAGAATTCCATCCCTAGAACATACACACACATACACACACACACACCATCATCATCATCATCATCATCAAAGGGAAAGAGCTGACAATAACTACCGTATCAATGCCTATGATGTGCAGGTAAGCAATAGATACAGTGTTGAATGTAGAGCTCTGTAAGGTAGGAGATAGCATTCTCTATCTTATGGGGGTGGGTGATAAGGCTCAGAGGAGTTATTGCCCCAAATTCTATGGCTAGTTATCTGAAAGACGTAAATGTAAACCTGGTCACCCTGTCTGATCTCAAGGCCCTGTCCTTTCTACTTTATGCTGTCACAGGCTCTGTTATGGTTCACTTACAAATGACAGAGGGTAGGGAAATACACGGAGTTTAGCTTTTCTACCCTTGAATGTTACCGTAAGTTAGAGATTCAGAAAGTCTTGATCTAGATGCCTCCATTCTAAAGGGTTCTCTTCTCTTCTCCATAACACAAGAGAGCACAGGGCTCTTCGGATCACTCACCCCAGTGGGGAGAAGGAAAGGGAAATGACAGGCACTCCTCATGCTGACTCCCTTCTCTTCCCTCACTTTTCCTTCCATCTTCCCAGGCAGAGAAGCCATGGGTTAGCTGTCTGCAAGTGCCTGGCTGTTTGTGAATTACAGAAAATGCACTTGGGATGTTGCTAGGTTATAGACCACTTAGCTCTTATTTTGGGAACCATCTAATTCAGAACTTTATTTTCTTTCTAAAAGGCAGGGAAGACTCAGAAGCATTGCTTTAATCATCCAATAGCATTTTTAAAAAGTTAGTGCAAGTTAGGCTTGGTCTACAAGCTGGGGCCTGGGTCTGGGGCCATATTCTGTGACCACTGTTGAATGAATGACCATCTTGCAGGTTGAGTGCAAGATTCGTTGATGAACAGAAAACATACAAAGCATTTTACTAAAGATTTACCATGAACTTCCCAGGCCTGTGTGTGCCCAGCTGTAAGAGTGGAAGTGAAGGAAATAGCCCATTTTGTCACAGGCTAAATCACTGTGAGCAATGCAGGATACACACTGATCTTCGGGACAGGAACAAGACTGCTGGTTGATCCAAGTGAGTTCAATGAGTACGTTGATTTATATTTACAGAAGGAAGGACGTCTGTTTTCACTCACTTATTTCTTCGTCTTCTGAGGGGAGATAGGGAGTTAACCTTGGCCTTGTGTGCTGTTTAAATAAGTAGACAATAGTCTTACATTACATATAGTATCTATGAGTATCATACCTGGAAACAGCATATACTGAATAGGGCAAAGTGATAGAGAAAATAGTCGTAGGTCCTATCAAAGAAGAAAACTCTAATTGTATGAATGGCTTTTCAGACTGAATACTAGTAAGAGTTTTTATGAAGCCTGCTGTGTACCAAGCAGAATCTCCCATTGGATTCTGCCTTATTTCATCTTCCAGTAGTCTTAGGAAGATGAAGGTTAAGATGATGTGCCCCATGCTGCTTTGGAACACTTAGTAACAAACCTGAGTGTGCCCTTGGGATCCCAGGCCCGGCTGCAAGTGCCACCTTGTATGGATTTATGTCACAGAGAGCCCTGATGAGTGATGAAAACCACTACTCAGTTTGCTTTTTGCTATTTGCAGCTGTTGTACTGGTGTGTTAAGTGATCACTGTTAAGACTGCCTTGTTTCTGATCCCAGAGAAGCTGTTGGCTTAGAGTATATGTTTCTGTTGTATTATTCTTTTTACCCTTCAAAGGGAATCACTGTTGAGCTACTGCAAGGGGATAGCATCTGTTTCCTTTGAGTGATTTGAGTGAGTTCTTATTTGCTCATTCAGTTCCCATCTCTCTGCTCAATATCAACATGGAGCTCACAGTGCTTTGCTGTACATGTCTCTTTATTGTCTCTCAGAAATGTCCTCTTGATTTTTCCTTGCCTAGCCCTAAGATCTTGCAATTCAGAGTATACTTAGCTTTTAGTTTCTTCCTTAACTGGCCTCTTTGCCCCAATAATAATGTTCAATAAAAGCCAGTGCAAGCCTTTAATCCAATCACTGGAGAGGCAGAGACAGGCAGATCTCTTTAAGTTCGAGGCCCGCCTGGTCTACAGAGCTAGTTCCAGGACAGCCTCCAAAACTACAGAGAAATCCTGTCTCAAAAGAACATCAACAAAAGCCAGTGTAGCATAGTAGATGATTAGTGAGTGTCACCAACAAACCAAGGGCCACAGTTGATTTAAAACCAAAAAAGAAAACTGAGATATGACCTACCATCTCAGGAACTTCACTCTTGGGGTGTGGTGGCACATACCTTTGATCTCAATGCTTGAGAGGTTGAGGCAGGCTGGACTCTCTGAGTTCAAGGTCAATTTTTTCTATATAGTGAGTTCTAGGCTATCCAGAGCTACAAAGTGACCCCCTGTCTGAAAAATAAATAAAGAAAAAGCCCTCAGTCCTATTAGCGAATTGGGATGGAGGTGGGCAGGGTTAACAGTGAACACTTCAAACTCCTTGACAGTAGACAGACAGTTGCACCCATGGTTCTGGGGAGGTAGTCGAGTCTCTTCTGTATTGAGATGTCTGACTTTTTGAGGACAAAAAAAATCAATTAATACCTAGAGTGAGGTGAGGACAGAGACAGGAATGAGTCAAGCATGAGTCACCCATGGCTCTTGCTTAGTCCCAGAGAGAGAGTGAAAGCATGGCAGCTCTGAGTCATGCCCTGGCATGATCTTAGCATGTTCCCCAGTTCAGTGGGCTGCATGTATTCCTGGTTCTGCTCTTCCTGGCAAAATGAAACATCATTTTTGCATCTATCCACAAGAAAGCAGGACCTTCCATGCAAGGGTAACAGACAAGGGTGAGAAAATGGCTGCTTGCTCCCTTGGGTCTTTAGAAATTCTCCCACCCTCTAGGTCCACAGAGGAAGCAGAGGGTTTCACAGGGCTTTGTAAAGACTTTGGTTTGCCCCAGATGAGGAAAATCAGTGATGAGGGAAGTTGAGGCATGGGAGCACTGAAGGCTGGCACTGCTCGCTCTCGTTACAAGGGTTCCTTTGTGTCTTCGTAAGACCCATTGCGGGAGATTCTTCATCATCACTTGTTGCTGGGCCTCATGGGTGTGCATCCTCCATGAGAGGGTGGAGCCCAAACTTGATCGTTTTTGTGAAGCCCTTTTTCATAGTGGGCCTATAGAAACAATAGGCTAACTCTGGGGACCGGAACCCAAGTGGTGGTGATACCAAGTAAGTGAGCTAGGAGTTTTTTTCCCCAAGTGGCCCTCTACTACAGCCTCCCCTCACCTCTCCTTACCACGGTGCTGGACAACTCCTGACTCCAGGGCAGTGGAGAACACTCACTGTCCGTCTGTGATCTATTGCCCACAAACAAGGTTCTCAGGCGGCCCTAAGCTTCAGCTAGCCCTGCTTTCTCCTTCTCTATCAGCTGCTCCTGTTTTCTTTATAAAGCTTTCCCTGCCATTCCTTGAGGCTTGGTTTCAAATTGAACAGTGGACCAGAAATAAGGACTGGCAGGGACCTTGGGGACACCTTGCTGCTGTGGCTCAGACAGCTTGAGGTCCAGGTTAATGCAGAGTCCTGGGAAGCCCCTTTCTCTCACGGAGCCCAGTGTAGCCCCACAGCTCTTCACTGACAACTCTCAACCACAGTAGGAGATCAGTGGGAGCCAGCAGCAAGCAAGGGTCAAAGATGGCTTGAGCGTCCTCCTCAGGTTCAGACTGCAGCCTAGCCTGTGACTTCTGGGAGCATTTCTGTCTCTGAAGTGGCTTTCAAAAGTTGCAACTTTATTCTCTACTAACCTAAGATTTCACAGAACCAGGGGCCTGTCTGAATCAGGACCACTGGAAATAAAGAAAATCAGATGGCCTTGGATTCCTTTCTGCAGGCTGAAAAGAGGATGGGATAAAAACCCAAGTCACGGGAAGGGCCTTAATCTTGCCTGGAACCTTGCTCAGACAGGAATCAAATGCCTGGGGCTCACATGGTGAGGAGGTGAGGAATGGAAAAGGTCAGAGTATGGGAAGGAAAACTAGAACAGAGGGAAGAGAGCCGTGACTGAAGTTCCGAGGTGCTTCAGCACACAATGTCTAAAGTTCCCTGGTGTCCCCAGTCTCAGGGCACCTTCAGAATCAGACCAGACTGTCTCCCCACAGATGGTTGGTGGTGGTGGTATTAGGAATGGTAGGTTTTGAGTGTAACTGGGTTGGGGGTAAGGAAGACTCCAGTACCCATCCTTGGTACCCATCCATCCCATTGGGCACCAGGACTCAAGGCTCTCTGACAAACTTAGGACTGTAGCCAGTGTTTCCATGGATTGCTGCCCCAACACAAGACCAATAGCAGAAAGAGGTCCCAGGAGACAGGTTTCATCAAAGTCTTTCCTCACTGTGGACCTCAGGAGGAAACTACCAACTTACGTTTGGGAGAGGGACCAGCCTCATTGTTCATCCATGTGAGTACTACAGAATGGCCCTACAGATTGAGTTGGGAAGGACATCCTACAGTGAGAGGGTGCAGTGGCCTACACTCATTTACAGAGTCCTATGCTGAATAGGAGTGACCGTGGTGTCAGGGTGTTGGAGTGTTGTTGTGGTCTTATGAGGCTGTGGTGAACAGTGGATAAGGGCTCTACTTGAAAGGGCAAATCTCCAAATTTAGAGAAGAGATTTTACTCTTGTCCGGCTTCTCAAGACCTTTTTTTCTAAGCAAGCACAGAATCCACCCTCTTGCTCCCTCTGTGTCTGAGACATTCATCATCTCAATGACATCTTTTCTCCTAGACCACAGATTCCCAGCCAGGATGCTGAGGAATCCTAGAGAAAAATGGGTCTCCTCTGGCCACAAGAAGCCTCATCCCTTTCTCCATGTAAAGCATGATGGGAATAATAATAATTACTGCTGTTTACAACATGCCTGGCATGCCAATGACTAGGCTATGTCCTTCTCAAACCAGTACTCTCATCCATCATAATGATAGATATTAGACCCATTTTATAGGTAAGGAAACAGAGACTTGGGGTGAGAGAGTTGCCTAAGATAGCACCACTCAGAAAAACAGAACTAAGGTTGAGTGAAATCAATGTGACTACAGGATTTATTATTTATTAATCATACCACTGCCCAGCTGACACCATCTTACTTATACTGTGTGATGGAAGACTCCACACCTCAAAGGCCACCTGGATGTAAATTTTTCCCCAGCTGAAGAGGTTTGGTTCAACCTTTGTAGATCCTAATCCTCAGACCATAGTAGCCATGGCATAGTGACTCAACATTTCTAGAGGCATATGTAGATACATGCTTGTATTAGCAAGATGCAGGTACATAAGAGAAGGAAACAGAAACATTAGGACCACTGGGTATTAACCTACAAAGGAAGCAGAATTAATATTAAAACTATAAAGTGGACCACATAAAAGTTTTGTTCCCTAAGAGGCTCTGAGTGGTCACGGGCCAGTGAGAGGGCAGGTATTTGTACTGTCCTGTACCAGGGTGGGGGCACAGGTAGTGGGCCAGCTCATTTTGGGGAGTGGAACAAGACTCCAAGTTTATCCAAGTAAGTGCCTGGCCTTACGAAGTCACTTTGCTTTCTTAGATGATGAACCCGTGGTTCCTGAATTAATTTTGTGTGTTTCCTCATAAGATTCAGTTGATTTGGATTCTAAATTCCCAGCCATTGGCTTAATGGTATATTTTCTAAGATAGTTGCCAAGGGGAATTAACCTTTCCATTATCACAGGGATATTCTTTTGTGGTTTCTAGATCTTTATCAGGGAAGAAATTATGACTAAGTGAAACAAAAGATTTATTTTTGCTTTTGTTACCATTTAGTTTCATAAAAGATGATGGATTAAATTTCCCAAAGACAGTGAACTTTGAACATACTCTAAAGAAACTCTATACTCTGCTGAGAGAAAGGGAGTAACATAAAGCCTATATAATACCAAAAACAATACAAGATTTGGAAAAGTAGACCCTACAGAAGTTACAGAAGTTAAAAGACAAGTTAAATAGACATAACAAAAGAACACAAATATCAGGATTGCATTGAAAAGAGAATATTTAGAGCATTTATCCATTCAATAGCTGTTTATTGAGCAACTCTGGTATGGCAACCATTACATTAGATGAGAGGAAGGGGGAGGGAATATGAGGAAATGCAGGGTCTCTACCTCCAGGATCACAAGTTTAAACAGACAGTTATGGCCAGGGTTACCCAGATTCTAGGGAGGCACAAGTGAGTTGCAATGAATACAAAGAAAGGTATAGCCAACCTCTTATCCAGACTGCCTCGTTTTTATATTCATCCTCTTGCCAAATCTCTACGAGGACAGAAGTTTCACTCTTTCACTCTCACGCTGCTATATGCAGCACAAGGCCTGGGATGTAGGTATCCTCAAGCAAATGACTATTAGGAGTGAGGAATGCATCCTGGGCCAGCAGGGTGATTCACTGGCCTGGGGTGCTTGCCCCTTGATTGTGTGATCTGAGTTTAATCCCTGGACCCCACATGGTAGAAAATGAGAGGTAACCTCTGAAAGTAATTGTTCTTTGACCTTCATATACATCACAATGGCACACTTTTATGCACGCGCGCACACACACACACACACACACACACACACACACTAAATTTTTTCAAAGTGCCTGTTGGAAGAAGAAATCACTGTTTAAAAGATGTTGAGTTTGGCATTAGTAAGTATTCTCCAACAGAGAAAATTGTTCGACCTTTAAAACAGGGAGATTATGGAGTCTACCCACATGGAGTATGGTGCAGCAAGGAGTAGGAATTTAGATTGCCTAAGAGGCCGGAATGTCTTTGCTGGCGGGGGAGCTTCCCATCTCTCCAGGGAAGGCTCCTCCTGTGAGTTTGTTTGCCTCTGTACTTCATCAAGAGCGTCTTCCCTGCCAACTGTCAGTTAACCTTGATTAGAAAGCCCACCATATTTCTGGAGAACTAGAGTTTTGAGGCAAAAGGATGAAAATGTCTGTAATAAGTGTGCAGCACAAATGCATTTTAGCAGAAAAGGAAGATGTGATAGAAAGGCTTGATGTCTGTGTGTCCATCTGAGGGTCCACTGGGAAAAGAGGTTCGCTAAGGAAATGTTCCCACTGGGGTCAGAGTTGTCTTTGAAATGCACAGCTCCCAGAAGCGCAGGAAATTGTGGAAGGAAACTCAAGAATGTGTGTTTGGAAAAGGCTTCCAAGCTGACATTGTTCCTGGCAGGTAAACCTGTTGGGAAGATACCATCCTGTCTGTGTGTGCAGATCCCTGAGGCTGGGACTGCTGGGGGGATGGAGGGGAGCAGAAGCGGATGCAGCTCGGCTGCCTAGGTGCTATTGTGGGAAGGAAATGAAGCTGTTTCATAATGATTAGAGAGAAACAATCAGCACCAGCGAGGCCCCTAATTGTGGCCGCAGGAGTGAATAGGAGAATAAGCCAATTCAAAGCAGAGAGAGCCTAATGGAGAAAATTAGATTGGCATTGAGAATGGAGTCTTAATGTCCTGCAGCTAGAGAAGGAAGGCACACCCAAGACTGAAATAGACACACACACACACACACACACACACACACACACACACACACACACACACGAGATATTAATGAATAGTAACATTAACCTTACATAGTAAGCTTGAAGCACTGGCTTACTTTATTGTAAGATTTCACAGACTTTAAAATGTGAGTGTGCATTGTCACTGGAGTGTATTGCACACTTTCTATACTTTCTGGACTTCAGATTCCTTTTTCACACAAATTCAGAAGACCTGAGGCTCTGCACTGTCCTCACCGAGAGCTCATGCTTGTTCACACTGTTCTCAGATTTTAGGATCTGTGTCCCTTATGCTGTCAGTCCTTATCACGGAGCTCTCCGGTAAGAAGCAAAGCTGCTTCTGTTCTCTTGTGGATATGCTGTGATGGCTGTAGTCAGTGCATCTTGAATAACAGACACCATCTTCTTAAGGGAGGGCCCTCCTATGCCCAGTGCTGTCACTAAGCCTTGCCAGTATTTTCCACATGTTGCCAGTGCAATCTTCCCTCAAGATTCATTTCATACCAGGCATGATGACGCATGTGTATCCATAGTCCTAGCACTCAAGAAGTTGAGGCAGGAGTTGAGGCCAGCCTTGGGCTACAGAGCAAGACCCTGTCAGAAAAGAAAAGAATGTATACTTTAAAAATCACTTTGCAGTTAATTCATGGCTCTTCACATTCTTCCAAGCTGTCTCTTACATCTTCGGTTGTATTGTAGAAACCAGGTACCTACCTTTCAGGAAATCCCACTGGCTCCAGGGTGGCTGATGGGAAGGTTTATTGGACTATTCCTGAGGAAAATTATCAGTGGTGAGACTTCTTTTTCATTGAAGGCAGGCTGACTTCAGGGAAATTGGTAAACTGAGGCAAGATGGGAGTATCACATCCAGGCTGGTCCAGCCCAGGTTAGAGTTCTTGTAAAGCACCCTTCTATTGTGTGTTGTATGGTGGCTTCAATACGCTGGCCTTTGGATCAGGGACCAGACTGGCTGTGAGCCCATGTGAGTACAACCATGCCAATGACCAGAGCGAGGCGACCAGATGACTTGTTATTGTCATCTCTAGCAAACCTGGGGTGCGTGAAGCATCATCTCTTATTTCCACAGGCTCTTGGGGTTCGCATACTGAAGTCAGAGAGGTGCCGAGAGCAACTGAATAAGTGAAAATCTGAACAGAATAATTTATAGGGGAAAAACATTAAGAGTTGCAGATACTTGGTGCTTCCGAGTGAAGCTAATACGATCAGCACCAGATAACCTGAACATTCAGGAAATTAGCTAAGTGCCCTTGGGGAGGAAGAGGTGGGTTAATGGTGAGCACAAATTCCCTTTTGTTGCAGCAGGTAGTTAAACTCCTGGGTTAGCTAACGAATGTGGTAACGGGACACCAGTTCACACAGACTCTTCTCAGAACTGAGTTGAGCCCCAGAACCCTCGCCCAAGGGTAAACCTGACTGAGCCCTGTGAATGACCAGTGTGTTCCGTGTTATAATAAGGGTAGAGAAGGAAATGGACAAGGAGGGGCCTGGGAGTATCCTGGCCCCTCCTTCACAAGCTGCATTTAACACCATTTCCACTTTGAGCAACAAACTGATAGCACCACATCATAAGGCGAAATCTTGCCTGCACATAACAAGAAATCCTTCTTGTCTAATACATGCTTGGTATATTCTCACAGCCTTGCCATCCTCAGGTTTACATTATTATAAAAAGAGAGGGCAACAGCTTCCTTGGTAAATAGACGTTGTAAGAAACCAAGAACTTGAGCACAGCTTAGGGTAGTGTCCTCAGACCCCAGTGGACTCCAGCAGAGTGGTATCAGAAAGGCTTCTGCAGATACCGCACCTATATGGGGATTCAGCTCTAGTCACAGACTAATCTTTGGAGCAGGGACCAAATTAAGCAATCCACCTTGTACGGAGAATGAGGCAAGTATAGAATGCACAAGTACTACTTCTTCCTCAGTGTCCAAGATGCTGGCTTGAGTTCAGGTATTTTTCTTCTGTGGGATCTTAAATGGTTCTAGAAAGAACCCCATCCTGCCCAGCACTAAGTGCTGAGGAAACATTATCCTGCATTGACCCCTTGATAATCATGAGGCCGGTGATAATCTAGGTCCTTCGACTAGAGGTACTGGTGTTCTGAGCAGGGAGTTCTTATCTTATGAATTCTACTGAATTTATGGAAATCACATAAACTCACTTTGGTTTGGGGCACCACAGTAGAACTGGACAGGAGGAAAGAGCTAAGTCTTAAGAATATGATTCTCAGTTGAGCGGTCGTTGCACATGCCTTTAATGCCAGCACTCGGGAGGCAGAGGCAGGCAGGTCTCTGTGAGTTCGAGGCCAGCCTGGTCTACAGAGCGAGTTCCAGGACAGGTTCCAAAGCTACACAGAGAAACCCTGCCTCAAAGAAAAAACAAAAACAAAAAAACAAAAACAAAAACAAAATGAAACAAAGACTATGATTCTCCACCCTGAGGAACAGAGAGTCTTCTATCTGTGAGTGGGTAGGTCTCCTGAGCTTCTGTAAAGCTGTCACCTGCAGTGTGAATACTGGAGGACTAAGTGGGAAATTAACATTCGGGAAAGGGACCCAAGTGGCAGTCATATCTGGTGAGTCATCCCAAGTGGCACCATTTGCAACCCTGTAGGCTCGTGTCATTAATCCTTTCCCTGGAGATGGCCATTGTTACGATGGCTGGGTAAGGCTTATTGGGGGTATCATACTAATTGTTTTACAGAGGTCTGAAAGAGGGGAAGGCATCACTATCAATCTTAAATATCTGTGTTTCTCTAGGTCAAACTCATTAAAAAATGACTTTAATCATCCAATGGACACTTTTAAATGCCTTCTAAGTAGCTATCATTCTCGATAATGTTAGGCTGAGATTAAGAAAGCCTAAGATAGATGTCTGACCTGTCCCCAAACAGCATAAAAACCGCCAAAGCTTCGGAACTATTATATACTTAGCATCCCAAAACTACTTTAGTGTCCACCACTGGTGGTGTAGATAAACAGATTCAGATGGATTAAAGTCCTGGTAGAAGGTGCCCTAGACAGGCCTAGGCTGTTTCTGTGCTAGAAAAGATTTGTTGAGCCTTGACAGGTTGATACGATCTGTAGGGGTAGGAGAGAGGAGGGAGGCAGAATTCCAGCAGAGGGCAACAAGAAAATAGATCCCATCTTAGAATAACCAAGGCACAGGGCTTTTGGGCTGTGTAGGCAAATCTGATAACTAAAGTGGACTATGAGAACAAAACAGAAAGGAGATAGTAACCAGGCAGTGGTGGCCCACCCTATTAATCCCAGCACTCAGGAGGCAGAAGCAGGCAGATCTCTGTACATTCGAGGCCAGCCTGGTCTACAGAGCGAGTTCCAAGGCAGTCAAAGTTACACAGAGAAACCCTGCCTCAAAAAGAAAAAAGAAAGAAGGGAGGGAGGCAGACAGGCAGGCAGGCAGGCTAAAACTTTCTAGAGAATACAGAAGTTAGGACCAGAGCCAGCCACAAGGAAAGTGAGAATTCAATTTAGAATGCAGCCTGATGTGACATGAGAGAGATCAGTTCTTTTCATGGATGGCCAGGAACTCCTCTCTCCATCTTCATCCTCTTCATTGTACCCTAGGAGTGTTAATCCCATTCTCCAAGGGAAGCAACCCCTGGTTTCTCTGTAAGGGGACATCAGGAGGGCTGTACTGATAGATGCCCCATCTTTCCCGAAAAGCCTGCAATGCTGCTTCCTGATGCTAAGCCTGAATGGGACCCAAATCTGTGTTGATAACTCTCATTTCTGGGTTCCCAGTGCCCAACAACAAGGCACAGATTTAGTAGTGAGGGTGTTTTCCATCACTGCAGTGTCCCTGGGGACCTACAGCACTAATACGTTCAGACAAGGCCTTCTGGATTGTTCGTTCTGAATTGTGATGACAGGTTAGGATCTAGAACAGCTGAACTCGTAGTTGAAAAATTGATTCAGTCCTGCTAAAGTGACCTCTGATGCCATTCAGTGGTAAAATGTGTTTTTCTTATGAGGTAGGAACAGGATGTCTCTCACAACAGGGCTCTGAGAGACAGAACCCCAAAAACCTCCAATTAAAGGTGATTTGTTTCTGATTTTCAGGGGGAAAGGTAAGGTGGCAGCAGATATCTCTGGGGCTGGAAATGAAAGGGGCTAAAAACTAGGAAATTCCTGTGCTGTCACCCTACCCGCCTGCCTGAAAGAGGCTAACGCTTTGTGTCTGCGCAAGGCGCCCACCTAGCCATGCTGCCTTGACTCAGCATCCTAGAGCTATGCCGGGGCCCTGATTTCTTTGGTTCAGGATCCAGCTGGAAACCTGCATTGCCAAGGCCACCCTGGTTGTCTCAGTGAGCAGAGAGCATCACCCAGGTCTAAACTTCCGAGCACACTAAAGAGCTGTGGGAGTGAGACACAGGACAGGAAGTTCCCGCCCCAGCCCTGCTGGAAACTCCCTAGGTGGTCTGGTGTGTCAAATCCTCCTGGCCAGCATCTGCTTCCTCCTCTGAAGGTGGGAGGGGGTGGGGAACCTAGTCAGTGAGAGTCACATTAAACATAAAAGGCCTCAGAAAAAGTAGAGGAGGAAGGGCCCCACTGTCCCACCCAGGTTCCTGGAATGGACAGTGTGATTGGTCTGCTCAGTAGTGTGTTTTTATGGTGAAACCCTGGCACATTGGTTCAGTGCTGTGTGCTTGGTTAGGATCATTTGATTTGGAGAAATCGTCATTTTTCAACAGAGCCTGGTTGGAAAAGGGTGTGGGTGAAGCAACATGTCCATTTTATAGGTAAAAGTTCTGAGACTTCAGCCACCTGTTGATCTAATCAAGGCCATCAGTGGTGAATTACGGAGTCAAGGCTTGGATGTGGGTGTTTTGGTTTGTTACTCAAAACATTTACCAAAGAGAGCAATCGCCTGGAGTTATAATAGATTTTCCAAGTTAATGTCTAAATATCACTGGCCTGCATTTCCCACCAATGACCAGCCTATTTGCAGGGCAGAACTCTAGAGGGATAGCTTGGTCCTCTGGGCCCCTTTTTCTAAGCTTGTTTTCATCCTGCCAAAGCAAAATCGTTGACTAGACTTACTGGGGTTTTGGAGATGCCATTAAGTCAAATAATGACAAGATGGTTTAGTGACCCCATGCTTATGGTTTTCCACACCTCATGAGAGCAGCTACCAAGAGTATGAGATCTTGGCCAGGACTCATGACTCGGGCCTGTCCCTAACCCCAGACCATCATGAACAGCTGGTTTCTAAGATCTCGCTTCCGCATAGACTAGGAAGAGCACCAGCTAACCCAGAGAGCTGTGCACTTGCCTGTCACTGGCATCTGAGTTCTGGCCTAGGTCAGGACACAAAAAGTAAAAAAAAAAAGAACATCTTCTAACCTCAGACTTCTTGGCCCACAGACATCCAGAACCCAAAGCCAGCTGTGTACCAGCTGAGAGACCATCAGTCCAAGAACAGTAGTATCTGCCTGTTCACCGACTTCAGTTCTCAAACCAGTGTGTCAAAGGACGTGCCACCTGGCGTGTTCATCTCTAACAAAACTGTGCTGGACATGAGGTCTATGGATTCCAAGAGCAATGCAGTCGTTGCCTGGAGCAACCAAACTAGTTTCAACTGTAAAGACACCCTCAAGGAGAACGCCTCCTACCCCAGCTCGGGTGAGTGTCGCTTCAGGAGAGGCCCAGCTCCAGTCTGTGCTAGGTAAAAGCTGCCTTAGGTCATATACTCATCAGCAGAATCTGCATCCTGTTTGACTGGTATCCCTTCCTAGCAGGCCACAAGTGCCCTGGCCCTAAAGCAGACGAGAGAACAGGACACAGGGCACAGGCCCAGCAGTGGCCTCACTATTTGGAGTTCACACACCTTCCTGTCTTTGTTGGAGCCACTTGTCCTTTCTGTTCCGTGCCCTGCCTGCCCCCCAGCTGCCTTCCCTGGTTTCTGTGTCTGCCAAGAGCGTGTGGGTACACAGTCTCAGATGCTGGAGTGACATGAGAAGTCAGATGAGGGTGTCCCTAGGGAACACCATCCTAATCGAGGAAGACCATCTCTCAGCAGAGGGACATGTCAATTATGTTGGGCTATAACTAATATATGCATTAAATTGGAGTTGAGGGAAGGACTACCTCAGGGAAGGGCTCTGAGGAAATGCTATCTCACCTCAACTAGATAAGGAGGAACTATCCATGCCTAGGCCAGAAAAGACCCTGTCAAAGCCCGAGAGAGGAGAGTGCTGAGAACAAGGAAAAGCTGCAGGGAATGAGTTGAAAGATGTAAATAAGGGCCAGATCACAGGTGAAGGTAAGAAGGTCAGAAGTTCAAAGTCATCCTCATCTATACTGCAAGTTCAAGGCCAGCCTGGACTATCTGGGACTCTCTCTCCATAAACAGCTAAATAAAATGAAATGTAAGGCTGGTTGCTGTGTGGAAGGTAGATTGTAGGTCCAGCAGAAGAAAGAGCTTGCAGGAGGGATGATGAGAGCTCTACCAGGTGGTAGTAGGGACTCCAGTGACCAACGCTACTTGGGCCTCAAGGACAGAACACACAGAGATGAAAAGGCAATGCAGCATCAAGGATGGCGGCAGCCTCGGAGTCAGTGAGATTAGATACTAAGTAAGAGACACAAAGGGGAAAATTTGGGCATCAGAGCTTTCTGCAATACATGAAAATATATAGCCCTAATCACTGAGAATATGTCTTCAGGCCTCTATTGGTCTCTGGACTGAAACCTGCCCAAGTCCAGGGACTGGCTATCTTGACTTTGCAGTCATGGCATGCAGCATGCCCTTTGCATAGCCAGTATTTATTGAAAGAATGGAAGGGTGCCCAGAAGTGGGGGTATCGGTCCCATCAGGACTTTCGTGCCATTAGGTGCCCCTGGGCAATATGTCCCCAGTTCTCTTCCAAAGACTCCAGAAAAGTCAGTGCACTTTAGACTAAGACCATTTCTTTGTTTTTCCTTTTAGACGTTCCCTGCAATGCCAAGTTGATAGAGAAAAGCTTTGAAACAGGTAAGAGAAGGAACTGCCCCATTTTTTATGATGCTGGGGGAAGCAATGAGCCCATAATAACCTTCATTGCACGGGGAGGGGAAGGGGTGGGTCTGGAGATGGGAACAGCACTTGCAAGGCTGCTCCCAGCTGCCCAGGGTCCAGCACGGTCAACTTCATTTTCCATTTTAAGCACTTAGTAAGGCGTGTCTTCTGTTTTCCTAGGCCAGTGGAACCACACCCAGGCCTCTGTGTCTCTTATTAGTTCCTCTGTAAGGGTAGCCAAAGAAAGCTGCTCACTGTCCAACCATGAAGTCTGTGAGTCCCTTCAGAGCAGCCCTGAACTAGCCATGTCACTCTGAGGACGCTGTCCCTCTATATCTTGGAAAGAACCTTTCTAGAAAGGCAATAGAACTCACACAGCCTCAGGCTTGTCTTGTCTCAGTGCCACCTCCTTACTGAGTCATCACCCGTCTGGTTTCACTGAGGGGCCCAGGCCCACAGGGTTGTGAGACATGTTCTGAGCGCCTACCCCAACCCCATGCCAAAGCCTACAGGCCCTCAGTATATTATATGGCCTAAGTCCTCTTGGTGGTTTTTGTCTTAAAAGACAATGTTCTTGCCCTGGAGGCATACTCAGATACCTTTGCCCCAAAAGCTTAAAGAAATGGATCCAGGAGTTGAAGTTACCCACATCCAGCCTAACCAGCTCTTGGGAAGTCCATAGTGCCTTGCTGTACAGACCTCTGTGTGCTTACCCTTAACAGCTATGACCTCTTGGATTTACAGATATGAACCTAAACTTTCAAAATCTGTCAGTGATGGGACTCCGAATCCTCCTCCTGAAAGTGGCGGGATTTAACCTGCTCATGACGCTGCGGCTGTGGTCCAGCTGAGGTGAGGAGGCATCAAAGCTTGGAGAAGGGTTGAGGGAGGGCAGAAGGGTTCAGGATAAGACCCAGGCCTGAGAGCAAATCCTCCCCCATGGGAATTTGCTTTAAATCCTACCACTGGACCCTCGGGACTTTTCTGTCTCTTCCTGTTACAAGGTGCTGTGACACCAGCATCCTGAAGTGTGTTTCACAGGACGCACTCACTTCAGGACCCTCAGTCGAGCCATGCCCCTCCTAAGATACATGAGGAACAGCTCTGATTACCCTTACTTAGAAACAAAGAAAGTGAGGCCAGAGCACATCGAGGGCACACAGGCAATGTAAAGGAGAAAAAAATTCCAGCTCGGATGCATGTGTACAGAGTGCTGGGCCCCTGCCTGTCAGTGTGGAAACCCCTTTTCTCTTGTCCTTTCTCCTAGCAAGCTCTCTCAGCTTGATGCTTGAAGACACTATATTTGTCACCCTAAGCCTGGCTAGAGTCATACTCCCACCCTGACGAGGCCCCCAGTCACCTTGCACAGCCCCAAACAAAGCCATCTCCACGGCACCCCTGAGTGCTAGTCCTCGGTACCAAGCCTGACCTCTGCCCTTCCTCACTCCAGGCCGTCAAGACTGAAAGAGGCTGAACTCTTCATCACCCCTCCTCTCCCTCTTCAAGCGAAAAGGAGCCCTCCCACCTCCTAAAGAAGGCTCTCAGTCACAAGCCTGCCAACTGGGTCTCCTGGATTTGTGATGGAGATTGCTGAAGAGCTGCTAAGTGCTACTGTACCCAATCCACTCCCTTACTGCTGCTGGCCATTCACAGGAAGGCAGGGGCTGCGACTTCTCCTGGATATGAAGACCCCCAACCCCGACCTCACCACCACCTCCCACCCCACGCCCATCCCCTGTGGCAGATCCCCAACATGTTTCTGTTTTTGTTTTTTAAAGCATCACACATTACTCTTTCCTCAAAATGTAGAAAAGATTATCTCATTGTCTAGCCCCTCCCTGCTACTGTGTGTATCTGAGCCCTATTGTATATATGGTTCTGCTGTCCGTGACTTCATTAAAGATGACTCAGAAAAGCAGAAACTGTGATCCTCTATGACTGGGTTTGGTGGGGGCATTTTCACGCTGCTGATCACCAGCTCAGCAGACAGAAACACAGTCTGTGCCTATCATGATGCCCAACTTCTTCTCGGAATGAGCTCTTAAAAATTCCACTAAGCAAGCTGTGCCAAGGGCCAGGAAGGTCCTTTTACAAGTGTGCGTCCGAGCTCATACCATGCCTCAGAGCCACTCATAACAGGCTGACAACATGGGGGAGGCTGTCCTGACCTGTAGCTGAAATTTACCAGACAAGAATGACAAGTGTCCCCAACATTGTCACCCAGTAGCTCTTGCCCTCCAGGGACACTTTTTTTTTTTTTTTTCTGTCTTGCTCAGATTGGCATATCACTGAAACTGTGTTTTACCCTATAGATATGGCTGGGGCTTGGCCAAGGAGAATGAATGTCCTAAACTCTTACCCCCAGCACCAGTGAAAGCCCCTGGGGTGCAACTCTCTGCCAACCCTCTGCTGCCAGTCTTCTCCAAGGGCAGGAATTCTGATAAGAATTCACTCCCGAGACCAATGAACAGCTGCCTGTTCAAGGCCAAAAAGGAGTACTCAAAATTCCCAGGACGCCCTCCACCACTACCCCGTCCGTCCATGCTAGCCAGCAGGCAGGCAGGCAGGCAGGCAGGGCTGCTGCTTCTCATAGAGATGGGGTTGCCAGCTTTAATGGGTGGTCTAGGGCAAGCCCCTCCCCATCGCTGTGAGCTTCAGGGTCGCCACCTATGAAGTGTCAGGTGGGACTGAGGACACCTACAGCAGAAAGACGTGTCCCAGGCAACCACAGACGCTCATTATTTCTAAACTGCCTCATCTCTGGCCTACATGGAAGCCTAAGGGCTCAGGGGACACCACCATGACAGGGCCACCCTCTCACATGGGAGGAGGGGCTCCGAGGCCTCTTCCCCAAGCCCCTCCCCATCTGTCTGACACCATGCCAGAGAATTACCACTGGGAATTTCTTTTAATTAAACCATTCCTTCCCTGTATTAAATGAAAATGCCCCTGGGAAGGTTAGGAGAGCAAGGCTTTATCAACCATAAAAAACTTAGGGCAAATTAGTTTGTCTTTTTTTTTTTTACCCTCCTAAAGTGGTAATTCACTTTGTTCCACAAAAAAAAAAGAAGAAGAAAAGAAAAAAGATAAAGGAAAAAGGTCCAGGCAAAGAAAGCGTGGGTGGCTGGGGAAGTAGGTGTGCTCCTGAAAATTGGCTATAGTTACGCAGAAGCTGAAGGGAACCTGTGGGCATGCGGCAGAGTGACAACTGGAGAGCAATACGGAGCAAAGACAGACCCCTCCACTAGACTTGAAAGAGACCCAGACAGCAACATCCAGAGGTCACTAGAACCCTAAGGTTACCTGAGGACCATAGTGAGGGGGTGTCAGGGGTCTAAAGACCCACCCATAACCCTGGGAGTGAGGCTCCTCCTTCCAGGCCCAACCCAAGCTAGGCTATGACAAGGCCCAGGCGACAACTCACGGGGGAAGTGTGCTGGACCGTATCTGTCCCTGGGGGTGGGAGGAGTACCCTGCTCATCAGTCTGTCCCTGGGGGTGGGAGGACCTGGTACCCTACAGATACCAACAACTGAACCAATGAGGGTCTGTCCACACAATTAGTCACTGAGCTCGAAGAAAGGTGACGTTAATAGAGGAAGTGGCCAGGTCAGCCCCTGCTTCGGTTTGGAAGAAATAGAGTAAGCTGGCAAAAACTATCAGAATAATGCAAACTTGAACGGTGGCCCCTTGACGAGGGCACCCCGTGCAAGCACTCTAGGCTAACTGGACACTGGAGGAGAGTTACTAGGAAATACAGGTTTCTAAACGTCTCAGCTCTGGCTATACATGCCCAGTGACATGCAGGGTCAAAGGTCATTTGATGCTCACTTCACTTTTTCCTGTGACCCACACAAATCCCCTCAAACCTACGTCCCTCAAGCAACACGTGGGAAGAAGAGCTCCGGGCTTACTTAGTACAAGGGGGTTAAAACTATGTCCAGTCCACCCTGCCCTGGGCAGGAAGTAAAGGCTGTCTCTGCCCACACACAGCCAAGGCTGGTTCCCCAAGGGAACTTCCAGAGTGAGTGTGAGGGACCTGTCTAACACGGCGACTCTGGCTAATGCATACGCTGGGGTAGTTTGAAGGCCCACCAGCCCCTGCCTTGTGTAAAGGCCACGTGGGCAGAGACACAGCCAGCTCAGGGCCTCTTTTCACACACACGTAAGGCATGGGCTCCTCTCCAAGAACCAGACAGCTGCACCCTGAAATGGTAAACTAGTCAGATACTGACTCAATTGCCAAAAGTAGAACAGGAAATGGAAAAAGTTTCCCACTTCCCTCCAGGTGTTTGGGGCTGAATAGCCTCCTCCCATTTCCGTGACATCATGGTTGCTGACAGAGGCAAACAGGGCACCCTTTGAAGCTCTCCCACAGAAGCCACATCCTCTGGAAAGAAGAGTTAAAAATACAGAGTTAGAGATAGCATCTCTCCAGGCCACGTGCCCAGAAGAGGTAGGCTGGGCCGTTACACCGCAGCCCGACCACAGGTGCAAAGAAGGCCAAGAGGCACACTGGGAGGGGCTTGCAGGCCCTGGTGCTAACACCGATACTCAACAACCGGCTGGGGAGGCATTGCTCCTCCACCTTAGAAATCCCCCTCCCCTGACCTCTGTTGCCCTCAAATCAGACCACTGTGTATGTGTAATTCAAGGGAGAAAGCCTATGTCCAGCCCACCTTGCGCGGGACAGGATGCGAAGGCTACATCTGTCCCCACACACAGCTAAGGCTAGTTCCCCAAAGGATACCTTCCGCAATATGCACCGTACTCTTTCGCTCCCCCTTCAGGATGAGACTTAACTGTCGAGTGATAGCCCTGGTGGACATCTGTCTTTCAGGTCCATGGAAGTCACAGAACCTGAGACCTGAAAACCTTCAGTCTTGGTCTCACTCTATTGTAGTGTCCGAAGATGCCCACACGGGGGCAGCAGTACTCCACCAAAAAGGCTGCTTCTCCCTTGGTTTGTTTTTTTCTTGAGAAGGAAAATCCCCACCGCCTAGGAAAAACTCTTTCCAGGGGGAAATAAAATGGCAGGTGACTTCCGTTTCATAAGCTCTTGTCCTGTGCCAGTCACTGCACCGGACTCAAGACTTGTGTGATCTTGCTACTCTGTGAATCTAGGGTCAGGCACTCTGGCAGCAGGGGGCACTGCCTGCCCAGGTTTATGAGACCTGGGAACCCAGAGAGAAAGCCACCATGCTGGAAGCTAGGAGGGCACAGGCAGATGGAATACGGGAACCTGACTGGCCCAGGATCCATGGCTTCAGTCCGCCTAATCTGTGACGGCTCAGCCTCAGTTTCCCACTTTGTACCAACATTCTCTCTTAAGTAGTTTAGGAACCAAGGCTTCTTCACCCGGGATACCTGTTTCAGGGACTCTGTGACACCATACAGAAGAAGCTGAACAACAGGCCAAAGGGATGGCCCATGGCAGGCACTCACAAGCAGGTGTCACATGGTGGGACCCCACGGGAACACACAGGTTTGGAATTCAGGGCTGCTGACCTGGAACGTGGATGAGGGGTCCACTGGGGTAGAGGCGTGTCAAAACGCCATCAAACAGGAAAACCTGTTTACTGCATTTCAGTGTGTATAAATTAAACTCAACAGAGTGCCTGAAGCCTAGGAGCAAACAGTCCAGGCGTTATGTGAGTGTGAGAGCCGTCAGTGGCTGTAATTTCATGTGGCTTCTGATAATATCTTACTGGCACTCCTCAGGCAGAGCAGGGGTCAGGCAGAGCAGGGGTTGACCCCTAAGCTTCACTGTCCTTCCCCAACCTTCTTTCCTGGGGCTTTTAACTTTTCTGTCTCAATTTGTCATTGTTCGTTTGGAGACAGAAAGGCATGCCCACCTACTTCTCGCTGTTGTTGAAGGGACTGAGCGATAATGGGTATGCTAATACCAAGTGAACTGAAATCCCACAGCAGACATAAAGCAAGTGGGATGTCAGAGTGAGCAGAGGGAAAGACCATAATCCTGCATGCACGATTGACTGTCCGGCCAGATGCACCCATGCACCCCCATGCTGAGATAAAAGCAGGCTGCTACTTCAAAACGCCAATGCCCAGGTATGCTTGGGGCTCACCACGTCCCCACTTAGCAGATGGCCACTTCTACCATACTGTGACCCCAGCAGCTTCCCACTGTCATGCACATTTGTCACTCTCTCCATGGCTTCCAGCTTCAGGGAAGTCATGGTGGAGAAATTCAAGGATCGCACGGCCCCACAGTATTCCATGGCCTCCCTGACGCCTATCACCGTATCACCCCTGAACAGACACCTTTCTTCCCTCCTTTCTAGCACCTAGGTGTTGGGGACCATCACCATCCTCACTACCTCAGGCCTTGAGATAGAAAATTACTGCCTCATAAGAAATAAGCAGAATGTTCAGCAGAGCATTCCTAGATACAGGCTTGCGGTTTCACAACCAGTTAAAGAATAGCTCAGGATATTCCTCCTGTTGTAGCTTTACAGCCAGTTAAAGAATAGCTCAAGATATTCCTCCTGCTACAGTTTTACAGCCAGTTAAAGATTAGTTCAGGCATTCCTTTTACTGACCCTTTCACCCTGGCCACTTGCAAACCCTGCTCACATCCTGCCTATGGTCCTATATAAGCCTCCCCTGAAAAAATAAACTTTATCAGCTTGATCAGAATATGGACTTGCTGTGGTTCTTCTTATCCCTTGTTCTTCCATTCCCTAGGTGCTTCCTGGTTCGTGGTTGACTGCCCCAAGGGTCGGGGCACCTAGGGACTTCCCTGATTATAGGACTCCTTGAACCAAGACATCCACCTTGTCTCAAAGTACCTCCCTCGGGCAGGTTTTCTGAGCAGCACCCCTCCTCAGGCCAGGATCTCCCCCTCCCTGTCATCCCAAAGGGCCGTCCACATTTGAGAGAGGCGTCCAGGGCGTGTGTGCTTTGGGAGTGGGAACATAACCCCCATTCCAGAGGCCACGGCATCACAGTTTCAAAGGCCCCCTGAAAGCCTCTGCGGAGCCGTCGGGTTCCACCTTTCTCTGAAACAGCCACATCAAAACTATCAACCAAGACAAAAGGGAGCACATACAAGTGTGAGCTGGGGCTGGCAGCACGTAAGGACGTGGAGCGGGTCAGAGAGCGCAGTGTGGACAGTGGAAATGACGGGTGTGCTTCACGGTGAGCTGGGCAGGAAGGAACTCGGGTAAGCCTAAAAGAGACTGCCGTCGGTGAAGACTGCAAGACACTATTTTTATGACTCTAGGATGCCCTTCCTTCTCCCTGCATGATGTAGCGGGTGACGTGAGCCGGTAGCATCCTTGTCTAGCAATACCAAAGCAAACGTTTCCTCCTTTGTTCTTCACAAGCCTGAGCAAAAGGCACAGTATTCACCTGCCCCTTTTACAAATTAGGAAGCATGTGAATTGGTTTTCACAAGACCATGGTGGACCAGCCCTGGTGGCCTGACTGCCACCAGACACAGCAGATGTGACGGTCCAGGGCTAGGTGTGGCCACCGTGTAAGCGGGACCTCCGCCAGGCCTGGCACTCTGTCCCAGGGCTCCTTCTGTGAATGTGTGCACACACTTGGGTACTTGGTTCCTCTTTAGGATTAGATTCAAATGCCAAAACAGAGCCCTGTACACTCCAATGAGCATGAGCGGACAAGGTTCACCTGCTGAGGCAATATTTTCCCCACGTATAAGCTGTACTGGTCTCGTGACAGAATGGTTGCCCTGGTGAGGAGGGTGTGCCATGGTGCACACGTGCAGGTCAGAGAACAATTTCAGTGGAGACAGTTCTCCACTTTCACATGGAATCTAGGGGTCAACCTCAGGTCACCGGGATTGCGCAGGTGTCTTTACTCACTGAGCCATCTTGCCAACCATATGGGTCAAAAGTTCGGTGATAAGGAAAATCCAAAAGACAAGCTGGCAAGATGGCTCTGTACATAAAGGTACCTATTGTCAACCCTGGTGACCTGAGTTTGATCCCCAGTACGAACCCAGTGGAAGGAGAGAACCATCCTGCCAAGATGTCCTCACACACCCGTAGAAGTGCGCGCGCGTGCGCGCGCGCGAGCGCGCGCACACACACACACACACACACAGAGAGAGAAAACCACTCCCTGTCAAAATGCAGAGGACAATGGGAATGGGGTGCACAGCCCCAGCTGATCTACCTGCAACACAGCTCCTGCACCTAAGGCCCAAAGAACATCTGAGAAGAAGGGCAAAGATTTAAAAAGCAGAGAAACAGTCTGCTTTCCTAGGAATGTGAGAGACGCTGCAGCCACAATGTCTCACCAACATGGCTGCCTAAACAAGACCTGACAAGAATGACACAGACAGACATGCTACCAGAGAGGGAGGAAACCCAACCCTAACCAAAGACAGGCAACTAAGGATGCTGAGATGGGAAACAGTTTTCCCCAGAGAAGAGCTCCCCATTTGGCTATCCAATACCAGATGGTCAGTCCTGAAATCATACACACACACACACACACACACACACACACACACACACACACACACACACACACAATTAATAAAAAGAGGCCAGAGGCCATGAATTTGACAGAGTGCAAAGGGTGGGCCATGTGGGAAGGGTTAGAGAGAGAAAAGGGAAAGCAGAAAATGATGTACTATTTTAACTTCAATTATTTAGCTGATAAAAAAATCTTTTAAATTGTTTTTTAAAATTAAAAAAAAAATAGGACTGTCAAGATGGCACAGACATAAGTCTTCAAGCCTGATGACATGACTTCACACCTACACAGTAGGAGAAAACCCACTCTGCAAACTGTCTACACTCCTCCCACTGGCAGGCAAGGCGCTTGGCGAGAGCCAGCAAGGCTGAGGGAGAAAACGCCGATCGGAGTTGTTGGCGACTCTGCTCCTGTCCATGAGAACGGGTGTGTTTGTGGCGCAGCTTCATGAAGCACCTTCACCCCCACGCCCCTTGCTCATTAATTCATCCAAAAGCCTAACACAGCTTCTGAGTCAGAAAGAGATGGTTCCCATCCTACACTGGCAAACCAAGATTCCATTTCCCCATTCAGAGAAGTTAGACTCCCATCCCTGTGGGATTCTAGAACCGCATGGGTTTGTAGAGCTTAAACAGCAAATGGGCATGGGCACTTGCCAGACACACACGGGCTCCGTGTTGGCTCACTCACCATAGACAGTAAGGATGATTCTTACCTTTATTGCCCGAAGCCTACTGAGCACAGGCCAGGCGCCTAATTAATTATTTACCAAATTTTCAAGACAGAGGGCCCACTAAGGTTCAAAAAACAGTATGTGGCAGAACACACTCAGTTCAACATTTTAGATCATGCAAGCACATTCCACAACACTGGGCTGCCCACATTATCCCAAAAAGAGTTTTGTGTGTATTCAGATCTCTAAATTCAAAACTAAGCAAGTAAAATATTTTTGTCTGGTCTGATATAAGATTTCTTCTACTTTTTCCTCACTGAAGCCCCTGTTCAAAGAAAAGGGCCACACACACCTGGGAAAACTCACTTTTGTGTTAATCTTTTAAAACTTAGCTGTAGTCTTGTACTGGCTAGTTTTCATGGCAATTTTACAGTCTAGAGTCATTTGGGAAGAGGGAACCTCAACTGAGAAAAGGCCCCCTTCAAATTGGTCAGTGGGCAAGTCTGTGGGGCATTTTCTTATTAACTGATGAGGGAAGTCCAACCCTCTGTGGGCGGTGCCATCCTGGGGCAGCGTGGTCCTGCTACCTAAAAAAGCAGGCCAGTGAGCAACGCCCCTCCCTGGCCTCTGCATCAGCTCCTGCCCTGACTTCTGTGACTGGCAGACTACACGCTGCAGGCTGAAATAAACCCTTCCTCCCCAAGTTGCTCTTATTTATCTGTTTTGGTCATGGTGTTTTATCACACCAGTAGAAAAAGGTCATGGGCTACTCAACAGCAGTCTAAACATCCAGAGCCCAGAGCCACAGCCCCCGGGATCGCAGTGAGCATGTAAATAAAGCTCCCAGGTGCTGGACACTGGCTGATGCTTATTCTGTGACTCCCAGCCCAGGACACAGATCTCTGTTACCTCCCCAAGTATTTCCCAACCATTGTAAAAAAGTGTTTTATGGCCCCAGATTAATATCAAAGAGCAAGGGTGCAGGCTGCTCTGAGGGGAAGCATGAGAGACGTTTCCACGTAGTGCAGACAGGAAGTGCGTAGGCAGAAGGTGCGCTTCCCCTCACTGACAAGAGCAAGGGACAGTGGTTGTGGGAAGCAGCCTGCAGACCTACAGAAAGAACACAGGAAATGAAAATAAACCACCCCATAGATGGCGGTGAGCTAGAAGCAGCAGGAAACGGCAGGCCATCCCTCAGTCCATGCAGTGGGACCAGAGCGCCTGCCTTCGACCTGAGTCAGCAAAACAAAACCCTCAGGAGTAGGAACTGTGGGAAAGCAGGGATGAGGCATTTCCCCAACTATGGAGGAACCCGCTGCTAACCACAGAGCCTAGGGCACATTAGTAACCTGCGGTGCATTTTCAGATCTGAACTCAAGACTCCACAAGTTATCTATCTGTAGGGCTCATACTGTTGTAAACGGGGAAAACACACACCAAAGGTGTGTCTGCCAACAGGGCTAACTTGGGAAAATCACAACCCTGAGACAAAAGCAAATCTGATACATGGGAACTCTGTACCTGTCCCATGTGGCTCTAAATCATTGAGAAACGCAAACCTGAATGCGTATTAAGGACTGCTGTAATGTCTTCCTTGACAAAGTTATTACTCATTCCCAGCTGACTGGTTTTCTTGAAGTCTGAATACTTTTCTCATTTGAAATACCTATTTATCGCATCTACACTAAGAACCCTCTAGCTCTCCTGGTAAAGCTACATGATGTCTGTGCATGAGTATCCTGGCCATCTTCATCAATTTCTCCCCGCAGTTTGAGCCATGGCCCACAACACCACTGCCAGTTTTTGTCATTATAGTGAACCGAGCCATTCCTTGCTAACCCCGTGCAGACCCACTCTCAACCTTGTATGTCTAATTAAGCAGAGAGCTAATAAAGAATGGAGGCTCAAGCTTTGTCAAGTTCCCAAGTAACTGCAAGATGCATTGAGGCTGGAAATCGCTGCTCCAGACTGCACACGCAAGCGTCTATGTGCACAGCCATCACCTGGGAGCTTGTTAAAACACAAAGCTTTGCTTCTGTGCTTGGGGATAGGGCCTGGGAGTGTCCTTTTCAAATAGCTCCCAAGCAACCCTCCTAACCTGGCCGCACCTTCAAGTCACTCAGGTGACTATAGTTGTACCCCCTACAAACTGACTTGACCCAGTGTGACCCAGGCAATGGAGCTGAGGTCCCCAGGCTATGCTAGTGTACTGGTGTGACTCAGACAGTGGAGCTGAGCTCCGCAGGCTATGCTACGGTGATAGTGTGACCCAGGCAGTGAAACCGAGCTCCACAGGCTATGCTAGCACAGCCCCACTGGACAACTTTGGCTGCACAGGTCGTCTGCTAAGCAGCGACAGTGGAACTCAACAGGGCTGTTCCCATATATGGCAAACTTGCTGCTCCTGAGATGGACACAGGCCTCACTGGATACCCAATGCCTAGACTTCAGCTGCCAGACCTGTATTCTAAGCAAGGTTTGTCCTTAATGAGATCTTCTGTTGTCTGTTTTTTTGAAGACCTGTAATCTTAAGCACATATCTGAGCCTCATTTCTCCCCCTCCTCAATGAGGACAGGGACCTCTGTAAGTGAAAGGAGACTGGCGGGGGCTTCAGAAAACACCACAGGATGCAAATCAACACACATGCCTGTGCACACACCACAGGGACACACTCTTTCACAGTCATCACGGACACACAATACACACAGACACTTGCCCGCCTTCACACACACACACACACACACACACACACACACACACACAGTCACACTGTCAGCACCCCCCCACCCCCCCCCCACACACACACTTTGCACCCCCGGCTTATATGCCTCGAGACACACATTTCACTTTTCGGCAGAAGCATGTGGAAACAGATGTGCCGTGAAAACACACACAGTCCAGTTCTGACAAGTGCTTAGTGGTGCAGTTCCAGACAATGAAGGATTAGTAGAGGATTACCTGATACATCAAAAGGACAAAGGACTGCCGTGTTCCAGGTTGTCAGCACTGTATTTGTCACTAACTTCAAAGACAGCTACTTAATGAAAACAAAAGTGAAGGTTCACAGTCGCATATCAACAACTTGTGCAGAGCTTGTGAGCACACAAAGCTGGAGACCCTCTTCACACATGTGTGAGAAGAAAAAATGACAGTCGGAGGCATGTCGAGGAACAGCAGAGAAACTTTAATTTGGAAAGTAAGGGTTACACTTGGGGAAGGCAGATTTCATGTTAACAGACACACATTGTGAAGCTGGTCTGACACAGCAAAGGGAGGTCTCTGAACTCCCCATTTCATACCCAGTCAGGGTCACAGTTAAGCGCAGATCTGAAGACTCAATGTTCAACAAGCTGTCATCTCAAGAATTCTTATCCAGGGAATGTCAAGGAGTGACCCTGAAAGACAGAAGCAGAAGGGTGAAGTGTCATGTCCCAAAGCCTTCATCTAAACTGTCAACCCGTGGGTGGGGATGGCCATGGCACTCATCCTCAGCCAGACTGCAATAACCAGAATGAGGCCAGCTGTTTTTACGAGAAAGTGTGAGAGTAGTGTCTATAGGACAATACTCACACCTACATTCCAAGCTCGCTAAAATGGTGCTGGGTGAAGAGCTGAAGAAACCAGGCTCCAGCTCTCCATCGCAGCAATCCTAACTGCACCAGCCCCCAGCATCCTGCCTGCACCAGCCCTCACCATCAGCACTGAGTGTCCTGCCTTGGGCCTGTGCCAGCACTCACCATCTACACCTGCATCCTGCCTGCACCAGCCCTCACCATCAGCACTGAGTGTCCTGCCTCCTGCCTGGGCCAGCACTCACCATCTACACCTGCATCCTGCCTGCACCAGCCCTCACCATCAGCACTGAGTGTCCTGCCTCAGGCCTGCATCCTGCTTCCCTGCCTCCAGCCTGTGCCAGCACTCACCGACTACACCAGCACTCAGCATCCTGCCCTCAGTTCCTCACAAAGCACACATGTCCAATTTGGGGACAGACTCAAGACAGGAGGTCAGATTTCTCAAAACTTCACAAAGGGCCAAGGTCTTTAGCAGTGATTTCTTGTTTACTTAGTTCTTTGGGTAGGATGGGAAATGGCTGGGCTGCTGCTTCGAGCTGGGTGGACTTCTGACTCTAAAGCACTTGAACTTGAGACACTAAGGCCAGCCCATGAAGACAGGAAAAGGCTCAGGAAAAAAAGCGTCTTAGGTAAGAAACCTATTCCCAAAGATCAATTCCCTCCTTTTCCAGCGAAGATGTACTGAGCGATTATTCAAACAACTGAGGCCTCGGGATTTCTCAAATGTTAGCTCAGTACAACTGGGCCCAGTGAACAACTCAGAAAAGCCCTTCCAACTGTAAAGGCTATCAAAAACTGCCACAAACGTCCTTCCAGAGAATGAGACACCCAAAATGGAAGACAGCTACTGAGAAAGGCAGCGGGAGGTCCCGTCTTTCACCCAGGCAGAAAACCGTGCCATCTGCCCGGCCTGATCCACGAGGTAAAATACAAGGGATAATGAAGAGCACACGGTCTAGAGATGAAAATGGTAACACCGGGCAGCTCCCCTCCAGGGACATGCTCTTTCTCAGCAAGCTCCCTACTCAGACACTATCTGGACAGCTGCCATCCAATCCATCCTTCCCTGGGTCCTCATCACCCTATTAAAACTGGAACTGGGGGAGGAGGGTGACATAAATCATAGACCACTATGCAAAACTCCCAGGAGCAGAAATCAGTCTGAATCACCCTAATGTTACAAGGTCCAGATCGTAAATTCTAAAAGTGAAGGACACTCCAGAAATCAACTAGGCTAATCCTCTCATCTTAGAAATGACAAAACCAGAACATGATAGCTTGGAAATTTTATACTGAGCTATGCTGTCCAATCCAGTAGCCAGTAGCTATACAGACTTATTTAAATTTGGTCAAAATTGGGTAAAATTATGAGTTGGGCTGGGGATATAGTTCAGCTGGCAGAGTAATTATGTACCATGCATGAAACCCTGGGTTTGATACTTAGCCTCCATAAAACTAGGCATGATGGCACATGTCTATAATTCCAGAATTTGGGGAGTGGAGACAGGAGAATCAGAAATTCAAGGTCTTCCTTGGGCATGTATAAGCTAAAGGCTAGCCCAGGATTCAGGGGAGGAAAAAAAAATTATCTAAAAACATAAAAAATAAATTAAGGAAATTCCTTGTCAGGTGTCCATCAACCAGCATCAATCACGTGACTAGTGGCTACTGTTGTTCCAGTGCAGACTCAGAACAAGGTACCAATGTCAGGTCACCCTCACTGGATGAAGTCAAGCCTCCCAGGCTGCATTCTCATATAGCTCTCCTGTACCACAGTAATGATGCCTGACTTTGCAGAAACACCTAAGGGTCTGTGTTTATCTCTTCTTATGAACTTCTCTTCGATTTTCCCATTTAAAGACAGCAAGTTTAAAATATTTTAACAAACACAACCTAATAGGAAACATATATACATATATACTATACATATAATATGTATAATATGCATATACATGCTATATTATAGATATATTTTATATATTACATGTGTTATATTAATTAATATTATGTGTATATATAATCATCCCTCAAAAGTTCTTGCAAACACCTGCATTTGGGCTCCAAGTGTACACTATGAAGTGCCTACTCAAGTCACTTAGGACTCCAAGGACTAAAGTGAGCTGCAACTGGCCAAAGCTGTTTCCTCAGGTATAAGGTAGTTGTGTGGTTCTGCCTCCCCCACTACAGAGCAGGCAAGAAAAAAATTATGTGCACTGACGTAAAGGTGCATATGGAGGAAATGTGAAGCCTAAAAATGTGGGAATGTGGTGGCAACAAAACATTCTATAGCTGGTCGGTTCTACGACACTGCACATTTTATTTTGAACAATCCCTCTAATGTTCCCCCTGCAGACCCGACAGTGGGAACGTGAATAAAAAGCAACAGCTGGAGGGAAAAGAAGAAAAAGCAAAAGCAAACGGTCCACAAAACAGTGACCAACATAAACGACATTAGTGATGAAGGCCAAGCTCCTCACTGTACAGGCAGGGAAAGGAAGCCTGCTGCCAGCCTTAAGCTCCCGCCCTCAGGAACCTGGGCATGTAGGGCAGGGCAGGAGTAAGAGTGAATGGTTTAAAGCACCGTGACAAATGTAGGGGTGTGCACTGTGGACCTGAGACCAGGCTCCTGTGCAGCCCAGAGGGTGACAGTGACTTAGGGTTGAGTCACCAGGGGATGAGGACAGGAACAGAATTCTTAGCACAGGTCTCCCTAGCTAAGCCAGGTACAAAAGTGACCTCCTGTAGTCCCACACTGAGGAGGCAAAGGATCTGATTGTGAGTTCAAGGGTAGCCTTGGCCACAGAGCAAGACTGTCTCAAACAAAACTAAAAATAAATTTAAAGTAATTTAAAAATAGGACTATGAGATGGATCAGTGGGCAAAGACACTTGACAAGTCCCACAAGCTGAGTTCCAGCCCCATTGCCACATGGTGGAAGGAGGGAAAGAAACCACTCCCATAGGCTGCCCTCTGACCATGTGCCATAGCTGCACAAGTACACACACACACGCACGCACGCACGCACGCACACATGCACACACACATAAATTTAACTACATCTGTCTCTCTCTTTACCTATAAAAAGACCAACCAGAAGAGTTCAGCCACCAGTTAAAAGTCAATTAATACTTTTAACTATTAAGACTAATCATACAGAATTAATCTCATCTTCCAGTCCCCTGAAGGGGTTACAGGACACACTCATCAATTAAAATATAAAACACTGTTGCCAGCAGGAGCTCATTGTTGGAGGCAATAAAGGGTCTAGAATAATAAAGGGTCTCGGCAACTGACAAGAAAGGGCAACCCAGTGAACACGACCCTGGGGTTGTGCTGAGGCTTCTAGCTCAGCACTGCCCACTGCTGACAGGGATATAAAGCAATCCCTGATGAGCATCACAGCTCCCCTGAGCCTCTGCTGCCCTCCTATGACTGGAAAGGAACTAGCTTTGGTTATTCCACCAAAATACAACTGGTAGGCTTTGTAATGTACTCTCAGCAAAGAAGTGTGTGTCCACTAGGTGGCAGCAGAGCTTAGAGGGTAACATCTAGGCTGGTAGGTAGCCCAGACTGCAGCAGATGGTCCCATGGGTGTGTAGGTAGCACTAAATGGACTGGGGTGGGTAACTAGGCAAGGGTAGATACTAACATGCACAAACCCACAAAGACATACATGCACAAACATAATTAAAAGTATTTTAAAAATTAAAAAAGGACTCTGAAGTTGGGTCTGGGAGACGCCTGTAGTTATAATCCCAGCATGTGGGAGGCAGAGGGCAGAGGGTCAGGAGCACAAGGCCATCCTTCAGTACATACATGTTTGAAGTGACCTTGGACTCCAAGGGACCCTGTCTAAAGGCAAAACAAAAGATTTCTCACAAGGCTCTCTGGGTCTCTCAGTACCTGACCTACAAATAGGAATGGCAAGCTCATCTTTCTGAGGCTTCTTGAAAATAAAACAATCCTGCACAAGCACTAAAAACAGCACCCAGTGGGACCTCTATCTGCTCCTCTCGGCTCCCTAAACCTCACTGGCTTCTCCAGCCCAATGTCATTCTCCTTATCTGCCTTTTCTCGATTGTTTTAAACATCAGCTTCAAACTAACTAAAAATCACTCACATTACAGATTTCATAAATGCCCAACTCTCAATTGGAAATTAAGAATGTTAGGCAGTAACATGAGAATCTAGCCCCAAAATGTGCTGCCATATAACCCACATTTCATTTCATCGGAATAGGAAGTAGACTCGGACAGTGTCTCATAAGTTAGTGTTTTCCCAGGGTGTTGACTGGGTTTGTTTTTGTTTTACTTTGTTATCCTGCCTTCCGAGTTATTGTACTACTGAGGCCTCACCTGGAATCTATTGGCACCGTAAGCATACAGCTAAATTAAAACCATACAGATGGGACAAAGAAACGTGTCAAGTGGAAGTTGTCTGGGAAATGTGCGGGGCGATCCCCCAGAGGGTTCCCTACCTTTCCTACAGGCCTATTTTCTCCAAAGTGACTGAACCCTGCAATCTGGGACTGGAAGAGCCGGCATTCTCTGAGCTCTGGTGGCCCTGGGCTGTTAACATGATCCCCGCTACTCTGTTTCTGCTGAGCTTGCTTTTTTGTCTGTTTTGTCATAATTTTGAAATACTGAGTTCTTGGAAGCCAAGTCCTCCTCCAATCATGACAGCACCAGGAAATAATTTTCCATGATCTATCTTTCTGAGCCTTGAGAACACACACCCTTGAAATGTGTTCTGTTCCTTCTTAAATACATAGCCTAACTCATCTAGAAAACACCTTCACAAATCTAACCCGAGGTGGTCAACACCGGAGGCTCCATTTTCCAGCTCCACTCAAGGCATCCAAAGGAGATGGTTAACTGGCAGGATCTGTGATTCACTCATCACTACACTACACTACACTACAGGCACAGTGACCCTGTTCTATCTCACAGCACACTGTTCTGATCTTGCTAAGACTATAATCATGTTATGTTTTACCTGTATGTTTACCCTACGTATTACCTGTCTTTTACCCTTCTTAATTTAAAATAGGGTCTCATGTAGTTCAGGCTGACCTCCAACTTGATATGCAGCTGAGGATGAACTTGAACTTCTAATCCTCCTATCTTAGCCTCCTGAGGGATGGGATGACAGGCATGTATCACTATGTCTGGTTTGTGCAATGCTGGTATTGAACCCACAGCACTCTGCCACATGAAATACATTCCTGTGTGGTGGCTTGAAAGAAAATGGCCTCCATAAGCTCATAGGGAGAGGCACCATTAGGTGTGGCATTGTTGGAGTAGGTGTGGCCTTGTAGAAAAGTGGGGGGGGGGAGCTTTGAGATCTCAGAAGCTCAAGCCAGACCTAGTGGTTCACTATTACTTCCTGCTGTCTGTGGATCCAGATGTAGAACTCTCAGCACCATGCCTGCCTGCACACTGCCATGACAAAAATGAAACTTAACCAGTCCCTAATAAATGTTTTCCTTTATGAGTTGTCATGGTCATGGTGTCCCTTCACAACTATGACACCCAGCTTTGTTTCTTTTGTTTTTGTTTACACTTTTTGAGATATAGGTCTCAACTGTTCACTTTTAAAGGTATTTTCCTTTCCTTGCATTCCTCCTTGCATTCCAGTAATAGGCACTGACTAGGGATGAGGGAGGGATGGAGAGCAGATCAGGTCTCCAAGGACTGAAACTGAATTAGGATGGTAGGATGAAGGGGTTCTCAAATGTTTTCAGTGACTAAAGCATCCCAACAAGTTTCCCAATCTAAAATGAAAGTTTTACCTGAATAAACAGGGCTGCTTTTAAGGTGTATTTACATGCCATTTCAAGCAAGTGACAGTTCCTGCTAGAAAACGAAATGCACACTGGAACATTGCTGCATGCACTCTGCAATGTGTCACTCTGCTCAGAGTTCTGATGCTTTCAGTACAAAAACACAGGTTTCCATGTAGTGTGCAATGAGACTGGTCCTGAGACATTTTCCCCAAAAGGTTTTTATTTTCTAAGATTCTCTCCTTCTACCACTTAGAAACAATAGTACTACACTTTATGGTGCAAAGACAAAGGAAAGAGCACAAACATTCATTGCTGAATTGCACAAGCACCAAAGTGTCAATAGATGGACACCACTCTCTACAACTAGATAACTGCAGCTGGAAAAGCTACTAGGCTGTCTTGGGCCCATTTTCTCATATAAAAGGAACAATATTGATATGTATATGGGGGAAAAAATCCATGTACCTATCACAGCTTTAAGACTGCTTCAGAGGTGTGTCGGTCTGAATGAGAATGGTCACAGGCCTGTATGTTCGAATGCTTCCATCCAGGAGGTGGAACTGTTTGAGATGGATCAGGAGGTGTGGCCTTTTTGAAAGAGGTATGTCACTGGGGTGGGCTTTGAGGTTCAAAAGCCCGTACCATTCCCAGTTAGCTCTCTGCTTCATGCTTGCGGCTCAAGATCTAAGTTCTCAGCTGCGGCTCCAACGCCAAGCCTGCCTCCCTGTTGCCACGATTCCCACCACTACAACCATGGTGTCCTCAAGCCATTTGCAGCCATGAGCACCACCTTCCTTCTACAAGCTGCCTTTGTCATGATGTCTTACCACAGCAAGAAGAAAGACAAGAGGAGAGGGTAAAAAAAGACAAGCAGAGAGGCTTTCAGTTCTACAAAAGGGATCTAGGCCCACTTTTGTTTCTCTATCAGAATTCTGTAAAGTTTGTTTGAGGGGCAGGAATGGCTTCAGTGCCCAACAAGGGATGAAGCAAATAAACCAAACACTATCAGTCTGGTTCCAAATCTTCTCTCAAGTTAATCCAACTCTATCATTTAAGTTTGGGACACAACAAGTGGATGGCCATGCCGATAAAATCCACTTTGAGACTCCAGGAAATTCTGCAAACATCTCACAGCACTATGAGAATTCATCCAACTAGGAGCAGAGCCAGCCTCCTGCAATTTCACCTGCTAAAATCAACACAACAGGACAAGGGCTGTGATCACCACTTACATTCTGCCAATCTCCAACTCCACGACTACGGAAATGGGAGCAGTTCAGCCAACGAAGTTCATGACGACAAGGTGCAGGATAGTGCTGGCAAAGAGGAAATCAGCAAAGGCTCGCTCTGGAGAGATGCCTTGGAAATCCGCCTTGTTCTGGGGGTTGATCTGTATTCTCAAGCAAACTGGGTAAGAAACAAAACACAAAAGTCACTATCTAGAAGTATAAAACAAATGATTTCTAATCAGTATACAGATACAGCCTATGATGAAAATTCTCCTCTAAAAAAACGAACGCATATGTACACCCAGAGGCCTGCACAGGACTGACGCCTATGATGTGCACCAAGCTAGAAATATTTAATGTCTACTCGCAGCACAGAGGGAAATTACAGTGCATGCAAACAAAGAGATACTATATGGCAAAAAAAGAAGCTTCTGCTAGATACAAGCTGAATGAACTTCATGGTATCCTAGACACCACAATCCAAAAATAAGAGTACATGCTACATGACTCCACACATACAGAACCTTAAAACTAGACAAGACAGCCTGGTGTGGTGCATACACCTGTAATCCCAGATGTCGGTGGGGGAGCTGGCACAAGGGAGAACTGCTACAAGTTTGGTACCAGTCTAGTCTACAGAGTTAAGACCCTGTCTCAAAAAAAGCAAAGTAACAAATAAACTAGGCAAAATAAGTCAGGACAGTGGTTCTCATCTTTCATGGACAGAGAAGAACCCTGTATAGCATGACAGTATCTCTGTCTTGATCTGGGTGGTAGTTAAATCAGAGAATTTAAAACCTCATCCCACGCTAGGCAATAGTGCAGCACACCCGTAACCCCAGCACTTCCCTGGCAGATGGAGGGATCCCCTCAACGTCACCCTCCACAGCAAGCCCAAGGTAAACCTGAGCTACACAAGACAACTGTCTCAAGAAACTAAAACTAAAAATAGGGCTGTGAGATCGCTTACTGGTAAAGGCACTTACCAATAACCTGATGGCATGCATACAAATAAATACACACAATGAATAAACACTGCAAAAGCTAAATGGAAAAATGTATCAAATTATATACTTTTACAATTTTTTGTTTGGCTGGTTTTGGGTTTGTGTGTGTGGTGTTTTTTTTTTTTTTTTTTTTTTTTTTTTTTTTTGAGATGGGGGTGTGGTGGTGGTGGTGGGGCTTTAGCTGTCCTGGAACTCCCTCTGTTGACCATGCTGGCCTAGAACTCACAGAGACCCATCTGCTCCTGCCTCCCAAGTGCTAGGATTAAAGGCATGCATCAAGGCCACCTGGCTCACTTTTACAATCTGAAATACTAAAGGAAAAATAAAGGGAAAAAATGATACCCCAGAGTTATGCTAAAACTAAGCTTATTCACAGATATATCTCCCCCAACCCTAAGAACTCTCTTAATCTAGTTGATTTAAAGGTGTCTAATCACACCTACATGGGGCTATAGATACAGTAGTAACAAAAGTTGGACTGAATGACAGCCCTATGAAATACTAAACATTTCCACAAGAGGTATGCATAATACATGACAGAGATTATAAATACAGCTGCTCGCCCTTGTAGATCTCGTACTGTAAATAACTACCTTTGATAAAGTTCTAGTGGCTGCTTATCCATCTCAAAAGACTGCGAAGACCCAACACAAGACTCCTGACAGTGATCTCTCCCGCCACATTTCTGTATCGCTCAAGTCTTTAAAAAGGCAGCAGCCAGTCACCCAGACATGAAAAGCAACTCCAGGGGTATTCTCTGCTCAAATACCTTTATGGCTGTGATAAATAATCACACCTGCTTCAGGCTAACACCCTCTCCAGCATTAACAAAGCAGCAGCCAATCAAAGGAGAGACAGATCAGACTAGTGCTCTAGAGTTCATCACCATAGCAACAGTTTCCATCACCCTAGGCATGGAAATACCACGGATGTGCAATGATCTTTATGAAGGACACTTACTGGTGGAGTAAGGGATCCATTTAAAATCTTGCTGTGAAAGGTCAAGCTAGACCATCTTTTGAGGAAGGCAACTGGCAATACTACTTAATATTTAAAATGGTTTTATCTTTTGACTAATGAGTGTGTCTTACAAAATATAGTATGCTTGTAAATTTGAAAGAAAGAGAAAAAAGGGGAAAGCTCCAAATGTCATCAAAGGGAGTAATTAGACCACAGACCTGCAATGAAACCCTATGCAATTATTCAGAATGAGGTAAACGACTTTTACTGAGTGAAAAGAAGCCAAAAGCACTGACTCATTCCAAGTCTCTTTTTGCTTATGTCTGTGTGTTGTATATGTTGTATGTATATGTTCATGTGTGCATGTGTGTAAGGGTAGGTGCACACATGCATGTGTAAAAACCAGAGGTTGAATTCAGGAGTCTTCCTCATTCACACCCCACCTAGGTTTTGGGTTATTTTTTAAGATTTGTTTTGTGTGTGTGTGTGTGTGTGTTGTGTGTGTGTGTGTGTGTGTGTGTGTGTGTCTGTATGTATGCTCTCTCTGTATGACCTGTGTATACAGGTGCTCCTGGAAGCCAGAAGAAGGCACTGAATTCCTTGGAGTTGTAGTTACAGGCAGCTGTGAGCCTTGGATGTGGGCCCTGAGAACCAAACTCACATCATCTGGAAGAGCAGGAAGTGACTGTAACCACTAAGCCATCCCTCCAGTCCACCCACTTTATTTCAGGCAGGGTCTCTCACTGAGCCTGAAGCCTGTGGATTCAGTTGGGTTTGCAGCCAATGAACTTCCCCCAGCTTGGGCTACAGACCTGTATGGCATGCCCACCTTCCCATGTGAGTGCTGGGGACCCTAACTCAAACCCTCATGCTTCTGCATCAACTGCTCTGCCTCTGGCCCCACACTGCTCTTCCTAAAACTTAAGCTTTTATATATAATTATTATGTTTATATCTTTATTTTATATAAAAATATTCGATGACTTAGTTGTAATCTAACAAAACTTCTACAGAAAGACACAGAACTATTAACAGCAATGAGATAGAAAACAAGATGGTGTTAGAGTATATAAGGAACAAGAGAAAAGCTCTGCGAAGGTGGATATAGCCATGGACTGATGCTAATCCTAAAATGACCATAGTAACTCAAATTAATTAACAGTGCACAAATCAACCCCCACAAGCATCCAATGAACCTCAGAGGTCATCCAGACCAACACCCCATTTCATTACATATATGGATGTCTTGCCTACATGTACACACATGCATCACATGTCTGCCTGGTGCCCAAGGTTAGTATATAGAATTAGATCCCCCAGAACTGGAGTCACATGAATGGTTGTGAGCTCACCATGTGGGCACTGTGAATGGAACCTGGGTCCTCTGGAAGAGCAGCCAGTGCTAAATGCTGAGCCATCTCTCCTCCCCTCCTAACACTCCATTGATGCATAAAATGCCTAAGCCAATTGAGGTTTTTTGTTTTGTTTTGTTTTTTTGTTTGTTTTTTGCCAACATGACACAAACTAGAGTCAGCTGAGAGAAGAGAACTTCAGCTGGGGAATTACCTCCACCAGAATAAACTATGGGATGTCTTTGGGGCGTTTTCATTCCTTTAAAAAAAAAAAAAATGTACTATATCCATTTACCACTGTGTGCCTCATGCCCTAGGAGGCCAGAAGAGCATGTCAAACCCCCTGGAAGTGGAGTTACAGACAGTTGTGAGTAGCCATGTGGATGCCAGGAATTGAACATGGGTCCTTTGGAAAAGCAATCAGTGTTTCTTAACTGCTAATCTGTCTCTCCAACGTTATCTTATCTAATAATTGGTATGGGAGGACCCAGCCCACTGTAGGTTTGTATAAGGAAACAGGCTGAGCATGCCATGGAGAGCAAGCGAGTAAGCAGCATCCCTCCATGGTCTCTGCTTCAGTTCCTACCTCCACATTCCCGCTTTGTCTTTCCTTGATGATAAGCTATAACAAGTAAGCCAAGTAAGTCCTTTCCTCCCCAGGTTGCTACTGGTCACAGTGCTTATCACAGCAATACAAAGCAAAGCAGGACACTGTCCTAGAAGTGGTGGGAGACAGGTATGCTGGAAGGAGCCTTCAGGAATAACCCGGGAAGTTTTCTGAAGGATACTTACCATGCCCAGGGTCAGATAAGCTGCCCCCCATGAAAATTACACCCCCTCCAGAACCTGTGTTACCCATAAACATATCATATCTCTCAGCTGCTTTGGACACAAGAAAGGTAAAGAAACATGTTTGCTCCAGAAACAAGCCTTCAGTGTCTCCCTGAGCACTTCCAAAGATGGAAGTTGACTAACCCTGAGGCAGCCTGTCCCCTCCCAGCAGCTCTATTTCATCTATCTCCTTAAATGCTTATTTGTTCAGCAAAATATTTATCATCATTCTAGACGCTGGGAATGTGGCACAGAGCCAGACAGACAGGAGTCTGGCTCCCGAGGGACTCACAGTCTGTGGAGACAAACACAAGTCAGCAAACAAACAAGAACATTCTGAGCAGGGCACATACTGTGAAGAAAATGGAGCAAGATAAGAAGACTAGAAAGCTGTCCTTTTAAAATGCTCCTAAAGCCCTGGTTTGAAGGCTAAAAGAGCCAGCCACGTCAAGACCCAGGACTGAGCAATCGAGACAGTACATCAGTCTTGACACGTCCTAGGCATAACAAGTCGAAGACACCAAATATCAGTGACCAGAAGATTCAGGAAAAGAGTCTTAGTTAAAAGGCAATGTAAGACACTGCAGGGTCTGAGGAGCTGTGTGACATAAATGACTCAATTCTCTAAAGGTTAGAACTGCAACATGAGGAATGGTTTGTGGGAACTGAAGAGTTCAAGGTTAAGGAGATAAAAATAGGCAGAAATGAGAAAGACAGAGTCACTATATATTCTGGGGATGACAACAGCTGGTGAAATGGATGTGTGCGTCAAGAGAAATTATGGGATCAGAGACTTCCTGAATATCTGGCTGAACAGTCTGCCCATGGTTGACCCTGTATACTGCCGAGAAGAAGCAGATGGCTGGGCAAGGAAGGTTCTATTTGAGATATATACACTTGAGAGACAAGACAGACCTCAAGAACAGAAAGGAAGTCAGGGACTGGATTTACTAATTTGGACAGGTCCAAACTAAAAACATAAATAACGTGGTAATTGTATACATACACACGGAACTTAAATTCACCTATGAAAATAAATGCAAAATGAAACAGCCGGCACAGCAGGGAGGGAAAGGCAGTAGGTGGTGAAGAGGAGGCAGCCACAGGAGTGTAGAGAAGGAGTATTTCACTCAGAAAGGACAAGCCAACTGAGCCTAATGCCAAACACTGAGCAGGGATGTGAGGTGAGGCAGACAGCTGCTCCATTGGGCAACATGGCAAGACAGTTGGAAGTGGTAAGGGCAGACCACCACAGAGCACTGAGGAACAAAGGGGGGAAAAGAGAAACAGCAACTATTCTCTCAACAAGTGCTACGGTGACGGAGAAGAAACAGATGGTTTCCACAAGTGCCTGGGGTCAAATGGAATGATTGTTCGTTTGAAACAGGGTCTCTATGCATGGCCTTGCTGGCCTGAAATTCACTCTGTAGACCAGGCTGGCCCGAAATTCACAGAGATCCTCCTGCCTCAGCCTCCTGAGCACTAAGTATGCACCACCATGCCTGGTTCAACTTTTTCAAATGAGACAGTATTAGAACATGTCTAAAAGATAAGAATGATCCAACAGAGAAAATCCATGGTGCTGAATGGAAGGATAATTGCAGATGTCCCCCAGCCAACAAGCGAAGACAGTTCCTCTGGAGAAGCGGAGATGCTGGCAGATGACACGAGAGGGACACAGCTTACCATAGCGGGAAGAGGGGAGACAGCATGGGGGCAGGCAGACTGCTGCAAGTCAACAACTTTCACTCTGTTAGTAAAAAACCAAAATACAACATAAACTGTTAATACAGGTAAAGAAATGGAGCAAAGCCTGAGAAGTTACAAAGCACATTTGGAAGGTGAACATACAAGGCGCACACTGCAGGAGCACTGGAAGGATGGGGAAGCCCAGCAGGCTCCCATCCTCACCATTGCCACGCCCACAGTTACCTGTCTGCATCTCCCTTCAGACTGTAAGAGCAGGGACCCCATCTGTGTGCCTCACAGTTCAATCTGCAGCACCCGAGCAGAGAGCCTGGCAAACAGAACTCCATGTTCCTTAAATTAAGACGTGTCACAATTTAACATGCATGGTACTAATCAAGGATGCAGACGTGAACGTGCCTGCCCTCGCCTTCCAGAGGGCAGACAAGCAGAACAGATGAGCCTGATGGAAAAGTCCATCTCTCTTCTTTCTTAACCCCTCCCCTCACACACACACACAAGAGGCCTGGGTCTGCTGGGAGTCAGAAAAGGTTGTCCACAGAGAGGAAGCTTGCACTGTAAGGAGTAAGATAGCCTAAGAAAAGTACAACAACCTGACATCAATGCTCAGGAAAGTAACTTCCTGACACGGAAGAATAAAGGATAGGGGCAGAGATGAAGAGGGAGGGATCAATGAGGCAGGCTCCCAAGAGAGCCTATGTGTCATGAAAAAGTGAACAAAACAAAAACTCTACTTAGGGAACCACAGACAAATGTGGTTGAGCAACACAATCAAGCTTGTAAACAAATAAAGTTAAACAAGATGCTAGGGGCTGCACAATCAGGAAGCAGCCTGAGGTATCGAGAATAAAAGAGTAATGATGGATAGAACATTTAGAAACAGAACAATCAGCCATGAAGTTGGCAAACTCTCAGTCTCATGGACAGCAGCTAAGAGGAATCCACAAACCTAGCAGACACTACCTAAAGCAGCCAGACCCCAGTCCACATAAGTCAATGGCTCCCTTGAGACAGAAAACACTGTGGATTAGTCTCCAATTCAAACTCCTTTGGGAGTTCTTAACTAAGAGCACTAAACTTTATTTTGTAAATAATTATGTGTGTGAGTGCATGTGTGTGTGTGCTAAGTATATGAATGTAGTATGTGTGTGTGTGCAGACACATATGCCTGAGTGTGCATACTTTTGGAGGCCACAGGCCACTGGGTGTCCTGTGCATGTGCAGGTGCTCTCTCTCTCTCTCTCTCTCTCTCTCTCTCTCTCTCTCTCTCTCCTCCTCCTCCTCCTCCTCCTCCTCCCCCTCTCCCTCCCCCTCTCCCCCTCTCTCCCTTTGGGACAGAGTTTCTCACTGAACCTGAGCAATCCTTTTGATTCTGTCCTGCCCCCGGCCCTGGGGCATAATGTGGCCATGCCTGGCTTTTGCCATATATGCTGGACATCTGAACTCAGACCTTCATGCTTTCTCTGCAAGCACACTAACCTACTAAGCTATTTCTCCAGCTCCCAAACTCTATTTTTTTTTTTTTTTTCCAAAAGCAAAACTGTTTGCTAAGTTTGAGAGCAGAAGGACCAAAGTTGTGAAGTGACTTAAAACAATGATTTCACAGACTAGGGATGAAGCCCTGGGGTGGAGTGCTTGCGTAGTAACATTTATTTTTAGCCATACTCTTAAGGACAGACTTAACTATTTCCCACTTACCCTCCTTAAATAGTACTTGAAATGAGCAGATTTCAGTTAGGTTAAAAAAAGGACTAAGAAGGCTGCCAACACTGAAATGTTAACTCAGAAGCGACAGATGTCCTTTCTCTAGTGAGAACGAACCATAAGATAAAAAGTCAGCTTCGAGATGAAATAGGAAAACCCTCAAGGTCCTTTAAAAACCTACTTACTATACTGTTGAACAAGCTCATCCTGGTGTCCAGTCACCTCAACTCCCTTCCTAAGACCCTGAGTAAGTCACCCAGCCATGAGGACACAGAAGAAACCACTGTGTCTTTGCAGGCTTTTAAAAGTTTGATGGCAGCATTCTAAACTGATTTAAAACATACTGACCAATTTCCAAAGAGCAGATGTGCCCATGCAAAAGGAATTACCAGTCAAGCATGAAGAGGATCAAGCTGAAAAGCATCCTCCTCCAAGTCATACAACTTACATCAACTTCAGGTCTGCCGTTTACTTCCAGAAAAAGAACTGTTGTTGGATGGTAGGTTTGTACTTTGTCAGGAGCTGTGCAGTCTAGATCAGCGTATGACTACCTGATCAACAGGTTCCCTTGGTGCAAGGCACCTGTGGAAACAGACTCTTACTTGGCAAGGACACCGGACAGTATAA
This sequence comes from Cricetiscus sungorus, assembly GCA_030556225.1. Lineage (NCBI taxonomy): Eukaryota > Metazoa > Chordata > Mammalia > Rodentia > Cricetidae > Cricetiscus > Cricetiscus sungorus. Next base: position 1,207,836 of record JANBXA010000741.1, read on the forward strand.
GAATTTGTAAAATTCATGCAGCTTGCAGGCTCTTTTCTCTCTCGTTATATTATTAATTCAATCACACATCAATAGCTAAATTCTATGTATAGAATAAGGTTATGTAGGGTGTGGGAAGGTGTTTTGGGGAAAACAATGGGAACACTGGGGGCTTTCATAATGATTACGCTGTAATCCTTAAAATATGATGTATTTCTTAAGAGTCAAAAATAGGAGCATAAAGCTGTTCATGTAACCCTGGTAAGAAAAACTCTAAGTATAAATAAAGAGGGCTCTAGCTACTTGGGACCACTGGAGTACCATCCACTTGGTGGTCAGAAGTTTTCCTTTGCTCCAATGCTCCTTCCCCACCTCGGGACCTGAACCTGAGCCGAGGCTGGACCACGGCAGTACTTTCACTTATTATTTATTTAGTGGGAGTGCACCTGTGTTGTCAGAGGACAATTAGCAGGAATTGGTTCTCTCCTCCCGTCATGCAGGTCCCACGGATCAAACTCAAAGGCTCTCAGGCTGGGAGACAGGCATCTTCACCCACGGATCAAACTCAATGACTTTCAGACTGGGAGACAGGCATCTTCACCCACCGAGACGTCTCACCAGCCCATGTTGTCTGTAATTCTCAAATGATCTCCTACAATAATTTGGTCTGACACCCAAAGCTCCAGCATGCAGAACCACTTGGTCCTTCAAAATCCTCCAACACAATTTCCTACAACCTCCCTTCACCAGTCAAACTGTCCCTTTCTCTTACAATAAAAACATAGAAAGGAAAAACAAACAAACACTTCAACAGGTATAAGATTTCCTGTCTCAACAATATCAACAAAAGCCAAACACGCAAATCTCAAATTTTTCATTAAAACAAATTGTTATTACCAGGCAATGATAATGATTGGGGCTAGCAAAAGAGGTTAGATTTAGTAAACTTAATGCTGCCAAAAGAAACATGGCAGCCAGGCTGCTGGAACATGTCTTTAACCCCAGCACTCAGTGAGTGCAAGGTCAGCCTGATCAACAGTTCCAGCCAGCCAGGAACTGAAACCCTCTTTCAAAAAAGGAACGGATGGGTGGATGGGTGGATGGGTGGATGGATGGATGGATGGGTGGGTGGGTAGATGAATGGATGGATGGATGGATGGATGGATTTGAGGATTTAGCTCAGTAGCAAAATGCCCCCAAGTTCACAGTGAGGGAGGAGTATGCAAATGGTAACTTTCTGCCGCAGCAAGGAATCATCAGAAATCCTTTCCTTTTTTCCTTGAACACACTTGTCTTTCTTTCATCCTATTGCCTGTTACCTAAAAAATTTGAAAATCTCCCTACTGACTGACACCAATCTTACCACTGATAAAGTCCTCACTAGTGACACCAGTCTGACTGCTAATGATGTCCTCACTGTTGACACCAGTCCCACTACTATCAGTGTTCTTTGGTAAGCAGTCTGTCCAATAACAAGTCATATAGCTCCCACTGGAACCTGACAATTTTAGTTTTAACAGGCACAAAAACACAACTTGGGAGCTAGAGAGATTTCTATCTCAGATGGGAAAGTGCCTGCCTCAAAGCATAAGGACCTGATGGTTCAGATGTCCAGCACCCAAGTAAAATCTGGTATGGTGCACTCACCTCTGTAACCATGGCTCTGGAGAGAATGGGAGGGGGCCAAACAATTCACTACACAACAGAAAGACACACCCTCGAGGTCTCTGGCCAACCAGCCAGTCCAGTCTCACCAATGAATGCTACTGGTCACTCCATCTATATATGCATAGATGCACTGACATGTACAATACACTATATATACAGAGACACACACACACAAAAAAAATGTTTTTGAAAGGAAAGATTTTTAAAAATCAGTACTTTACTGCATCACAAGCAATCACCACCTGAAGGAAGAAAGGAAAGAAAGAAGGAAGGGAGGGAGGAAGGAATAATGAAAAAGTTAAACTCCCTGCTTTATCACACTAACCTAACTTTTCAACAGATCATTCTCTTCTACATAGTCCTGGGAAGCCAACGTTACCCGGAGGCTCATGAAGATGAGGTGGCTTCCACAGGAGAAGGCTTATTTAGAATCAGCTTTCAGCTTTACTCTGTTCTACACTTCTGTAATGAGAAGCAAAAGTTTAAAAAAAGTTAAAAAAAAAAAAAAATCAGAGGTTCTCAGCCAAGTTCTTTCTCCCGGTTAATAAAATCGTTATAAGTAAAGAGGTTTGTCAGGTCTGGCTGATGGTGCTAACATATCCTGATGGCTACGGTGCAGCCTTGAGAAACTAAACCAAAATCCAAAGACTACTGAACAGGCTAACTTTGCAGCTCTAGCTCTGACTGGGGCACAAGTTCTGAAAAGTAAAATCATCTTCAGTGTGCCTGAGCTAGCAGTGTGAATGTGTGTATGTGACATGAGATCTATGTTAAGGAGGTATTACTGTAAGTCAAGTGTCCAGTCAAGTCCAATGCTATACTTTGTGCCCAAACCAGCTCTGAGGGGGGGAAGCAATAGTTAATAAACCCCCAAAACACTGCTGATCATAATACACTTGGTAGGTAACGTTCCTGAGTCAAACCTGTTCCCAGTTTTTAGTCAACTCCATGGGGCAAGAAAGATCAGAGTTCAGATGAAATTCGTGGAAGTAATCCTCATTAAATATGGAAGTATACAAGATTAGCAAATTCAGAAATCCAGAAAGAACAGCTAACACACAATTGGGGGGGGGGAGACAATTGAGTTCGGGGATAATAAGAAAAACAAGGGAACACCATACACATACACACACACACACACACACACACACACACACACACACACAGTGGGAGCAACTAAAAACCAGCATCCACTGACCAGCGTCACAAGCAATCACCAATATTTATATCCCTATACCTGCCTTCCCTTGATGGAGTAGGGATTAGGCCAAGGGGACAGAGACGGCTCAGGGTTGGCCTTTTCGTTTAGGGGTCTACCAACTTTAAACTTGTATTAAAGCTACATCAAAGTTGGAGTGGGATGTTTCCTTAGAGCAGCATTAACTGCGGTGCACCACCAGAAGAGTTTCTTCACACCTTCCTTTCCAGCTCCTAGGCAACTGTCTGGCGTTAGAAACGTGCCATTTCTGAGCCTGTTTCCTGGATCCCAAGAAAAGAAGTATGCACGACTTCACAGGCGACAGCCATCTGCAAACTACCAAAGGGCACTGTGAGGATGGAACTGCGCGCCAAAGTGGAACATTATCCCTAGGATACGGAATCATTACCCGCTAGGATGAAGCTGCCCACACAAGAGATGAAGCCGGAGAGGAAAGAGTTGAAGGGGAAGGTGCCCACGAGGAGACAGTAGCCGAACTGCAGCGCCCCGGTCAGCAGTATATAAAGGAGATAGGCGTCCAGCAACTTCAGCCGCTGAGGAGTGGAGCTCAAGTACTCCTCCAGGAACCGCGAGATGACGGACACCACCGACGCCGACATGACGAACGCAGGGCAGACACTTCGGATACCGGACCGCCGCAAGGGACTCGGTTCGCGCGTGCGCGGTGGCGGGCCTAGCCACGCCCACGCAGGCCTATAGGTCGGCCTTGGCGCGTCACAATGAGTGCGCAGACGCAGACTGCATCCCTAGACTGAGAACTACAGCGGAAATAGCTTAACGCGCCTGCGTGTGGGCTTTCGCTGAGCAGGAGACGTGTACTATCCTTATTTCCGCCCCGCGATTGTTGACGCCAACTGTTGCTCTGGCGACGAGATTTGTGACAGGAACAGGGGGGAAGGTTTCACCGCGGACAGCGTAGCTTACCAGAGAGTTCCGGGTGCCTTTCATCCGCCTGTCCTCAGTGGTCAAACGTGAGAATCTGCTTAAGAGACCAAGCTGGCTGTCTAGGGATCCAACCTGCCTGGCCCTAATTCTCTTAAAAGCTCTGTCTGCAGAAGCCCAATGACAAATCGTTAGAGCAGGTCAAATTCCTCCGCAGTGAGAACTATGCTTATCCCGGGCAAGCGCCGGTTTACACTGGCGGGTGAGGGTTGACCTCTACAGGATCCTGAACTGGAAAGCCGGATCAGGCCCTACGAACAAACTAAGCCAGCAGGTATTCATTCATTGGACAAACTTTTTCTGGGTACCAAAAAGGACCAATAACGTGTGGTTAAGTTTTCGGAATATTCGGGTTAATCAAACAACCATTGCCTTAAAAAAGAAAAAGAAAAAAAAAAAAAAAAAAAAAGGAGATAGTTACTTGTACATAGAGTGCAGGGTCAGAATCAGCAGCAATCCGTCCCAAACTGACGTCTTAAATCTGTTATAATATCCCGAGATGGCTCGCAACAGCACGTCTGGTTCAACCCGACCCTCTCCTAATCATTTTATAGAAAACGAAGTGAAAGTTTGAGTTTTTAACTTAAGAAAATTTAAGCTCTGCCCTCTGGTTTGCATTGCCTTTACAAGTTCACAACAACCAGACCTTCTAAACATACTCTCACCTTTCAGTTGAAAAATCTACATGCTAGCTAAGTGAGCAATATTTCTAAAACAGAAACTCAACAACATTCCCTTGTCCCTTGTTACTTGTATTTAGCCTGGAAACACTTAGCACCACAATCCTTTGGTGAGTAAAGAGCCTCGCATAGGTTCCAGTGAATCATCTGTGTCCTTGGAAAGCCTTAGTCTTGTTAGGAGAGGTAGATCTATGTTCACAACAAAGGAGATTGCACCGCTTGAGAAATTTAGCCTCGGTGATTTGTGTTACTGTAGAGCTGGTGAGCTGAGGAATAGCCAGACTGATTTCCTATTCCATGTAATATGACATGCAACTACAATTGAACTTTTCTCCCTGTCTCATCACAATTAGGAGAGCAGATTCCTCTGATATGCAACCTAAAACCAAATGGGCCACTGGCTGCTTTTAAACATCAAGTTATGATTTCCTCAAGAAGTTTTCATACCATCCATCACTCACACTACTCCTTCCAGCACTGGTTTAGCCTTTGATTTGTGTCAGCTACCACTGTTAACATCTCCATAGGAACTCCCTAGGAAGACAGAATCAGCACAAAACATCCCTTATTGACACACTTCTGAGACAAAGCCTTTCTAAATATAATGAACTAAATTTTTTCTCAGCTACCTGACTTAACAATAAGAAAAAGTTTTGTGTTCAGTGTGTGAACTTATCTAACCTGTCAATAGGAAATCACACTATTGTTGGTTTCTAGTCATATGAGTCAGAACATTAGCATGTGTAAAAGTTCATGTGCTGAGCAGTGGATAAAAGTGCCAGTTCCAGGGTCAGACAAAGATGGTTTTGAACTTTATTCCACCTACTACTAATTATTTAATCCCAGCCTGGTTACTTTGTTTAATTTACGGTTTCCTTTTCCCTCTTCCTTTTCACAAAGTTTCCTCTATGTAGCCTAGCCTGAAACTTACTATGTATTGCAGAGTAGGTTCAAACTTGTAGTCCTTCTGCCCCTGCTTACCCAGTGCTGAAATTATAGGTACGCACCACTATGACAACTAGGTCTCATTTTCCATTTCTATGGCATGGAAGTAACAATATCTGGGTCACTGCAATGTGTATTAGGATCAAATGAGCTAATGCATTAAACATTTAGCAAAGTACATGGTGAATGGTAAATATTCAGAAATTGTTTGCTGTTATTAATGATTATTCATTCTGACATGAATTATCTGTTTCCTCTGTTTGTCCAAATAATTAAAAGTTGGCCATGTGGCAGAGCTCCGGTAATTTGGGCATACAAAAGATGGTACCAGGACTGCAAATCAGATGGCTGGCAAAAGAAATTAGATTTAAAGTTAAATCAGAAAACAGAGACGACCTTAAAGACTAAGATGCTCAATAACATAAGATATGGGAGAGTGGAGGGGCAAGGAGGTGTCCTTAGGGGGCAAAGTCCCTGATTTACATCCTTTCTCCTATAATAAGAAATCGTATTCTGTACTAAGGCAAATACAATGCCTAAGTTTGAGTAGGAAAAGACTCTTGTAAAGACTCCATGAACAAAAGATTCTCAGTTGTTTCCCTTTGTTCTTTACTTTGGCTGTGATTCCTTTTGCTTCTCTTTGCTGTAGCATGTAATCATTCACTTTTTACACTTTGGTCCCAATTAGACAAGACCCGTCTTTCCTAGTTCTCTAACTCAGCAAATAAATGCTGCATGTTTGTTTTGTGGTAACTAGGAATCCAGCATATTAAGTATATACTGGACCTCTGACCTATACCTCCAGCATAGGATTCTTTTCAAAAAAAAAAAAAAGTTATAATGGAATCAAATTTCAGTCAACACAAAGTGAGTTTTCTCAAGTGCAGTGTTTTCTGATCAAGCCATGTATGTCTCCATGAGCCTGTCTCCCTTTATCTGGTCACTCCTGCAGTGTAGCAACTCAGAATCCTTTGTCCCATTTCCTTCTCCCCCAGCTCTTTGCCAGGGGTGGTGGTGCACACCTTTAATCCCAGCACTTGGAGGCAGAGGCAGGTGAATCTCAGTGAATTCAATGCCAACCCGGTCTACAAACTGAGTTCTAGGACAGCCAGGGCTACACAGAGAAACTTTGTCTCAGATAAACCACACACAAAAGAAAAGCTTCAATCTTGTCTTCTCTGGCAACAAAAATAATTCATCATATTTTCCTTTATAAGAGTATCATTTGCCTTTGGAGAGAATTTCTAAGAATTGCTGAGCTCCCTACAACAGATCCGAAAACACCATGCTTAAGCTACACTATCCTGTCAGTAGAATTGTCTTTTATGAAAATGCTTGTGCCAATCTGTGTGGGGACAGCAAGACACATGTGGCTACCCAAGCAATAGAAATACAGCAAGGAGTAACCAAGGAAATGTTATTAGGTTTTTGTTCATTTAAAACTAAGCCAGAGGCTGGGTGGGCGGCTCAGCAGTTAAGAGTGCACGCTGCTCTTACAGAGGACCTGAGTTCAGTTCCCAATACCCAGGTCAGGTAGCTCACAAACGCCTGTAACTCCAGCTCTAGGGGAATCTGATACTGTGTTTTGGCCAGTGTGGGTATCCACTCTCATGTGTACCTACCTCATCCACCTGCTACACACACACACACACACACACACACACACACACACACACACACACACACACACAAATTGAATCTTAAAAAAAAAATAGGTCACTCAAAAGTCACCCATTTGAAAGAATGATGCATTCCTTCCAGGACTGGGCTATATCAGCTTGTCTGCTCCACCTAGTTTTGGAGTGTTTAATGATGACTTGCAGGCACAAGAAAAGGGCTAACCAATTAGATTCTATTCCTAAAGAATATATTAATAGGGCTGCCGAGATGTCAGGGGTTAAGAACACTGGTTACTCTTGTGGAGGACCTGGGTTTGGCTCCCTGCACCAACAAGGAGGCTAACAGTCAGCTGTTCACACCTCCAATTCCAGGAGAGCAGCAAGTATGGTTGTGGTACACATTCAAGCAAAACACTCATACACATAAAATAATCTTTAAAATTTAAAGAATTTAAAGAATGCAATACTTTAATAGCACATTGAATCATTAATTGTTAAAGAATCATAATCTTGTAGACAGAGGCATGCATTCTTCCATATGTGCACATCATGTGTCTTGACTTCAAGATAAAAAGGGCAAAATGCATTCTTCTCTCCAGAGGTCTGTCTAGATAGGAACAAAGGGTCTGTTTCATTGTATATAATTCTAGCAGGTCTACCCAATCCTGAGTTATCTCAGTTCTGGGGATACCTTATGGATAACTTTAGTTGTAAAAGGCATTTCCACATATTCAAATTTATTCCTTCTAAACAAATATTACAGTGGGAAATTATGATAAAGCTTACTTGGCACACATGGAGACATGATGCAAATGCTCTTTGCACTGTGGTGAGACAAGTTCCGGAATCTAAAACGTTCCAGTTTCACCTGATCAGCCTTGCTTCAAAAGGACCCACATTTTATAGGTTATCAGGAAAAGTGGAAACTTTTGTTATCTTGTGAAAACATTCCTGGATTTCTATATAGTGTGATTTAGATTACAGCCCCCAAACCCTAGCACTTAGCTCTTCATTCTGTAGGCAGCCATCCATGCTTCTGCTTACTAAACTACTCATCCATCAAGTGCCAAGCACCTGATGGCACTACCCTGGCCACCTGCTCTGGGTGCTGAGAGCAAAGCAGAGTTCTAGATATGCAAGAGTGCATATCTAGTGGACACTTAGTCTCTAGTGGACAGAAACGTGAGTAAGAAGTATGCCCGATCCTCCAGGTGGTGTTCTGACGAAAATAGTCATGTGGTAGAGTGTTGGTGGTGTCTTTTTAAATGGGAGAAGTTTGTGCTGAGTTTGGACTATATAGTTGTCAGCTCCCCAAAGCCTAGGGAAGTCTGTGGGGACCACCAGAGAAGGTCATTTTCGTCATTTTCATTTTTTTTTTATTTATTTTTTTTTGGATTCTTTGTACCAACATGTTTGGCTTTGGACATAAGATGTAACCTTTTAGAGTAACTAAGTTTACTAAATGTTTCCTTGAATTATCTTAGTTAATTCTCACAAGACACAATCCAGAGGAAGAAGCAACCTGATAGAATAACTTGCAGAAGATTTGGAAATGGACAATTGGCAAAGCCAAGAACTTGAGCTCCATGCTTTTAATTAGCTAGTGGGTCTCCTAGAACACCAGCATAATGCTTCTGAAAAATTGCAGCATTCTAGCCCCCAAACAAACTAGGGCCTGAGGAATTGGGAGCCTGATTTGTTAACAGGCTTCACAATGGTTTTGTGTACTGAATTTTAGGACCACTTTGCTTGGCTATAAGAATGAATGAAAAAATTTTGAAAATTCCAGTTCTCTTAAACTTTGAACTCTTATAAGGGCCAGTTTAACACTGTTTTAGGGAAGAAAAAAATCTCAGAATCTCCTGGGTCTTTCAAGAAGACCAAGGAAAAAATATTTTAGGACTCAAAGTACCTACTTGGCAAGCAGGAAGCCCTGGATTCAGTTCCCACCCTGAATCACCATGCCTGGCAGCACACACCATAACCCAGCCCTCCAGAATTAGAAACAGGAGATTCCAAATCAGAAGTTTGAGGTCATCCTCAGTTATACTTCAAGTAGGAGGCCAGCCTGGGGTACATCATACACACACACACACACACACACACACACACACACACACACACACACACACACCTTGCCAGTTCAAATGAACTCTGTAGCCAGCTTCAGGATTTGGCTGCGGCAGAACCCACCTGAAGTGAGCTCAGAGCTTCTGGGTTAAGTCACATCCCACCAGTCTGTATCCCACATACATGAAGCATGCCCAGCCTTACATGTTAGTCCTTTATCTGACCTTCCTCTGGGACGGGAGGTCCTCCAAATGGAAGCAGGATCGAGCTACTTTTTCCTTTGAAACTAGGTTGGCCAGATATCCCCAGAGCAGTGGAATGTTTATCTTGACAGATGTCACACCTTTGCTTAGAGCTGTAAATAAAGGATGTCCCAAATAGTGCATGGAGCATACTTAGTCTTAAAAAATGCTTTCTGTCTCAAACTCAAACTTGTGTGTGTGTGTGTGTGTGTGTGTGTGTGTGTGTGTGTGTGTGTGTGTGTGTGTGTGTGTGTGTTTGGAATTTGGAAATCTTCTTGGGTTACAATATCCACAGCCCGTTTGTAGGGAGCAACCTATGATATCTCCGCGGACATAAATCATTTTAACAGAAGGACTAGGAAAGGCAGGTGAGGCATCAGGGACCTGAGCTGTAGGGGGAAGCTCCAGAGAGTGAGGGAAAGGAAAGGCAGTTCCTTCACTCTTTTGTTGAAGTGGAGCCTGAGCTGGTGGCATCCCAGTGAGAGACTCGGAGTTTTAAACTGCCTGTCTCCCTCTCTGTACCCCAAACGTGGGTGAGGCGGACTAGGATCCTATTTTTTTCTAGATCCTAGTGTTAAGCCTGGACGCAGGCTGGCGGAAGCGAACAGAAGCAGCACCCAACTGGTTCCCAGCCCAAGCGAAGTGCAGCCCCACCAGGGCGCCGGTTCTTGAACCCCACTAGCGGCCTTGGCCCCGCCTCCGGCTCCGCCCCCTTTGTTATCCGATACTTGTCTGGGTCAGCTGGTGCTGGCGTCAGGCGGAGGGATGGGCTGGCTCAGCTCGACCCGGCAGGGCTTGTTTACTATGGCTGATGATCTGGAGCAGCAGTGAGTTACTCCTGTCCGTTTCTCTTTCTATCTCTGTCTGTCTGTCCGGGCCAGGATCCGGGGACTGTCTGTGGTTGCGGACAGCTTCAGACTTCCCCGCCTTTCCTTTTCAGGTTGGCTTCCAGGGAGGGAAGGGGTGAGCTGAGAAGGCTGCGGAGCTGGGGGAGCGCTGAGGGATGAGCTTGTGTGTAGCCTGGGGACTCTGACTTTCCACTTAGTCTTGGTAACACAGTTTGATTGGTGGTGAGGTAATAGGGATAAGCTTGCTTTTCCAGCCCCCAAAGCAAACTTGAGAGACGCGGACATGGGGGCAGCAGCCGGGTACTTGTCGAGACTTGCTCCGGGACTGAAGTCGTGGGTGTAAAAGGCCCCGAAGAAGGCGTGGGAAGGAGGGAGAAGTCTCCACTGTGCTGGGATTAGTGTGGAACTGGCTTGCAACTTCCTTTAGCCCTTGGCCTTCCAGACACGTTCTGCTTACACTCCTAATTGATTATATTTTTAATCATTATAAACACATGCTTACTGCAGTGGTTTCAGAATTAGGTTTTTAGATTGGGTGGGAGGAATACCGTTCATCCAAGGGCATCAAGTTTGGGATGCCACCTGTGGGTGGTGTGATGATGGTTTAACAGGATCAGGAAAAAGTTGCTTTGAGAGAATGACTCAGCTGCAAGGGTTTCATGGGAACAGGGCCTTCCCTTGACCTAATATTTGTCCTTTTGGCAGAAAGAATTAACTTTGTAACAATAGTAAATAATATCTTAGGGAACTTGAAGGAACTGCCCAGGAGAGCATTGCTTTCTAAGAGGAAATTTACGATGCCTGCAGTGACCCTGGGAAACAGCATTAGATCCAGAAAAGATGCAGGTCATTCAGCTCCGTTTTACAAATACAGCAGCAGATGCTGGTGCCCATAGAAGTTCAGGGACTTGTTCAAGATTTCCGGGGTCTAGAACAGGTTCTCTCCCAGCACAGAACTGCTCTGTTAACTCCATGAGAATGAGGCACACCCAGCCAGCGTTAAGTCCATGGTTAAAGGGCTTTGTGCTATCTGCCTCACTTTCCCGCCTCAGCTCCCCCCTCCCCAGTAGCACTGGCACAGTGTGACAGGCACTGTTGCCTGTTCTCTTTCTGGATCAGTTTTTGGCGATAAAAGGCAAAGGTGTGCACATAGCTCCCTGCACCCCTCACCCCCACCCCTTCTAGGACTGTGTGGACCACACTGCTGTCTATATAGGTTGCCATTTCTCTTGCAGACAGGAAGTTTCTTTTTTTGAGACTGGCCAAGATCTGTGGTCCTGGTACTGGTGCTTCATCCAACATGGAATTTGGCTAGACTGTTAAGAGGGTCCTGGGTGTCCCTAGGATTAGATTGGTTGAGACTGACAGCATTCATCTGTCCAAAGCCAGTGGTGTACCCTAGGTTTTCTTTCAAACCTCAAAGTTTCATTGAGAGTAGCTACTTAAAAATAGTAATAATGTATACAGGTAATGATTCAGCTGAGGGAAAATAATGTTGATTGGGGGTTTATAGGTGCTAAGCATTTTTCTATAAAGCTTTAGATTTTAACTCATGAAGTTTTTAGAAACTTGTGAGGCAGACACAATTACCTCCCATTTGCAGCTCACGAAACTGACACAGTAAACTAATGTGCCATAGTCTCATTGCTAGTGAGTGGCCTTGCTGGGATTAGAATCCTAGTTTCTGGCTTTAGATCACATTCCCCCCAGAAAACAGATGGAAATAAAATGTGGTTATGTACTGGAGTGTTCAGATGTGTTTTCAAAAATCGGAGGTCAGAAGACCCACAGAGGAGGTGTTCTTTTTCTAACTTTCTGGTGACCTTTCTGGGCATCAGACTGTGACATAGAGGCTAGACTAAGTGATTTCCAATCTAAAAATCTGTATTTCACATGATGTTCAGGGTGCCCAGTGTGTATGCTTTGAGTAGATGGGATGGTTCCTCCACAAGATGCCCTTGTCTTCTAATGCTCATACCCATAAGCCCTTGCTGCAGCTTCTGGCCACCATCCTATACTATAGCCTTTACCTAGGCAGAGTTCACAAAAAAGATGTATAAAATGAAAGATAGGGAAGGTAGAATAAAAACTGTAATTCCTTGAACAATTAAATTTTGACAGGTACCTGACAAGGTCCCTTTAGTATCTAGACCTCAAAGTCAATCTGTTTATCAGTGGCAGATCTGTGATTCAGATCCAGGAGCTCTGTTTACTCCAGAACCAGGGCTTGTAACCTCCATGGCTTAGTCACTGGGTGTGAAGGAGAAAGCAGATGAGTTACTTGTTTTACTCTAGGACATAGGTAAGCTCTCTTCTCACTTTACAACCTGAAAAATAGGCCAGAGGCAACCTGTATCTATCTTTCAGTGACATTAGGACATGAACCCAGATAACCCACCCCTGCTCCCTGCCTACCCCAGCTCCAAGTTTACAGCTAATGGATTTTGCAATGAGGGACTAACAGGCTCATACTTCTAGAATCATGGGACAACAAATGGTGTGAGAATTTGTCCACCCTATCCTAAAAGAACAGCTAGTTCTGGGGGTGGCAAAGAATAATGGAAATATTAGTTAAAGTCACTCCCTCTCCCTTTGGAATCTCCTTGAACATAAATATGATAACCAGTAAAAAGGGGGAGTTGTAAAGCTCCAGGAAGATAATAAATGTGGAAAGTCGAGTCTTGTGGACATGGTGTTCTGATCTACGAAGGGCCATTGTTACCAGCCATTGTCAAGGAAGAGTGTCAGTGTATCAGATTGCTAAGACATTGGTGCCACTGAAGGCCATGGAGGACTGGCCTCCCGAGGCTGGGGACACCTTGTGCCCTGATAACACATGGAGCTGTCAGTAAGGCTGAGGATGCGAGTGTTCTCTTTTCAGCTTTGCCAACAAGTGCCTCTCTATCTTGTAGGCCTCAGGGCTGGCTGAGTAGCTGGCTCCCCACTTGGCGCCCCACTTCCATGTCTCAGCTGAAGAATGTGGAAGCCAGGATCCTCCAGTGTAAGTAGAGGGGGCAATTTGCTCCTCCCTTTAAAAAGTCTGGAAGGACACAGAGCTTCCTCAAGCTGGGTTCACTAAACCTGCTGGTCCTGATGAGCCAGAGGAAAGAAACTCAGTGGTTTGAGGGGAGAGACAGACAGAACACAGTATTCCCCAACAGTGGTCCCTGGACTCTCTAGGTAGCCCCTTCTACATCCTACAGCTTCACCTTAAAGCCTATACATTCCAGTGTGCATTAACTCACACATATTTACTCCTCCCTTCATCTTTTCCTATCTCTTCATTTTTTTTCCTCTTCTAAACACATGGATAAGCACATTTTAATTCACTACCTTCCCATTTGAGTGTCAGCAGCCCTACATATCTAATATTGCTGTTTCCTGCCTTCTTCTCAGGTGTAGCCTACCAGCTGTCTGGTTTCCACAGTTATTTGGAGTTCACACAGACCAGATGCCTTGAGCAATGTTGAAGAAGGGTGACTAGCCTTTGGTTCAAACAAGACCCTGGGGTCATACCTCCCCACCACCACCACCACCACCCCCATCACGATCCACCTGCTCTGCCCAGCTGGAGCTACTCTCTCTGGGCCCAAAAGGAACCACAGCTTTCAAACCTGCATCCAGATGCAATCTGAGTCACTAGGAAACTCTTTCATATGACTGTTGCTACACCAGCAAAGAGAGACAGACAGACAGACAGACAGACAGACAGACAGACAGACAGACAGACAGACAGACAGATCTGCCCACCTCAATGTCTAAGAAGAGTAAGCCCTTGGCTCATCCTGTTCTCATCGCCTGGCTAGACAACAGTTCTCTCTGTTCATCTCCAAACACGTGCACATTCAAGAACAATGAGTTCAAGAGTTGTATGACATCAGGAATCCGAAGGGACTCTTTTCAGAAATAATATGTTCCCTCTTATTGCCTACAGGCCAAATGGTCTATAAATTTCACTTGGGTTTGAATTCATTAGTATGAAGTATAAAAGAAAAATTACTCTGGTACTTATTAAGTCTTTGAGAATGACTACATAAAACTTGTCATTGGGAAGATATCATTCTTAGTTCCCCATACTATAAGAACAACTGAGGATTTATTGCTAAGGGACAGGGTCAGTACATGGAAACCACTAGAGACATCAAGGACAGGGAGTTCTTTCTGAATGGATTCAGCAAGATTCTTGCTGAAGAAAAGCCAAGGACTTACACATGAAATCAACCGTAGAAGCCAAGGGTCTGGATCTAATCTACAGACAGGGTTGGGAGAGGGGCTTGCCTTGCTAATCTGATTTAAGATTCAGGCAAAGGAGGCTGGAGCTGGATGGGGGCTGTTTAAGTTCACTTTTTGTTCCTGAGATAAAACACTGACCAAATCAAACTTGGAGAGGAAAGCTTACTGGCTTGCTCCTGGCTTCCTTGGCTTGTTTTCTCTTTATTTATTTTTGTTTTTTTGAGACAGGGTCTTTCTAGTGGCCTGGCTGGAACTCACTATGGAGACCAGGCTGACCTCCTAAGGTGATGCCTTTAGGAAGAAAGGAAATGGAAGTGTAGTCCAGGCAAAATGTTTGTGCTCTCAAGACACATTCTTGATGGTTTACCCTGGAATTCTTCCTTTCCCAGGTCTCCAGAACAAGTTCCTGGCCCGTTATGTTTCCCTCCCAAACCAGAACAAGATCTGGACGGTGACTGTGAGCCCAGAGCAAAAGGACCGCACCCCTCTGGTGATGGTTCATGGCTTTGGGGGCGGCGTGGGCCTCTGGATCCTCAACATGGATTCACTGAGTGCCCGCCGCACACTCCACACCTTTGATCTGCTTGGCTTTGGGCGAAGCTCAAGGCCAACCTTCCCAAGGGACCCAGAAGGAGCTGAAGATGAGTTTGTGACCTCAATAGAGACGTGGCGGGAGACCATGGGAATCCCCACCATGATCCTCCTGGGGCACAGTTTGGGGGGATTCCTGGCCACTTCTTACTCTATCAAGTACCCAGAAAGGTAATGTGACGTTACCCTCCTCCCTCATTAGCTGAATTCATGCCTCAGTAGGCACATTCCAATATTTATTTCCAGTAATGCTCGTTTCCCAGCAGTTTAAGAGCCATGATACCTCCAAGCGAATACAGTGTATCCTCTGTTTTTTCTGTTACTGTAGAGTTAAACACCTTATCCTGGTGGACCCATGGGGCTTTCCCCTACGACCAACTGACCCCAGTGAGATCCGCGCACCTCCAACCTGGGTCAAGGCTGTGGCGTCTGTCCTGGGACGCTCCAATCCACTGGCTGTTCTTCGAGTGGCTGGGCCTTGGGGTGAGTCACCTCCAGGAGAGGAACCCTGTCTTTAAATTGAGGCTACCCCATTCACCACAGCTTGCCTTGGTGTACCTGAACTCCTGTCATCCTCACTTGTTCATAAACCGAGGCCTGACCTGGCACTGTCACCTAAAGCTGACAGTCAGGACCTCTTTATTGGAGATTTCAGGTGATTGATCTATTTCCCCTCCATCTGCATCAGCAGATAGAACAGAATGGCTGCCTTACATGTTGGCAGATCCCAGAGAAAGGAAGGGGCTATGCTGTGTTCCTTCTCTGCTGTGAGTTTGTTTGATGACCTGCGGGTGACTCGAGTGCAGACCACCACTGGGTCCCCTTGCATGGCTCAGCATGGCTCACCAGCACCTACAGCAAGGAGGGTTCTGAACCTCAGCTTCTAAAGTAGCACAGTGCAAAAAGCCCCTCCGAGTCATGCACTACGGTAGGGAAGCACCCCAGCTCCCTCCGTTCTGGGTGTCTTAGCACTAAGCAGATGTCAGGAGATTTTCATGAAAGAGACAGAAAGCGCCCACCACACATAGTGTATGCCAGAGGCTCTGCATTCTCACCTCACACGGTCCACAGGCTTCCCAACCTTTGAGAAGCTTTTTACACCGGTGAAGTAAAATGCAGACTCCTTCTATTGGAAAGATTGGTGACCCTGTATTGTACTGATAGCTTATGTTTGTACAGAACTTTTCATAGTCATTTGTACAGTGGCTGAAACAGAATGGCTCCTAAGAAAGAATGGGAAATGCACATTGATGTAGAAGGTAACAGAAGTTCTGGAAGAAGGGGAGCAAGCAAGGGACTCAGACGCCAAAGAAGAGCAGGCAGGCACAGGGCTGACCTCAGAGTCCGGGGGACTCCAGCAGACTCACCACCATCCTCCCTGCTCTAGCCATTCTCCCCTTTCCCAGCCTTGGACCTGGCCAGGTCCGTCCAGGGCCTTGGCTACTGTGTCGGGTGGCAGCCATGAAGGGTTGTGTCAGAAGATGGCAGGGCCTGTGGCTATGTCAGTGTACCTCCCCAGATACCTGCCAGGACAGAGAAAGTCCTCACAGTCTACCTACATGCTTATCGCTTATATCTGCACTGTGATGAAAGGCACAGTGCCCGAGCCTGGGCCAGCTAAGGTCACCTTTTTGTGTGTCCTGTTACAGCCTGAAAATGAGAGAGTACTTGGAAAATGATAGTTTCATCTCCACCTTCAGAAGAGTAAAAATCCATGAAGGTTCCCAGGGGGGGGACACAACTCAGACTATAAATGAAAATTCTCTCAACTACAGACCCTCACAGAACTTAGGAACCTATAGGAAGTCTTGGGACTTACTGGAGTGAAAATTCCTGGTTCCTTGGGGATGTTAGGCTGCCATTAAACCCATTGGTGACCAACAACCACCTGCTGCTTCCCCGCAGGTTTCTGCACTCTTTTTGCCACTGTCATGTTAAATGCATGAAGGAAATAAATCCTTAGAGAGATAAATTTGGTTGTTTGTTTAAACATAAGGAGGCAGGAGTTTTTAGTGGGTTTGGTTTGGGTGGTGGTGGTTGTTCTTTGGTAGGGGCTTACTTGTCCCTGGCTGACCTTGAACTTGAAACAATCCTCCTGCCTCTGCATGCTGAGGGCTGGAATTGCAGACACATGATACCATACCCAGCATCAAGCTGTTGTTTCTTCTGTCCTCTCCCAGGGCCTGGGCTGGTGCAGAGATTCCGTCCAGACTTCAAGCGCAAGTTTGCAGACTTCTTTGAGGACGATACCATCTCGGAATATATCTACCACTGCAATGCACAGAATCCCAGGTAAGGGTGCCTCCCAGGACCAGCCCCGTGCAGTTGTATGCTCTATGCTTCTTCTATAAAACCCCGACTCAGGGGAACACAAGTGCCAGCAGGCTTGCTCATTTCCAGAGAGTCCCCTAGGAGTGGTCAGTAAAGGTATACAAGATAATGAATTTAATTAACCAAGCTGGCCCTCTCTAGAGGAAGACCTCATGGCTTCCCTGGGGATCAGCAACTGGCCTGATGAGCAATAGTGTGGGAAACATTTAAAAGGCAAACTGAAAAATTGATTAAAAAAAAAATGTTGTTGGGTTTTGTTTTGATTTTATAGGCAAATATGTTTTTTTTTTTCTTTTTTGCTTGTTTGTTTGTTTTTAAGGCAAATAGTGAAAGAGAAGTCTTTGTCCATCTACAATCTTCAATTTTCAGTTCAATGTGTTGTGTAACATTGCTTCAGAGAGACTCCTAGAATGTGTCCCCTTGTATGCATACATGTGGCATATCTATAGAATACATGTCTAGAATACATTCAAAGAAAGAATATATGTTTACTTCAATTATATACACTATGAAATAGCTTAGAATTGGCATAAAAGTCCTTTCCCTCTTTTAGAAGTATAGAAGTATTCTGAGAACTGTGAGAAGTTCTCATCTCTGGCTACTCACAGGCAAACTCTGGAAGCTTGCTGACCTCAGTTTTGGCAGAATTGACAGCCAGGACAGAGCCAGGAAAGTAATCTTCCACAGCCAGGCCCTGTGAGAGGCTGACACCAGCAGGCCCCTTTGGTAGCACCACTCTGTGGAGCCCTCGCCCTGACCCTGCAGGAGCCACAGACACTACCACTTCTTTCTAGGCCTGTCCCAGTCACTGTGGGCCCAAGGCAGTGAGGAAGGAGAGCCCAGCCTTCCAACCTTATGGTGAGCATCAGTCTTGATGCAGTGTGGGAGCCAGTGTTGCATGTGATTATAGCTCACAGTAGGGTCCTGGTTAAACAGTGTGCCATGGGAACCTCAGCCATCAAGGCGGGCACCCCCAGCTTCCTGCTCTCTGACTCCTCTCAGCCTCCACAGGCTCACTATCAGCCTATCAGGTGGCCAGCTCTCCTCCCCTTCCTCCAGACATCCCTCCGTTTTAAAATACCCAGCTCTTTTTACCATAGCTGACAAGTTTTCAATAATTCCCATCAGCCCTTTGGAAAATATGAACTCCAGCCACAGGGAAAATGTTTGAGTAATACTTTCTTCACTTCACTTAGACTTAGGAGCTCTGTATACATCTTCATTCTTTTCATCTTGACCTAAGAAAGTGGACATAGTTCCCTCCAGTTTCTATATGAGGAAATCAAGGAAATCATAAATATTCTGCTTATGTGACTTGCTAAGAAGACACAATCTAAATTCATGTCTGATAGACTGCAGAGTCTGTGGTGCAGTGTCTCCTGGAGATGTTCTCTGCTCCTGTTGGCATAGACAGAGTTTATCCTGGGGTGCAAAGGAAACCAGAAATGTAACTGTACTGAACAGGCAGAGCCCAGGAGGGGACATTGTTCTCAACCTCCCTACCTCCCACAAAAGCTGCAAGCTAGTTGGAAAGCTGGCTTCTGTCCCAGCCTCACACAAACCTGATAGGGAGATTGAATTCACATTTGTGTCCCCATAGCAGCAGCTGCTGATCCTGAGTCTCAAAAGCCTGGTGCATTTTCATTCTTTATCCCAGAGTGTCTTTAGCACATCCTTCTCTGTAAAACATTCAAGATTCACCTCCAGTGAATTCTCCCTCCATCTCCTCAGCAGCTAAGACCCTTACTGTGTCCTGTAGCTCTGACTCCCTTTCATAATCCTTGGGACATTTTGAGTTAAAGAGTAGTCATCGGATCATTTGTTTAGCCACCACCTTCCAGAGATGTAAGCAACAGTGCTAGCTCCAAGTAGGATAGGCCCAGCAGCGCATCTGTCCCATTCCTGTGTCCCTTCACCCAGCCCAGGTGAAATACATGTTGCATAAAGACTCACTGTGTTCTTTGACAGCTCTCTATGTCGTGGGGGGTTTTGCAAGCATGCCCTGAGGCATGTCACTTATCTCCTGATCTCATCAATATTCCATGAGCCAGCACTGGCTAGGAGGAGACTGTAAAGACAGTAAGGTCGAGCCCAGCCTCAGAAGAGCATCCAGTTCACATTTTCTGCTTCAGGGTTTGTTTACCTGTCAGTTGCCTCCCTGTTTTGTTCTGTCAGTGGGGAAACAGCCTTCAAAGCCATGATGGAGTCTTTCGGCTGGGCCCGGCGCCCCATGTTGGAGCGAATTCACTTAATTCGAAAAGATGTGCCCATCACCATGATCTATGGGGCTAACACCTGGATAGATACCAGCACTGGGAAAAAGGTGAAGATGCAAAGGCCTGATTCCTATGTCCGGGACCTGGTAGGTTGGCTTGCCAAGAACTGGGAGTCACGGTGGACAGTGGGTGGGTTGGTCAAAATCGGGATGAAAATTTACAGATGAGATAGAGCAGTGGCTTTGAAATCTAGCCCCAAATCCCTGTTGGATAGTTAGGAATTTCCCTTGACCTTGTCTGTGTAGTCCAGTTCAGCTTCATGGCAGGTTCCTGATGAGCAGCCAGGCACGTGCTCCCATTCCAGACCTTCAGCCTCCCCACCATCCCTACTAAATCAGAGGAGCAGGCGGCAAAGCAGAGGTGCAGTGGAAGACTTCCTGCCACCCTTCTGTCTCCTGCACCTCCCATCCCCACTGAGTCACCTATGGTCCGTTTCCTGCATGAAATAAACAGACCAGTGGTGGGGCTTGGGAGTAGGAAAGATGGTGGATGTCCCCTAAAATAAAATTGCTTTAGACATTCATTGCTCCCCAAAGGGATACACAAGATCCAGAGAAAAAGTAGTGTCTTCCTTCTGAGGAGAACTGAGGGCTTTGGGGAGGGAGAAAGAATGGTGTGACCACTCCCAGTGCTGGGACTGAGAGCTGAACCCTCACTGTCATCTGTCCACAGGAGATAGAGGGTGCATCGCACCACGTCTATGCCGACCAGCCACACATCTTCAATGCTGTAGTAGAAGAGATCTGTAACTCGGTTGACTGAGCTGCTCTGAGGGAAGAGGAGGAAGCCAGAGTTGCTGTCACTTCCCTGTCTTAGTCAGAACCTCTGTCCTTTTCTCACCAACTAACATGTGCCAGCTAGGCAGAGTAGAGCTGCTCCCGAGATAGGACCACAGTGAAAAAGAGCACTTCTGATCCCACACTGAGGGCAAGAGGCAGAATCCACAAGAGGCCTTGAACTCCCCGCTCTGGGGAAGAGCATAAAGGGTTGCCTAGTGCCACCCATCTCTCCACACCAAGTGTTACCAGGTGGTGATTATGAGGAGATTGCACAAGCCATGCTGTGTCCCTGCATGGCCTTCCCTTCCTCTGGACAGAGGAGGGCTCCCAGCAGCCTTTCTAGTTTGGGAATGTGTTTGAGTAGGTTCCATACAGGAACATCTCCGTTCTCCATCACTCCATGCCTCTATCCAAACCCAGTTCCAACTTACTCACCAAGAGCAGCTCTGTTCACCTGCACAGCCCCTTCTGTGACCTTGGAGGTCATATCCCAAGCCCTTACTGGCAGATGAGGAAGGAGATCAAGGCAGGATGGAATGATGGCTTCCAGCACATGTTGCAAGCTTCATTCACTACGGTCCCATGCAGACACCGTTGCTGTGGAGCTGGTTTAAAACTAGTCTTGCTCCATCTTCTAACCTGTTGCACAGGTACACTGTCACCTTGCCCTGTGTCTCAATCCTGGTTGCCTAAATTGGGACACTCAAGACCCTTTCCCCTTCTTCCTCCCACTGTGAGGCTGGAAGCCTCTTCTGTGCCTTGGGCCCTAAAGCCCCATGTGTAGTATGGAGCAAAGATGGCTCCTGGTGGAGAAGGGGAAAGGCCCTTCGACCCTAGAGTCATGTCTGGATTCACAAAGTCCACAAGTACCTGCAGCACTTTCTACATAGCCCCAGAGCTGAGGTCCCCTGAGAGCCCCTGAGGAGCTTCAAGCCAGCAGTTTTCTGTCCTCATCAGCCACAAAATGCTCCGCACTGCCTGACCCTCTATGCCTGCCATCTGTCACCATGGTCTCCAACTCACTCTGCTTCAAAATTACCCATCAGCCCTCTCCCATGGATCTCATTCCAGGTCCTGCTCTAAGGCTCTGGGGACTAGGCTGGGCCTGGCCCCGGAAGCAGGGCAGTTCCTGCCTGATCCTTCTCTTTTATAAAGCCAACCCTTTCACCAGAATAGTATTAACTCCTGGTGCTTTGTACTACCGGTCCAGCTGCCTCGGGCTCCTTTTCTATATTAATAAAGAAGAGTAAAAACTGTTGGTTATGATGATGTTTAATACTGATCCAACAAGACCGCTGAGTGAGTCCTACCCCACAGCAGTCCATGTGGTCCCCAAACAAGAGACTGGAATGAAAGCGTTACCACTCCCTTGCCACTCCTCACCACAGACTATCTCAGACAGAATCATGAGGTGTCAGATGCTGTGCTCTGCCCAGTCAGTGCCCTCTCAACCTAGGTCGAGGCCTTCACAACCCTGCTCACCCTGCTCTCCATTCTCTTGAGTCTCAGCTCAGACATTCCTTACACAGCGACACCTGCCCATCCCACTTCCTCCTGGAGACCCAACTGCTTATTTTTGGAATTGTAAACTGGACTGAAGAGAGCTGCTTAGTGGCAAAGAGCCCTTACTGCTCTTCCAGAGACCTAAGTTCAGTCCCCAGCACCCACGTCCTGTGGTCTGGTAGCTACCTCAAACTCCATTCCCAAGTGGATCTGACATGACACCTCTGGCTTCTGCAGCCATTTTCACACACATGCCCACTTAAAACAAATGGGAAGGAGTGATGGCTTAGCAATTAACAGCACTTGCTGCTCTTGCAGAGAACACTTCAGTTCTCAGAAGACTCACAAACACTTGTAACACCAGTTGCAAGGCATCCAATGTATGCTCTAGCCTCTGTGGATGCATGCATGTGTTTGTGGTGCACATAAGCTCACACAGACACACACACACACACACAGAGAGAGAGAGAGAGAGAGAGAGAGAGAGAGAGAGAGAGAGAGAGAGAGGAGAGAGAGAGAGAGGGAAGAGATTTTAAATTTAAAAAACCTCAAAATTATCATCACTTGTTTAATATCTATGTTTCATCCCTAAACAGAAGCTGTGTACAGGTAAGGGGCATATTTGGCATTTATTTCCATAATAAATGTTGGTTTTGATCAAGTCAAAGAAGTAAGATATACCAAATAATCAAAACAATGTTTAAATCATCACCAACAGTACCTGTACTTTCTGGCTAACTTCAAGTCAGCCCAGAATCCCAGCTCTAACTGCAAGTGACACATGCTGTGCAAGTAGATGAACTCATGGACAGACAGACAGAAATGCCTTCTGGAGTGATTACAGAGCCCAGCTTTGGCACAGGACCATCTATGCTGGAGTTGTTGTATGGTGGACACATTTTAGCTCTACTATACACATGTCAAGAGACAAGGATTACAAAAATGAAAGACACGTTCCCTCTCTGTCTCTGCGGAGAGAGACGCAACCAATATTTAAGTAATTAAAAACTATAGCTAAAAAGTGATGACTGTGACAGGAAGCCTGTTGCAGCAGTG
This sequence comes from Cricetiscus sungorus, assembly GCA_030556225.1. Classification (NCBI taxonomy): domain Eukaryota; kingdom Metazoa; phylum Chordata; class Mammalia; order Rodentia; family Cricetidae; genus Cricetiscus; species Cricetiscus sungorus. The sequence continues at coordinate 1,230,817 of JANBXA010000741.1, forward strand.
ATGGCAGCTGAGCCTGAAGGGAGGGTGGCAGGCGGAGAGGACAGTGTGAGAGACACACACCACACACACCACACACACACACACACCACACACACACCACACCACACAAACACCACATACACACCACACTAACACACCACACACACATACCACACAACACATATACACACACACCACATACACACCACACATCCCCCCACACACTGTGGTTCTGAGAGGCATTTGAGGAGATGCATTGAGGAGGCTGTGTAAAGAATGTATTCATTTTCTCTCTGAAGGAGTTGTGGGGGGAGTGGGAAGGAGGTACATGCTACATGCCACATACATGTGCAGTTGGTTACCTCCTTCCACCTTTGTGGGGGTTCCAGGGGCCAGACTCCAGGAGTCATCCGGCTTGCAGTGGCAAGTGCCTCTACACACAGAGCCATCTCACCCATCAAAGAATGTGTTCATTCTAAGAGAGGAACACTAGGCTGTTGGGGTTGCGGGGATACGGCTTAGTGAGTAAAGGTGTCTCCAATCGAGTTTTGTTCATGAAAACTACATGGTGGAAGAAAACTGACCCCCACAAGTTGTTCTCTGACCTCCACATGTGTGCCATGGCATGTGCCTTACACACATACACACACACACACACACACACACACACACCACACACACACCACATCACACACCACACACACCACACACACACCACATACACACCACACTAACACACCACACACACATACCACACAACACATATACACACACACCACACACACCACACACACACACACACACCACACACACACCACACCACACAAACACCACATACACACCACACTAACACACCACACACACATACCACACAACACATATACACACACACCACATACACACCACACATCCCCCCCCCACACACACACACCACACACAGACACACACACACACACCACACACACCACACACACACCATCTGATGAACATTCCTAACATTCCCAGGGCTGGAACGAGGAAATGACTGTGAACACACTAGCTAATTGGCACCATTCATAGTGGGCTCCGAGGACTAACAATGCCATAAGCTCAGGATCCTAAAGGCCTAGAAGTTTGTATGGCGAGATTGCCCAGATAAAGTGCCTTGAAGACACAGGAGATGCCGGGGCTACCAGGAAATATGCTAGATTTAAATGTTTTCACCAAGGTAGGCCAAAATCAAGTCTGATTTCGTTGTCAAAGGATGGGAAACTCCCGAGGACACTGTCCACTCCCTGAGACAACACTACGCTTTAAGAGCACAATGGCAGGTGTGGTGTGTAGGCAGAGAAAATGACCCTTATGGCTAATGGCCAACATAGTGTCCCCAGTGGTGTGCAGAGTGGTGTGGTGTCACTTTAGACATCGTGTGATTCACACAGAGCCTTCCTTGGATGGGGTGGTAATTACTCTTCTCATTGCAATTTAAGGAAGGGGGATTGTTTTAGCTCAGGGGTGGGGGAGACAGACCATGATGGAGAAAACAGCAGCAGGAGCCTGAAGCTGTCCATCATTGCATCCACAGAGATGAAACTGCTGCTCCTCTCACTTTCTCCTTTTTATTCAGCCTGGGCCCCAATTCATGAGATGGAACCACCCACATTCAGGACGGGTCTCCCCACCTGAGAGAAAACTCTTTGGAAATGACCTCACAGACTCATCCAGATTTTGTCTCCCTGGTGGGTCTAAATTCCACCATCACAGATACAGTAAGAAAGTCCCTTGTCTTTCCTCCCCCCTCAATCCCCCCCAAGAACCTGGTCTACCTTGCAGGATGCCTGAGAGTTCGAAGGTGAGCTGCAGCCCAAGCCTGGTGAAGTATCTCAGTATGAACCACCTCTTCTCTAATTATTTTTAGGTTTTGTTTGTCGCAGTTTTGCTGTTTGAGTCAGGGTCTCACTGTATGGCCCAGGCTGGCCTAGAACTTGCCCTGTAGGCCAGACTAGACTAGAATTTACATCCTTCTGCTTTGTCCTCCCAAGTGCTGGGATACAGGTGTGTTCCATCATGACCAGCTGTTTTTCATAGTGTAAGTCCAGTACTATTACTCCATAAAAGTCTCTGTCACTATCCTGCCAAAGGTCACTATTGATTGAGGCCTGGGAGGAAAATTAATCCCTGGCCAGCACCTTGGTGAGAATAACTCATTCCTAGATAACACTAATAGTTCATTCATGGTTCTGGGTGCACAGGGTTCTTCTCTCTAACCCAAGAAAACTCTATACCCCTGGTTGGTGGCTTTGCTAAAGGATTAAAGGCTACAGACTTTGTCTCATTAGTGGCTGGTGTCCCTTCTCCCTGGAGTGTCCTGAGACCTAATTTGTTGTAATTCAGCAACCCCACATTTTAGCTAACACACAGAGAACAGATTGAACAAGGTAGCAGCTGAGGAAGATTGAAGAGTAGGATTGAAGCTTTCATTGATGTTATCATTTTCTCAATTTGAAGAGCCTGATTTTGGATAAGAAGAAGTGTATGCAGCATACAACTGACAACGTGAAGTGTTCAGGGGCCCCACTGTGTGGCCCAGGCTAACCTCAGGCTTCTGAGTTAAAGCAGTCCTCACCCCACAACCTCCCACGCAGCTAGTACTTCAGGTATATACACCATATCCAACTTAGAGACAAGATTTTTGTCAAGGCTCACAACTCATGAGAGGAGATTTATCAGCCTGTGATGAATTGGTATGAAAATTAGTTAGGTATCATGTACTTCTTTAAATTTCCAGAGAAAAAGTCTTACAAACAAAACTGCAAAACGACATGCACTATCAGTGGCATCCTAAATGGACTGTGGCCAGCAGCTGCCCCATGGCTCTGGGATAAATAATTCTGTTTGCATTATTTTTCAGCTCTAAAGCCTAGTGGTGTGACCACTGGCACAATGCACATGCCCCAGGAAGCAACCGTAATGAAACTCAATGGGTCACACACAGAAAAGAAAGTCACTTAGAAGTAGAAGGGGACTAGATGGAATGAGGGAGGGGCCAATGGGAGGAGGGGAAGGACAAGAGGGGACATCAGGAAAAGGGATATGATGGAAACATATTTGGGTATGTATGCGGATGTATAACGAAACCCATGGTTACCTGTAAATAATAACATGTCATGAAAACATTTCTAAAAAGAAAACAAAGCTAGGTTGGAGCACAGACCGAAGCTAGTCAGGAAGCATGGGGGCTTCTTTCATAATTGAGATCGAAGTCTGATCAAGGTAAGTCACTGCAGAGTCCTAGGTCTCAAAGCATCAGGGTCATCTAGTCAATTCTTGTCTTGTGGACGTTTCTCTTACTGCTGGGCTAAAGAAACTATCAAGCATAGTTTTTATAGATTTCAGAAAGTCAGATTTCAACATTTTCCAAGAAAAATCACCCAAGAGGCTCAAAGTGGTCAGAGCATTATTATTTTTAACTGTATTTGTTATTGTGTGTGCGGGCACATGATGCATGTGTGCACACTGTGTGTGTGTGTGTGTGTGTGTGTGTGTGTGTGTGTGTGTGTGTGTGTGTGTGCACATGCGCATACTGTGTTGTGCGTGGGGAGATCAGGGAACACCCGTGGAGTTGGTTCTCTACTGCATTCACTTGCACTCCTGGGATCAAGTCTGCATTGCAAGTGCCCTTACATACTGAGCATCTTGCCTATGTTTAGGGTGACCTTTCATTTGTTTTCATCTTTTGTTTTGGGGATGGGTTTAAAACATGTTTTTGCTTGTCATTGTTTAGTGTTTGAGACAGGTTCTCTCTACATAACCATGGCTGTCCTAGAAGTCACTATGTAGACTAAGCTAGCTTCACAGAGATAGATCTCCAGCCTCTGCCTCTCAAGTGCTGGGATTAAAGGGGTGTGCCACCCAGGGCATCCTTAAATGTGCAGTCCCTAAAGGGTTTCTCTCAAAAGATCTGCAGAGGAAATGTAAGAGTCTTCATCCTTGAGAAAAAAATAAGTTGCATAGTTTACTATCTGATGTGATCCAGTTATGGGCAGAAATGAACATCAAATCTCTCACATTAAAAAATAAATAAAATTGGCAAAAAGCAAGGACAGTTCATGAGTAAAAGTTAAACCAAAACAAAGGTTTGAATAGGCTGGAGGTTCAGTTTCTGGTATAAGCAAATTAAACTGCTCCAAATAACAATGTAAAGTTAGGTCTTTCTCCCTGCATTCACCAAGGGAACCAATGACTCCATTGTACATTAATCTGAATGTTGGGTTAAAAAAAAAAAAAACATTTATATAACAGTTTTGTTTGTTTCATGCATATAAAAAGTTTCCATTAGGAAAAAAACCTAAGAAAGTACCAAGGATGTAACTCAGTGGTAGATAGCTTGCCTAGCATTCATGAGGCCTGGGTACAATCCCTAACACGCATAAAGGTCAGGATGGACAGCATGTCAAGGTCTTAGAAAAAAGAGAGGAGGCTAAGGGGGGGTGAGAAAGACAAAAAGAAAGAATAGAGAAAGGGGAGGAGAAAGAGCAGAGGGAGATGGGAGGGAGAAGAGGAAGAAGTGAAAAAGGAGGAAGGCTAGGAAAGTATTTGTCTTTGTGTAAAGGGCTTATGAGAGAGTAACTCATAAAAGAAAATACACAAATGACCAATGAGCACATGACAATGCTTGCCTCTCAGGAGCTGTCAGACAAACAGTTCAGGCTACTGAGGCACTGACTTTTATAAGCAGATCAACAAAAATGTTCAGTTACTAGAAATAATTAGTAATAGCAGTTGCAAAAAAAAAAGTGGGCATTGTCACACAAAGTTGGGGGTTGGGAAGAAATTGTTTCCATACTTTTTGAAAAATGATAGGTTAATGTCTCTGCCTTCAAATTTTTTCTCTGGTAATATGCAAATAAGATCAGGTGCTGCTATGGGAAAAAAGAAAACAACTCTAAGAGGACCAGAAATTACAGGGAGGGAGGGTCTCTCTGTGTAAGAGACACAGGAAACACCATCTAAAGAGATGGCAGCTTAAGCCCTGAGATGGACATGTGTTACTGTGACCAGACATGGGGGGAGAGGGAGCAGAGGTGTGGTGGTTTAAAAGAAAGTGGCCCAAAGGGAGTGGCACTCCTGGGAGGTGTGGCCTTGTTGAAGGAAGTGTGTCACTGTGAGGGTGGGCTTGAGATCTCTTTTCTCCAGCTTCACAAAGTGTGACAGTCATTCAACTTCCCGTTGCCTCTAAGTGGAGATGTAGGACTCTCACCTCCACAGCACATCTGCCTGCATGCTGCCATGCTCCCCGTTCTGGTGTAATGGACTGAACCTCTGGAACTGAAGCGAGCCACCCCAATTAAATGTTTTTATTTGTAAGAGTTGCCGTGGTCATGGTGTCTCCTAGAAGGGGGGAAAAATCCTGAGACAAATAGCATGGAGGGTGAGTCAGTTTGGAGCAGGCAGAGAGTCCTCAAAAAGGAAGGAGGAATCACCTTCAGCTCCTAGAGCATGCTCTGCGCCTGGCCCATCATAGCCACAGCACAGACCCAGCCCTCAGAAGAATCTTGTCTGGCTTTTTTTTTTTTTTTCTCCTTCAATGAGGTTCATTAAACTTTACCCAAAGTTACTGTTCTACAACTGGGAAAAAAAGGGCAAACTTCCCATGCTAAACTTAGAGTCCCCAATAGCTAAGGGATTAGGAACTTCCAATCTGAAAGCATGAAGCAGCCAAGGGATTTGGAAATGTCTGGGGCCTTGTTATCACAATATAGTTATGAGCCACCAGAGAACACATACAGCTTCACTCCAGAGAGGGGAGAACTTTTGTTAAAGTAGCAACAAAGGCCCATTAACGGGGAGTTTCTGGTCAAGAGGCTAGAAACTCTGGCCTGGGCAGAAATCTCACATTTAGGATGGACAGGGTCAATCACTTATCGAAGAGACTCCCTCTCAGAAAGGCAGAACCACCCTGCCTGTTCACCTTGAGTCGTGCTGAAGAGATGAGTGGAATAATTATCCCTTAAATAAGGTGCTGTACTTTTCCTTCCCAGGCTCCCTGCCCTCCCAGAGCAGTCTCCACACTGAGAGGACACGGGGTTCAGCTGGGTCTGTCCATCTTTCTGAAAGGTGCAACTTTTCCTTTTGATTCTTTTGTCTCTTTGGTCCAGGTGCTGGCCAGAACCTAAGTCTGCTTCCTCTGGTCCTTTGGCTTCCTACTCTGTCTTTAAAGCCCTCCCCCCATATATGTAGCTGCTTTCCCACTGCGTGGATTAAACACATTAGTGATTAACTCTGAGTCACCAATAATGTATCAGTGTCATATTAAGAGAAGAAATAAAAACACTTCTCTTGGAGTCGTTTAACCAAGAGTGAGTCCAGATTTGAATTCTCTAATTTGTACTCCCTGTGTCTTCTGTCCTGTGTCTGTCTGAATGAGTCTGAATCTGTGCCTGCCCTGAAGCTGTCTTGTGAATCTGTCCCTGTGTCTGTGTCAGTATGTCTGTCTGTCTGCATGTATGTGTGTGTGTATGTATGTTTGTTTATGTATGTATGAACACCATGGATATGCAGTGACCACGGAGACCAAGAAAAGTGCATCAGATCACCTAGAACTAGAGTTATAGATGGTTGTGAGCCATCAAATAGGTGCTGGCAACTGAACCCAGGTCTTCTATAAGAGCAGTAAGTGCTCTTAATCATTGAGCCATCCCACTAGTCCCCAAGATATTGCTGTTATAATCTATCAGTCTTCCTAGGACTGCCTGGTATTGAACTCAGTGGATCCTCTTACCTTCATGTATTTGAACGTTTGGTTCCTAGTTGCCACTGCTATTTGGAGAGGATTGGGAAGTGTGGCCTTGCTGGATGTCCCTTAAGAGCATAAGGGTTCCACCAGCTCCTAGTTCACTCTCTCTGCTTTATGCTCACAGTAAAGGATGTGAGCTCTCAGTATCCTGGTCTAGCTGCCATCCTTACCTGTTATGATGGACTCTTATTCCTCTGGAACTGTATGCCCAAATAAACTCTTTCTTCTGTAGGTCATCTTGGTCTTGTGGTGTCTTATCACAGCAACAGAAAAATACTGATATACCCAAAGTCACAAGGGAAAAGAAGGACATGCCCATGAAAGTACAAGAAGCATACCTACCACCAAATAGACTGGACCAAAAAAAGAAGACCCCTCGATATACAATAATCAAAACAACTAATACAGAATAAAGAAAGAGTATTAAGAGCAGTGAAGGAAAAAGGCCAAGTAACATATAAAGGCAGACCTATCAAAATTACACCCGACTTCTCCATGGAAACTCTCAAGGTCAGAAGGTCCTGGATAGATGTTCTACAAGTACCGAGTCCACAGATGCCAGCCCAAGCTACAATACTCAGTAAAACTCTCAATCACTATAGATGGAGAAAACAAGATATTTAATGACAAAGCCAGATTTTCACAATATGTATCTACAAATCCAGCCCTACAGAAAGTTCTGGAAGGAAAACTCCAACCCAGGGAAGTTAACTACTCTCACAAGGACATAGGCAATAGATAATCCCACTCCACCAGAATCCAAGGGTAAAGCAGGGAAAATATATTCACAATACCACTGCCAACAACAAATCTAAAACAAACAAGCATTAACAATCAATGGTCCTTACTTTCTTTCAACATTAATGGTCTTAACTCACCTATAAAGAGACACAGGCTAACAGAATGGATACGAAGACAGAATCCATCCTTCTGCTGCATACAAGAAACACATCTAAGCTTCAAAGATAGACATTACCTCAGGATAAAGGGTTGGGAAATGATCTTCCAATCAAATGGACCCAAGAAGCAAGCAGGTGTAGCTATCCTAATATCTAACAAGTTAGACTTCAAACCAAAATCAATCAAAAGAGATGAAGACGGTCATTTCATATTCTTCACAAGAAGAGAAATCTATCAGCACAAAGTCTCAATACTGAACACCTATGCCCCAAATACAAAGACACCTACATTAGTAAAAGAAACACTACTAAAACTCAAAGCTCTCATAAAACCTCACAGACTTATAGTGGGAGACTTCAACACTCCACTTTCACCTCTAGACAGAACCACCAGTCAGAAACTTAACAAAGAAACAAAATAACTAACAGAAGTTATGTCTCAATTGGGTTTAACAGACATATAGACCATATATTAGGTGACATAGCAAACCTCAACAGATACAAAAAAAAAAAAAATTGGACTAGTCCTCTATATCTTATCAGATCACCATGCTTTAAAGTTGGAATTCAACAACAATACAAATCGCAGAAACCCTACAAACTCATGGAAACTGAACAATGTGCAATTGCACCATACCTGGGTCAAAGAAGAAATAATGAAAGAAATTAAGGACTTCCTAAAATTCAATAGAATATTTTCTTTAAGTCTTACTAAATGTTAATGGACTAAATATTGTTAACTGTGATATGATATATTTTGCTATGTTAAGGTTAAAACCCTTCTTTTTATTTTAGACAGAAAAGAGGAGATGATGGGAGATGTCATTCTGTAAATATATTTCTCGTATTGGTTAATGAATAAAACACTTATGGCCAATAGGAAAGCAAGATAGGCGGGACTAGGAGTCTAGGGGGAAAGAGGAAGTAGTTGGGAGGAGTCTACATGGAGAGACTGGAGAGAGCAGAACGCCGGCCCTCTCTCCCGTAAGATGAGACCACATGGAAATACTTAGATTAATAGAAATGGGTTAAAAATCGTTTAGGGTTTTTCTTGACAGTGAGACATAACTGCTTCTGGTAACACCACGTGTGATGGGAGATGTTATTCTGTATATATGTTTCTCGAACTGTTTGACTTTATGTTGTAGAAACTGGACATGCAGGACCCACAAAAAGGTAACTGCTGATGCAAGATGGACATTGCTACAGGATTCCTGTTTCATGGAAGAGGCTGCCAGACAGCCAGATAGTCTACAGGACACAGAGAAAAGTTTCCTGCCTTATTGAGGAGTCTGGACACACATTATGGCCTATGGGCTGAAGATGGAACATTACAGAAGAACTTCGGGTGACTGACCAGGCAATGCATTGTCTCTGTCATTTCTAGAGTTTATATATTATCCTTCTGTGGTCTTTGAAGGAGTTGAAGACAGATAGTTATGATTATAGTTTTTCTTAGGATTAAAAATAAGTTACATATAGGTCTTTAGACTGACAAAGATAGGATAGATGATATTTTCTTTAAGTCTTACAAAATGTTAATGGACTAAATATTGTTAACTGTGATTCTTATTCGATAACTGTTGTATGGTATATTTTGCTATGTTAAGGTTAAACCCCTTCTTTTACTTTAGACAGAAAAGAGGAGATGATGGGAGATGTGATTCTGTATATATGTTTCTCATACTGTTAATAAAGCCCTGTGGCCAATAGAAAACTAGATAGGTGGGGCTAGGAGACTAGGAGGAGGAAGAGGAAGTAGTAGGTGGAGTCGAGATGTAGCCCGGGGAAGGAGCAGGAAGCCTGCCGCGCAGCTCCCCGATAAGACGACCACGTGGAAATACTTAGATAAGTAGAAATGGGTTAATAATTAAGACAGAGCTAGCCCATAAACAATAATGGTAATTGGCAAACAGGATTGTATCAAATACAGAGTCTCTGAGTGTTATTTGGGGCTGGCGCAGCTGTGGGCCCAGACTGGCGGGCTGGCGGAAACTTACATGCTACACACGTGCATCAGAAAGGAAGACGGATATTGAAGAAACACATTATGGAGTTTGCTTTCAATATGGCAAGACTAGCCATTTGGCCAAGATACTGTTCTTGTCTGTACTGTTTGACTTTATACTGTATAAACTGGACATGCAGGACCCACAGGAACATCACTGCTGATACAAGATAAACAGTGCTGCAGGGTTCCTACTTCATGGAAGAGTCTGCCAGATAGTCTGCAGGACACAGAGAAAAGTGACTGACAAACTGCTAATACAGGTGGACAGTTTAAAGTTTCCTGCTTTGCTGAGGAGTCTGCCAGACACACTATGGCCTATGGGCTGAAGAAGGAACATTACAGAGGAACTTCAGGTGACTGACCAGGAGAGTCGTCTCTGTCATTTCTAGAGTTTATATATTATCCTTCTGTGTTCTTTGATTGAGTTGAAGACAGTTATGATTATAGTTTTCTTTGTCAGGATTAAAGATAAGTTGCATATAGGACTTTAGACTCACAAAGATAGGATAGATGATAGAATTTTCTTAAATCTTACTAAATGTTAATGAAGAAAATATTGTTAACTGTGATTCTTATTTGATAACTGTTGTGTGATATATTTTGCTATGTTAAGGTTAAAACCCTTTTTATTTTAGACAGAAAAGAGGAGATGATGGGAGACGCCATTCCGTAAATATGTTTCTTGTATTGGTTAATGAATAAAGCACTGTTGTCCAATAGGAAAGCAAGATAGGCAGGACTAGAGACAAGGAGGAAAGAGAAAGTAGGAAGGAGGGGTCAACATGTAGAGACCAAAGAGAACAGAGGTCCCGGCCTGCTCTCTGGTAAGATGAGACCACATGGAAATATTTAGATTAATAGAAATGGGTCAATCATTATGACAGAACTAGCCGATAAGAAACTAGTAACTGGCCAACAGCAATATATGAAATACAATGTCTCTATGTGTTATTGGGGGCTGGCATGGCAGTGGGCCCGGGCCAGCAGGGAAAAACTTTACTCCCTACACAATGAGAATGAGGACACAACATACCCGAACTTATGGAGCACCTTGAAAGTAGTGTCATGAGGGAAGTTCATTGTACTAAGTGCCCATATGAAGAAAACAGAGGATAGTCACATTAGAAAATTAACAGCACCACAGAAAGCCTTAGAACAAAAAGAAGCAAACTCAATCTGGAGGAGTAGATGCCAGGAAATAATCAATTTGAGGACTGAAATTAATAAAGTAGAAACCAGGAAAACAATACAAAAAAAGTCAATGCAACGAAGAGTTGGTTTTTCAAGAAAATCAACAAGATAGACAAACCCTTACCCAAACTAACCAAAAAGTAGAGAGAGAACAAGCAAATTAACAAAATCAGAAACAAAAAGGGGGACCAACAGACACTGAGGAAATCCAGACAATTTTCAGGTCATACTTTGAAAACCTGTATTCCATAAATTTGAAAATTCAAAGGAAATGGACAAATTTCTGGATTACCAAAATTAAATCAAGAACAGATAGACTATTTAAATAGACCTATAACCCCTAATGAAATAGAAGCAGTCATCAAAAGCCTTCCAACAAAAAAAAGCCCAGGGCCAGATGGTTTCAGTGCAGAATTCTACCAGAAATTCAAGGAAGAGCTAATACCAATACTCCTCAAATTGTTCTACACAACAGAAACATAAGGTCCATTAGCAAACTTTTTACCAGGCCGCAATCACCTTGGTACCCAAGCCACACAAAGACACAACATGAAAGAAAACTACAGACCAATATTCCTCATGAACATTGATGCAAAAATACTCAATAAAATACTGGCAAACCAAATCCAAGAATAAATCAGAGAAATCATCCACCATGACCAAGTAGGTTTTATCCCTGGGCTGCAGGGATGGTTTAACATATGAAAATCTAGCAACGTGATCCACCCTATAAACAAACTGAAAAAGAAAAACCACATGATCATCTCCCTAGATGCTGAGAAAGCCTTCAACAAAATTCAACACGCTTTCATGATAAAGGTCTTGGAGAGATCAGGGATAACAGGAACATACCTAAACATAATAAAAGCAATATACAGTAAACAAACAGCCAACATCAAACTGAATGGAGAGAAGCTTAAGGCGATTCCTCTAAAATCAGGAACAAGACAAGGCTGCCCTCTCCCTCCATATCTCTTCAATATTGTACTTGAAGTTCTAGCTAAAGCAATAAGACAACAAAAGAAGATCGAGGGGATACAAGTTGGAAAGGAAGAGGTCAAACTTTCACTATTTGCAGATGATATAATAGTTCTCATAAGCAACCCAAAAACCTCTACGAGGGAACTCCTACAGCTGATAAACACCTTCAGCAAACTAGCAGGATACAAGATAAACTCAAAAGTCAATAGCCCTACTTTATTCAGATGACAAAGGGGCTGAGAAAGAAATCAGAGAAACATTACCCTTTACAATAGCCACAAACAACATAAAGTATCTTAGAGTAATTCTTACCAAACAAGTGAAAGACCTATATAATGAGAACTTTGTGTTTAAAGAAAGAAATTAAAGAAGATACCAGATATGGAAAGATCTCCCATGTTCTTGGATAGGTAGGATAAACATAGTAAAAATGGCAATCTTGCCAAAAGCAATCCCAATCAAAATTACAGCACAATTCTTTGCTGACCTTGAAAGGATAATAATCAACTTTATATGGAAAAACAAAAGACCCAGGATACCCAAAACAACCCTGTACAATAAAGGAACTTCAGGAGGCATCACCATCCCAGACTTTAAGCTCTACTACAAAGCTATAGTCCTGAAAACAGCCTAGTATTGGCACAAAAATAGACAAGTAGACAAATGGAATCAATCAAAAATCCAGACATTAACCCATACACCTGATTAACCCATACACCTGACATTAACCCATACAAACACCTGATTTTTGACAAAACAGCTAAAAGTATACAATGGGAGGAGGAAAGCATCTTCAACAAATGGTGCTGGCACAACTGGATGATGGTGTGTAGAAGACTGCAGATAGACCCGTGTCTATCACCATGCACAAAACTCAAGTCCATATGGCTCAAAGACCTAAACATAAATCCAGCCACACTGAACCTCTTAAAAAAAAAAAGTGGGAGGTACCCTTGAACAAATTGGTACAGGAGACCATTTCCTGAACATACCTCCAGTAGCACAGACACTGAGATCGACAATTAATAAATCCTCAAACTGAGAAGCTTCTGTAAGGTAAAGGACATGGTTAACAAGATCAAATGGCAGCCCACAAACTGGGAAAAGATCTTCACCAATCATACATCTGACAGAGGGCTGATCTCCAAAATATACAAAGAACTCAAGAAACTAGTCAACAAAATACCAAATAACCCTATTACAAAATGGGGTACAGAACTGAACAGAGAACTCTCAATAGAGGAAATCAAAAAGGCTGAAAGACACTTAAGAAAGTGCTCAACATCCTTAGCTATCAGAAAAATGCAAATCAAAACAACTTAGAGATACCATCTTACTCCTGCCAAAATGGCTAAAATTAGAAACACCAATGACAGCTTATGCTGGAGAGAATGTGGAGAAAGGGGAACACTCCTCCACTGCTGGTGAGAGTGCAAACTTGTACAGCCATTTTGGAGATCAGTATGGCGGTTCCTCAGGAAAATGGGAATCAGTCTACCATAGTACCCAGCAATCCCCCTCTTAGGCATATACCCAAATGATCCACATCCATGCAACAAAGACATGTCCTCAACTATGTTTATAGCAGCATTATTTGTAATAGCAAGAACCTGGAAACAACCTAGATGCCCCTCAATGGAAGAATGGATAAAGAAGATGTGGCACATTTAACAGTGGAATACTACTCAGGGAAAAAAAAAACAATGGAATCTTGAAATTCACAGGCAAGTAGATGGAACTTGAAGAAACCATCCTGAATGAGGTAACCCAGTCACAAAAAGAGGAACATGGTATGTACTCACTCATATATGGATTTTAGACACAGAGCAAAGGATCACCAGCCTATAATTCACACTGCCAGAGAAACTAAGATACAAGGAGGATTCTAAGAGATTCATATAAGGTCCCTCACAGAAGGGGAAAGGGACAAGATCTCCTGAGCAAATGGGGAGTGGAGAGGGCAGTGAGTGGAGAGGGAACTACGAGAAAGAGAAGGGGAGGAGAAGAAAGCACATGGGACTAGAAAGATTGAGTCAGAGGAGGAATAGATGAGAGAGAGAGAGAGAGAGAGAGAGAGAGAGAGAGAGAGAGAGAGAGAGAGAGAGAGAGAGAGAGAGAGAGAGAGAGAGAGAGCATAAAAGAGGGAGCCATTATAGGTTTGAAGAGAAAGCTGAAATGGAAGAGAAATTTCCAGAGACCTACAAAACTGACCCCAACTAACAATTTGAGCAACAGTGGAAAGGCTACCATAAATGCCCTTATCCATCATCATAGAGCCCTCATCTAGTAGCTGATGGAAACAGAAGCAAACACCCACAACTAAACCCTGAGCCAAACTGGAATCCAGATGCATAGAGGGAGGACAAGACCAGGTTACAGAAACACATAGAGACAGCTGACCTGAACAAGGAGGAGCTAATGGGCCCCCAGACTGATAGCTGGGAATCCAGCATGGGACAGACTCAGACCCACTGAACATGGGTCTCAGTTAGAAAGCCTGGGCAGTCTAAGGGACCTCGGACATAGGAACCAGGATGTATCCCTGGTACACAAAGGGACTTTGGGAGCACATTCCCCATGGAGGGATACTCCCTTAACCTAGAGGCAGGAGGGAGGGCCTAGTCCCTACTCCAAATGACTTGACAGATTTAGATGACCCCTCCTGGAAGGCATCACCCTATATGTGGAGTGGGGGATATAGGAGGGGAGGGGAGGATGGTTGGGGGGCATGAGAGGGTGGAAGAGAGAAAAAGAGGGAGGGAGAGGGAACTAGGATCGATATGTAAAATAAAAAAAAAAAAAAAAGAAAAGAAAAGAGGCCAGGGAGACATCAGACATTGAATCCCAAAGCCACAAGGAATGTTGCTGTTTGATCAGAATTCAGAGCCTGTGTTGCTAGGTGTCACATGTTTGACACTCTGGAAACCATCCACTAGCCCAAATATTCTCAATATGACTCTGGATATTAGTTACTTAGCACTATCACAGAAGTTTGCATAAAGATTATTCCTCTTAGAAAATCCCCAACGTTTATACATGCCAGCTTGGTGGGAATCCTTTATTCCCCAAAAGTAAAGACCTGGGCTCTTCAAATTAGGGGTCCCTTTCTGCCTTGTGCTCTTAGTCCTGATGGAACTATTCTTGGTAAGAAGGAAGGAAAGGCTATCAGAGGGAGCCTGTGGAGGCCAGTGAACCTGTGCCTGGCATAACACATCTACATCCCTGTTCAGCACCACTCAGCTCATGATGTGCGTTTGGAGAGGTTCAGGGGATCCTGGTTCTGGCTATGGAAACATCTTGTTTCTTCTCTCTGTCAAAAGGATACCCACCATTCTCAGATAGTTCCCATCACACTAGGCAGAAGAGATCTACGGGCCATTAAGTGCTTGCTGGTCTCCTAAACAAGGACATTGCTTGTTATATCTAAGCTAAATATGCCCTGCCACATATCTGAGCATATCTGCCGCTCATAAAGGAAACAGCAGTGTGAGGCTGTCTTCTTGTGGCTTCAGTATTTACTGTGCTCTTTCTCATGACCAACTCATTTCATCACTTCTATTGTATTCCTAGATCTTCTTTGTAACCAAAAAAGTAGATTTAACTTTTCCCCATTTTTATTATAGGATGGTCAGATGTCCAAAAAAAGAAAAGAAAAGCTTCAATAATAATAGAATGAACATCCACAAAACCTACCACCTAGTACTAACCAAAAATTCTTAATAAAGTAAGGGTTGTGGGAAGTGTAAAATATTAAGAAGGTCAATTTAGTATACTCAATACTGAAAGAGTAAAATAATCCCAACTATGAAATCAGAGAAAATATGGCACCTGCATTCATTTGATACTGAATCAACAACCACAAGTCTTAGTTAGTAATTTCAGGTACCTTGAAAGAAAGATCACTGACGCATTTCAAGAAAACTAAGCCCAAAAGTTTGCTTCAAAATTACCAGTGCTGTTATAAAGGAAAGCAGCAAGCAGGTTAACAAAGACAGGAGGTCAGTTCAGCACCCAGGTGAAAAAATCAGACAGAAATGTTGGAAATGAAAAACTCTGTGAGTTACAGTAAATCACCATGGAAGTCAATAGAGCAAGCAGGAGAAGTAATGTCAGGGATGGAAGACAAGCCTGAGAAAAAGCTACATTTCAATAAAACATCGGCAAGCAGGACCACAGCATCCAAGAGCTAGGGGACATAATCAACACACCAAATCCCCAAACCCATGTGGTAGAAGGGCCTGAGATTAAAAAAAAAAAAAAAGAAAACTAAACTCACAGAAAACCCAAACAATAAAGTTATAGCAGAAAATTTCCCAAATCTGGGGGATGGGGGTAGTGGATACCCAACTGCAAGAGGCATTTGCAATCCCAGGTGGATTTGACCAAATAAGAGCTTGGCTATGACACATGATGTTAGGGTGCCCAAAGCAAGGAAACAATATTAATAGCTGCAAGAAAAAAATTGCAAACTCAGAAGAGTAAATCGCCCAGAATAACATTCTAACTGCAAGCACAAACCTCCAAAGCCAACCTCCAAAGCCACAAAAGCATAAAATTATTGTTTAAAGCCCAGAAAATAAACAACCACCAACCAAAATGTACTGCGGTAATCAAAGTTATCTTTCCTAATCAATAAAGGAAAAAGGAAATTTTAAGATAAGTGCAAATTAAGGTGATGCATGACCACCAACCAGTGCTATAGCCAACGACACTACACGTGCAGAAAGAAAGCAGTCTCCGTCAAGAAAGCACAGAGCAAGTGGAACAAGGGAAATAGATGAACAAAATGGAAGTCAGAAAAATTCCATCATGTCTAACTCAATAAACCACCAAGCATGAGTCTCAAGAGGGAGGAAAACAAGGAATAAGCATGTGTCAAACCAGCCAGGAGAGTAAACATCAAGATAACGGAACCAGCAGAGATTTTCTGAATATTGGTTTTTGTTGTTGCTTTGGTTTGGTTGTTTGTTTGTTTGTTTGTTTGTTTGTTGTTTCGAGACAGGGTTTCTCTGTGTAACAGCCCTAGCTGTCCTGAAACTAGCTCTGTAGTCCAGGCTGGCCTCGAACTCACAGAGATCCGCCTGCCTCTGCCTCCCATATGCCCCCAATGCCCAGCCCAGCATTTCCTTAGTAGCTTTGAAAAGAATTCCCTCAGGCTTCGACTCTTGCTGCTTAGTGACTTGCTGGTAGCTGCGGGGTTGCAGTTGCTGAGTAGGATAGCCATAGCTTAAAAGAACAAAACAATAAATGAAAAACAATAATCCTCAGTATTTTTTAAGCAGCAAGAGCAACATCATGCCTGGTACCAGAAACCTAGCCAATTAACCAGGGCTAGTGAAGTCATGGATCTTGGAGGAGACCCTACTACCACCACTTTACTAAACCAAGATGATCACTAATTATGTTCTTAATATACCCAGTAATAAGCATAGATCTCGCCACTCATTTAAAAAAAAAAAAAAAAAAAAAAAAAAAAGCTCTCTTGGAAACCATTTTCAAGTTGTAGACCATTACAGAAAACCAAACCCTTTAAAATGCAGATAGAAAGTGACTGTGGTGTCCAGCTCCAACTGATGACAGCTCCAACACAACTCCTGCACCTGGGGCTCAAGGATCATCACAGAAGAGGGAACAGAAAGGTTCTAATAGCCACAGGAACAGGAAGTTTGCTAAAATGACAGAGAAGCTATTCCCATGAAGTCTCACAATATGGTTGCCTACAAAAAAAAAAAAAAAAAAAAGGCCTGAAAAAGAATAACCCCAAAACATGCTAACACAGAAAGGGGAGAATCTCACAGGACCTCAACCCTAGACAATGCTAGAATTGACCGAGGAATGTTGAGAGCAGGAAAAGTAGTCCAAGTGTAGAACTGCTGAGTGCTGCCAAGGTACGCATACCACTACTGCACCTTAGGGGTCTACGCTATGCTGCTTATAGATTATGTATGTTGGTTACATATATATTGTGGTTCATAGGCGTCACAATTGGGTAGGGCAACCGGTTGCTTTTAGACAGCACCCTTCTGTACCATAAAAGCTAGTCCTCAGAGATATGTTTTCTTTTTTCATGACTACTTCAGATAGTCAATTTCTTCTTGACATTTTTAACTACTTAAAAACTGAATTTTTCTGTGTTGTTATGTTTCCTATTTATCAATTTCCATTTTTATCTTTATCGTGCCCTTTCTTTTGATCCCTTTGAGCTTGATTTACTCATGCTTTT
This sequence comes from Cricetiscus sungorus, assembly GCA_030556225.1. NCBI lineage: Eukaryota > Metazoa > Chordata > Mammalia > Rodentia > Cricetidae > Cricetiscus > Cricetiscus sungorus. Next base: position 1,248,876 of record JANBXA010000741.1, read on the forward strand.
CCAGTTTATGAAGGTGAAAACTTAGGCAACTTACTTTATGCCTTTCTCCCTTTTCTAATGCAAACATCTAATGCTATGAATTTTTATAAGTGCTCATTGAGCTACAGTTCACAATTTTCCTATATCTTAGCTTTCCTTCAAAGGAAGTGTTTTCAAAATTGTATTTTCCATTTTTCTTCAGAAATCTTCTTTGACAGATGAATTGTTTAAAAATATTTTTTTCTGGCTTCCAATGTTTGAGTTGTCTGTGATTTATTTCTTATTTCATTCTGTTTTGCTTAGGAAATACATTTAAACCTTTTTTTTTTCTGGTACTGAAGATTGGGCCCAGAGTTAATATTTTAAATCTTTTCATAGGGCACACAGTAGTATTTATTTATTCTAAATTAAGTTTTTATTATATGTCTTCATTGGAGAGAGAGAATTGTATGTGTGGTATGTGTGGTGTGTACCATACTGCATGTGTAGAGGTCAGAGGGTAAACTTGCAGAGTCAGCTTTCTCCTCCTTCCTTGTGTCAAGCCTTCAGGTTAAAGGAGGCAATCATCTTTACTTCCTGAGTAATTTTGACAGCACTATTTAATTTAATTTTAATTGTGTGTGTGTGTGTGTGTGTGTGTGTGTGTGTGTGTGTGTGTGTGTGTGTGTGTGTCTGCACATATGTGTACATGTGGGGACAAGTGGTCAGTGCCTTTCTCTATCGCTCCCACTTTATTTTTTTCCTTCAGTGAATCTGGTGCTCACTGATTTAGAGACTAGCCGGGCAAGGATCTGTCTGTGTCCATACAACAAACTCTCACCACTGGGTTCAGGTCTTAGCAGCCACGCCCAGCTTTTATGTGGATGCTGGGGATCCAAGTGCAGGCCCTCATCCTTTTGCAGCAAGCACTTTACCTATTAAGCAGTCTCCTTAGCCCCAGAGAATATATATTTTTGTTGTATTAGAATGTTTTTCTTTCATATTGGGATTCTGGGAAAGAGGAAGCTCTTATAATATTGTTGAAAACCTCTGTAAAATTATGAACCATGGCGTCTTAGTTTGTTTTGTGCTACTATAACAAATACTAAAAGCTAGATGTATTATAGTCAACAGAAATTTATTAAGCTCATAGTTCTGCAAGTACAAAAGACTGCATCTGGTGAGCACCTTCTTAGTGCAGTATAGCATGGCAGGAGGAGTCATAGGGGCAAAAGCAAGAGGAACTTGGTGGAACTGACTCTTCATCGTGAACTCTTGCAAAAATGGACTCCTGGGGCTGGAGAGATGGCTCAGCAGTTCAGAACACTAGCTGCTCTTCCAGAGGTCCTGAGTTCAATTCCCAGCAGCCACATGGTGGCTCACAGCCATCTGTAATGAGATCTGATGCCCCATTCTGCCCTCAGGGATACATGCAGACAGAACACTGTCTACACAATAAATAAATAACCCCCCCAAAAAAGTAAGGACTCCTGTAATGACGGTATTAATCCATTTTTGAAGACAGAACTCTTGTGACCTCAATATTTGTATTGGGATTGTTTGTAATGCAGACTCTGGACTAATGTTAAAACTGTCACCAGGCTGGCTTCCTTCCCTGACTGGCGTGGGCACTTGTCGGGTTCCACATGGGGAAGCAGCTGCTGTAGTTGGGTGAGGGGTATAGATATGTATATACAAATGCACTCATTCATGCAATAGATTGGCAAAAAGGAGCCATGAATTTGAAGGAGAGCAGGAAAGGGTATATGGGAGAATTTGGAGGAAGGGTGGAGAAGGGGGAAATGATATAATTACATTGTAATCTCAAGAAATAATTAAATGAAATAAAATGAAAGTTTAAAAAAAAAAGTGATAGGGACCTGAAGAGGTGAAAAGCTCCTACCACTTTTACAGAAGACCTAGGTTCGGTTCTCAGCAACCACATGGCAGCTGATAATTTCTCAGATCCCCAGTATTAAAGGAGAACAGTCAAATAAGACAAAAATATATGTACCCTTGGGCTGAGAAGACAGCTTAGTGGGTTGTGATTTTGGTTCCTCTTTGGCCTCTAGGGGCACAGGACACACGTGGTGCCCAGGACACATGTGCACAGAACACACCTGGTGCACATAAAATACTTGCTGGCAAGCCCACATACACATAGAATAAAAATAAATCTCTTACATTTAAAACGATGGTAAGTGCCAGAGACACAAGCTCATTTGGCTGATCTTCCAGGAGACCTGCATGGGAGGGTCTGCCAGTTGTCAATCAAGCAGCCAAAGTTCCTGGATCTGACAATTTCTAATATCTAAAAGGGAAAAAGTACTAAGGGGTCCCTGTAGAGGCCCGGACCTTCAGACTTCCCCAGGCTGGACTTAGAGGCAGTCGTGAGCCTCCTAGCATCATGCCAGGAGTGGGACTCCAGTGCTCTGAAAGAGCTCCAGACACTCTTAACCACTGAGCCATCTCTCCAGGCTCTGGCTTACAGTGCTTGAGCAAGGGTTCCTAGCTCTTCTGCTAGATTTAGTCTAAGTATTTGTTAATTTTTGATGCAATTGAAAAATCATATCGTTAAACAGTTGAATGTTTTCTTTTGAAATTCATTTTTAAGATAATACACAAAGTAACGGGTTTCACTGTGGCATTTTTATATGCACTCCCTCCCCCTTCAACCTCAAACAGTTTTTGAAACTACTTCCTGGATTTGAGTTCTTATTAGAAAGTAGATTTTTTTTTTTTTTTTTTTTTTTTGAGACAGGGTCTCACTGTGAAGCTCTGAAACTTACTCTATAAAGTAGGGTGGCCTCCAGCTAACAGAGCTCCACCTGCCTCTGCCTTCAGAGTGCTGGGACCAAAGGCGTGGGCACCGTGCCTGCTGAGAAAGCTGACTTTCATTGTCTGCAAGGCCCTTGCATGCACTGCAGCATCTTTCCAGTTGCATTTCTCTACTTGATAGCCCCTGGCTCAGTGTTTCCTATATTTCTTTATCTAATTCACATTTACTTATACATCTTTATCGATTCTTCCATGTCTGATACTTCTGAAATCTACCCACGAATATATTCTTTAGGCATATTTTTTCCTTATTTTACATATTGATCCCAGTTCCCTGTCCCATTCCCCATCCACTCCCCGGGGAGGGTGAGGTCTTCCAGGAGGGATCATCAAAATCTGTCAAGTCATTTGGGGCAGGGCCTGGGCCCTTCCTCATATCTCTAGGCTAAGGGAGTATCCCTCCATGGGGAATGTGCTCCTGAAGTCCTTTCCTGCACCAGGGATACATCCTGGTTCCACTGCCAGAGGTTCCATGGACTGCCCAAGCCTTCTGAGACCCACATTCAGGGGATCTGGGTCAGTCCAATGCTGGTTTCCCAGCTATCAGTCTTGGGTGCATGAGCTCCCCCTTGTTCAGGTCAGCTGTCTCTGTGGGTTTCTCCAGTCTGGTCTTGACCCCTTTGCTCATCACTTCTCCCTCTCTGCACTGGATTCCAGAAGTTCAGCTCAGTGTTTAGCTGTGGGTGTCTGCTGGGCATACTTTTATCAGATTTGAAAAGTATTACCAAGTTTATTCTCGGCATTTAAAAAAGGGGAAATTATAAGATTCAGATACAGGCTAGGGTCTGAAATATCAAGATACAACACATAGTACCATTATATTGGAATTTCTGTAGTCTCCAAACAAGACAGAAAGGATGACTATGATATGTGTAAGAAAAGTACTGTAAATTAGAGAACATCACACAAAACTGCCCTCGTGGATAAAATCAATGGCTATCAGGGCAGGTTCCATTAGCAAAGGTCCAGGCAGTCACCAATAATTTTTGTCTTCATGCCTGGCTCAACTTTTGGAGCTTGCTCATGTGCTCTCTAAATACCTGCTTCACCTGCTTATTCCTCAGGGTGTAGATGAAGGGGTTGAGTGTCGGTGTCACTACAGTGTTGAGCAATGACACCACCTTGCTATGATTCTCCCCCTGCCCACTCTTGCTAGGCCGGACATACATAAAGATACAGCTGCCATAGAAGAGAGACACCACAATGATGTGAGAGGAGCAGGTCGAGAAAGCTTTCTTCCTCTCTTTGGCTGAGGGAATGCGAAGGATGGTGTAGAGGATGTGGCCATAGCAGGTGGCAGTCACAGCCAGAGTACCCAGGAGGCTGAAGTTGGCAATAACAAAACCCAGGAATTCTGCCAGGCTTGTATCTGCACATACTAGTTTCAGGAGTGGAAAGTTGTCACAGAAGAAATGGTTAATGATGTTGGAGCCACAGAATGGCTGCTGAAATAATATGGAACTGGGAACTATGATGAGAACTAACCCTGTCATCCACGAGCAAAACACAAGCTGGACACAGACTCTTTTGCTCATGATGGTGGCATAACGCAAAGGGTTACAGATGGCCACATACCTGTCAAAGGACATCACTGCCAGTAGAAAGAACTCTGTGGTGCCCAGGAAGAAATAGAAGAATGTTTGGAGGAAACAACATGGTAGAGAGATGGTCTTGTGTCCTGTGATGATATTTGTTAGCATCTTGGGGAAGATGACAGAGGTGAACCAGATCTCTAGGACAGCGAAGTTTCGGAGGAAGTAGTACATGGGGGTGTAAAGGCGTCTGTCCACTAGGGTGATGAAGATGATGAGGAAGTTTCCCAGCAGTGTGAGGAGGTAAGTCAAGAGGAAGCCCAGGAAAATAATCACTTGCAGCTCACAGGCATCAGACAGCCCGAGCAAAACAAATTCAGTGACAGTGGTGATATTCTCCATGGCCCCTCCCACTTCTGCTGAGGATGTTCGTGGACCGTGCTCAGCATCAGGACCTGAGTTCTGAGCACCTGGGAACAATACAGGGCTGAAAAATGCAGAGCAATGAGTATGACACTTTGAGCTGGAGGACTCCATTAGTGTTCTCAGCCTTCTAACTCCTCAGTCTGGTGGTTAAGATCTCTCACTGAGTCAAGAGCAGATCATAAACACTGACATCGTTTTAGAAAATCTGGGGTCATTACTTACACAAAAACTAAAACAAGTTTTTGTGTAACCTATCTTTTTTCTACTAGGAACATTTTTTATTATTTTAGATTGCATGATATCTTTCCCAAGGTTCATTTAAATGTTGTAAGAAGCCTCCTGAGTCCACTAAAATATTTTACTTTACAAATGTGAATCAAAGATTCATATCACCATCATTGATGGGAAGCTTACCAAGCTTGCTATGGAAGGCATTTTAGAAAAGACTGTAACTGTAATTGGAATTTGAATTCCAATTCCAGTTACCTGATCTTAAGAATCTCTTTTCATCCATATGGAAAAAAAACTACCTATGGAGACTTCTTCCATAATTCATAGCCAATATATAGTTCTGTACTGGACACAGCAAGCAGCTACATAATGTCACCTATCTTTATTTCTTCCTTTATGATCAAAATTAGTAGGATAATAATGTAAGGGTGATGTTTTAGAAAATATAGTGGATTTAGGGGAAACATTTTTCAAATATTATCTGTGGGCTGGTGAGATGACGCAGTGGCTATGTGAGCCTGAAAACCATAATTTGATCCCTAGAATCCATATAGAGGCAGAAGGACAGAACCAAGTCTACAAAGTGGTCCCCTGACTGCCACACTTTCTCTGTGGCACATAATAATAATAGTAAATAATATAGACTATTAACAGCTCATTATAGAAAGTTTAGGAGTGTAAGTAAGAGAAATAGAAGGACTCACCTGTGTTCCCACAGAGACAGCATCTATGATGATGATTTCTTTTTAATTTGGGTCTGTGTGTGGGTGTGTGCATGTGAGTACAGGCACCCTCAGAACCAGGGATGCTGGACCCTTGGAGCTGGAGCTGCCCAACATGGGTGCTGGGAATTGAACCCAGGTCCTCTGCAAGAGCAGTATGTGCTCTTAATCACTGAGCCACCTCACGTTTTCCCATTTTATGAAGACTTAGATGTGCAGGCTGGCAGAGTAGCTCTGTGGCACAGCCCTTATCTAGTATGTTTGAAGCTGGTTTCAAGCACCACATCTCTGTTTTGTATGGACTCTGTTGCATTTTTTCTATTGTTATCTACCATCTATGTATTGGCTTATATAGCTATGCTCACAGGTTGCGCATTTCACCTCTTTGCTTCCCGTATGTTAATAAAATGAAACGTCATTATTATAAACATTTTGTAATTATTTGGCTACTATTTTTGAGGAACACATATACATGAAACTTTGGTAAGAAGATGCATTTTTTAAAAAACAGGTTTGGTGCTTTTGTATAATATCCACAATCATATCAAATAATAGAAATATAAATGGCCATCCAGAGTTATTCATGAATCCAATCTCAATTTTAGAGAATACATCTTCTACCTTAAGTGATTATTCTTTCTAGGTTATCCAAGTTAGTATTGTCCTTAGACTGGCCTCTTGCCTCACCCTCTAAAATGCTGGGAATTCAGATGTACACCATCACACCTGGCTCTGGGAAACAAACTCTGGTACAGAAAACAGGAGGAACTAATGTGTAAAGGTTAAATCTGAGAAATGACAACATACTACATTATACATGAATAAAGTATGTGTTTTTATGGAGAAGTACCAGACACTAGGAGAGAAAATGGACATGTAAAAATGGAGGATTATGAATGGCTTTTCTTTTGTTTATTGCTTGTGTAATATTCTAAATCCAAAAGTAAGAGAAATGGGAATGGTAAGTCTATATGGGTTTAGAGTTGGGTAGAACATTTTGCTGACAAAGAGGAAACACATGTTTGAAAATATAGAAAAAATCAGTAAGGGGCTCATCCCTGGGAGATGCAAATTCTCCTTTCCCAGTATCCATGGTTACATCTCCCCTCCATATACTTATATACCTGTGCATACATATGCGTACATGTTCTAATACATATGCACAATAATAATAAAAGAGAAAGAGGCTATCAATTTGAGAAGAGAGTTGTGAGGGGCTAGAAGAAAGATACTGAGAGGGGCTTGAGAGAAGAAAGGGGGAGAGTGATATACTTCTGTTTTAATGTAAAGGGTATTTTTAAAAGAAAGTATAAGAAAAGCCTTGGAGGTTCTGTGATTCACGGGGCTGCACACCAATCAAGACACTCAAAACTGAGAAAGAGCCAGAGAGCAGTCGTGCTGCTGTCTAACAGTGGACACCTGGAAACAAATAACAGGTGTTTAGGAAGAGTCCTGAAGCATGCTTTTCCCCACTCCAAAAACTGCACCAGGCATATTGCCCTACTCTCTGGTGGCTGCAGTACTAGGCTAGTAGCTGTTTTTCATGGGAGTTTCTGGGTTTACAATGTTGTTTGAAAGACTACGCTTCTTCAGGGAATCACCAAACTTTTATAAGACTGACGCTCCAGCCTGCCAGGTGTTCTGCAGCTCACAAACACAGGCAGGTCTTGTCCCACTGCACTTCACGCACGACCAAACCTTCATGTTTTCCTGCAAGCCATCTCCCATTGCAATACTCCCTCCCTCAGTTCTCCCAAATGAGTTATCTCTGGATGCTTACCAGAACTGGGTTTACAAGCTCCTTAGTTAGCTGCTAGTGCTCCTGACCCCAAGTGTCATTGCTGGACCACTTTCCGAAGAAGTGAAATATCTACCTATATTTCCTATATGGGAGAGATCCTATTTGATGACTCAACTGAAGACTCATGTGACTGGCTCTTACATGCTGGACTTGGTCTTCCAGGCCCATCATGCCCACAGAAGATTTGGGAGTAGAGCAATCATGAAAGAGTTTTGTCTCTATGGACTGGGAAGAGGCCTGGGGCATTAGAAGTTCTCTTTGGTCTCCATGGAAATTCAGAGATGCACAAAGATGCATAGCTCAGACTTAACTCATTTGAGATGCTCTGTTCTTGCTGGCTGGTGCTATACTTCCCATGAGATTCATTACCGTCAGTGATAACAGGGACCTAGGAAGGTCCCTTTCCTCTTACTTCATTCAACTCTCATACTGAAAGTTTACTTTGTTCTGACCAAGAAGCCCAGAAACTTCCAATGAAGTTTTAATTGGGACAAAGAAAGAAAACAAAAATCCCTACAACTTACTTCTTCTTTGAGAATGTCATAGATACATATCTACCCTAGTCCTTTCCTTAACTCTTGCTAGATCCACCCATACCCCCTTCCACCTTTGTGTTCTCTCCCTCACCACACCTCAATGAGTCCACTGGACAAGGAAACTTCTCTGATGAGGTCTGAGAACCACACTAATCTGTGTGTCTGTGGATATGTATTTAACAACAGTTTGATACTATATCCATTCAACAAAATAGTAGGTTCAACTCTAGGGTCTATGAGCTTCCAACTATGGACTAAGCTATTGACCAGATTTACAATAACAGGCAAGGGTTTTTTTTTTTTCCTGTAGAGTAGACCTTAAATCCAACCAGAAAGCAGTTGGATATCCTCATAACATTCATGCCACTATTGCACACATAAACATAGTTTTCCATGTTTGTCATTATTTTGGCTCATAAGATTAACAGCTAAGTAAGACTGTTGGTTTTCCCTCAGCAGGCTACCTGCACCTTCCAGTACTTTGAAAGCTAGAAACAGGGAGAAGTTGGTCAATATCAACTTGATTTCTCCATGTCCTATGAGCAAAGTGTGCTGTCTTCAGCAATAAGGTCTTACCATTAAGTTCTAGTGGGCAGCCAGGAACAACAGCAACAACCAATATTCTAAGAATCCCCCAGCCTGGATTTAAAGTTTTTGTTGATTGTTTTACCTGTGCGTGTAAGTTTTTGTTGATTGTTTTACGTGTGTGTGTGTGTGTGTGTGTGTGTGTGTGTGTGTGTGCTGCAGCTTCTGAACAATTTTTTCATCTCTATTTCCTATGTTACTATAGTTGTGCTGGGGATGCAGATGTGTGCAGCCACATCTAGCTGGGTTCTGAGGTTCAAACTCAAATCACCTGGTTCACATGATTAGTGTCTGTACTCGGTGATCCATCTCCTCAGTTCTAAAGTTTTAATTTATTGAAGGCATAATTTTGAGAAGATAGCCCTGGAGATCTTTGGTTACACAGGGCTACCTAGGAAAGTATTCCCTGAATTTAGCCCTCAGGAAATTCTGAGGGTTCTACAACTGTGGTTCAAGTGGACCTGGCTATTGTTTAGTTAACAGCAAGCAAGTATTGGTTTTCCAACCAAGAGTTATGGATGTCACAACCCACCAAAGTTAAATCAAGATCACATAAGCAATTTAAATAGGCCCAGAACCCCTAGTGAAACAAAAGCAGTAATTAAAAGTCTCCCAATCCCAAAAAAAAAAAAAAAAAAAAAAAAAAGCCCAGGGCTAGATGGATTCAGCACAAAATTTTGCCTGACCTTCAAAGAATAATAAACACCAATACTCCTCAAATTATTCCACAAAACAGAAACTAAAGGAACATTGTCTAATTCTTTTTACAAGGCCACTATTACCCTGATGCTTAAACCACACAAAGACCCAACAATAAATAAAATAAAATTACTGTGGTGATTCGAATAAGAATGACCCCCATGGGCTCATATATTTGCATGCTTAGTCCCCAGTTACTGAACTGTTTGGGAAGGATTATGAGGTATGGCATGGTTGAATAGGTGTATCATTGTGGGGTGAGCTTTGAGGTTTCAAAAACTCATGCCAGGGCCAGTACTCTCTCTCTCTCCTCTCTCCTCTCTCCTCTCTCTCTCTCTCTCTCTCTCTCTCTCTCTCTCTCTCTCTCTCTCTCTCTCTCTCTCTCTCTCCTCTCTCTCTCTCCTCTCTCTCTCTCTCCCTCTGCTGCCCACAGATCAGGATTTAGCGGATTTAGCTCTTAGCTACTTCTTAGCACCATGCCTGTCTGCATATACCACACTCCCCACCATGATGATAATGGACTAAACTTCTAAAGCTGTAAATAAGCCCCCAACTGAATGCTTTCTTTTATAGAGTTGCCTTGGTTATGGTGTCTCTATAATAACATAACAGTAACTAAGACAGAAGGTGACACCAGGGAGTAGTGTATGACTGTGACAGGCCTGACTATGTTCTTGTTTGGAGAAAGAATATGGAAGAATTTGGGACTTTGAACTAAAAATGTGGTTGAACTCTTTAAATGGGTTTGTAGGCCATCCCAAAAGGGAGACAGAAGGGTGGAGAGAAATGTGGACTCTGGTGGCCCAGCCCAAGGGGTTTCAGAGGGGAAGAGTATTAGATACCATTCTTCTATGGCTTTGGAAAAGAAAATGGCTGCTTTTTTCCCTTTCCCTAAAAATCCACCTAAGACTAAATCGGAGAGTTTTGGATTAATGTCATTGGCCGAGGAGATTTCAAGACAGCCTAGCACTGACTATATCATGTGTTTATTAGTGATCACTCTCACGCAGATCTGTCATGAAAAAGAATAAACAGGGCAAATGAAATACAAAATGTAGTTTGAGGAGGAAAAGAGCTCTGGGAAATGTAATGTTGGAGCCAACTCCTGTGTGCAAGGAGGTAAATCATTAAAAGGAAGGCCTAATCGAATGGAATAAAGGGAGCAGTGACAAAGCTCATACACATGCAAGTCTTCAAGGCGACCAAGTTTCAGCCAAGGAGGGCAGTATAATCTGCCAGATTTGAACACACGGTTCTGAATTTAGAGTCAAGAAGGACAGAGGAAAAAGATTACACAAAGCCACTGTGACCAGGTATGTGGCAGGGAATCCCCGCATAGAGGCCTAGAGAGGCTGGTGCGTGACACTCCTGTGAAGGTGAATCCTGGATTGTGTTGGGGACCCCAAGATGACAGAGTCATAGGATACCTGCCAAGGAGAACTGCGTGGAACAGTCCTGAGAAGAGAGAGAGAGAGAGAGAGAGAGAGAGAGAGAGAGAGAGAGAGAGAGAGAGAGAGAGAGAGTTGCCGAAAGGAGTTGGAAATCTGAGGAGCACTTTGACATCAGATACGGAGCTGCAGAGTTCCTTTGCCGTGCTGAATTTCAGTCTTGCTTTGGTCCAGTATTTCCTAGCTATGCTCACTTTCCTCCCTTTTGGACTGGTAATGTGTATTCTGTGCCATTGTATGTTGAAAGTATGTGATCTGCTTTTTGATTTTACAAGGTGTTACAGTTGAGACATCACCTTGAATCTCAGAAGTAGGGAGATCCACCCTAAATCCAGGTAGTTTAAGGTTGGAATACACACCTTAAATCTGGGCCACATCTTCTGGTGGCAGCCTATGTAAAGGACATGGAAGAAAGAAGCATTTGCTCTTTGCCTGCTTGCCCTTGCTCTTGATTCACTAATATTAGAGCCTACTTCTTCAAGACTCTTGCATTTACTGAAGGTTATCAGAGACATCCAGCCTCATGGACTGATCAGCAACTGGATTCTTGCACCTTCTATGTGGAGGCAGCCATTGTTGAATTGGACCACAGCTTGTAAACCACTCAAATAAACCATACATAAATGAAGACTTTATGAGACATCTAGCGACTATAGCAATTGTGCTAAGGTCGGAGTGCCTACTAAGATCTGGGGGCCTGTTACAATATAGAAATACAAAACACCCAGGATATCTAAAACAATCCTGAATAATAAAAGAACTGCTGTAGATATCATTAGCCCTAATTTCAAATTGTACTAGAGTTACAGTAATAAATACAACATGGCATTGGCATAAAACAGATACATTGACCAACTGAATCAAACTAAAGACCCAGGCATAAACCCACACACCTACAGACATCTGGTTTTTTTTAAGATTTATTTATTTATTATGTATACAATGTTCTCTCTGCATGTTTGCCTGCATGTTCGAAGAGGGCCCCAGATCCCATTACAGATGGTTGTGAGCCACCATATGGACCTCTGGAAGATCAGCCAGTGCTCTTAACCTCTGAGCCACCTCCCCAGCCCCTGATTTTCCTTTTTACAAAGAAGTAAAAAAAATATACACACTGGAGAAAAGGCATCTTTAATAAATGGTGCTGGTCAAACTGGATGACTGCCTGTTAGAAGAACAGAGATTGATTTATACTTATTATCCTGTACAAAACTCAACTCTACCTCCCAAAGGTCCCACAACCTCCCCAAGCAGTGCTATCAACCAGAGACCATGTGTCCAAAAACCTAAGCCTATGGGAGCCATTCTCATTCAACCACAACAGTATGTTCTCCCTAGCAGTTAAAAATTTTCAGGTCTTATACTAAAGTCTTTGATCCATTTTCGATTGATTTTTGCCCAAGTCAATAGCTATAGATCTAGTTTCATTCTTCTATATTTGGAAATCCATATTTCCTAGAACCTTCTGTTAAAGAGGCTATGTTTTCTCCAATGTATGTTATTTATCAGTGTTGTCAAAACCCAGGTGGCTGAAATGATGCGGGTTTATTTCTACATCTTCTCTTCTATCCCATTGGTGTGCATTTCTGGTCTTGCGCTAGCAGCAAGCTGTTTTCATTACCATGCCTCTGTATTATAATTTGAGACTGGGTATCTTGACACCTCCAAATTTCTCTTTTTGTGCTTCTATATGAATTTTAGAATTGCATTTTCCTTGTCATTGGGATTTTGATGGGGAGCACATTGAATCCGTAGATTGCTTTTGGTAATATAGCCTTTTCCATCTATTAACTCTGCTAATCCATGAGCATAGGGTGTATTTCTTTTTCTTCTTCTCTTTTTGTTTGTTTGTTTGTTTGTTTGTTTGTTTGTTTGTTTTTCAAGTCAGGGTTTCCCTGTGTAGCATTGGAGCCTGTCCTGGAATTAGCTCTTATAGACCAAGCTGGTCTCAAACTCACAGAAATCCCCTTACCTCTACCTCCCAAGTGCTGGGATTAAAGGCATATGCCACTACCACCCAGCTGAAGTGTGTTTCTTAGAGGAAGCAAGTTCTTATTCCTAATCCAGTCTGCTAGTCTGTGTCTTCTTATTGGCGAATTGAAACCATTAATATTCAAAATTATTATTGAAATATGTATCTTAATTCCTACAATTTTGTTAACTTTTGTGGGGTTTTTATCTCTTTTGATTAACTGTCCTGATACTGTTTCTTTTACCCTATGACTTCTTGAATGTACATATTTTTCTTCAGTGCAAAGTATTTCTCCCACTATCCCCTGTAAAGATTGCCTAGTGGCCACCTATTCCTTTAATCTATTTTTATCATGGAAAGTTTTTATTTCTCCCTTAATTTTAATAGATAGTTTTTCTGGGTATAAAAGCCTGGTTTAGCAGTTGTGATCTTTCAGAACTTGGAGTACATCTTTCCAGACTCTTCTGGTTTTAAAATTTCCATCAAATAATCAGCCCTTATTCTGATTGGCTTGCTTTTGTAGATGACTCAGCCCTTTTTCTTGTAACTTTCATTTGAGCACTGGGTAAAAGTAATTACCCCTTTCTTTGGACTGTGCTTTCAATGTTTTAATTATAGAACTGCTTGTGTAGCTTCTCTCCTGCTCCTGTCTATTTGGTGTTCTGTGAACCTTTGTACATGGATGACATCTTTCTCCAGATTTGAGAAATCTTATTTTTTAGTTATACTGAGAATATTAACTATGTTTTTGTAGGGCCCTGTATGGACCTCCGAGGCACCTTGAGCAAGCCTGGGCTGTTGGCTGGAACATTCTGCTGTTTTAGCTGGAACATCTTGCACCAGAATAGTTCTTGGTACTCTTCTTGATTTGCTAATACACATCTGCTGGGGAGGAACTAAGCCCGAGAACTTGGATGCTTGATCGTGATTGTTTTCCACTGTGCTGTGAGTATATAAGCCCGCTCCTTTCCCTCAATAAACGGCATTCCGCATTCCAGCATTCCTGTTGCACGAATGACCCACTGTCTTTTCTTTTATTTAAATCTCTAGGTCTTCGCCTGATTAGTGAAACAGATTGTAGCGTGGGTGCTACATGTCTTGACTTGGGAATATTTTCTTTTTTCAATGCCAATAAGCCATAGATTCAGTCTTTTCATGGTACCTCACGGTTCCTGCACATTCTGTTCATGTGCTTTAAAAAGATGTGACTGAATGACCCACTTCTTCTACTTTGTCTTGAAGTACAGATATTCTGTCTTCTGTGCTCTGTCTTCAGTATTCTATATTCTCTGTTAATGAAGCTTTCCACTAATATTTTTAGTTAATCTTACTGAGTATTTTATGTAAGTTTTGGGTTTATTCAGTGTTTCTCTTTTTTAACTCCAATTCCATCCTGAATTCCCTTCATGATTTCACTCAACCATTTGTGTTTTTTAAAGCTTGAGTCATTTTACTACTATCCACTTTGCATTCATTCAGATGGGTTTTTTACTATTTTTTTTTATGTGCACAGCTTGTTTTGCCTGCATGTATGTCTGTGCACCAAATTGTCGGTTGTCCTTCAGTATGTACTCTTAGTTTACCAGACTGGAATCTCAAGATGGTGTGGCAGTCTAGGTGGTTTGGGGACTTAAGAAACAGAGCCTGTGCTGACAGAGATGAGGTAAGAGTTAGGGGCCAGTGTTGAAGGCACTAAGTGGAACATTTATAGTTTTCTGGTCCACAGGTAGAGTAGGAGACTACAGCATATGAGACCAGAGATAGAGGCCAGGATCACTGTGGGGTGGAGCCATTTATGGAATGTGTGTCGGGTAAGGCTGGAAGGACCAGCTGTAGAGCACATGATTGGAGGTGGAACCAGTCTGAGTTGGGGCTGGAGGCAGGATGGCTTTGTTTTCTTAAGGGATCTAATTATCTCCCTAGCCTGATGGGTCTGGGATCCTCAGAGATTTAGTCTAATGAGCCTCACTTGCCTCTCACATCTCTTGGCTGTTACAACTTTTCAAACAAACGTTTTTATTGTTTGTTCAGATTAAGAATAACAGTTAATACTAAAGTAGATTATATACATAAAATGTCAAAATAATAACTTTTTAGGCAATAAATTTTATCATACCTCAAGAATAATTAGATATAGAATATGAAGTAGTCTTCTTGTTATAGGGATATAAGGAAGCATCACAGGGAACAGAATTTTGGCCAGTCCTGTCCTGACCCCATCCCACTGAGAAAAAGATAGTCTCTCCTCTCTCTCTCTCTCTCTCTCTCTCTCTCTCTCTCTCTCTCTCTCTCTCTCTGTGTGTGTGTGTGTGTGTGTGTGTGTGTGTGTGTGTGTGTGAGCAAGCACGTGGAAGGCAGAGAACAATGTGTGGGAGTCGGTCCTTTCCTTTCACTGTGTGGCTTTAGGGGATGAAGTTCAGGGAATCAGCATTGGTGGCCATTGCCTTTTCTCACAGAGCTACCTTACTGACCCTGATACTACTTTTTAATACGGTTATCCAATATGATTAGCAGACATCTGTATTATTGTTACACTGTATCTACTTTATACTGCTCTACAGTCTCTCCCTGCCCCTAGCCTTTGCAGCTACTGATAACAAGTACTCTATGTGCGCTCGATTTCCGGAAGGGTTTTCTTAGCATGTATTAACTATGCCCAACAACTGGTTTCATAATGAATATCATACATGTAAGATTTAAAAGACAACACCCTCCAGACTCATGTACGATGTTGCAAATGACAACTGAACCATCTTCCACTATGTGAACACTCCACAACTTCTTGATATTTTTACTCCATAGTGGACATTAAATTGATTTCCTACTTTGGCTATTGTGAAAAGTTGTAATAAACACAGGAGTTTAGCTAACTCTTCATTATAGTGATTTCATTTCCTCTGGATATTGTGCTGCTGGCTAGTTTTATGTCAACTTGACAAGCTAGAGTCTTTTGGGAAGAGAGACTCTGAATTAAGAAAATGCCTCCCTAAGATTTTCTTGTAGACATTTTCTTAGCTGGTGGTTGATTTGAGAGGGCCCAGCCTGTGTGGGTGGGGCCACCCCTGGGCTGGGCGCCCTGGGCTATGTAGCAAAGCAGGCTGAGTAAACTATGAGCAAGCCATCAGCAGCACCCTCCATGGCCTCTGCATTAGTGTCTGCCTCCCTCCGGGCTCCAGCTCTGAGTTCCTGCCCTGAACTCCCTGGACCTAAGACCTGTAAGATGAAGTCAGCCCTTTCCTCCCTGCGTTGCTTCTGGTCATGCTGCTTTGTCACACAATGTAAACACTAAGACAGAAACACTCACAGAGGTGAGATTAGAGAACCATAAGGAAATTCTTATTTGGGTTCTTGAGGGATCTCTCTACTGTTTTCCACAATGAATGGACTTGTTAGCATCCTCATCAGTGGTGTATGAGAGCCCCTTTTACTCACGACTGTTGTCAGACTTTCTTTTACTCTAGCCCACATTGGGACCCCAAAATGTAGTTGTTGGTTTTTTTCTCTTTACTCTTTGGGGGTCAACCATCTAGCTCCCAAATAAGTCACACTCAGAGTCACATTCTTTCTTATGAATGTCCAGCCTTAGCTTGGCTTGTTTCTTGCCAGCTCTTCTTAATTTACCCAGACTACCTTTTGCCCCTGGGCCTTTATCTTTCTCTTACTTCTATAAATCTTACTTTCACTCTACTGTGTAGCTGGCTGGGCAGCTGGGTGTTTGGGCGGCTGGGCGGCTGGGCGGCTGGGCGGCTGGGCGGCTGGGCGGCTGGGCGGCTGGGCGGCTGGGCGGCTGGGCGGCTGGGCGGCTGGGCGGCTGGGCGGCTGGGCGGCTGGGCGGCTGGGCGGCTGGGCGGCTGGGCGGCTGGCTGGTGGCCCCTGGCATCCTCCTCCCCTTGTTGTCTTGCTCCTCTCTTTCCTCATTCCCCCTTCTCTTTAAGCTCTCTGCCTGACAGCCCCACCTCTCCTTGCTCCTACCTCACTATTGGCCGTTCAGCTCTTTATTAGACCATTAGGTGTTTAGACTAGCAAAGAATCACAGCTTCACAAAGTTAAACAAATGCAACATAAACAAAAGCAACACATCTTTACATCATTGAACAAATGTTCCACAGCATAAACAAATGTAATACACCTTAAAATAATATTCCACAAAAAAACAGTGGTATATTAGAGGCCTCTACTCATAGCCTCCGTTGGTTGTCTCTCTTTTCAATTTTGAAATTTTTAAATTTTTTTTTTGATTTACTTATTTTAAATGTACCAGTGTTTTGGCTACATGTGTGTAGCCCCATGTGTGTGTCTGGTATCTAAGGAGGCCAGGAGATGGTACTGGATCCCTTGGAACTGGAGTTATGAATGCGTGTAAACCATCATGTCAGTACTAGGAGCTGAGGTTGCTAACATCTGGATTCTTCTCATTCTCAAAGCCGAAGACATGATAGTATTTTTCCTGCCAAAGGGAACTGTTCCTGGAAACTTTTAAATACTCTGTGTGTGTGTGTGTGTGTGTGTGTGTGTGTGTGTGTGTGTGTGTGTGTGTCTATGTGTGTGGTGTATTTGTATGTGTGTGGTGTGGTGTGGTGTATGTGTGTGTGTGTGTGTGTGTATGTATGTGGTGTGTGTGTGTGTCTATGTATGTATCTATGTGTGTGTCTATGTGTGTGGTGTATTTGTGTGTATGTGGTGTGGTGTGGTGTGTGTGTGTGTGTCTATGTATGTATCTATGTGTGTGTCTATGTGTGTAGTGTATTTGTATGTATGTGGTGTGGTGTGGTGTGTGTGGTGTGTGTGTGTGTGTGGTGTGTGTATGTGTGTGTATGTGTGTGTATGTCTATGTATTATCTATGTGTGTGTCTATGTGTGTGGTGTATTTGTGTGTATGTGGTGTGGTGTGTGTGTGTGTGTGTCTATGTATGTATCTATGTGTGTGTCTATGTGTGTGGTGTATTTGTGTGTATGTGGTGTGTGTGTGTGTGTGTGTGGTATGTGTGTGGTGTGTGTGTGTGGTGTGTGTGTGTGTCTATGTATGTATCTATATGTGTGTCTATGTGTGTGGTGTATTTGTGTGTATGTGGTGTGTGTGTGTGTGTGTGTGTGTGTGTGTGTGTAGTGTGTGTGTGTGTGTGTGTGTGTGTGTGTGTGTGTGTGGTGTATTTGTGTGTATGTGGTGTGTGTGTGTGTGTGTGTGTGTGTGTAGTGTGTGTGTGTGTGTGTGGTGTGTGTGTGTGGGGGTGTATTTGTGTGTATGTGGTGTGGTATTCTGAGTTCCAGAATACCAGGAACTTAAGAGAAATGGCCTGACTATACAGAAAGGAGATAATCCTAAAACAAAACACAGGCTCTGCATAGTCTCTAGGAAAGCTCACAGTTAACACCAGCTGTCTGATTTGCCTCCTTGTATTCATGGCATTAGCAGTTTGCTTTCACAATGAATGGAGCTAGCAAGTATGAGCAAACAGGACAGTGACAGAGGGTGGAGTACAAGTTTGAAAGCTGAACTATGAAAGCCACTGAAACTTCCAACTTGTCTTGGATCACTCACTAAGAAGGGAATGGCATGTCATGACACCTGAGCCATCCCATGGGGAGGAGTGAACAAACTCCCGTATGTTTTATGAAGAAAATATATAAATGTTGCTTAAAATAGACAAATGAAGAAACAATATTATACACACATTTTTTAAGTATAGTGTATGTAGGGGGCTGGAAAGATGGCTTTGCAGTTACGAACATTGGCTGTTCTTGCAGAGGACCCAGGTTCAGTTCCCAGAATCCACATGACAGCTCACAGCCATCTGTAACTTCAGTGCTGGGGGATCTGACGTGCTCTTCTGGCCTCTGGGGCACCAGGCATGCAAGTGCTGCACACACATACATGCAGGTGAAACACACATACACATAAAAGAAAAAACAAATATTTTCTAAAAAGAACAGTAGATAGACCCTTAACATGGTGACACATGGCTATAATCCTAGCACAAGGAAGACAGGCAAGAGGATTGCTAGTTAGAAGCCAGCCTGAACTAACAGCAGGTTCAAGGTCAGCTACCTGAAGCCCTGCTTCAAACAAATAAGGGCTGAGCATGTAGCTCAGTGTTAGTATATGCCGAGTTCGATATCTTACCCTGCAGGAAAAGATTAATCCATATGGGGCATGGAGCATGGAGCACTTATTAGGTGTAAGAATAATGACACTTAGAGAGAAAAGGTTACCAGCTGGGAGACTTGGCTTTACCATCAATAAATTTCCCACTGTATTACATAGATTAAGAACCAAAACACTGGCCCTCAGAGCAGTTGAGCATTTCTACATGTTTATTGAGAAAAGACCACTGAATTAAATTATGTTTGCATGGCAAAGTTCATGCCAGTCTGATATGTATGCTTGTACTCCTTGTGAATTTAATGTAAATATTTAAATGGCACTATCTGATGCCAAGTAAGCACTAATCTTAATTTGCAAACTCATGTGTGCATAAAATTTAATTTTCTAGGCATTTAAAAATCCAGCTTAATTTCCCTAGACACCCTATTAACCTGATAGTAGAAATTAAATCGCAATCAATTTCAAGTTCTCTCCCAGGACACTTTTCATCAGAGTTGTGTTGCCATTAGAGTTACGCTGATGTTCGAAGCGGGATGGGAGAGGGTTGTGTTGCCATTAGAGGTACGCTGATGTTCGAAGCGGGATGGGGGAGGGCAAAGGAGGCTCCAGGTTCACTGCTCTTGCCCTCAGGCAGCCATCAGTTCACAGAGGGAGCTCTGTCACCCCTAGGTCCCAGCAGTGAGGTCCTTTGTGGCTAGAAAGCCCTCCTCCCTGCTGCTGTCACCCCCCTCCAGGGCATTCTGGGCTTCTTTGCTTTATCCTGTACTTCCGTGCGCTACAGAAAGCTCTGGAACTTTCAAAGTTCCACTGGCCTAGACACTCAGTACAGCCTTCTCCACCGATGGCCACTGGCTGTGAGCTTCCAGGACAGCACACCAAGGGCGTTCCCTGTGCTCAGACCCACGTGTTGTGTGGGATTCTGTGGTTTCCCTGTCAGAGTCAGCCTGGATGTGAGAACCTGCAGGGTAAATGCCCCTTCACTGGGGTTCACCAGCTCTGAGACATCCTCTTTGCCATTTTTTCTTTTAATGAAAAATCTGGGGAATAAATAAACCTTACCATAGCTCACCACCACCACCAGGTTTGAACTGTACTCCCTATAGACTAAACAGCTCTAACAGACATTTGTAGAACATTTCACCCATCCAATGCTGAATGTGCATTCTTCTCCATAGATCTGGATACAGAATAAATCATAATGTTAGGCTATAGAGGGGCAGGAGACATGGCTCCACACCTAAGGGCTCTGGCTGTTCTTCAAAAGAACTGGGTTAAATTTCCAGCACCCACATGGAAGCTCACAATTGTTTTTAAGCCTGGTCCCAGAAGACCTGTCACCCTCTTCTGGCCTCCACGGGCTCCAGACACACATGCTGTGCAGACATTCATGCAGACTAAACATCCATACACATAAATAATAATAATAATAATAATAATAATAATATAATAAAGGATCAGAGCAACAAGTGAAACAGAAACTTTAAGAAACACAAAAGATGAGGCTGGAGAGACAGTTCATGCTAATACATTGTGTATTTAAGTTACAGTCTGGGTTAAAGCCCTCCCCGGTCACCCTCCTTCCATGCACGTGTGTGTGTGTGTGTGTGTGTGTGTGTGTGTGTGTGTGTGTGTGTGTGTGTATGTGTGTGTGTGTGCTTGAGATAGGGTCCCACAATGTAACCCAGGCTGTCTAGAACTCACAGAAATTCTCCTGCCTCAATCTCCCAAAGTGCTGGGAGAATTGCAAGTGTAACCCAACATACCTGATGAGCTATAAGCTCTTTACTGGATATATGAGTTTCAGATATTTCCCCTTAGTTTATGGCTTATATTTTCATATTCTCATTGTAATATTTTGAAATTCTTTAAAATATGCTATTTTTCTTTTAAAATCCAATTTTTTTCATTTTTTTCTTTTATTTTTATCCTTCTCATACATTATATCCCAACTGTAGTTTCTCTCTCCCTCCCCTCCTCAAGGTTCTCCCTCCTCCCCTTTCTCCCATACTCACCCCCTTCTGTCTCCCCTCATAAAAGAGAAGGCTTCCCAGAAAAACCAACTAAATCATACATTGGATATCATTTCTAAGAAATCTTTGGTTTTATCCATTTTATTCTGGAAGATTTGCCAACTTAGAATATACCTTCAAGTCTCTGATGCACTTTGCTTTATGGATGGTATGAATTAAAGAGTTTAAGTTCAGTTTTTAAAAAGAATGAATGTCTTATTTTCTGTGACTGTTTTAAAGACTTCACTGTTATTAGTGCTGTTATTAGTTAAGTATGTGTGTGTATTAGTGTGTGGACATCAGTAGAGGCATGCATGTGGAGGCCAGAGGACAACCTGGATGTTGGTCCTTTCCATCCACTATGTTTGGAAGTTGGCCTTAAACATCCCAGAATTCTCCTGTCTCTGCCTCCCATCTCACGGTATCTGAGTGCTGGAGTTACTGGCATTTGTGCTCAGCATTTAGCTTAGTTACATTCAATTGCTTTGGCACATTTATTAAGCCAATTGACTAGATACTTGAAGTTTTAAATCTTCTCACTCTCATTTTGTTTCATTGAGTCTCTTTTTTAATTTTTAAAATTGCATTAGATTATTTATTGTGTGTGCACTTTGTGCATGGCACTCAGAGTTCTCTTCCTTCCATCATGGGTTTTGAATTCAAGTAGTCAGGCAATGTTCACCCTCACCTGCTGAGCCTTCTCAACAGACCCAAGGCTGCTTTGTGCTAATACCTCATTGTCTTGCTAATTGTAGTTTATTTTTAGTTTTGAAATTAAGAAATTATTTTGAATATTTTTATTTATTCTTAGACAATTTCATACATTTACAACAATGTATCTTGATCATATCCAAACTAAATACCCCCTTCCTATTCACTTCAGCCTTCTTCAGAAGCTTTTGAATGAAAGTAAAATGTTTCAAATAGAAACATTCTCTGTGGCTTCCTTGCTTGCCTGGGATGGAACTTTCCCAAGAGCATCAAGAGTGTTTTGTTTTGTTGCCTTTATTTTCTTACCTTTTAAATCTGCTGAAGTGATGACATCTAAGTAAACCTTCTTACTGAAGTTTGCAAGAGTGCTCTTATGATCAGAGAGGTCACAGATTTTCAGATATTATAAAATTAAACATTGGTGGGTTTGCTTTCCCACAGTGACTTGACATAAGTGTCCCAGACAAGGCCTGCAGCTGACAAACTTGGCTGCAGTTTGTTGTCAAGCTGTATGATTTAGATTTGGAGTCACCTGTCCTTGCCTTCAGAAATGGATGGCACCAGCACTAGGAAATAGTCAAGGACAGTCTCCGTATCTCCCTTTAGCTATGAAGCTGTGCTCTTCTTAGTACTGTGAGTTGAAGAACATCTCTGTACCTGATGTTTTGAGGAGGATGCCAAACACATTTTGACTTGAATAAATACTCAAGTATTGGAAAATGGCAAACAGAATCTTTTTGACCTTGTCCAATTGGGAGAGCAGTAAAATGAATTAAATAAGGAAGTAAATTAAAATAACATTTCTGTTTTCTATGTACCACAAAATCATTTATGTTCCCCATTTAAAAAAAAAAAAACAATTTAGGAGATCAGGCAAGGAATTCTAAAAACTACTTGCATTTTTTCCACCTGCATGCAATAATCACTAATATTCTGTAATATTTATCTTGGACTACACATGCATTCCACCAGATGTTTTTAAATGGATATAATTAGGAGTCTAAATTCAAATGCTTTTAAAAATAGGGCTGGAGAGGCTGCTCAGTGGTTATGAGCACTCAGTGCTCCTGTAGAGGACCTGGGCTTAGTTTCCAGCACCTACATGCCAGCTTACAAATGCCTGATACTCCAGTCCAGGGATCCAATGCCCTCTTCTGGCCTCCAAAGGCACTGTGTACATGTGGTGCTCATACATGCAGACAAAACAATCATAAGCATAAGATTTTTTAAACCTTTGAAAGTATTTTTAATTACATTTTGTACTGGTGTGTGTGAGAGAGTGCCAGTGTGCCATGGTGTATGTGTAGAGATGAGAGGAACACCCCATGTGGAAGGCGGCTCTCGCCTCCCTTCCATCATGTGGGTCCTGTGAACAAAACCCAGGCCACTGGCCTTGGCAGCGGGCACCTTTATTTGCTCAACCTTGCTCAGCCATCTCTCTGACCAAAACAGAGATTTGTCTGCTTTTATTTTCTTTCTATGGGTGTTTTACCAGCATGTGTGCATACACACTGTGTGAATCTAGTGTGAGGGAGGCCAGAAGAGGGCATTAGATCCCATGGAACTGGAGTTACAGGCAGTTGTGAGCTATCTTGTGGGTGCTGGGAATCAAACCTGGGTCCTCTGGAAGAGCAGCCAATACTCTTGACTGCAGCCTCACATCTGGAATTTTTGCCATTGTTTCTCCACTGCCATATATGGTTCTGGGTCTTACATACAGGAGCAACAAATGCTCTTAATCACTGAGTCATTCTTCAGCCTCAATCTGGATTTAAAATCATTTATACTACAGAGGTATTTTCATGTTTGTAAATATATAAAATGAATTAAAATTTTTTGAATCACTCTCCTATTAATCTCTCTGATGATAGAACAACACCATCAATTATATCATTATAAACATATTTTAAGGATTTGAAAAACATTTCAATACTGTTTGAAATAGCTCAAACACTATTAAAGATATGATATAGATACAGATAAAGTCAAAACTTTGCTTTCTTCTTCTCCGAGGTCAATTTCCCACATGTATCACCAGGAATGCTTTGTGCTGGGCTGTCCTTATGATTATGATTTTATCTTTAAATATTATTTGTACTGTTAGCAATATACCTGGTGTTTCCTTGATCTATCACCTTAATAAATATTATGGGTATGTTTTGAAATATGGGAAATTGATTAGCTTTTCTTGGCCCCTCCAACTTTATACTGTGGTTACACTTTGTTGATGTAGTTAATGAAAACAGCACGCTAGAATCTCTGTCTTTATTGTCACCTTTACCTACTATTTCTAGCTAGCCCACTGTCAAAGACTAATTAATTAGCTAGCCTTCCAATGCATTAGTATTTTTTAGTTGTATTAGTATTTTATATTGCCAAGATTTAAATATCCTTCCCCCCAGACTGATAGCTGGGAATCCAGCATGGGACTGACTCAGACCCCCTGAACATGGGTCTCAGCTAGAAGGCCTGAGCAGTCTAAGGGGCCTCTGACAGTGGAACCAGGATGTATTCCTGATGCACAAAAGGACCTTGCGGACACATCCCCCATGGAGGGATACTCCCTTAACCTAGAGACAGGAGAAAAGTCCTAGTCCCTACTTCAAATGACTTGACAGATTTACATGACCCCACCTGGATAGCACAGCCCTACGTGTGGAAAGGGGGTGGGGGATGGGAAGGGAAGGTGGTCAGGGTGCATGTGAGGGGGGGAAAGAGGTTAAGTGGAAGGGAGGGAGAGGAAACTGGGATTGACATGTAAAATTTTTTAATTATATTAATTATATTAAAAAAGATTTAAATATCCTTGTGATGTTCCATAACTTCAACTAAATCTTTGTATCTGGGCTACAGGTTCACAAAGAAGTAGAAAAAAATCAGTACACAGTTTATCTTCTCATTGGGTAAATATTACTGTAATTTTACTGGAACTGGGCAAACAAATATAATTCACTTTATTTATTCTTTGTTGCTTGAAGAAAAATCATCCAAATAGTAAGATCTAGCTAAGGATGAACTCAGGCTTTGTCAGTCTTGAATTTTGTAACATTTAGGAGGTCTACCAAGAGAAAAAACATACAAATTTACAAATGCTACACCACAAGATCCATCCATCCTTTGACCTTCAAGAAAGCTTGGGTGAGCAAGAAAGCCAGACCCCAGCTTTATCAGCTCCATGGTAAATTACCATGTTCCCTTGAGACAATCTCTCACTGAACTGGAGCTAGATTCACAAGCCCCTGCCTCTACATCTACACCCCAGGGACGGGGAAGGGGGTGTTATAGGCTCACATGAAGCCATGTAGTGGGATGTTTTACTCTTTTGGCTCTTTAGTCTGTTTTGAACTTTTTTCCCAGCTCCCAAGTAAATCATACACAGAAGCTTATTCTTAGCTTTGAATGCCCAGCCTTAGCTTAAGTTGTTCTTGCCAGCTTTTCTCTTCTTTCTTTCTTTCTTTTCTTTCTTCCTTTCCTTTCCTTTTTTTTTTTTTTTTTTTTTTTTAATGTTGCCTTGGTCATGGTGTTTTGTCACAGCAATATAAAAGTAACTAAGATAGTAACATATTCTTTAGTTCATTAACTATTTGAGGGGCCTTCTTGTACATGTGGTATATCCCACTCATCAAAGGCATGACATATTATACTGAATAGAATAAAATAACAACCTTTGAATCAAGGATGTTCCACCCTCAGATGGATCAGTTTCCGTTGCATATCTTACCATGGTAGAAGTCATGCAACTGTTCCTCCAAAACACTTGGGGTTTTTTTGTTTTGTTTTGTTTTTTGCTTTTGCTTTGTTTTGTTTTAGTTTTCCCATCCTTATTTGGGCAACAATTCATTCCATAGTTTTTCTTAGATATTCTATTTTATTTGCCCCAGATAGAAAGGGTAACAATAGTCCATTGAAATTATTCCATCCAAATGAAGCAATGACTCTTGCTGGAGTTATTTACAGGGCTATGGGTAACTCCAACATCACAGAAAAACCCACCTGAGCATGGGTTAAAGATCACAGAAGTTCCCTGTACACTCTGGGGACAAATGCATCAGCAAGGACTGTCTAGTCCTCCACCAATGGCTTACTGCCCGTATATCCTCCAGAGGGGCTTTTTTTTTTTTTTTTTTTTTATCTTGTTTTAGATACCAATCCCAGTTCCCTCTCCCTCCCATCCTCCCACTCCCCACACCATCTCCCCACTCCAACCCTCCCCCCATCCACTCCTCAGAGAGGATGAGGCCTCCCATAGGGAATCATCAAAGGTTGTCGCATCATTTGGGGCAGGATCAAGGCCCTCCCCTCTGTATCTAGTCTGACCAAGGTATCTCTCCATAGGGAATGTTGCCAGCTTTTCTTAATATAAATTATCCCATCTACCTTTGGCCTTGGGGCTTTTATCTTTCTCTATTCCTGTATACCTTTTCTCTCCTTACTCTGTGTCTAGCTGTGTAGCTGGGTGGCTGGGTGGCTGGGTGGCTGGGTGGCTGGGTGGCTGGGTGGCTGGGTGGCTGGGTGGCTGGGTGGCTGGGTGGCTGGGTGGCTGGGTGGCTGGGTGGCTGGGTGGCTGAGTGGCTGGGTGGCTGGGCCCTGAAGTTCTCCTTCGTCCTTTCTCATTTCCTGATCCTTTTCCCCAGATTTTTCCTTATTTATATTCTCCAACTGCCAGCCCCACCCATTTCTCTCTCCTGCCTTGGATTGGCCGTTCAGCTCCTTATTAGACCATCAGGTGTTTTAGACAGGCACAGTAACACAGCTTCACAGAGTTAAACAAATGCAATGTAAACAAAAGTAGCACACCTTAAAATAATATTCTACCACACAGCCATGTCCAGCTTCTTACTGTGGTCTTAAAGGTTTCCCAGCAAGTGTTCTTACTCACAGAGCCATCTCTCCAGCTCTTAACAGACACTCTAAACACAGATCTTGGGCTCAGAAAGAGAGATGTTTAAGGAAAAAACAAGACAGCCCAACAAGGGGAAGGACTTCTCAAGGCAGAATGGTACTTAGGTATCTTTCCAATGAGTACTTACAGATTTTGGTGGCGCTCGAGTTACATCTGTAAAGGTTGCTGGCAATCCCTCTCCCTATCAATATTGCCCCAAGAGTGAAGCTTAAGGCAAGGTTAAAGGTTAAAGAATGTTCTTCTGTAAACCAGGATGTAAGATGGATTTATGGGGAGTGTGGTCCAGATTAGGGATGAGCAGGGATGCCAGAAGCACTCAGTTATGCATTGGTTTGGCCCTAAGTGAGCACAGCTTATTTATTGTTTTCAAAAAGGTGTCTTTGGAAAACATATTTCATCTCTGTGTGCAGCCTGGATTAGGAGGAGCATTGAAAGTTTCTCAGCCGATAAGGCAGACCAAACCCTGGGACAAAGGGCCTATTGTTGCCTATGCCTTCCTTCCCAGAGCACCATAATTTTCCTGTCCTTCTATCTTGCCTCGGTCCTGTTGGTCTTTGGACGTTTTCCCTCTGCTTACAGTTGATCTGCCCTCAGATGGCCTTGTGGAAACTTAAACCCATATTCCTGAGTCTCCTTGGCTATTCCCTGAGGCTTGAAAGTCGACAAGGGCAGTCACCCTAAACCTTTCCCATTTCATCCAGGAGGGGCCAATTCTTGAGTGACTTTGGAGTCTTAGCTCTTGAGGGGGGTGACTTGGTAGCAAGTTGTGTATCAGAGACTGCACTGCAGGACTCTGGTCACTGGTCCAAAGGGACAGGGCTCAAGTCTTATCTCTGGCCCTGGGTGGAGACATGACAGTCTGAGCTGCCTATGAGGTCATGATGCAATTATCTAGCAAGAAGCTTTCTGCTAATGAGCAAGGACATAGCACTGTCCCCTCCCTGAAAGTCAATCCAAATGACCTGTCTATCATTTGTACAAGAAAACGACTCTGAGGAAAACCTGTCTATTCTAGAAACTTTAGAAATCTTACAAAGCCTACATAAAATACTGGTCAGCACAGTGGTTCCTTAGGCCATTATTCTGCTTTTACCCTTGAGTGTGCCGATGGCAACAGTCTCCTTGGCTATTCTACTCTTTTGCTTTGAGTGTGTTATGTGGTGCCCTTGGCTATTGCTCCATTCTTGGTCCCCAAGAGCACTTCACTTTATTTGTAATGAACTCAAATTATCTCCTATGCTATGCTTTTTGTGTTCATCTGAATTCTTTCAACGGAGCTCACAAAGCCCAGGGTGCCACAGTTAGATCCAGTGACAGGGACACTAAGCATTTTCCTTTCTTTTTCTATCTTTGTAAAAATATTCCCAAAGTTTTAAGATTACATCTGTCTATTTATGTGTGGATGTAATACAGTGTCATGTATGGAGGTCAGAAGACAACTTGCAAGAGTTGATTCTCTCCTACCGTGTGGCTCCTGGGGAGCAAATTCAAGTCATCGGGCCTGGCAGCAAATATCTTTATGTGCTGACACATTTCACTGGACCAAAACAACAACAAACACTTTATTGACCATATGTGTTTCTATAAATTACTCATGCTTTGCTACTGCTTATTTTTACTGTAGTGTTTACCTTGTTGAATAAATATCTTTTGTTTACCTTATGAAGAACTTTTATGTAAAACTAGGCACAGTCATAAGTGCAGATTCAAAAAAAATGAAGAGAATTGAAAGACTTTACAAACTAGGCATCAGAGACATAAGTCGAATACAGGAAAAATTCAAAATTAAATGCTAAAAAAGCTAGTATTTCTCCAAAAGATGCTAAAATACGATATACTTTGTAAAAAGATTATTCCAGGAATACAAGTGGTTCCCTATTAGAAAACATAGCACCATAATCTAAGAAAATACCAAATTAAATAAAAAATAATGAGATTTTCTCAATAGGTACTGGAACGTACGTCATTTGATAAAATTTGACAACCATTCTTAATTTCTGAACTACAAGATCTCTTCATTTTCTAGTGAGTATGTGCACAAATATTTGCGCATTTGTGCCTGTGTGCATGTCTGTCTGTCTGTCTATCTGTCCCTAGGGACCCAACTGCCTCTACTCCCAGATCTGGAATCACAATTGCTTTGCTATATGGCCTCTAGGAAGTGGATTTAGATCCTCTTACAAGTACTTTACCTGCTGAGTTATCTCCCCATCCAGAAACATTCTTTTAAAAATCCCAATTACCAAAATACCAGTAAAAGAATTGAAAGTGGCTTCAATTAAAATTAGGAACTGGATAAGTATGCTTGCCATCAACATCATTACTTATCACTATCTTAAAGACCTTTTAGTAAATACAAAAGCACAAATTTAAACAGTTTATTTGTTGACAGATCAAACATAACATTTTTACATGTTAATAAAAGACTCAAGAGATTCAGTAAAATATATTAAAAACAATAAACAAATGAAGAAAAGAATAGCCCCAATAAGGACCAGAAAACCAGGTAGGCTGCTTGTAGACCTTCTCAGCTCTTTTTGTTCCCCAGACCCAATACCTCAGTCTCTAACTGCAAAAGATCACCAGCTGCAGCTCCCCACTACTGGCCCACACCTCCTGTGTATCCCACAAACCATCCCCTCCTAACCTCCTTCCCCTCACTCATGGCTACATCACAGCCTCCAACACTCATAGTCATTCCCTGTGAAGACACCAGTTGAACCGGGCAGTAAAACAGGCAATACACAGCCATCGCACTCTACAAAAATCCAGAGAGGAAACAACCCAAAGAACCAAACACCTGCCCAACAAAGACAAACCCAGAAATCAGAACCTACACCTATAATCATCCCAAACCCAGATGCCAAGACACCAGCATGAACACAATCAATAACAGCCAGGGCAATATGTCTCCACTAGATCCCAGCACAGGAGGCCCTGAATATTCCAACATAACTGAAGCACAAGAAAAAGACCTTTAAACCAACTATATGAAGAAGATAGGTCTTTAAAGAGGAAATAAATAAATACCTTAAAGAAATCCAGGAAAACACAAACAGAAGGGCCTGGACAGATGTGCTGCAGACATTAAGAAACACAGATGCCAGCTCATATTACTATACACATCAAAACTTTTAATTACCATAAATGGAGAAAATAAAATATTCCATGATAAAGTCAAATTAAAATAATATCTACAGATCTAGCCTTATAGAAGGTTCTAAAAGGAAAGTGCTAACCTAAGGAGGTTAACCACACCTATGAAAACACCAGGAATAAATAATCTCAAACCAGCAAAAACAAAAGAAAGGAAGCACATGCTCATGCACGCACACACACACACACACACACACACACACACACACACACCAACAACAACAACAACACCAACAACAACAAAATAACAATAATCAACATTTACTGCTCTCAATACCAATGGTCTAGATTCTCCAATAAAAAGACACAGGCTGACAGATGGATTTGAAAATAGACTACAACCTTCTGCTGCGTACAAGAACACACCTCAACATCAAGGATAGACACTTCCTCAAGGTAAAAGGTTGGGAAAAGATATTCCAAGTAAATGTACCTAAGAAGAAAACTTGTATAGCCATTGTAACACGTGACAAAATAGATTTCAACAAAAACTAATCAAAAGAGATGGGGAAGAGCATTCCATACTCATCAAAGGCAAAATCCACCCAGATGACATTTCAGTCCGTAACAGCTATTCTCCAAACACAAGGGCACCCAAATTTGTAAAAGAGACATATTGGTCTGCACACCTTGCTTCAATACCCAACTCTCACCAATAGACAGGTCATCCAGACAAAAACTAGACAGAAATCCTGGAGCTAATAGATACTATAAACCAAATAGACCTAACAGTTATGTGCAGAACATTTCACCCAAATGCAAAAGAATATTCCCTATTCTCAGCACCTCAAGGAACTTTCTCCAAAATAGACCACATACTCAGTCACAAAGCAAGTCTCAACAGATACAAGAAAATTGAAATAACTCTCTGCAACCTATCAAATCACATAGATTAAAGTGGGATATCAACAACAGAAAGCTTACAAACTCATGGAAACTAAACAACCTCTACTGAATGAAAAATGGGTTAAAACAGTAATTAAAAAATTAAAGATTTTCTAGAATTCAATGAAAAATGAATGCACAGCATACCCAGACTTATGGAATACAATGAAAGCAATGCTAGGAAGAAAGGTCATAGCACTAGGTGCCTACATTAAAAAAAAAAAAAAATTAGAGAGCAACTAACAGCACACCTGAAAGCTCTAGAAAAAAAAGAAGAAAAAAGCAAGCACACTCAAGAGGAGTAGGCAGCAGGAAATAATCAAAATGAGAGATAAAATCACTAACATAGAAACAAAAAGAACAATACAAAGAATCAATGAAACAAAGAGTTGGTTCTTTGAGTAATCAACAAGATAGACAAACCCTTATCCAAACTAACCAAAAGACAGAGAGAACATCCAAAATAGCAAAACCAGAAACAAAAGGGAAATGTGAAAACAGACCCTGAAGAAGTCCAGAGAATCATAAGCATATACCTTAAAACCTGTGCTCCAGCAGGACAGTGGTGGTGCATGCCTTTAATCCCAGCACTCAGGAGGCAGAGGCAGACTTATCTCTGTGAGTCTGAGGCCAGCTTGGTCTACAGAGTGAGTTCCAGGACAGGCTCTAAAGCAATACAGAGAAGCCCTGTCTCAAAAAACAAGAAAACAAAAAAAACCTGTACTCCACAAAATTGGAAAATCTAAAATTGATAATTTTCTTGATTGAAACCACTTACCAAAGTTAATTTTGGGTTAAATAAACAACTTAAATAGACCAATAACCCCTAAGGAAATAGAAGCAGGCATTAAAAGTCTCTCAACCAAAAAAGCCCAGGACTAGATGATTTTTAACTCAGAATTCTATCAGAATTTCAAAACACAGTTAACACCAGTACTCTTCAAATTATTCCACAAAATAAAAGCAGAGGGAACATTACCAAATTCATTTTATGAACCTATAGTTACCCTGATACCCAAAGCACAAAAACATTCAAAAAAGGAGAATTACAGACTAATTTCCCTTATGAACATAGATGCAAAATACCAAACAAAATACTTGAAACCCGAATCCAAGAACATCAAAAAGATCACATAACATGGTCAATCAGGCTTCATCCCAGAAATGGAGGAATGATTCGACACACCAAAAATTGTCAATGTAATCCACAATATAAACAAACTGAAAGAAAAAAATATGGTCATCTCAGTAGATGTAGAAAAAGCCTTTGACAAAATCCAACACTCCTTTATAATAGAATCCCTAGAGATATTAGGGATACAAAGGACATACTTCAACATAATAAAGGCAATTTACAGCAAGACTATAACCAACATCAAATTAAATTGAGAGAAACTCAAAGCAATTCCACTAAAATCAGGAACAAGACAAGGTTGTCCACTCTTTTCCTATCTATTCGATATATTACTTGAAGTTTTAACCAGAGCAACAAGACAACTGAAGGAGATCAAGGAGATGTACCTTGGGAAAGGTCAAGGCATCATTATTTGCAAGGGAAAAGATAGTATATATGTGACCCTAAAAATTCCATCAGGAACTCCTACAGTTAATAAACACTGTCAGTGAAGTGGCTAGATACATGATTAACTCAAAAAAAAAAAAACCCCAAAACAAAACAGTAGCCCTCCTGTATACAAATGACAAATGGGCTGAGAAAGAAATCAGAGAGACAACACCATTCACAGCAGCCTCAAATAATATAAAATATCTTGATATTTTGGTAACTCTAACCAAGCAATTCAAAGACTCATTTAATTTTTAAAAATTCAAGTTTTTTGAATAAAGAAATCAAAGAAGACATCAGAAGATGGCAAGATCTCCCATGCTCATGGATAAATAGAGTTAACATAGTAAAAATGACCATCCTACCAGAAGCAATCTACAGATTTAATGCAATAACCATAAAAATTCCAACACAATTCTTTATAGTCCTTATAAGGACAAGTCTCAACTTCATATGGGAAAAAATTTTTTAAAAAACATAATAGTTTAAACAATCCTGTACAGATAAAAAAAATTCCAGAGGTATCACCATCCTCAACTTCAAGCTGAGCTACAGAACAGTAGTAATTTTAAAAAATGGTATTGGCATAGAAATAGACAGGTTGAATGAAATTGAACTGAAGATCCAGATATAAATCTACTTGCCTGTGGGCACCTAATTTTTTATAAAGAAGCCATAAATACACAATGGGGAGGGGAGCATCTTCAACAAATGATGCTGGTCTTACTAGATGTCTGCATGTAGAAGAATACAAATAGATCCATATCCATAGCCTGCACAAAACTCAAGTATAAGTGGATCAAAGATCTCAACATGAAACCACACACACTGAACCTGACAGAAGAAGAAGTGAGTAATAGCCTGGAACACATTGGCACAGGAGACTAATACTGAAGAGAACACTGAAATAGCAGGCACTAAGATGGACAATTAACAAATGGGAGCTCATGAAACTGAAAAGCTTCTGTAAGGCAAAGGACACCTGTAATGCCCATGCTACAATCTGCTCCACTAACCAAGTGAAGGCCTACAGATTGAAATAAAAGACAAAACAGTGAATCATTCCTTCAGCAGTAATGTCAGAATGCCCATTTAAGGGGCTGGGGTAGGTTTAAATACTGATTCACAGCACAGTAGAAAACAACATGGTTGAATACAAGTTTCCAGGCTTAGCTCCTCCTTAGTAGAAGTCTGTTAGCAAAACAGGAAGAGTACCAATAACAACTCTGGGGCAAGATGTTCTAGCCAACAGCTTCAGACTTGCTCAAGGTGACTTGGGGGTCCATGCAGGGCCCTACAGATACCATCAATAAGACAAAACAGCAGCCTACAGAATGGGAAAAGACTTTTTACCAACTCCATATCCAATAGAGCTAATATCCAAAATATATAAAGAACTCAAGAAACTAGGCATCAACAAACCAAATAATCTAATTTTAAAATGGTGTACAGACCTAAACATAATTAAATATTCAGAAATAAATATTCAGCATCCTTAACCATGCAAATAAATGCAAATAAAAACTACTTTGAGATTCCATCTTGTACCTGTCAGAATGGCTAAGATCAGTAACAAAAGTGACAGCTCATGCTGGCAAGGATGTAGACCAAGAGGAACACTCCTCCATTGTAGGTGGGGGTGCACACTTGTACAGCCACTATAGAAATCAATGTGGCTGTTCCTCAGAAAATTGGGTATCAAAAACCTCAAGAACCATCCTACCACAAGGACACTTGCTCAACCATGTTCATTGCAGCTTTATTCATAATAGCCAGAAACTGAAAATAACATAGATGTCCTTCAACAGAAGAACGGACAAACAAAATGTGGTACATTTACACAAGGTATTTTAAAAATGACATCATGAAATTCACAGGCAAATATATAGAACAAGAAAGAAAATAATCCTGAGTGAGGTAATCCAGACCCAGAAAGACAAATATGGTATGTTTGCACTTATAAGTGGACATTAACCAGTAAGTAAATGATAGCCATGCTACAATCCATAGGCTTGGAGGTCCAGGGGATGAATGGATCTCCCTGGAGAGATGAAATAGATTTTACAGGCAGACTGGGGTAGGTGGAGATAGGAGTGGAAAGGATTGGGTGGTGGATAGATGGGATGGAGGAAAAGAGTGCAGGGAGAAATGGCTGAATTGGGGGGCATTTGGGGAATAGTATGGAAACCTAGTGCAGTGAAAACTTCCAGGAGTCTGTGTAGGTGATCCTAATGAAGACTCCTAGTAATGGGGGAATACAGAGTCTCAGTTGGCCATCTTGTGTAGTCAGGAAAGATTTCCAGTGGTGGGTCTGGGTTGCATTGAATTGAGTTGTTAACCAAGGGGGATCCCATAGAAATCCCCAAACAATAGCTGAACACCACTGCTGAGAACAACATCCATACAACTCATTGAATATAGAGAAGTCAAGCTGTTGCCTACATGGAGCCTTCACCCCTATGTCTCTTTGGTGTGGAAAGGTATGCTACAGGCTACTGAAAGGAAAACATGGACACCAGCCCAGCCACAAACCTTTGACCTACAATCTGTCCTGCTTGCAAAATATGCTAAGGCAATGGTGGCACAGAACTCATGAGAGGAGTCAACCAATGTTTGGTTTGACTTGAGACCCACTCCATAAGAAACTCATACCCAACTCTGATTGGGAAACCAAAAAACAGACACTAGATAGCCCTAATCACCCAGGTTAGGTCAACCCCAAAGCCATTCAAGTCAAGGCAAATGTAATGCGGTGGTTTGAGTGAAAATGACCCCTTCCCACCCCAAGGAAATAGCACTATTAGAAGGTGTGGCCTTGTTAGAGTGGGTGTGGTCTTGTTGGTGGAAGTATGTCACTGTGGAGGTGGGCTTTGAGATCTCATATGCTCAAGCCACACCCAGTGAAACAGTTCACTTCCTATTGCCTCTAAGATGTAGGACTCGTAGCTACTTCTCCAGCACCATGTCTGCCTGAAGGCTGCCATATCACACCATGATAACAATGAACTAAATCTCTGAAATGTGAGCCATCCCGCGCCAGCCCCAAATAACACACTGAGACTCTGTATTTGATACAATCCCTGTTGGCCAATTACCATTATTGTTTATGGGCTAGCTCTGTCTTAATTATTAACCCATTTCTACTTATCTAAGTATTTCCACATGGTCATCTTATTGGGGAGCCGCAGCTGGAGTCTTCCTTCCTCACGGATCTACATCTTGACTCCTCCCAACTGCTTCCTCCTTCCTCCTAGTTTCTTAGTCCTTCCTATCTTACTTTTCTATTGGCCAACGGGGCTTTATTAATTAACCAGTATGAAAAACATATTTACAGAATAACATCTCCCATCAGATTAATATTAATCCCCTATTACATGTATGGTAGGCAAACTTTCCTCTTTGCTATGCCAATGATTTTCCTTTGCTGTGAAGATTTTAAATTTCATGCTCCATTTGTCAATTCTTCGAATTGTCATCTGAGTTATTGTGGCCCTTTCCAAAAAGTCCTTGTCTATATTTATATCTCGAAATGCTTCCCTACTTTTTCTCTCAGCATTTCAAATATTACATCAAAGTATTATATCCATGCATTGATTTTTGCACAGGGTGAGAAGTAAAGATCTAGTTTCATCTTTCTTTATGTCATGCAGTTTCCCCAGCACCAGTTGTTGAAGAGGCTGTCTTTTCTGCAACGTATGTTGTCCACACCTTTTTCAGATTAGGCTGTTGTCACTGACAGGTCTCCTATCCTGTTATATTGATCTATGGACCTGTTTTTGTGTCAGCAGCATGATGTTTTTGTAATTATGGCTCTACGTATAATTTAAAATTAAGTAAGGTGATGTCTTCAGCGTTGTTCTTCCTCTTTATGATTAGTTCCTATTTTGAATCTTTCTTGGTTTCCATGTGAATTTTAGGGTTTGCTTCCTAGCTCTGTGAAGAATAACATCAGGATTTTGGTAGGAATTGCATTAGCTCTATGAAGTGCTTTTGGTAACATAGCCATCGTCATATTAATTCTACTGCTCCACGAGCATATGAGGTCTTTCCGTTGCCGGTGTCTTCCCCATTTCATTCTTCTGTATTTTCATTGAGGAGGTCTTTCATTTCCTTGGTTGGGTTCATTCCCAGGTGCTTTGTAGGGGGAGGGGGCATCTTCAAACACCACAGCCAGTAGTGTTGATCCAGCAGAGGCAACATGGAAATTCAGTTCAGCACTACTCAGTA
Source organism: Cricetiscus sungorus (assembly GCA_030556225.1). Lineage (NCBI taxonomy): Eukaryota > Metazoa > Chordata > Mammalia > Rodentia > Cricetidae > Cricetiscus > Cricetiscus sungorus. Next base: position 1,285,182 of record JANBXA010000741.1, read on the forward strand.
GCCAGTGTTGGTTCAAACATCAAGAGTCTGGTTCTGGGCAAATTGTTTCAGGCATATTTAAGCACTGAACAATTTGAAAAAAAACTTTCCTGGTTAAAATTAACTCAATCCCATCTGCACAACAAAGCTTAAGACATGATTACTTCAAAACTCTTTGTAAAGTACAAGTGACATCTTCCATAAAGATGGGTTCTATAGATTAACTGAGAAAGCAGGCTCAGTGTAAACAAAGTACATAATAATAATAATAAGGGTCTGGGGGCACTGGTGTGGCCAGGCCACACAGACGGTGCAGAAATCACCGTGTTAAACTGGGTTACACATGCAGAAAACAGGTTATCCATCTCTCCCTTTGAAGAGATATTGAGATATCCCTGCATGGCATTTTGTTTGTTTGTTTTGTTTTGTTTTGTTTTGTTTTCGAGACAGAATTTCTCTATGGTTTTGGAGACTGTCCTGGAACTAGCTCTTGTAGACCAGGCTGGTCTCAAACTCATAGAGATCCGCCTGCCTCTGCCTTCCAAGTGATGGGATTAAAGGCATGTGCCACCACCACCAGGCTCAGCTTTATTTAAAAAAAAAAAAAAGCCATATTTATTTATTATGTATGCTGTGTTCTGCCTGCATGTTTGCCTGCATATCAGAAAAGGGCACCAGATCTCATTATGGATAGTTGTGAACCACCATGTGGTTGCTGGGAATTGAATTCAGGACCTCTGGAAGAGCAACCAGTGCTCTTATCTATTGAGCCATCTCTCCAGCCCCTAACCCTCCATGAACAGAAAGTCCAGGAATCCAATAGTTTCTTAGTACATGAGGCTGGATGTCTCTGCTGGTCCTCAGCATATGCTAGAATCCCAAAGGAGTGGGTTCTAACACCGGTGAAGAAATGGACTTGCTGTGTCAGCAAGAGAAGAGCAAGCAGGCAAAGGGTAAAAGCTTCCTTCCTTTATGTCCTTACATAAGCTTTCAGTAGTAAGTGTGGCCCAGGTTAGAGGTGGGGTTTCCCAGCTCAAAAGTCATGGCTTTCTACCTCAAAGATCCAGATTAGAAGTAGTAAAAATGTCTCACACATATGCCCTCCATTTTGAGTTTTAGTTAATTCCAGATGTATTCAACAACCAAGAATAGTCATCACAGCCTCTTTAATTCATATTCATCTTATAAGCAACATGTGTGTATATAGAGGGAAATATAGCTGCTTGCTTGTGATGTGTAGTATAAAAGTTAATATTAGTAATTAAGAGGAATAAAAGAACCTAATATGCCTTGGCCATATTACCAACATAGGCAGGATTGTCTGGTGAATCATTGCCATTAAAAACACTGAACCTTGTTCTTCAATAAATTCTGGCACCGTGTGAAAATACAACTGTGTTCTATATCTCTGACATAATATGTTCATAGGCCAAAAATCATATGGCTATAGCTGAATGGAGTTTATTTCTGATTCCTTTTTTCTATTCCACTGATCTTTGTATTTGTTTTTGTGTTACCATGGTTCTTTATTATAACTTGAAATCAAGCATACTGTTATAATAACTTTCCCTGGGGAGATGTGGACAAATGCCTTTTCATCCCAAATAGGGCACCAACAACAGACCAGAATAAGACCTACAACAGTCTACTGAGTTTATTGGGCTCCTTTACAGAGCAAAGTAAAAGAGGTTACTTACAGAAGTGTAGTGATTCCAAAACACCAAGTCCCCCCCATCGTGGATAATGACCTCATTCACGCATTATCATTATGGAGGTCCCTTTTAAGTCAACCTTATAGTTTCTATGTAACTAGTATCTCCCCTGGTGACTTGTAAATTGTGGTCTTCTGCTCCTTTGTCTTGCAAGGGAATGCCAATTGCTCCATTGCCATCACTCAATAGTTGTCATGGCTACTAGGCCACCAAAATGGAGCTCATGTCATACCTGAAGGAAAAGGGACATGGTCATACTACAACATACCTCCAGCATTATTCCTTTTTATCAATACTGTTCAGCTGTCTGGGGTTGTTTTTGCTTCTATATGAATTCTAAAACTTTTTTTTTAATCTCTGTGATGAATTGCATTGGAATTTTGATGGAGATTACATTGAATCTTTGTAAAGCCATTTTGTAAATTGCTTTTGTATAGCCATTTTCATACACCAATTGAATGAAAAAGAAATGAAATAAAAGGAGGACATGACTGCTCCTAATGGATTGAGGGTTTTATTATAGATTAAGGAGAGCATAGGCAGAGGCAGAGACATCCAGAAGAGTCCAGAGTGAACATGGATGGCAGACTGGGCTGGACCATGTGAGGAGAAAGGGAGGGGAGTGCCAGGAGCCACGAGTTAAACCATTGGTGCAGCCAAAAAGGCTGGGTTATATAGGAATCAGAGCTACAGGGGAGGTGGGGTGTCGATGACACCAGCCCAGTCCCGGGGTGGATTGTTTTAGGATAGAGGGTGGGGTGAGAAGTGCTGAGGAGCCAGGATTCTGTCTCAGATAAGGACTGAGGGAAAGGTCAGAGTCTACTTTGATATGTTAATAGGCATCTCAGTTAGCCTTTTGTCCCAAGTGTGAGACCTAACATCGAATCTTTCCATCATCAAACATGGGAGGTCTTGTTACAGGACTTGAGGTCACAACCTACACCCCAATAAGCCAGGTTTGTCCACCCATCCTCCATAAGCCAATTCAAACAGCCAAATAATAGTGGGGATCAGAAAAAAAAAGATGTACTTAATGTGGCCCATTAGAAAGAGGGACAAAGAGATTCATTGACTCTGGAAGTTCATCTTTGGAGTCCTGAAGTGAAGGTTTAAATTGCAGCCAGAGCTATGCATAGCTCCCAGTAAAGACACCATTGATTGTCTGGGCTCTATCTCCTGAAGATGACCTGACAAGGTAAATTGTAGATGGGAGTTTTTGTTCTGCCTCGTTCTGCTGCCTCTTAAACACACAGAGGCTTATATTAATTATAGACTGTTTGACTGATGGCTTAGGCTTCTTATTAGCTAGCTCTCTCTTAATTATTAATCTGTATCTATTAAACTATGTATTGCCACAAGGCTTATCCATAATGTTCCAACATGTTACTCCTCTGGTGGCTACATGGCATCTCCCTGGCTCCTCTCTCTCTCTCTCTCTCTCTCTCTCTCTCTCTCTCTCTCTCTCTCTCTCTCTCTCTCTCTCTCTCTCTCTCTGTCTCTCTCTCTCTCTCTGTTTCTCTTCCCAGAATTTTCCTAATCTGGTAGTGTTATGCCCAGATTGCAGAACACCAAAAAGACTGCCGCCAAGGAGATGACTCACCAAATGCAAGAACAAAGGTTTCCTTATTAAATTGAGCTGCAGCAAGGACCCCACTCATTTGGGAACAAGTAGAGAGTCGCTTTTTGGCCTAGGGGGTGTTTAAAGGGGAAAACTAGAAAGACTGGATGTCTTGAGATTACAAAGTTTTTATGGTTACATAGGATGAGACAATAAGTGTATGCTTAGGCAGGATGCAATTAAGCAGGAAGCTGTAGAGAAAAACATTTGTTAATTATCTCCTAGGCAGGGAACTTTACAACTACAAACTGACAACTATCTGATCTTCTTTAGGACAAAGAAATGATGACACAGCTGGGGGTGTTGTCTGTTCCCAGGCCTCTGTACCTAGTTCTTTGTTTAGCCTTATCTGTTGGACTGCCTTTTAGGGAACTCAGAGAGGCTTAGAAAGTTTCTTTTTTCTATATAGGCTTTGGAGTCTACGTTTTAGACTTTTATTAACTTTTCCCTTTCAATAGCCCCGCCTATACTTCCTGCCTGGGCTACATCCTGCCTGACTACTGGACAATCAGCATTGATTCGTCAACCAATAAAAGAAACGTATTCACAACATACAGGAGGACATCCCCCATCGCTAAGTTTCCCTTCTGGCTGGCCCAGGCCATAGACTTTCTCTTCTACCAGCATGAGCTCTCTAGACAAATTTCAGTTTCTTGGGGGCCACTGTTTCACTAGTCCCTTAGCCCTGGCCCTTGAACTGTGCCAAGTGATGACTCGCTCTTCAACTTGCCTCCATTCAGTCCTCCCTGAGTCCGTGGGATGGATGCCTTGGACTTCAGGTTCTGGTCCTATGGAAATTGCATCATCCACCTCCTTGCTCCTCCTTGGGATGACTTTTGGAGACCACTCCTCTCCAATCGAATCTGGCCTCAATACCCCTTAGATTATCAATCCAAATGTCACCACTAACCAAGCAATGGGGGAATGTAAAAATTTCCCCATTCCCTATTTCTCTTTTTTTTGCTCCAAACCCTGTTTGTTTCTGTCTGGTCTTCCTCCTCACACTGTGGAAATGTCATTTCTTTAAGTTATGATTGAAGGATCTCTAAGTTTGTTGCAAAGTGTGTGTGTGTGTGTGTGTGTGTGTGTGTGTGTGTGTGTGTGTGTGTGTGTGGTGGGGGGGGTGATACAGCTGCCCCTGCTCAACACATACATATTCCCCTCTGTAGCTTCTGATGATTTAACCACCCTAAATTATGTGCAGATCACTTCTTTGTGATTTTGGATTCCAAATTCTAGAGTCCAATTCTTCAGCTGCTGCTCCCTCTGGCCGGCTGCATCCTCCACATGGCTCTGGCCCTTGCAACCTACTGACCCAATGTACAGCTCCCTTCTCTCCTGCTCTCTCCTGGCTGTCTCTGGCTCCAACCTACAATCCTGCAACTTCAGTCCTCACCTCCCTCTGGGAACTTACAGGAACACACCCACAGTGTTCCACTTTTCCCTCCCTCTCTCTCTTCCTCCACAAAGTCAGATTTCATTATAACCACTTGACCATAGATCAATGGCCAAAAATAGGCAAGCCTGATTTCCAAATTCTCACAAATGGTTACCAACTACTACTGCCACAAACAAATGATCTCCAAATATATCTAAACTTGCTCTGCTCACCACTTCCAAAAACAAATCTCTTACCTCTAAGATTCTACTTCCCCATTCTTAAAAGTCATTCTATCTCTATCATTTCTTTGCACTCTGCTCTCAAGAAAAAAAAAAGAAATCTTAAGATTATGCTGTAAACTCTTGTCTCAGGATTTGTAAGTTGCTCATCTGTTATGGTTTAAAATCTATATAATCCACAACAAAATTTGACTTTAAACTTATAACAAAAGACTTATAGTTAAAATTCTATACATGGTTGCATATATGTGTCATTCAACTCTATATATGTATATGTAACTTGGACTCAACTCTATATGTGTGTGTGTACATAATTTACATTCAATTCTCATTTTAAAAGGTAGATGTTATGAAATATTTGATCACTCTGTGAAACTCTAAGTCAGTGTTAATAAAATTAACCTTGGATCAAGGGACGGAGCCAGGGACTAGTTGACAAGAATTAGCCATAGAGAGTACAGAGGACCCAGGGACACAGACAGAGAGGCTCCAGGAGGAGTAGGGAGGGACTTAGAGATTCTCAGTCTTTTTGGTCTGGGACCTGTGGAGAGATAACTCATTTGCTGGGTCTCCAGTAAAAAAAAAAAAAGAGAGAGAGAGAGAGAGGTCAGCGGGCCACTCCTTCCCCCATGTCTTTGATCTATAAGATTTCCACCCCAATATCTGCCTTCTGAGCCTTTATAGGTAATAGAACAACTTTGGTTTTTAAAAAAAAAAAGATGATAGATAGATAGATAGATAGATAGATAGATAGATAGATAGATAGATCTACTAGGAAAATGGTTGTTTTTAAACACCAAACATGTGGCTTTGACCTCATCAGAATATAAGAGGCCAGCCACATGGCTAGCAGTCATCTTTACTGAGGTCAAAGAGTATATGCCATGTGACCTCACCGTCTTAAGATGACTATATGGTATAAAGCAGCAATTACAAAATGTCTTAGTCCTAATAAGCTCTCTGTTTATCATTGCATTTCCTTTTACACTGAGGAAGCAACAACAAGGCTCAAATGTTTTGGATTGGCATGGGTTTTTGTATGATGATACAAATGTAAGATTATATTTGCTACAACATACTGAATATGTGATTCAACTCTGGTCAGAATTTACTGCATAGGAAGATGAAGGTTATAAAAGTCCATTTGGATTAACAAAAGCTGATTTAAGATGTATGACTATGGCTTTGCTAGCTGGTTGGCACCAAGCTGCTAGAAAATTTAGGTAATTAACAAAATATGTTTGATAAATAAGGTATATTTGAAAACCAAGATTTACAAACTCTTAAGGTCTACTTAGGTTCACAGCAATATTTGTCTAGATTTATGTTTTAAGCTTTGACCTCTGTATAGACTGTATCTATTATTAAAAGTTCTATTTTGATACTAGAAGAGCTTCAATTCAAAATTATTATTTTTAAGGCTAAACCTAAAAGGATAGAATGTACAGTCTAAGTCTTATAAAAGCTACTAAATTATTGTAAAGGATAAATTATTGTTAAGAATAATTAAAAGAAATGCAAGTTAATAATATACTTATGGTATTTAAAATGTTTAATAAAAAAGCTTTTTGTAGCAATTTAGTGGTGGTGCATACCTTTAATCTCTGTACTTAGGAGGCAGAGGCAGATGGATCTCAATGAGTTCAAGGCCAGCCTGGTCTACAGAGCTAGTTCCAGGACAGCCAGGCCTACACACAGAGGAACCTTGTCTCAAAAAACAAATAAATAAACATAAAAGCTTTTTATGACAGGGTGATATGGCAGCTCCTGAGAGTACCCCATCTCCTCCAAAGAAGATGATGGGCACAGAAGAACCTCCGCCTGGAGCTTGCTTTAAATGTGGCAAAGCTGGTCACTGGCAAACAACTGTTTCACCTTGACTGCTATTAGGACAGTGTCCATACTGTGAACAAACAGGACACAGGGGAGTTGATTGTTTCCCTTTACCTAGACAAGGTGGGACAAGTTCCTACTCTACAGGAGAGCCCGTCAGATCCTCTGGGCCTGGCACCAACCCAGGACCTCTGCCCCCAATAACCATAAAGGAACCTAGAATTACTGTCCAGGCAACCAATAAGTCTCTGTCATTTCTAATAAATTCAGAAGCTGCCCGGACTATACTTCCTGCTTACTCAGGTGAAATGCATCCTTCTCGGGTCTCTGATGGTGTTGATGAGTAGGCTAGTGATAGCTCTGTCAGTTTAATAGCAGCAACCAAGGCTTCAGCTGCCTTTTCAGTCCTCTTCATATGTAAAACTCAGGCCACAGGCTTCAGTTTCATAGATCTAGAAACAGTTGACCTTACTACCAGATTCAGAAAATTGATAAAATCACAAAACTGATACAACATAACTTTTTACTATTCCTTTATTTAAAGGAATTTGCTTTACAGTCATAACCACCTGTGTCTTGTAGTAAATGATTAGATAGAAAAAAGGTGTGAAATTTATGTAAGGTCTGAGGATATGAAAGCTTAAGTTGTAAGCATCTAAGAAAATGCTGTAGGGTCTAAGAAGGTGTTTTAAAGTATGTAAATACAAGTTCTAAAGGTCGGAGGACAGGAAAGCTTAAGCGATGATAAGAAAGTGGTTTAAGGTACATTTAAAAAATGAAAAATGTTTCAGATTCCCTTCTCTTGCTATGCTACTATTGTATTAAGACTTCAAAAGTTCGGAGTTTTAACACTAATCAATGGGGTTGTGATAAGCTATTAAGCCAGCTCTGGCAAAGCACTGTTATCATAGTTACAAGCTCAAGATTTTAAATTTCCTTTGATTGTGTTCTAAGTAGAGACTTAAAAGTAATTCACACTGTGCTAAAAAAGCATCCGTCTAATCTATATACACCCAGTCTCCTGGATAGAGGAAAGAGGCCCCACTTCCGTAGTCTGCATTCATGCCAAAAATCAGGATCAAGAGAGCTATTGCCCTCTGCCCCAGGGAAGGTTTCTGTCCCCCCTGAGCGCACCCTAACCAGTGTCCATGCTTTTATCCCACAGTCAGTTCCCCAGCTCCTACCACAACACAAAGGTGTGCACCTACTGCCTCTTCTATAATGTGGGTTTCAGTATGGATTACAAACAATGGTGGTGCTAAAGTGTGTGTAATATTTATCAATTTTTGTAAACTTAAAAAATCTTGTGAGCTTCAGGGAATCGACTAGAATCCACCTATCATGGGTCAAATGGACTCCAGAGAAGCACTCCTGTCAATCAACAGCCCATTTCCCCACCTGCTTATTCTGCTTATTCCTAAAAGTGGGGTCTATCTTTTCCTGGCCTTGGGACTCCCTCCCTCAACTACCAAGACCATGGACCTAAAAGTTTCCAGTGCACACCGAAGGAAAAATTTCCCCCTAAACTCCTTAACTTTATCTTCTGCCCCTACTATATATCCGTTCCAGCTTCCTGCCAGCTCTTGGCGTCCCCTCAAAATCTTCATCCCAGACAGTTTTAAAGCAGCTAGCACCAGGAGGTCCAGTCTCATAGACGGCTCCGACCAGGCCTGCAGGTTTCTAGCCCCAGGTGGTCCCACAGAGGCTGGATTACAAGTGAAACAGCCTGCTCTTCCAGGATTTGCCCAGCATCCCAGCTTTCTGGGGTCCCCAAAGACATCACCACACCCAGGATGCAATCTAAAAAGCATGGCACCCCCATTAATCACCATCACCCCCTCCTATTTCCTCATCTTTTATAAAATGGGTCAGACAATGTGGTGCACATCTTTAATCCCAGCACTTAGAAGGCAGAGACAAGCAGATCTGTGAGTTCCAGGCCAGCCTCATCTACAGAGTGAGTTCCAGGGCAGCCTGAGCTACACAGAGACAACCCTATCTCAAAATAAAGAGGGAAGAGGTGTTGTAAATCAGGGTCTCTGCCAGCCTGCTTTTCAGTGACTCAATGCCAGCACCTTACATCATCACCCACTAACAATAGGTATGGTACATTTCCACTGTCGCTGTAAGTTGCATATTTTCCTATGCAACACACACACCCTTTGAAAGGTCCCTCTGGACAGCACGGCTTGCTCTCAGATTCTCTGTGTCTCACAGCTCTCTCTCTCTCTCTCTCTCTCTCTCTCTCTCTCTCTCTCTCTCTCTCTCTCTCTCTCTCTCTCTCTCTCTGGATCTCATTTTTCCTCTCCAAAATGGGCTTTAGGTCCCTACCCACAACAAACCTCTTTCATTCGACCTATTGTATAGTGTGATCTATGGAGACCCACCAAGTTACCTTCTGCCACCCAATCCTAACACTTTGGTCTTCAAATAAAACCTTTCCTCCCAGTGTCCAATGCTGATTCTGAGGTCATTGGGATTTTCTTATTACATTTATTTAGTTATGTGTGCGTGCGTGCATGCATGCATGCGTGAGTACTCATGCCATGGTGTACATATGAAGGCCAAGACAGGATTGTTCTGTGTATCCCTGGCTGTCCTGAAACTCACTATGTAGACCAGGCTGGCCTCAAACTCAGAGATACCCCTGCCAAGTCCTGCACCACCATCTGGCAATTCATAACTTTTTTTTGTTATAGGCCTGTTCTGTTTGTATAAAAACCTCTGGAAGTGCTTCCATGTTAAAACACAGACTTCTGAGTGATCTAAATTTGTGTCCCCAGAACATGTTTAGCTCCAGGATGAACTGTTTCTCATCCACTTTGAAGAGAGAGTTGTGGTTCTTTGTTGTTGGGTGTTTTTGTTTTTGTTTTGTTTTGTCCATTCAGTCAATCACTCATCAGTTTGAGGAAACTATGTTGTTGTGGCCTATGCTGGGAGGTAGAACATAAGAATGATTTGAATGTTCAAGTAGTTCATTTCTACACAGGCAGATCACACACGTGTAACTGGAGTACAGCCTGAACTGAGTCCCGTGAGGCAAATGGCACACACAGGCCACTGGAACGCAGTCTGAGCTGAGAGGTATGAGGTCAAAGTGAGTATTCGTCGTCAGTAGATCCCAGAAAAGCCTGAAGATGAAAAGAAAAATTCAACCAGGAGGAAAGGCCTGAAATAAACAATTAAAGGGAAGCCAGAACAGATAAGTAAAAGAAATAAGGGCCCCGACTGTGGGAACAGCATTGGCAAAGGCCAGTGCCTGGAATACAGTGGAAGCTCTCCAAAAGCATTGAGGGCAAGGAGAACAAAGCAGGCCCCTCATTAGACCCACACGGGTTTAAATCTCTTTCTAAAGGCATAGTGAAATTTTGTTCAGAGATTGTGTGTGAGCTAGGCATCTTTTAACTGTGTGGCTTATAATTAAACCATTGTCTCTAGTCATTGTTAGGTAGCCTCCCAGAAAAGCCCGTTACCCCATGCTAATGTATAACTCCTTTGTTTTCTGTAAAATAGCCAGCTCTGCTCTAAAAAGGAGCTTCATGCCTCTATTCAAGTGCAATGAATACCCTCTCTGGCTGAATAAGAGAAAATCTTGGGCTTTAATGATCTGTAGACCTTTCTTGGACGCACATAGCCAGAGCACCATGTAACCCTGTTCCTTCCACAGCCCAGAGAAAGAACACACATAGAGAGACTGAAGAAGGAGCCAAGGTCTTGCCATCCCTGAGTGAGCACTGCTGGAAGAAGAAAGAGGAAGGAGGCAGGGTAAAAAAAACAGGGGGGATTACAGGGACATGGAGAGGCAAAGGGCCCCTTTCCCCAGAGCTCCAGTGTTGGATGAAGCCTCACCAGCCAAGAAGCAAGAATCCCAACAATTGATAAGAGCTGTAAAGGCTGTGAATACAGAATATTGTTTCTAGGTTTATGTTAAAATAGCAATGAAAAGGCTTAAGACCTTAGAGAGAACCCCGTTCCTTTCCCAGGCATACTCTAGCATTCTCAAAATGTTAACCTGGTCCTTAGCAAAAATATCCTAGTTTCCGGCATCCCTGTGATATAGTTTCAGTTTATCTACTGTAATCCCACCAGAACCCACCCTGTAACTCCATTGAGGTTCCTTAGCCATCTTCTGAAAATAATAGCTTGAACCCCACAAAACCCTGACTATGCAGGATTCACCACTCCCTCAAAGGGGAAGAAAGGTAATTCATTCTGAGACCAAATATGGGTGAGCATAGCCCGGGAATGCAGATTCTGGTTACCCCAAATGCCATATCCCCAAAGGATAACTGTTTCATGGAATTTTTGGAGTAAAAGGACAAAGAATGTCATAAATAAAAATTTTAAAATATTAAAAGAAAAAATAACTCTTTAAACACATTGATGGGTACATTCGGGTAAGTAGCCCACAGCTAAAACCTCTGCTAGAGGTCTTGGATGTTATCCGGTGACATTCTTAGCTTTTTGACTGGTGGAAGTTAGGGATCTGTTAATGTGTCGGGAGCAGTCTTTGTGGGGCTGCAATCAGAGCCAGCTGAGTGGCCCCAAGTCCATACCTGAGGAAGGAGTGTGGATGAGGGAAAGGCTAGCTATAGATAATAAAGAGAGAGACAGAATAAAAGTCAGGAGGGCAGATCAGTCAATACGGAAATGCCACGAGTTTATTTTTCGCCACTCTTATATACCATAATCAAAAAGGGGAGCACAGTATCGTGTATATGGAACAGACTTTTCTTCCTCACTTATTCCAAGATTCAATAACCACCCCTTAGCTCTAACTTCTTATTCCCTAGCCTTGAGGTCAGGAGTAGCCATACCTCAGATCCAACTTGTCCTTCCTTAGCCTTGACAGTCAGGAGTAGCCACACCTCAGGTTCAGATCTGTTGTTATTTAGACTAAGATAGCCAAAACATCCTTCTGTAGCCACACTTATGACCTTTAGGTCTTGTGACTTGCTGACAGATTGGAACTCTCTGTCCTTGTGCCAGGGGGAGTGCAGCCATCTTTATGAGCACCCACATTAATGCACTCCAAAATTCTTCACCAGAAGAATCACAAAAATATTAGGTCAGACACAGGTGAGCAAGGGATGGTATCAATGGTGTTAAATACAGCCCAAGATACATTGTAACTAAGCTCTAGACCAGTAACATCCCATAGTCTCTGAGTTCTAATCAGTTCATCAACCTTGTAGAGCACTCAAGGCCAAGTTCATCTTCTTTCAGGGAACTTCATTCAAAGTCTTATTCATGATTGCTGTAACAGCAATACCAAGTGTTCTCTCTCTCTCTCTCTCTCTCTCTCTCTCTCTCTCTCTCTCTCTCTCTCTCTCTCTGTGTGTGTGTGTGTGTGTGTGTGTGTGTGTGCGTGCGTGCGTGCGTGCGTGCGTGCGTGCGTGCGTGTGTGTGTGTGTGTGTGTGTGTGTGTGTGTGAAGCCCACCTATGCTCTCAGGTATCTTATTTTCTTCCTGGGTCTGTTTTTCCTTCTCTTAACCCTTATGCTTAAAAATCTATATTTAAAATGTCATTTTATAGAGCAGTTATACCCCCACCACGCCATGCTGCATGCTTACCTACCAGCTGAGACTATATATATATATATATATATATATATATATATATATATATATATTGACTCCCTAACTTTCTCTCAGTCCCTCCCCACAATAACTTTATAGGCTCCACATCTGAGGCTGTGCTACAATTTGAAGTAAACCATGGGACAAACAGCAGTAGATTTATGTCTTTGGCTATTAGACACTTTAACCAGCCCTTTGCTGGGGAAAAGACAAGTTTGCCTGCATCAACTCCTTTGCTAGAGAGACTATTTATTCAAGCCTAGGCTTAAGGAAAATGCGGTAGGCATTTCCTCTCAAACAGTCGCCACTCTCTACATGGATGGGAGTTGAAAGCTGTATTTGTGACTTTCTGTTATGTGACAGGATATATCCTGGCCAAAAGCAACTTAGGGAAGAAAGGGTTTGTTTTGGTTTCTGATTCCAGAGAGAGAGAGTCCATGTGCTTGTGAGAAAACAAGAGTTTCGTGGCCTCAGCTTCTTCAGAACACAGAATTGCTCTTGGAATGTGTTTTTGTGTCCCTCCCAGGAGTGAGTTTACTTCAGATTACTCTTTACAACTGGCTATTGCCATGTGTTTATATGTGGCTATGGACAAACATGTTTTTGCCACATGAGGCTCGTCCTTGTGATTGTACACTTTACTCAGTTAACTCTCAAAGCATAAACTGTCTGATGCTCTGAATAAAGTTGGCTATTGCGTGAGACTTTCGTCTGCATCATTTATCGGCTCCATTATCCCGGGCCCCATGACTCTTGACTGATGACAAGAAACCAAAGCAGACTGTGAAGGAAACTGCTTCCTCACTCGCTTCCCATGACTCGCTCAGCTACCTTTCTTATACAAAAAGGGTCACCGAAGCACAGATGACGCTGCCCGCCTCAGGCTGGGCCCTCCCACATCACATCGTTTAACAGTCAGGAGCATGTCCCAGGGACATGCCCATGGGCCAGTCTGGTGGAAGCAATTCCACGGGTGAATTTCCTTCTTCCCAGGTGGTTCTATAGAAACTAGTCAGCACCAGATAGAAATATTTAAAGCCCCAAAGAACCTGGAAAGATGTATTCTAAGTTCTCACAGATCATAAATGTCAAGCCTGATTATTGTACCCAGCAAAACTATCTATTAAAATTGAGCCAAGACAGCAAATGGCAAACTTTAGTACCTAACACGTCCAACAGTCTGGCCTAGTGGTTCAGTAGTGGTGGAGGGCATGGTGACTGTGCTGGTGGCCATGGGTCCCAAAGCCAGGAGGAGTTGCCCACAAAGCCCCGTTACACAGCTCACATAGGAAATCTCCCTTTTAATAGAATTCAGGATGACATAGACGCTATCTTTATGGATCTCTGCATATGGAGTGTACGGCCACTCACAAAGATACATGTGAACTTGAAGGGTTATATTCTGTCAGATTCAAAGGGAGTGGATTCCCTGCAGGAGGCTCTGCTCCTGGGTCACTGGTCAGTTCAAGTGGACATGAAGAAGGCAGAAAACAAAATGTAGGTGAGTTTGGATTCAGGACAGGCAGACCCAACAGCAGAGGAATGGGTGGCTTTTAAAAATCTCAAAGCAGATAGGACAGCTTCAGTTCTGGTTACATACAGGGTGACTTCTTGGGAGCAGGCAGTCACCAATAGAGAGTGGCTTTCAAGATGATCTTGATTTTTGTGGCTCCCCTGCAGATTTCACAAAGAACCTACAGGTAAGAAAAAAGTACAGAGATCATGTAAGTGTTACAGCTCTGAGGAGAAAAGCTTCATCAATGGAAGGCCTACAACTCTGCTCAGGTGGGGGAAGGCTTCCCCAGTGCAAGTGTTACAGCTCCAAAGAGAAAGGTGTCCTGGCAGTCAGGGAGCCAAGGAATATAAAGAAGTCACACCACAGAACAAGCCTCACACAAGAGATTTATTGGAAGGGGAAAACCTAGGACAATGGGTGCCCCTGCCCGGGTGTGAAGCAGCAGAGAACTGAGCAGAAGATGGGGTTTACACAGGGTTTCTGTGGGGAGGGAAGCTTCCCAGGGTGGCCTGGAATTGGAGGGATTATATGGCCCCATCTTGAGAAAAGCTAAGGGATTGGTGGAATTTTTTTCCTGTAGGACAGGGCCTGGCCAATATTCCACCTTGGGCCACGGAATGGCTATTAGGGATGTCTGGGGTGGGGCCTGGCCATTGAAGCTCCTCAGACAGGGTCCTGATCCTTCTTTAGGCCTGTGCCAGAATAGTCTAGGGGTGAAGCCCGGCAGCTGGAGGTCTCCAAGGGGAGGGCTTTTAAAAGGAGTATCTGCATGCGGCCAGGAAAGCTGTCACTGAAGCTGGAGTTGGTATGAATGGCCAACAGACCACCACTGTCCATTAAACCTGGGCAGTGGCAACACTGCTCAACTGAGCATCCGACACTGACTCCTCCATCCACAGAAGGAGCCAGGGGAACTTGGGCTGGAAGGAAATGGAGTGTGGGAAGCTGGAGCAAGGCCACAGGCTGGTGGCAGGAGCCCGTAGCCCTGCAGGCTCCATTCCCTATGTCCTCCCTATAGCTGGAAACAGCTTGTGAGTGCATGCCATCTGTTTACAAGTGGCTTCTAGTAAAAGAAAAAGAAGGAGAAATACATTTTTCCATAATGAAAATAGACTAGGGAATTTATGAGTTCTTCACCAGCTCTGCACAGGACACTGGGAGAAATACCTTAAGCTGGAAAGGATAAATCACCCACAGGAGATAAACAACAGCAAACTGTTCACCAAAAGTGTTTGAAGAAAGCACCACAAAACCAGCAAAATAACAGGAATAAACACACACCTCTCCATAATAACTCTTGAGTATCAGAAGTCTCAATTTGCTGATAGAGTCAAGCTAGCACACTGGCTTAGAAATCAGGACCCATCTTGTTGCCTCCAGCCTTTATCGGGTGGACTTTGGTGATCCAGCAATCTTTAAGTTGTTTCTGTGCCTGTAAATAACTCCAATAAAACTCACTGCCAGGCAGTGGTGGCACACATCTTTAATCTCAGCACTGGAGAGGCAGAGGCAGGTGGATCTCTGAGTTCAAGGCCAGCCTGGTCTACAGAGGAAGGCCAGGGCTACACAGAGGAACTGTGTCTTGACAGATCAATAAAAATAAATAAATACTTTCCAAAAACAAAACAAACCAGAAACAGTAGACAGTAAGAAATAATTAAAATCAAGGCAGAAACTGAAATGTAGCCTGAAGTGGGAATTGCTGCTGTTTTACGTCTATCCTCTACAGTCAGAGCCTGGTAACTATTAAAAGCACAAGTGGGCCATATTTAAAGACTATCTACTACTATATAGCAGGCAGGGACAGCAGAAGTTAGACTCGGGCCACAAATCTTGAGCCATTGGCATAACGGCAGCAGCTGTGCGATGAGAGAGATACTCAATAAATATGGTTGTAAGTGCCAGACCCAGGAGGAAGCTGAAGGCTATTGCTCCCATGGTGCTAAAGTGGCCAAGGCCATCAGATGTAGGGGAAAAAAAGTGATTTTCTGTTGTTTGCCCAGCCACTTGCTTCCAGCTTTATGTATTGTCAGGAGTTTCTGCCTCGTTTCAAGAAAATTATTTCTACTGACGAAGACCTGGAAAGACTTAAGGTATGTCCTCTAGGTGTGGGAACTTTTCCCCCCAGGAAGGATGGGTAATTGCAGAAGCCATTTCAATAGCTGGTGGAAACCAATAAAACTGACATTACTTTCATTAAAAAGTCAGGGCAATTCCCAGTACCCACATGATGGCTCACAACCATCTATGATGAGATCTAGTGCCCTCTTCTGGCGTGCAAGCATGTATGTAGATAAAGTACACTTATACACAAAATAAACAAATCTTAAAAAAAAAAAAAAGTCAGGGTAGAAATTAGTGAACTAGAAAAGAATAAAACGGGGGCTGGAAAAATGGTTCAATGGTTATGAGTGTGTATTGTTCTTGCAGAAGACTCGCCCCCATTGGGCTATCGCCTGTAACTCCAGCTCTAGGGGAATTCAGCATCCTCTCTGGCTTCCAAGAACACTTTCATTCACACACACACACAGACACACACACACACACCTATGTACCTAATTAAAAATAAATCTTTTTTAAAAATGCCATAAAAAAATCAGAAGCAAAAAAAAAAAACAATGCAAAGAATTAATGAGATAACTAGTTGGTTCTTTGAAAAGATAAACAAAATTGACAAACTCTTAGCCAAATTAACCAAAAGAAGGAGAAAGAAAAGTCAAAAAATTAAAGATGAGTACTGGAGAGATGGCTCAGCTGTCTCAGTGTCTCAGCACTGGCTGTTCTTGAAGAGGACCCGGGTTCAATTTCTAGCACCCACATGGCAGCTTACAACCTCCTACAACTCAAGTCCCAGGGGACTGGATACCTCTTCTGACCTCTAGGAGCTCCAGGCAGGCAGGTGGAACATAGACATACCTGTAGGCAAAACACCCATATACATAAAATAAGAAGTAAATAAAACTAGAGATGAAAAGAGACATTACAATAGATACCAATGAAATGCAAAATCATGAGGACATACTTTAAAAACTATACTCCAACAAATTAGAAAACTTCAAAGAAATGGACTGATGTTTTTTGTATAAAATAATCTACCAAAGTTAAACCAAGAAGAAATAATTTCACTAGATATATCACTAGCAATAACATTGAAATCACAATAAAACATCTCTCAACTAAAAAAAAAAAAGTTCAGGACTCAGCCTAAGTGGGTGAAAACCAGTCCAGGCTGGCTGAGGCATTCACAACCCACCCCCACCCCACACACCACCACCACCACCACCACCACCACCACCAGCCCATGCCTTGCAGCACCAGGCAGGTAGGTGTCAATATAATGAGCAAATATACGGTGGAGAAATGGGAAAGAGAAGCAGGATGGTTCATTTGTTGTAGAAAGAGGCGGAACTGAGTAAGCAAGGGTGGTGAGGAACCGGTTGATCCGGGTAGCCTGCACTGCCATGGGGGCCATAGTGACATCCAGGCCTGAGCTGACACCAAGGACCCATGATCCTGCTGCAGCTAGGGTCTGTGTTGATGTCCATGGCCCATGTTAAAACTGCGGGCCATAGGAACCATGCTGAGCCTGCCCTGCCCTTCACTGGCCCTGGAATAGCTGGCCCTGCTCCTCTCTGGACACTGCAGCAGGAGAGCTTGCCCACCTCTCATGGAAGAACTGCCCCTCCCCATTAATACTTGGGAAAGATTGCTCCAACCCTCACTACGGGTATGGGAGGGATGACTCTGCCCCTCGTTTGAGGTGGGGACAGACCAGCTCAGCTACCACCCAGGCCCACGTCCTGGCCTTGGGTTGTCCCACTCAAACATCTACCCGTCTATGACCTTCTGGAGCACATGAAGGGACTGGTCCTGCAGAAGCGTCTCCACGATGCAGAGCACTAGCAGGGTATCTGAGAGGAGTTTCAGTGAAAGTCCAGGATGGATGGTGAGCCAAATGCCAGAAGCCTTGAACCAGACCAACGACTGATTGCGCTGAACACTCGCAGGGGGAGCTAATTGAACAAAAGGGTCTACTGTGTGACACACCACAGCTCCACACCAAAGCACTGGAAAATGGAGGGGTGTTGGAGAGGCTGGAAAGACAAGAGGAGCCAGGTGGGCTCTTTGTTTGTTTTGTTTTTAATTGCTTTTGGGGAGGTTCTTTGGGGAGGATACTGCAGGAGTGAGGGGCAGATGTAGAGGTTGGGGTGCAGATTAAAAATTCCCCCAAAAATCAATGAAGAATTATGTTATCAAATAAATCAATAAAAATGTTAAAAAGAAGTCCAGGACCAGGTTCACTGCAGAATTCTACCAGAGCTTTGGAGAAAAAAATAACTCATTACTACTCAAATTATTCCATAAAACAGAAAAGGAAGGAAGGCTTCCAAGTTCTTTCTATAAGTAGAAGGCAGTATTACTGTGATAGCAAAACCAGAAAAAAAGGCATCATGAAAGAAAAGGATAAAAAGGAAATAGCAGACCAATCTCCCTGTTAAACATAGATTTAAAGGCTGGAGAGATGGCTCAGAGGTTAAGAGCACTGACTGCTCTTCCAGAGGTCCTGTGTTCAATTCCCAGCAACCACATGATGGCTCACACCCCTCTGTAATAAGATCTGATGCCCTTTTCTGGTGTGCATGCAGGCAGGCAGAACCTTGAATACATAATAAATAAATCTTTTTTAAAAAACATAGATTTAAAAAAACATTCTCAATGCAATACTGATCAAAATCCCAGCACAATTTTCACGGACCTTGAGAGAACAACACTCAACTTTATAAGGAAAAACAAAAGACCCAGGATAGCCAAAACAAACATGTACAATAAAGGAACTTCCAGAGGCACCACCATCCCTGATTTCAAGCTCTATTATAGAGCTATAGTCCTGAAAACAGCTTGGTATTGGCACAAAAATAGACAGGTAGACCAATGGAATCGAATTGAAAACGTTGATATTAACACACACCTACTAATACCTGATTTTTTGACAAAGAAGTTAAAATTATACAATGGAAAAAAGAAGGCATCTTCAAAAAAATGTTGCTGGCATAACTGGATGCTGATGTGTAGAAGACTGGAGATAGATCCATATCTATTGCCATGCACAAAATTTAAGTCTAAATGGATCAAAGACCTCTACATAAATCCAGCCACAATGAACCTTTTAGAAGAGAAAGTGGGAGGTACCCTTGAATGAACTGGTACAGGAGACTGCTTCCTGAACATAACACCCGCAGCATAGACACTGAGACCAACGATTAATAAATGGGACCTCCTGAAATTGAAAAGCTTCTGTGAGGCAAAGGACACTGATGGGAGATGTCATTCTGTAAATATGTTTCTCTTATTGGTTAATCAATAAAGCACTGTTGGCCAATAGGAAAGCAAGATAGGTGGAACTAGGAGACAAGGAGGATTCAAGGAAGTAGTAGATAGGAGATTCAAGATGGAAGACGGAGAGAGAAGAATGCCGGGGTCTCTCTCCAGTAAGATAAGACCATGTGGAAATACTTAGATTAATAGAAATGGGTTAATATTTAAGACAGTCAGCAAGTAAGAAACTAGTAACTGGCCTACAGCTTTTTATCTAATACAGTCTCTGTGTGTTTTTTGGGGCTGGCACAGTGGTGGGACCAGGCTGGCAGGAAAACCTATTCCTAACAGGACACAGTTAATAAGACAAAATGGCAGCCCACAGAATGGGAAAAGATATTCACCAACCTCACATCTGACAGGGAGCTGGTCTCCAAAATATACAAAGAACTCAAGAAGCTAGTCACCAAAACACCAAATAATCCCATTGAAAAGTGGGGTATAGAACTAAATAGAGAATTCTCAATAGTGGAATCCAAAATGGCTGAAAGACACTTAAGAAAGTGCTCAACATCCTTAACCATCAGAAAAATGAAAATCAAAACAACTCTGAGATACCATCTTACTCCTGTCAGAATGGCTAAAGTCAAAACACCAAAGACAGTTTATGCTGGAGAGGATTTGGAGAAAGAGGAACACTCCTCCACTGTTGGTGGTAGTACAAACTTGTACAGCCACTTTGGAAATCAGTATGGCAGCTCCTCAGGAAAATGGGAATCAGTCTACCTCAAGATCCAGTAATTCCACTCTTAGGCCTATACCCAGAAAATGCACATTCATACAACAAAGATATCTGTTTAACTATGTTCATAGCAGCATTATTTGTAATAGCCAGAACCTGGAAGCAACCTAAATGCCCCTCAACTGAAGAATGAATGGAGAAAATGTGGTATATTTACACAATGGAGTACTACTCCACGGGGAAAACAAACAAACAGACAAACAAACAAACAAACAAAAACAATGGAATATTGAAATTTGCAGGCAAATGGATGGAACTAGAAGAAACCATCCTGAGTGAGGCAACCCAGTCACAAAAAGACAAACATGGTATGTACTCACTCATATGTGGGTTTTAGACATAGAGCAAAGGATCACCAGCCTACAATCCACACTGCCAGAGAAGCTAAGAAGCAAGGAGGACCCTAAGAGAGACATACATGGTCTCCTGAAGAAGGGGAAAGGGACAAGATCTCCTGAACAAATTGGGAGCATGGGAGGATGGGAGAAGAAGTTAAGAGAAAGAGGAGGGGAGAGAAGGACATGAGGGAGCAGGAAGACTGATTCCGGGGAAGAGTAGAGAAGAACAATTAAAGAGATACCTTAATAGAGGGAGTCATTACAGGTTTAAAGAAAAATCTATCACTAGGAAAATGTCCAGAGATCTACAAGGATGAACCCAACTAACAATCTAAGCAATAGTGGAGAGGCTACCTTAAATGCCCTTCTGCTATAATGAGATTAATGACTGCCTTATATGCCATTCTAGAGCCTTCATCTAGTAGCTGGAAGCAGAAGCAGACATCCACAGCTAAGCACTGAGTCAAACTCCTGGAATCCAGTTACAGAAAGAGGAGTGATGAGCAAAGGGATCAAGACTAGGCTGGGGAAACCCACAGAGACTGCTGACCTGAACGAGGGGAAGCTCATGGACCCCTGACTGATAGCTGGGAAACCAGCCTAGGACTGACCCAGGCTCCCTTAATGTGGGTGTCAGTTAGGAGGCCTGGGCAGTCTATGGGGCCTCTGCTAGTGGATCAGTATTTATCCCTAGTGTACAAATGGACTTTGGGAGCCCATTCCACACAAAGGGATACTCCCTCAGCCTAGACACAGGGGATGTGACAGACTTTGATGACCCCCATGGAAGGCCTCAGCCTTCCTGGAGAGCAGATAGAGGAGGGGTTGGTAGTGGGCAGGAGAGGATGAGAGGGAGAGGGAACTGGGATTGATATGTAAAACAAGATTGTTTCTAATTTAAATTTTTAAAAAGGGGGGAAAAAAATAAAACAGAAACCAAGAAGTTGGGCAGAGGGGAAAATGGGAGTGAACCTGAGAAGAGTTAAGGGGCCAGATCTGGGGTGAACAGGATCAAAATACACTGTTTAGGATTTTAAAAGAATTAATAAAGTATTTGTTTATAAAAAAATTTTTAAAAAGGTCAAAGTACCGCTGTTTGTGACGACATAATTCTATGAAGAAGAGACCCTAAAGGCTACCAAAAAATATCTCAGCACTGATAACACTTTCAGCAAAATGGCAGGGCACAAAATTAACCCTCAAAACTCAGTAGTTTTCCTGTATACCAATGACAATACACTGGAAACAAAGTCAGAGAAACAGCCTTATTCACAATAGCTGCAATAGAGACAGGATTTCTCTGTGTAACAGTCCTGACTGTCCTGGAACTAGCTCTGTAGATCAGGCTGGCCTCGAACTCACAGAGATCTGCCCACCTCTGCCTCCCAAGTGCTGGGATTAAAGGTGTGTGCCACCACCACCCAGTTTTTCTTTGAGACACCAGCTCACAAAAAAAAAAAAAAAAAAAAAAAAAAAAATGACATGGAGACTTATTAATTGTGAAAGCTTGACCTATAGCTTAGGCTTGTCCCACTAACTCTTATTGATGAACCAAAAATTAAAATTAATATAAGTTTAAAAACTTGGGCCCTAAATCTATACAGAGAAAGGGAACTTCTAATCGTAAAGGAAAATTTAACTCCTTAAATCAGGAGTGCCATGGCTGGTGCCTGAGCCCCCTCTCAGAGAAGGGGAGGTGACTGGCCACCACTTATGTCAACATTCCTATGTCTGCTAATTGCTGGTCATAATGGTCCCCTGATGATTTTAAAGATCCCTCAGCCCAGGGGATAACGGACAGACGATGTGACCCTGTGACCCGATGCAACCCCATGCCCTGTCTTATTTTACTCAAATGTGTCTTGCTTAAAATATATAGTTAGTGCTTTACTCTGTACTTTGTATGACCTTAAGTAACCATGGAAACTCTGGAATTTGTGGCCTTCAACCTTATGATCTTCCCCTTTAAAAGCTTTCCCTTATGGCTGGTTGGCATCTCAACAAACTCCCCCTCCCCCCACCACCATGGAGTGAGATCCAAGCTGGCCAGCTTGAACAATAAAGGGAAACCTTTGCATTTGCATAAGAATTGTCTGGCTCCTTGGGTTGGTCTGGGCTCTGAGAACCTGGCACAACATTATAACTAAATTAACCCATTTCTATTCATCTATGTGTTGCCTTTTACCTCTCCTCCTGGAGTTCTCTCTGTCCCCAGAAGATCCACCTAACCCCTTCCTGCCTAGCTCTTTATATCAGTCATGGTGTAAAAGAATATTCCGCAACACATTGTACTATATTTATTGTATACACACACACACACACACACACACACACACACACACACACACACACACACGAGCCACCATATGCATGTAGAGATCAGAGAACACTCATGGGACTTGGTCTCCAAACCCTGTGGCCAGTACCTCCAGGTTTCCACCAGTACTCACTGGTGATATATTGGTCTGAGTAGTGTCGGACGAACCTTTTGGTCCTCTTTTTGAAGATCCTGAGCTACTTAAGAGGTCTGGGGTAGCTATGATGTCAAATGGGAGATAGACATCATCTCACAGGTAGCAGCAAGAGGATTATTTGGGGGGGTCGGTGTTTCTTTTGTTTTGTAAATGTTTTTTGTTTGCTTGTTTGTTTATTTGTTTTTGTTTTTTTGAGACAGGTCCTCATTGTGTAGTCCAGGCTGGCCTAGAACTCGGGCATGCAAGCTGGCTTTGTAGTCCTCTAGCCTTAATCTCCTAACAGCTGGGACTATTGGCATGTCACCACACAGCTTTACAACGGTTTTTCTAAGGGTGAATCTGAAACCACACCCATAAATTGATTTTTTGTTTTTTGGTTTTTGTTTTTTCAGATATTTCAAGCACGTGCTGAGAAGCTGGAGAGACAGTTCAATGAATAAGAACACTTACTGATATGGCAGAAAAACCAGGTTCAGTTTCCAGTACCCACAAAGCAATTCACAGCCACCTGTAACTCTAGTTCCAGGGGACCCAGTACCCTCTGCAGGCTTCTACGCATGTGGTACACACACATATACAAATAAAATAAAATAAATGACAAAAATGTGTCTGTAGTGAGGATAATAAAACTTACTGTAATGGTGAGTGTCTATCATTACACAGCTGTCCAAACCCTAAATGAAACTGTTGACCTAGGTGATAATAATCCATCTATGAAACCTTAACAGTTGTGATAAAACCCTACTCTTTTCCAGGATATTGACAATGGAGAAGACTGGTATTCACGTGTGCAGAGAACATTGGCTTCAACTTCGTTTTACTAAGAGTCTGAACTGCCCTGAAAAATAAAGCAAATTAGAAAAAAAATATTCATTGGCAGAATAATGCAGATAATGGAAACAAAAGTTAGGGCAGGTTTACTGTTTGATGTTTGTATTGCTGTGACTCCAATTGCTCGGGGTGAAAAAACTTGGTCCCCCCAAAACATTGAGGTAATTATTCATTTTTTGCATGTGTTAATTTTGGAAAATAATGCTAACATTATTAACAATGTAAGTATTCGTTGCAAAATCAAGTTTTCTGTTATCTCACTTAAATCTCACGACGGTTTTAAGTGATTGATACCTTTACAGGTGAAGGAACCTACACTTAGAAAAAGTTACTGAGGCCCCTAAAGATACTCAGCTTTGTATAGTCAGGATACAAACCTTCCGTCTGAGGCACTCCCCACCGACAGCCACCATTCTACCCAGCCAAATGAAAAAGCAGTATTTGGGCAATTGTTCCACACTGTTAGAAATTCGAGTAACTGTGTTTTGCAGGCCATTGGTGATGACTACTCGCCAAACCAACATCACTGTTGTTGCTGTTACTCTGATCCATGGGTTTGATGAGTAACTCATTTATACTTACGAACCTGTAACATACATTACATAGTAAATCGTCATGTGCTGTTTAATCTCTGTTCCCAGAAGGCAGGTTTGGCCTCCACTTCAGACTCGAGCATGTTCATTTTTGAGTGACCTTCAAGGCTCCTTGTCTGGAAACTGGCCAGCCCCTGGGCTGTGTGAGAAAACAGAAAACGTTGTGTCCTTGAGAAAGTGAGAAGAATAAACCATTTGAGTAAAAACACTGTGTCCTTGAACCCGGGGAGGTAACTCATTCCCAGGCACCCTCCCAAAGCAAAAGTCTTAGCTGTTATTTATCCCATGATACAAAACATTTGCTGTGAGAACCACTAATTGGAGTTCTCAGCCAGGAGAACATGTCTGCTCTTTGTGGATGCTCTTTGTGGATCAGAGCCCCCAGTGACACTCTTGGTTCCCGGGGCTTCCCCAGAGGGTTCTGCTGAATGGTGGAAGTGACAACCCAGTGCTTGCTCTGTTACTCTGTCACCCCTACTTGCTGTATACTTAGTAAACTCACTCATGGGAAACCCAAAGCTTGTGGATCATTTAAATGTTTAGAACCCGTTAATGCCACTTAACTTTTCTCCCTTTGATTCCAGAACATTATGCTCCTTCTCTGTCCACTTCAGTAAACACTGTGGAGGTCAGTTGGTCTTACAGGACACCCAGAAGTTTAACAAATGAGCATTGCTCTCAATCAAAGTCATAAGATTACAGTAGACCGTACATCATAATGGTGCTTTTCTGCCCTCCAGAGGCCATTTGACTTCTAGCCCAAGGTCAGGGGTGGTTAGCGTTAGAGATGCCTACCCACGTCTATCCTGACCAAGGAGCATCTTAGGAAGCCAACTGATTCCAAAGCCCTTCTAAGATGTGTGCTGCACTCTGGAACTGACCCGAAAAGCTTCTTCCCATCCCCCTCCAGCCCAACCAGCATCGCTATGGCATTATTGGGAAGATGAGAACAGAAACATAGAAAACCAAGTTTGGAAGTGGCCCAGTCCATGCACACCTGGAGTGGTGGTGCTCACCCTTCACATCATTCTCCCCACCTGTTTTTATTGGTTCTCTTCCCCTCTTCTCACTAAACCAGTGGTTCTCAACCTCCCTAATGCTGAGGCCCTCTGATACAGTTCCTCATGATGTGGTGACCCCAACCACAAAATTATTTTCATTGCTACTTCATAACCATAATTTTGCTACTGTTATGAAACATAATGTAAATATCTATTTTTCCCATGGTCTTAGGTGACTCCTATGAAAGGGTTGTTTGACCCCCCAAAGTGTCGTGATCCACAAGTTGAGATTGCTACTCTAAACATAATTAACTTTCAAGCATTAATCACTTTAAGTTATAAAATATCCCAGTACAGTGGAACACCTTCAGGTGGCAAATTCTTGCAGACAAGAAGCAAAGCAGATATTGGGCCAGGCAGTAGCACTTAGAGCTGGACCTGAGAGTCAGCAGGTCAAGAAGAAAGTTGATGGGGATGCAAACCACGTGATTGAAACACTGGTGGTTGAGAATATAAGATAACATATCAAGCACGAGAGTCAGATTTATTGATAATCAACACAGGACTTCACATGAATGGACTTGAAGAAGACCAGGAAAAAACCTGAAGCACTAAATTGGAATTGGAGGTACTGATGTTAGTTTATGTTTGACAGATGATAAAAAAAAAAGTGAACAGATAAGTAAATGCAATTAATGTGTGCATATGATGCCCTAGTTGCAATGAACTTTCTAAGCACTAAAGAGTTTGGTTTATAAATATCATTCTCCCAAAAAAGAATTCTTAGAGAAATGACCAATTCCAGAACGAGAGTGTAAGATGAGCTTGGATCATCACATCTTCCTGAACAAGAAAGGCAATTCTCAAAGAAGGATGGAGAAATGTTCAAGAGACTTGGGACTCACATTGACAGGATTCTCACTGACTAAAACTGACACAGTTTGAGCTTCATACTAATAATGAGAGTAACAAATCCTAATCCATCAACTAACACAGAATTTGAGATATTCACATTGATATGAATAAATTACTGAAATCATTAAAAAGAAAATACTGAGGCAGAGAATGTAGCTCAGTACGTGCTTGCCTAATAGTTCCCACCAGTTCATTTTAAAGGTGGGGTGGGGGAGCTGGAGAAATGCTCAACAGTTAAGAGTGCTTGCAGCTCACAGCTTCCCCTAACTCCAGCCCAAGGTATCTGATGCCCTCTTCTGGCCTCGGTTGGCACTAGGCATGCATACAGTGCACATACATGCATGCAGGCACTCACACATACACAAAGAATGAAAATTTAAAAACTGGTTTTGAAGGGGAAGACGAAGCAGCATGTGCCTGTAATCCCAGCACCTTGGAAGATCATCCTCAGGGATATAGTAAATTCAAGGCCAACCTGGGCTACATGAGACCCCAACTCAAAAATTTTTAACTTAAAAAGAAAAAAAAAAAGAATAAAATCTTCTTTAGAGGAGAATTTAACTCCTCATGCAGAAAGAATAATAATGCATTTTAAAAGTTGTCCTGTAAGGCCAAGCAGTAGTGGCTGACCTCCAGGCCAACTTAGATACCATGGCTCCCTCTCCTCTTCTTTATCTACTCTGGGCAGCTGTTGAGCGTTAGTTGGCCTGCCCTGAAGTTTTTCTTTGAAATGCCAATAAAATGTTCGATATTCATTGTTGTTGTTTGTAGTGCAATATTTGTTCACACTTTGTGAAGATGTGTCACTGTGACTGGTTAAATAAAGAGCTGAAAGGCCAATGGCCATGCAGGAGGGGATAGGTGGGACTTCCCGGGAAAGAGAGGACTCTGGGAGGAAGGGAGACAGAAATGCAAGACACTGAAGAAGTCTAACATGCAGTACAGAGGAGAGGTTGCTGAGAGCTGGTTGGGGAAAGCCTAAGTTAAGGCCAAAGCTTTCATAATTTATGTCTCCGTGTCATTATTTGAGAGCTGGTGACCCAAAGCTGGTGATAGACTACAAAGTCTATCAAAAAAGCTTAAAACAATTGTTTTCAGGCACTGTCTTCTCTTTCTTTCTCTCTTTCTTTTTTCTTTTCTTTTTTTAAAAAATGGTTTATCAAGGCAGGGTTTCTCTGTGTAACACTTCTGGCTCTCCTGGAACTCACATTGTAGACCAGACTGGACTTGAACTCACTGAGATCTGCCTACCTCTGCCTCCTAAACGCTGGGATTAAAGGTCTGTGCCACCACTGCCCAGCCAAGTGAGTGTTTTTTCCCATGGATTTTTAGGGTTGAAGTGAGTTATTTTAGAGTAGCTCTTCTTTCTCTTATTCTTGAGACAGGGTCTAACTCTGTACTCCAGGCTGGCCTCACACTGCAGTGAATCTCCTTCCTCAGTTTCCCCTCTTGGGATTATAGTCAAGAGCCACCACCCCCATCAGGTTTTCGGTTTTCACCCTGGAGTTTCAACGACTAGCATCTTGCCCTCAAGCACCTTCTCACTGTGCAAAGCCTCAGCTTTCCTCTTAGCTCACCTGCTGTGGGAACTCATTCTGCCAAAAGCCTTGGGGCAGCAAGCTCTAGGTTGTGGTCTTGGCTGCTAGGTGACAACCAGTAAGCTGGAGGAGACTGCAAGCCCTCTCTTGTTCTGGCTCTCACTTCACGTGGTTGGAGACCAAGTGACAGAGAGACAGTGCAGGATCAGCGGTGGCATCTGCTTTGCTCTGTGAGTTTGTCTTTTCATTGCACCCCTTTATAAATTTGTTATTATACTTTTGTGGGTTCTCGCTTCACTCAGCAATCTCTCAAAGAGTTATAACCACTTTGTCTACGTTCACCATATCCTAACCTTTAAATGGGTTCACTCTCCTCTCCTTCCCAAACTATCTCTCTGTCTCTTTGTGTGTGTGTGTGTGTGTGTGTGTGTGTGTGTGTGTGTGTGTGTGTCCATCCCAAAATCTGAGTATATATAGTGAACAATAACCATACCACAGACTGAATGCTAGACTGCCTTGAAAGACCCAACAAAATGAAGCCAAATGTTTTGTAAAAAAAAACATCCTAAGAATGGATTCTGGCCCAGCTTCTAACACAGTCCTTGATCTGTTCTACAACCTCATGAGCAAGCCTTGATAATCACTAAGCTGGTCTTCCAAGCCTCCATAAAAATAGCCCATTAAGGGGCAAGACCAGGTTACAAAAACCCACAGAGACAGCTGACCTGAACAAGGGGGAGCTAATGGCTGGGAACCCAGCATGGGTCTGACTCAGACCCCTGAACGTGGGTCTCAGTTAGAAGGTCTGGGCAGTCTAAGAGGCCTCTGACAGTGGAACCAGGATGTATCCCTGGTGCAGGAAAGGACTTTGGGAGCACATTCCCCATGGAGGGATACTCCCTTAGTCTAGAGGCAGGAGGGAGGGCCTAGTCCCTACTCCAAATGACTTGACAGATTTTGATGATCCCTCCTGGAAGGCATCGCCCTCCCTATGAAGTGAGGGTGGGTGGGTGGGATGGAAGGGGGGTTGGGGGACATGGGAGGGAGGGAGAGGGAACTGTGATCAATTTATAAAATAAGAAAAAATAATAATAATTTTTTTTTAAAAAAGAGGAAAAAGATAGCCCATTAAGCTCTGCTGGCAGCATTCTAATGCTTATGTAGCTCAAAGCTCCAAATTCTTCCACATTCCTCCAAAAATCCAGCTGTGAAAGACTAAGAACCGATGGTTAGCTTTATCACAGCAATGGCCCCACTTCTGGTACCAGTTTTCTGTTGGTTGTTTTCAGGTGGCTGTGACTAAATATCTGAAAAAGAAACTTGAGTGGGCAGTTTATTTTTTACTCACAGTTTGGATGAACATAGTCCATCATGCCAGGAAAGTGTGCCTATGGGAGTGTCTCAGTCCACAATGCCAAACGGGAAGCAAAGGAAAGGGAATAGAAGGACAGCACACCTATTTTACCTTCTCTCTTACTGCTGTCTTTCTACTGTAGTCAGACTTGCCCTGCTTTTTGCTTTGGTATTATCAACAATATACAAATTACATTTTTAAATAGTGCACAGATTACATTGTATCGCCTCCAAAACTCACATGTTGAAGTCTTAACCTGGTACCTCCAAATATAATTACATTTAGAAATAAAAACTTTAAAGGTGTTTTCTTTCACTTTTATTTACATATATGGTGGGGTACATGTGTAACATGAGTTCAGTTCCCACCGTGGAGCTGGAGTTGCAGGTGGTTGTACAGCACCTATATGGGTGCTGGGGACTGAAATCAGGTCCTCTCTAAGAGTAGTACATGCTCTTAACCACAAAACCATCTTTCCAGCATGAATAACAAGGTCTTTAAAGAGCTGATTAAATTAAAATGAAGTGTTTCTTCCTTTGGGACAGTTGGCTTGGGAGAGGGTTATGTGTTTGGTTGTTTTAGGAAGAGCCCTAATCCAATATGACTTGCATTGTTATAAGAGGAAACTTGCTGAATGTAATGGCATGTGCCTGCAGCACTCAGGAAGTTGAGACAGAAGGATTGCAGGCAGACCACCAGTCAGCTATCCCTACAGCCACTCCAAAATAACCACACAGACTTATTATTAATTATAAATGCTTGATCAATAGCTTAGGCTTATTACTAACCAACTCTTACATCTACCATGGGGCTCAATACCTTATCTCAGTACAGAATGTACATCTCCTGCTTCCTCTGCATCTCCTGATATCTCCACCTTCTTCTACTCTGCACTCTCTTTTTGTCTGCAGGTCCTGCCTAACTTTTTTCTGCTTAGCTATTGGCCAATCAGCTCTCTATTAAACAATGAGAGTAATACACATTTACAGTGTACAAAAAGATTGCTCCACAGCAGAGGATCATAAATTCAAGGTCAACTTAGGCTACGTACATTTTATGAATAGTTTTGTGTTTGTCCTCCAAAGGTTTGATGTTGGAGGATGGCACTGTTTGGAGCCAGCAGCAGAAGTTAAGTTGTTGAGAGTGTGCCTTTGAGAAGAATATTGGGACTCTGGCTCATCCAGCCTCAGGTGAACAAGACTCTTTTGCCATATGCCCTTGTACAAAGTAATGTGTCACCATGGCCAAAGCAATAGAACCAAACAATCATAAACTAAAAGCCCCAAAATCACGAGCCAAAATAAGCCTTTTCTCCTTTTAAGTTGATTATTTCAACTATTTTATTACCGCTCCCTTTATTCCATTTCTCCGTGTGTTTATCTCCTTTAGACCCATACTGTTTCCCGGTGCTCTTTTTTCCCTTAAATTGTGTCTTGTATTTTTCCTTTCTCTGCTTGCTCCTTTTTATTATAAATCTTTAGAAACAGGAATCCTAGTAGCCACACAACACAGTCTATACTAGGCTGTTTCGAGATTTACTCTGAGCCAGCCCACCACAGCTCAAATCATTCTCAGCCCCATTGATTTCCATGCTCCTACTACTAAGGCCCATTAAGTAGCACTTAAAGGATTCTACTGCTTTCCTGACACAAAGTACCAAGTCAAAATTGTTCCAAACAAAAGCATGGTCAGGCCAATCATAGCCACCCTCCAGTCCCTGACACCAACTTCTGTCTTAGGGTTTCTATTGCTGTGAAGAGACACCATGACCATGGCAACTCTTTGTTGTTATTGTTGTTTATTTGTTTGTTTTGTTTTGTTTTTTGAGATAGGGTCTCTCAAAGCTATGGCTTTCATGGAACTCGCTGGCTTTTAATTCATAGAGATCTGCCCACCTCTGCTTCTCAAGTGCTGGGATTAAAGGTATGCACCACCATTGCCCAGTTATAAACCCTTATAAAGAAAAACATTTAATGGGATGACTTACAGTGTCAGAGATTTAGTCCATTATCATCACGGTGGAACATGGTGGCATGCAAGCAGATATGATACTGGAGCTAAGAGTCCTTACATCTTGATCAGCAGGCAACAGGAAGTGAACTGAACCACTGGGTGTGGCTTGAGCATAGGAGACCTCAAAGCCTACCTCCAAAGTAACACACTTCCTCCAACAAGGCTGTGCATACCTACTCAAACAAAACCTCATCTCTATAGGCAGACTTTTCTGTCCTGTCTGCCAGGTCCCAAATAACCACACAGAGACTTAATATTAATTATAAATGTATAGGCAAAGTCTTCCTACCCTGGGAGATACTTCCAAATTACCACACAGAGACTCATATTAATCATAAATGTCTGGCCAGTACCCCAGGCTTGTTATTAGCTCTTACATTTAAATTAAGCCATATTTCTATTTATGCTTTACCTCATGGCTTATAGCTTGTTGCCTCATTTTCTACATGTCCTGCTTGCTCAGTTTCTGGCTGGCATCCCCTATGACTCTCCTGACTCCACCTTTCCTACTCCCATCATTCTCGCTGTGTCAGGCTGTCTCACCTAATCTCTTCTTGTCCTGATATTGGCCAATCAGTTTTTTATTAACAATGACCGTAATCCACAGCAATAAATGCTTGGTCAATAGCTTGGGCTTGTTTTTACCTAGATTTATTTATTTATTTATTTATTTTCTTACTTACTTATTTATTATTTTGGGTTTTTTTTGTTTTGTTTGTTTGTTTGTTTTGAGGCAGGGTTTCTCCATGTATAGTCCTAGCTGTCCTGGCACTCACTCTGTAGACCAGGCTGGTCTTGAACTCATAGAGATCCACTGGTCTCTGCCTCCCAAGTGTTGGGATTAAAGGCATGCATCACCTCTACCCAGCGTATCTAACTCTTATAACTTAAATTAGCCCATTTCTATTATTCTATGTGCTGCCTCAAGGCTTGTTTACCTCATGTATGTACTTGCCATCTGGCTCACTCTGCATCTCATGGTATATCCTCCAACTCCTCTGTTCTTCTCTCCAGCATTCTCTTAGTCTGATTCTCCCACCCAACTTTATCTTGCCTAGCCATTGGCCAATCAGTTCTTTATTAGTCGATGAGAGTTATACATATTTACAGTGTACAAAGATTGTTCCACAGCACATCTCTTAATAAGTGCCACTCCCTATGAATTTATGGAGACCAATTACATTCAAACTACCTCAACTATAATTGCATGTATATTATACCATTAGATATTATCTCACAGGCCACTGAGTCTATGTATAAATTTTTCCTTCTCCCTTCTTCTCCCCCATTAATTTAAATTGGTGTCTATTGTTGTCTTCAAATCCATTTTTTTCTTTTACAGTTTAATATGCTGCTAGTTGATCTAGTGAGTGACTCCTTTATTTTCAAATCTTCTATTTATTTTCTTTCTTTTTTCTCTAAGACAAGGTCTCATCATATAGCTCAGATTGACCTCAACATTATTATACAGCCAAGGGTGACCTTGAACTTTTGATCTATCTGCCTCTACCTCCAAGTGATGAAGTTACAAGTATGCGCTACCATGCCCAGTATATTTAGGCTGTGATCAAACCCAGGGCCTTGTGCATGCTAGGCAAACACTCTACCATCTGAGCTATATCCCCAGCTATCACACATTGTTTCAGTTTCTACATTTTCCCACTTGGTTCTTATTTAAGTTCTCTCATTTTCCCTTTGGCGTTCATCATAATAATTTCTTTTAAGTTATTTCATTTTTTATCTTTGTTTATGCTTTATTGCATTTGTTTTGATTTTGCTTCTAGAGTGTAAGTTAAGGGTCTCATATATGCTAAGTATGATTTTGTTACCCTTCAAATTCTAAAACCCAGCTGTTTCAACATCATTTTCTGCTAACTCATCATCTCTGTTATTTCTGGGTTTGTTTTTTTTGTTTTTATTTTCTTTGTTCCTATTGATATTTCATATTTTTTAATCATTTAAATTTATTTTGTGTGTATGAGTGTCTGCCTGCTTGTATGTATGTGTTCCACATGGGTGCCTGGTGCCTGATAAGACCAGAAGATGGTGTCAGATCCCCTGGATCTAAAATTAGAGACATTATGACTCATTATGTGGGTGCTGGTTGAACCACCCTCAGGTACTAAACTACTGAACCATCTCTCTAGCCCTGATTTTTCAGTCCATTGCATCTATTAATCTTATCAGCTATTAAATACTGTGAACATTACGTTGTTGAGTGTGTTTACACTGTATTGTCTTCCTTAAAGTAATGTTCTATTTAGTTTAGACACTTTTGCATAGATCTTTTTTTTAAAGATTTGTTTTGTTTTGCTTTGTTTATTTGTTGGGCCAGAGTTTTATTATGTAGCTCTGGCTGTCCTGGAACTCAGGACAGGCTGTGGACCAGGATGGTCTCAAACTCACAGAGAACCACCTGCCTCTACCTCTGTTGGGCTTGCATGTATATATGTGCACCATATACAAGCCGTACCCACAGAGGCTGGAAGAGGATGTCAGATGCCCTGGAACTGGAGTTACAAATGGTTGTGAGCTGTCATATGGGTGCTGGGAATCAAACCCAGATCCTCTGCAAGATTGTTTCTAACCACTGAACCTTCCCACTGATAAACTTATTTGTATTTACTTAGTCCATGATTTTAAAATATCAAACACTAGTGACTTCAAGATTATTTATTCTTGCTGGGTGGTGGTGATTCATGTCTTTAAATCTCAGCACTTAGGAGGCAGAAGCAAGTCATTCTCTGTGTTTGAGGCCAGTCTGGTCTACAGAGTGAATTCCTGGACTACACAAAGAAACTTGATCACAAAAACAGAAAACATTTATTCTAAAGAATTGCTGTGGAATAAACCTTGTGTACACTGTGAAGATATAATGCTTTCATTGTAAATAAAAAGCTGATTTGGCAGGTAGCTAAGCAGGATTTTTGGATCAGAGAGAACACTGGGAAGAAAGAGGGCAGAGTCAGATGCAGAAGAAGTAACGTGGAAAGTTCATAGGTGAGTTAACAAGCCTCAAGGCAGCACATAGATTAGTAGAGATGGGTTAATTTAAACTGTAAGAACCAGTTAGTGGCAAGTCTAAGCTATAGGCTGGGAATTTATAGTTAATAATAAGTCTCAGTGTAGTTGCTTGGGAACTGACTAGAGGGACAGAAAAGTTTGCCTACAAAGATTATTCTAATAAAATTGGAAAAGTCTAACAGAAAATAAACAAAAATCAATTGTGATTATTACACAATTTTGTAACTATCTTTAAAAAAAAAAAAAAATAGTGGCCCATACCTTTAATCCCAGCACTCGTGAGGCAGAGGCAGACAGATCTCTGAGTCCGAGGCCAGCCTGCTCTACAGAATGAGTTCCAGGACAGGCTACAAAGAAATACAGAGAAACCCTACCTCGAAAATAAAAACAAGCAAACAAACAAACAAAAAGAATGCTTGCTTGCTGCACCATGGTTAGTACCAGAGTTCAGCTTTCAGAACTCATCTAACAATCACCTCTAACTACAGCTCACAGAGATTCATCACCACCCACTTCTGGCCTCAGAGAATGTAGGCTAAGTTGTTGTTTTGTAAACTAAGTTGTGTTTTGTTTTGTTTGTTTGTTTGTTTTGAGACAGGGTTTCTCTGTATTTCTCTTTATTGCTTTGGAGACTGTCCATGTCCTGGAACTCCCTCTGTAGACCAGGCTGGCCTTAAACTCACAGAGATCCACCTGCCTCTGCCTCTCGAGTGCTGGGATTAAAGGCATGTGCCACCAATGCCCAGCATTTTTGTTTTGTTTTGTTTTGTTTTTAAGTATAAAAAACCTTTATTCCCCCAGAGAATCAATAGTTTCTATCTGATAGCATATGGATAACTATGTAGGATCAACCCCTGCCTTTTTGAGAAGTAATTTATTTTTCACATTATGCATCTTTTTTTATTTATTTTTTTTAGACAAGCTTTCTATTTGTATCCCAGTCTGGCCTTGAACTCACCATCTCCCTGCATCAGCTTACTCCTCAGTGCTGAGATCACAGGCATTCAACACCATTCCCAGCTTGCTTCACCTTACACTTTAGGGAGGCTTCCAGTTCCAAGAAATACCAACGAAGCCTACAAATAGTTGATAACAAGCTTTAAACAGCAGATCGTTGACACGAAGTTCAACTTTCATCTTTAGTCTTGTTTCCTCATGGCCAGTTATTTCCTAGAAGCTCCCTTCCCTACAATTCTGTCAGATTCCAGGCTACCTTGGGATTTCATTGGGTCTGTAATTACAGTATTATCTTTCAGTAAGAATCTAATGTCACTGGACAAGAAAAAAAAAAAAACTCATGCCAAGCACAGATATGACTGCTGTTGTTTTGTTTTTACTTTTCTGGTTTGTCTATTTGTGGGATCATTTGTGGTTTGGGTTTTTGTTTCTTTGCTTTCTTTTTGTGACAGGATCTCTCTCTCTTGTAGTCCAGGCTGGCTACCCAGATTGATCTCGAACTCCTGGCCACCT
Organism: Cricetiscus sungorus; assembly: GCA_030556225.1. Lineage (NCBI taxonomy): Eukaryota > Metazoa > Chordata > Mammalia > Rodentia > Cricetidae > Cricetiscus > Cricetiscus sungorus. The sequence goes on from JANBXA010000741.1 coordinate 1,320,709, forward strand.
CCTGCCTCCACCTCCCAAATCCTCGGATTACAGACGTAAGGCACCATAGCAAGAGTAAAGGCTATATTTAACTCAAGAAGTCAGGGGACAGTTCGGTTTAGAAAATGGAAGGAGAAATATGCCATATTTGCACTGCCACTAAACTGCGAACAACAACGTGTCTCTTAGCTTCAGTTTCTGCGCGATCTTGTTACCTACCAGGCGTCACCTATTGAGGTTTCTTAACCACTTCAAATATGACCGCCTTAGCTTCATTCTCCCTCACTACCGTGACTTCCTGCCCATTTCCAAAATGGCCTCTCCCGCAGCTTCAAAGTTCTGAGTGCGCACGCGCGAATATAAGTTCTCTTCCCGGCAAAATGGCGATGAGTTTAGTGTGCGGCCGCCGACAGCTTCTACGCCTCCTACGACCCCAGCGTTCGGTAAGGTTGCGTCCGTTCCACCGGGATGCTGCATTGCCCCTGTCACCTGAGCTGAGGTCAGGAGCAGACGCTGAGCTGGTCCCGGGGACCTGCGTGTCATGACCTCGGGTCGCGTGAGGACACAGCAGGGTTACGTCCTGGGGTTGGTGGCCCGGTTTCTCTGCGGCTGTCTGGGAGCTGCCTTTGACCCTGAGCCCTGACTTCTGGGCCCCGTCGCCCGGCTTCAGTAACGGGATGCGGGAGACCAGGGCCCGGGCTGCACCCTGCACGCTCCAGGTCACGCCTTCGGGGCCTGCAGACTGCTGCAGCAGGCTGTCTGCGGGAGCGCGGGGTCGCCTGGCACTCAAGGGGTTCCCTTCCCTTTCACGCGTCAGTTCCACAGCGTCGCAGGGTCCCTGAAACCTCTGGCCACCGAGCTCCTCGTCGCAGCCCGCCTGGGTAGTGGGCGGCCACACTACGCTCTTCTCGCCGCCTCAAGCCCTCGCTGCATCAGTACTTCTGCTGCCGTCTTTGCAGAAGCCCAGGTAAGAGGTCCCCACGGCTGTCAGGAGCACAGCTTCTTGGCCAGTTTCTTTTGTTCTGCTTTTTCATTGTTTTGTTTTGCAGTGAGAGAATGAAAATGTAGCAGAGTTCTTTTCCACATTCCACGCACTTCCTCACATTAGCCTCTCTATTTAGAATAGAAATAGGTTCTCAGTAACCCAGCAGGGAAAGGTTTGAAAATGCATGAGAAAATGCCCCACCCGTTTGTGGGGTGGGTGAGATGGCCCAGCAATGAGAATGCACTTGTCATGTAACCCTGGTAACATGAGTGTCAATCCTGGAACCCAAGCAAAGTGGAGCGGGTTGTGGCACAGCCCCTGGAATCCCAGCACTTGAGAGAAAAAGGACAGATCACTTAAGTTCAAAGCCAGCCTGGTCAACATAGCAAGTCAGGGCTGCATAGTGAGATCCTGTCTAAAAGAGAGAGAAAGAAAGTAAAGGAGAAAGGTGGAAACTAGTTTTAGGAAGTTGTTCTCTGACTTTGTTTGGTGTTATATTCATGACGCTGATGGCCAGAGTGGTGGCAAGCCAATAAAGTGGACTGTGATTATGAGTTTGTGTGTTTGTATACTGAATATATGTGATTCTGTGAATACTGCTTCTTAGAAGACTAAGTAAGTTCTGTTTCTTTTGAAAGGTTTATTTTAGCCTGGCGGTGGTGGCGCACACCTTTGATCCCACCCAGCACTCGGGAGGCAGAGGCAGGCAGATCTCTTTGAGTTCGAGACCAGCCTGGTGTATAAGAGCTAGTTCCAGGACAGCCTCCAAAGCCACAGAGAAACCCAGTCTCAAAAAAACAAAACCAAAAGAAGATTTATTTTATTGTGTGTGACTGTGTACATGTGGCCATGGGTGCCTATGGACACATGAAGAGGGCAAGAAAGGCCCTGAGGCTGAAGTTACAGGTGTTTGTGCTGCCCTACAGGGTACGGGGAGCTGAAACTGCTAGAGCTGTCAACCCCTGAGCCATCCCCTCAGGGTATACCCAACAGAGCTCTTGGTTAGCTAATACAAGGCCAGCCTGAGCTGCAGAGCAGCCAAGGTCCTGCCTGCAAAACTAACCCTCCTGCCCCACCCCCAAAAAAATAAAATAAAAACTGAGTTGACTTAAAGAGAAACCGGGGGCTAACTCAGGGATCTATATACTTGTCAGATGTGTGTGAGGTCCTGAGTTCAATCCCCAGCACAAAAACAATAAAAAGAATTCCAAGAACTGTAGTTTCAGAATATGGAAAGGATGATGACTGTGATGCTTGAAAGACCAAAGTCTGGGAAGTGCCATGTAGGAGGCAATTTCCCTGCTTCCCCTGGAGGAAGCTGTGAGATGCTCTAAGTAATTCTTCTTGTGCTAGTAGCAAAAACTATGTCCTCTGAAAGCCAGAATGTGTAGGCACCGTTGGCATCTGGAAGAGCAAGAAGTAAAAGCAAGAAAATGTAGCCTGGAACTGGTTAGTCTAAGGGAACCTGAACTTTTGTACGTCCCACTTATTATGATACTTGGTCTCCTTTCTCACAGGTCCAGGCACCTCCTGTTGTCCCTGCTACCCCCACCCCTCCTGCAGTCCCTGAGGTGGCTTCCGGAGGAACTGCAGATGTAGTTCAATGTGCTACAGAACAGAGCTTCACTGAACTGGGACTTGGATCTTACACCCCAGTGGGACTCATCCAGAACCTCTTGGAATTTATGCATGTTGACCTGGGCCTGCCTTGGTGGGGGGCCATTGCCACATGTAAGAGTACATCTTGAGCAAGGGTAGAGGGAACGGGAACAGAACCTCAGCAATGGCAGTTCTGTCAGTGGATTAAGGAAACGGGTGCAGAGATGTAAAGGTCAGAAAAGCAGATGATTTGAAGAAGGATGATTTGCTCAACCTTTATTTCCTAAAGAGCATTAGCAAATCATTTGTCATGTGATTCAAAACATGTGGATATTTGAATGTGACCTGAGAGTTGGAGTAGAGAACCATATTAAAAGTAATGAAGCTGCCCTGACTTACCAGAATAGAAGGTTGGGTCAGGTACTTATGCTCCCAAATTAGAAAGCTGTTCTCATTGCTCTTACAAAAGCTGAAACTGTGTTTTAGTCCTGTTTCTTCCTTAGGAGACCAGCAGGATTTTTTTATCATTAAAAATTCAGTTAAGTGTCTAAGTGTAGCTCAGTGGTGCTTGCCTATGGTGAACAAAATCAGCCTGGGCTACATAGTAAGACCCTATCAAGCAACAAAATCATCTAGACTTCCTAGCATTCATTTGACCCCAGTGCTTGGAAGGTAGAGGTAGGAGGATCAGGAGATCCTTAGTTAAAGGGTTCAAGGTTAGCCACGTACCTGAGTCACTGTTCTGTCGATGCGAAGAGGTACCATGACCACAGCGACTACTTGGGGACTTGTTTAGAGTTTCAGGGGCTTAGTTCCTTGTCATCATGGTGGGGAGCATGGCAACATGAAGGCTGACATGGTGCTGGAGAAGTAGCTGAGAGCTACATCCTGATCAGTAGGCAGAAGAGGAGAGAGGTCTCCGAGCCTAGAGTGTGGGCCTTTTGAAACTTCTGAGCCCACCCCCAGTGACACACTTCCTCCAACAAGGCCACACCTCCTACTCTCACTCAAATAGTGCCACATCCAATAAATCTGATAACTAAGCATTCAAATATATGAGCCTGCTATTCTTAATCAAATCACCATGCCTTTAAAAAGTTTTCAAAAGTCGGGTGATGGTAGTACACGCCTTTAATCCCAGCAGAGGCAGTGGCAGGTGGATCTTGGTGAGTTTGAGGTCAGCTTAGTCGACATAGCAAGTTCTAGGACAGCCAGGGCTGTTATACAGAAAAACCCTTTCTTGTGGGGAAAGAAAAAAGTTTTCAAAAACTTGGATTGAATTAGGTGTGGTTGGTATACATTATTAATCCTAGTGGGGTAGGGACTGGAGGTTCAGAGACTGGAGGACTTCTGTGAGTTTGAGGCCAGCCTGGTCTCCATTACAAGTTCCAGGCCAGCAAAGGTAACAAAAACCCTGCCTGGTAGGAAAAATCAGGGTCTGGAGTTCACTTGGTGGTTAAGAGCACAGCTACTTTTGCAAAGAAACCGGATTCTATTCCCAGCACCTACACGGTGGCTCACAACTGATGCCTTTTGGGCCTTCATAGGCATATATACAGACAGGCAAAACACCCATACACATTAAGTAAAAATGAATCTTTTTTTAACTTTATTCTATGTGCATGAATGTTTGTTTTAATGTGTGCCTGTGCAATGCAGAATGCAACTGCAAGGCAAGTGCCCGACCACTAAGCCAAATTCCCAAGCCCCTTGTTTTTTAGGTTGCTTTTTTTTTTTTTTTTTTTTTAGATTTTTAAAAAAATAATAGGTTAATTTTTGCATGCTTGCACTAAATTTAATCTTAAAAAACTCATGAATGTGTGCATGCATGCATTTGCCTGTGAGTATGTAAACTTGCCTATAAAAGCTAAAAGGATATTGGATCCTTTGGAGTTGGGGTTACAGGCAGCTGTGAACTACCTCACATGGGTACAAGGAACAAACTCAGGTCTTCTGCAAAAACAGCAATCACTCTTAACCACTGAGCATTGTCTCCAGCCTACCTCCTTGATTTTTTGAAGTAAGGTCTTACTGTGTGGGACAGTAAGCCTTCAAACTCTTGATAATCTTGGTCTCTGGTGTTGACATTCGAAGAGTGTCCCACCATCCTTGGTTTCAGTGTCTTCCTGTTTAAGTATACAAACAGCTTTAGCATGCCTGTGTGTGTTTCCTTGAGGGATCTTGTGAGACCACTTTGTAGTCTTTGACCCTCAGCCATCTGGGTTTTGCTAAAATCAGCTTACTGTAACTGCTGGTGATGGTATTACTGAAGCTACTTTGTCACCGTTCCTGATCTTCCTGCATTTTCCTGCATTTGACACGATCTTCCTGCATTTTCCTGCATTTGACACAGTAGTGCTTAAAGGTTATCCCTTGACTTTTATGACAATCTTTCCTATCTTCTCCCCTAATTCCTGGTTTTTCTAACCATATTTGCCCATGTTTGTTACCTGATACTCCACCTTTCTTCAGTGATGGTATTCTGGGTTGTGTCCTAGCCCAGACTCACTTACATGGCTATAGATAACGTGCACTAAGTATTTGTTGGAATAGCCAGTAGACAGGAATGTAAGGAAAGAATGTGGTGGATTACTACTTTAGGGATTGTAAAAGTGACTGGCCAGCTTTGTTCTTAGCTGGGTATGATGGCACACACCTGTGTTTATAGCACTAGATAGGCTGAGGGAGAAGAAGCATGAGTTCAAGGCCAGCTTGTACACACTAAGACCCTATCTCAGAAAACAAAATCAGACTTTATTCTAAGACTCTGAGCTCTGTAGAGGTGCTGAACAGGGTGAAGGTTCTTGGTAAATGGTTTTCCTTTATGAAGGATGACTTAGTTTATATATTTTCATCTACACTTTAACAGTTTAGGAAAAGGTTTCCATTGATAATAGAGAAGTTTGGAGGCCATTGAAATTAGGAACTTTTGTTTGATGGTGGTGGTGGTTTTATTTCAGAGAAACAAGATCCCTCCCCATCTGCATAGAGAAGCTGTGCTGTGCTTTTTATTATTATTATTATTCTACCACAGTGGTCTGAGCCTTGAAGAGCTGGGTGTACCCTGCCCTTACTTCTGGGCCCCTTGAGTGAGAGCCACAGTGTGGAAAGGACTGGAAAAAGACTTGGAGAAAAGAGCTGAAACCTTGAGCCTTCTAACTGCAGGCAGCTTTTCATTTCACGCCAAGCCCATATTGTATTTTCCAGGTACAGTCATTGCCCGCTGCCTCGTTTTTCCTCTGATTGTGAAGGGCCAGCGAGAAGCAGCCAAGATCCACAACCACATGCCAGTGATACAGAAGTTTTCCACTCAAATCAGAGATGCCAAATTGGCAGGAGATCAGACTGAGTGTGAGTTGGGAGAGAAGCATGTTTGCTCTTGAGAAATTCTGCAGCAGGAGAGGGGCAGGTGCTACAGTTGGGCAATTCTGATACATCTAAAGGTTCATTCATTCCTTAGAAAGTTCATGGACCCAAGATGAGATTGTTCACCTTCAGTGATGTCACTCTTAACCCAGTGACTCATTTTCCTTCCATCACAGTTTACAGGGTTTCCATAGAGATGACACGCTATCAGAAGAAGCACGATATCAAACTCTTCAGGCCACTCATTCTACCTCTCACTCAGGTGAGCAAACATGTTCTCCTGCTTGTTCATCCTGAATCTATCAAGTCGTCTCCTGCTTCCCATGCCCCAAGATCCCCAGAAAAGCAGGGGATGGTGACATGCATGGATGGCTTTTAGTAATGGGGTTTTGAAAATGTTCCCCGTTAGATGTGCTGACTGTTTCTCCTGTGTAACAGGCCCCCATCTTCATCTCCTTCTTTATTGCCTTGAGAGAGATGGCCAATCTGCCTGTGCCCAGCCTACAGACAGGTGGGCTCTGGTGGTTCCAAGATCTCACAGTATCTGATCCCATCTACGTCTTGCCACTGGTGGTCACTGCCACAATGTGGGGTGTCCTTGAGGTAAGCCGGGGCTGGCCAAGCATGAGACCTACCAGTAAGCAGGAAGTAGTGTGCAGAGTGTGCCTTCCATTCCCTGGAAGAGTAAAGTTGATGGGTCAGGGATTAGAATTTACCATTCTTTTCCTCAACCCCTTTTTGGCAGCTAGGTGCTGAGACAGGCATGCAGAGCTCCGACCTCCAGTTCATGAGAAATATTATCAGAGTGATGCCTCTAATGGTCTTGCCCGTGACCATCCACTTCCCCTCGGTAAGTAATGGCTTTGTGGCTACCTCCAAGTCCTTCCGCCTAGTGCCTCTGAACAGCTGGCTGGACACCCAGATGTGAGCATCTTCTCTTTACTCACACAGGCAGTGTTCATGTACTGGCTCTCCTCCAATCTGTTCTCCCTGTGCCAAGTGGCCTGCCTCCGGATTCCAGCTGTGCGCACAGTGCTTAAAATCCCCCAGCGTGTCATACATGACCCTGACAAATTGCCTCCTCGGGAAGGCTTCTTAAAGAGCTTCAAAACAGGTAAGGGGTATTGGGCAGTATGATGAGAACCCACCCAGCAAGCAGGAAACAGAAGCAGGATTGCACTACCTAGCCAACCGAGGCTCCATAGTGACCTAGTGACCAGCCTGGGCTACGGAACTTGAGAATTTTTTCAAAAAGGAAAGGGTGGGGGGTCAGGACCAGAAGAAAGTGGTCTAGAAATGAGAGAGGAACTTGCTTTTTCCTCCCACAGGCTGGAAGAACGCTGAAATTGCACATCAGCTCCGGGAGCGTGAGCAGCGAATGCAGAAACACTTGGACCTGGCTGCCAGAGGTGAGGCAGCCTGCCAGGCTAAACCCTGCCTTCCATTTCTCCTTTCCCTCTGCTCACTGAGATTTGTTCTCTCTTCTCCCAGGTCCCTTGCGACAGACTTTTACCCACAACCCTCTGCTACAGCATGATCCCGGTCACCCCCCCAAAACCCCCAACAGCAGCAGTAGCAGCAGCAAGCCAAAGTCAAAGCCTTGGCATGACACACTTGGCTGATTTCTGTTCTGTGCTCACTCTGACAAGAACTCTGCATCGTCACGGACTCCTCTTCCAAACAGATGATGCTGTGTCCTTGCCCCAGGCCTGGGAACTCCAGGATTTGGAAGTGTCCGTTTTAAAAATTGTTTCCACTACAGACTCTTACTCATGTTAAAAGAGCACTAGAGAGCCAGGCAACCCTCTCGCCCACAGTTAGTAAACATCTGTCTTGTCTGGGTCTCTTGATGTCTGTTAAATATGGAAGAGGATTGTGCCTCAGCTTCCACGGGGTGGGGAACAGTTGCCCACACTCGCCCTTGCTCTTGGGAAGGAACTCAGACCTACCTCACACACCATCCATCTACATTTGTGTTTGCATTGGAGAGGTATGATGGGCAAGACTATGGCAATCTCTTGTGGTACTGGGGGTTGACCCTACATCTGTAGCCCTGAGCCATGTTTCCTGACCCCCTCTCCCCAAGTTTACCTATAGAATCTCTTTAAGAAGTACATGTGCTAAAAATTCTGAGTGATAATTTAGAAGAATGAAGGGGGCTGGGGATTGGCTTAGCAGGTAAGAGTTCAAATCCCCAGCACCCATGAGAAAAGCTGAGCGTGGCCCTGTTCGTATGCCTGTAACCCCAGTCCTGTGCAGTGTGGAGACAGGAGGATCACTTGGGCCTGCTGGCCGTCAGCCGAGCTCCCTGTCAAGGGAATGAGGTGGAGAGTGATAGAGCAGGACACCGAGTATCCTCTGGCCTCTGCATATGCACTACACATATAAAATCAGGGAGGTTTCTATGTACTAGCTTTTTACATTTATAACATTTTAGTACAACAGTTTACATGTATTTGTAGACATAGGTTTTATAACCTTTTGGCGGCATTCATGTAGTTTCCATATCTGTTTTTGAACTGCATAAATACCCTGGAGTCAGTAAATACAGTAAAGCCACTCAGACTTTAGGAACATACCTTTTATTGTTTCATATCTATGACAGTTTTGTGTCCCTCTAAAGGAGACAAGTGTGGAGCATTGTTGGCCCTTGAAAAGGAAAAGAGGAGTGGGTAGATGCACCCAGGTACTTCCAGAACCAAGCTCCAGAAGTGGCCTGCTTCCTGTCACAGTCTGCATTAACCCCTTATGAAGTCTGAAACAACACATAGCTAAACAAATAAATTACTTTTCATCCCTCAAAGCAAGTTCATAGTTGAAGCTGCCAAGGCTGGGCTCCTGGATGGGTGCCTTCAGAGAGGTTCTGGTCAATGGGACATAAGCACCTGCTTGTCCACATCTCAGAATTCCAAGCTCTATTTAGACTTGTGACCTTGTTGTTTTGGTGTCTCTTCATCTTCCAAATCCAGTTCTGCAGCAACTGACATACAGAGGATCTGGAGGTACCGTGTAGTGGAGGCTACAAAGAGAAATCTGAGGTGAAACTGGGAACAGAGGAGGGGTTCAGTTAAACCATATGGTTAATAACAGGGACCAGTTAGGTGTAGTAAGGGGGACTTGGGTGCTTAGGTTTATAGAAAATGGCAAAAAGAAAAAAACACGGAACAGCCTATTCAGGCAGCTGACCAACTTGAAGACCCAAAGCTTACCTACAATCCTTCGAAGGCAACGAGGTCGTTTGTGTTCCGGCACTCTGATGATGAGGAAGTAGAAGGGTAAGCCTGAGAGTGCGATGGCAATGCCGATGAGGGAGTTGATGGTGTCACTGTAAAGGGGTACCGCCACCAGGAAGATGGTACAGAGGCAGAAGACAATGGGGAAGAAAAGGCTGAGCTAAGGGTGCAGAGGAAAGAATTGGAGTTAGTGTGTTGCTGTTGGCTTTGAGATGGTCTCACTTAGTAGCCCGAGCTAGCCTTAAACCCATAACCCTGCCTCAGCCTGAATGCTAGGATTGTAAGTGTAGGTTGCTGGGTGTCCAGCTTGGAATTGCTAACAACCAAAATAATCCTAATACCATAACAATAAAAACATTGAAGGGCTAGAGATGGAACCCAGTGGTATAGCACTGGCTGGACTTACATACTCAGCTTTCTTTCGTCATCTGCATGCAGCTGCCACCAAGTCCTGGCATTATTTGTGGGGTTTGATTGAGTCTTGTTGAGAGCTTTTTTCAAGGGTCCTTGTATATGCTAGACAGGTGTTCCTCCTCTGACCTGTAGCCACAATCCTTCCTGGTTGGTTTATTTGTTTGTTTGTTTCAGGGGTTGTTGGTTTGTTTTTATTAAAAACAAAACCAGGGTCTCATAAAGCCTAGCCTGGCCTTGAACTCCTGATCTTCCTGTCTTCACCTTCCAGAGGTTGGGGTGACAAGCACATGCTACCATGCCTGACCTCCCAGCCTTTGGGGGTTTTATTTCAGAGTGGTGTTCTGAGTTTTGTTTTTTTAATGCATATGGGTGGCTTTTTTTTTTTTTTTTTTGCATGTATGTCTGTGTATCACATACATGCCTGGTACCAGAGGAAACCACAAGGTACTGGATTCCTTGGAACTAGAGATACATTTGTGAGCCACCATGTGGGTGCTGGGAATTAAACCTGGGTCCTCTTCACGAGCCAGTGCTCTTAACCACTAAGCCATCTCTTCAACCCTGAGATGTTTTGTTGATATTATTTTCATTTTATGTGTGTCTAGTACTTTGCAAAACCATCAAGTACTCTTAACCACTGAGCCATCTGTCCAACCCAACCCTTGGTTTCCTCATTGCAGCTCTGTGCCACTATGGCTGAAATAGGGAAAAGACAAACCCTTGTAAGATCCCTGCAGCAGCATCACTAGCTTTACTAAATGGAACAAAGATGGGATAAGGGAAATGGATTACCTTGAGAGGGCGAGGCCGGTCAGGTTCCTTCCAGCGTAGATAAAGCTGACCCACAATAGAAAGCCCCACAAAGAACCAGTAGCTGAAGCTGTAGTAGTTAATGAGCTGGAAAATGTCCTCCACACACAAGTAGACCAGTGCCAAGATACCCTGTTGATGCAAGTCCCAGTCAGCTCTCAGGCCTGGTTATTCTAGTGCTTTCTGCCACTCCTAACCCCTCACAAGCCCAACCCAGGCCACATCTTCACAGTCACTATGTCTGCCTTCTGCTCCCACCCCTGCAGCACTCTTGGCTTGGTACTTCATTCCTCCTCTATTAAAAGAAACTTGCCTTTAGTCAGGTGGTGGGTGGTGCACTTCTTTAGTCTCAGGGCTAGAGAGGTAGAGGCAGATGGGTCTCTGTGAGTTCAAAGCCAACCTAGACTATAGGAGTTCCAGGGCAGCCAGGGCTACACAGAGAAACCCTGTCTCAAAAAAAAAAAAAAAAAAAAATAGGTGTGGTAGCACACACCTGTAATTTCAGTACTCAGGAGGCAGAGGCAGGACGATTTCTATGCATTCAAAGCCACCCTGGTCCACAGACTGAGTTCTATGGCAACAAGAACTGTTATACACAGAAACCCTGGGGGGGGGAGGGGAGGGCAGGGAAGGCACTTGCCTCTCATCTAGATTTTTCAGTGCATTCTTCAAACCTTCACCAAGTTAACTCTAACAGTTCAAAGCCCACAGAATTCTTGGGCAAAACCTTCCCTGTAGTCTCTGCAACTAACGTGTCTAGTTCTATGACAAAATTCCATAAAGCTTTATCAAAGGACTTTGTGATGCTGTTTCCCTTTCCTAAAGCCCATCTCTTCAACCTAACCATCACACTCCACCTTAAAATGCCATTCTCCACAGAATTTTTTTCTTCTCAGCCAAGTGATCATTTCTTCTCTTCAAGAGTTCATCACACACCCTCATGGCAATTAATCATTACAGTGGTCTGTGTGCCTTACTCCTCCTTACCTTGGACCACTCGAGTTTGAGCTGTAGAAACTTCATCAGCAGTTCATCACAGTGCATCAATACTTTTTAGGACACAACCCCCTTTCTGGCTTTCTGGCTACATCTAGTACTGCCAAGTCCCCTCATGCAATCTGGCTCTCAGTGTCACCCCTGAGATAACTCACATTGAAGAGTAGAGAAGGCACTGGTGTGTACCGCTCAACGTGGATCATACAGATGGCATCAGGGAGGTGGCCTTCTCTTGAGCCCACAAATAAAAGCCTGTTGAGGTAAAATAAGAGAGATCAACAAAACAGTAGGACACATTAGGCAACCTGTGTCATTGTCACACTATTCACCCTCTCTGCTATTCCTTCAAAAGGTCTGGATAACAGAAAAAGGAGATCAGTATAGAGCTTAGAAATGGAGGCTGTTAAAGGAACAAGAAGTGAGGGATTGGGGAACGCTGAAAACTGAAATCCCAGTTCTGAAGTTTGACTGTCTCCGTCAAAGCTTTTCATGATTCCCACCCTGTCAGCAAAAAAATGACAGTCCTACCTAGAAGCAGCCACAATGGAAGCATTGAGGCCACCAAAGCAGGATAATGCAACTGCCACTGGAATTGTCCAATTGAATAGTCCAAAAATCCGGTCTGCAAAGGTCTAAGACAAAGGAATACAAGTCATTAGTAGATCCTAAAGGGATGAAAAGCATGCTCAGACTCATGCCCAAGGTCCTATATCAGCAATCCAAACCCTTCCATGTGAAGATAACAGGACCTTCTTGCCCAGTATCCTAAGTGTACTCTTTGTTATCATGTCTACTCCCTTCCCAGGACTGACACTAGGATATCCCAGAGCCCACAACACACCCTCATGCTAGTGAAAAAAATCCTTTACCACAGCAACAGCTTCACTCGCCAAGATGTCCTTTATGTCCAGCACGCTGTAATAGGCCACATTGGTCAAGATATAGATGATGGTGACAATGGGCATGGAAATGGCAATGGAGAGGGGCAAGTTCCTACAGCCAAACAGAAAAAATGAAAGAAGGGATGTTAGTCCTACCATGTTATCTCTACCTCTCAGTCCTCAGACACCCCGCCTTATCATTCTCTCCAAGGATGCAGACATCTGTGTTTTCCAGGTCCTTTGTCTCTGAGGTTGCCTGAAGTATCGGCGTAAGATCTGAACTATTAAAAACTAAAAGGTAGTAGGGGGAAGAAATACTCCCTTAGAAGAGTTATGCAGAAATAGTGAAGTTGTATGTCGTGTTACTTGTAATTCCAGCTACTCTGGGGGCTGAGGTAGGAGGATCCCAAGTTGAAGACAATTTAGTATGACTATCTCAAAATAAAAATAGGCTCGAGATGGCTTAGTGGTTAAGAGCATTTGTTGCTTTTGCACAAAGATCTGGCTTCAATTCCTAGCACCCATATGGCAGCTCACAATCACCTGTAATGTAACTCCAGAAGAGCTGAAACCCTTTTCTGGCCTCTGAGGGCACTGGGCACACATGGTGCACCCATGTATATAGAAAAACACCCACACAGAAATATTTTTAAGTATTTTTAAAATCAAAGAGCTGAGGGCAGAGCTTAGTGGCAAAGTATTTATCTAGCATGCCTGAGGTCCTGGGCTCAATTTCCAGTACCACCAAAAAGACAACAAAAGGGAAATTGACCAAGAACTGTGTTGTGTTCCAGCATAACAATAGGAAGGTGGGAGTGATCTGTTTCTTGAACCAGTGGTCGGGGTCACAATCCCATCTCTGAGCACTGGGAAGTGTGTGTTCAAACTGAGAAACAGAAGAAACCGGAGAGGCAGACTGGAATCTCACATCTTCAGTAGAAAGAACTGTGTGTGAATCCAAACAGGGATATCATTTCAGAGACCTCCAGGTACCATTTTAACTGACAGCCAAGAAAAAGACACAAAGACCAGTCAAGGTCTCTCTAGTGCGAAAAGATCACTAACTATATAAATGCCCTTGACAGTGAGACTACCAAAAGAAGAACAAATATGGGCTGTGTCTTTTTCTGGTAGTGGGACTTGAATCTAGTAGCAAGGACACATCTATCTAGAGCCTCGATCGAGCATGCTAACAAAGACTCTACATGAGTATACCCCAAGTCCTCTTTTGTTGTTGACAAGATCTCAGTAAGTTGCTCAGAGAGGCCTCGAACTCACTCTGTACCTGGGCTTTGAACTTGTCATGCTCCTGCCTCAGCCTCCAGAGTGGCCTTCACCATGAGGCAGGCTTGCAAATAATTCAGTCATCCAGCTTCTGGCCAGTAGGTGGCAGCACCACTCCCGGGCCTCCACGTGGAGCTGGTAGCCCTCTCATTTTAGAGCCAGCAAATGTGTACCAGGAAGGCTGTTAGTTTTTCAAAGCCAAAAGTTGATTGGCATGGGAATAATTTAGTGAAATTATTTCCTGGCATATCTTACTTACTAGGGTCATAATATTTTCGAGTCGGAAAGGCCATGGGAATCATATAGTTCAACCCACTTAATTTTGTATTAAACAGGCAAGGGCTAGGGAAATGGCTCAGTTAACAAAGGTGCTTGCCTTGCAAGGAGGGCCTGGGCTTACGTTTGGAGCCCACATGCAAATGCTGGGCGGGCAATGGAGGATGGTGTGTACTTGTAACCCCAGAATTAGAGAAGTGGGGACAGTTGCTCTGGGCTTCCAAGAGCAACCACCTAGCCTCATTAGCAAGCTCCAAGCAAGGAAAGAACTGGTCTCCAAAATAGAAAAAGATAGGGGCCTGGAGGAATGGTTGGGCAGTTAAGAACACATGTTCTTTCAGAAGACCCAGGTTCTGTGAATGCTCATGGTGGTTCACAACTGTCCATAACCCTGGACCAGGAGCTCCTACCCTCTCCTGACCTCTGCATGTCCCTACACTAATGAGGTGCACACCCATGTACTCAGGCATACATTCACATACATATAAGGGAAATATATATATATATACATACACACACATATGTATATGTATATATATATATATATATATATATTAAAAGTAGTCAGTACCTGAGGAATAACACCAAAGTGTTTCCTCAAGCATGTGTGCACACACAGCAGATACATACACAAAAAAAGCACCAGGCAAACTAGGCATTGGCAGGAAGGTTACAAATCCAAGGCCAACCATGACTACATACATAGTGAGATGCTGTCACATAAAGGAAGAAAGAAAAGTCTTAGTAAAGAAAAAAGGAAGGGCCAGGCATGGTGGCACACATCCAGAAGCAGCTGGATCTCCATGAGTTTGAGGCCAGTGTGGTCTACATAGTGAGTTCCAGGCCAGCCAGAGCTACACTGTGAGAGCTTGTTTCAAAACAAAAAAAAAAAAGGAAGAACATGGAACAGCAAGTACATGATTGCAAAAAGAAAGGGCAGCTGTTGGTCATCTAACAAATCAAGGAAAGACTGATCCCAAGACCCGTGGGCTCCCAGTTCAGTGCTCTTGACCCTGTACAACTGTGCAGCAATTCAGAGGAGCACCGGTGGGGTGATCCAGTGAATGGCTGGGACAGCTGCACTGTGGGTATGAAGTGGGGCAAAGAGAAAGTTTCTGAAGGGAACCGGAAGAAGGAAGTCTGTGGCCTAAAGTTATCTATGTAGGGTGAGGGTGAGTGGAGGTCTTAAGACAGAAAGGGCTTTATGATACTATCTCAGACTAGTTTACAAATCTGAGGGCAAAAGCAATCCTCTTGCTTCAGCCCCCTGAGTAGCTGGCAAGGACCTTGGTGTTCAAAAGCAGATAAAGCACAAAGTATTTATAACCTGCTTTATTTAATGGAGAAATGAATTAATGTACAAACTTTCTAAAAGGATTTATAAAGCACATGCAAGAAAGTGCACATCTTAGCATAGTTACTGCAATCACGGACAATTAAATATCTAGGTCTCAACTCTGTTAAAATCAGGCAGATGAAATGAATCCCAGAGTTGAGAAGACACTATACCTGGCATGGAGAAGCTCAGTCAGTGATGGCTAGCACTGGTAGGGAAAGGCAGTGGTAAAGTACCTACCTCTCAGGATTCCTGATCTCTTCAGTGACATAGTTAAGGGTATCCCAGCCTGAGTAGGAGAACAAAGCTGAGTATAGTGCCAGAGCAATGTCACCCATTGCAAATGATGAACCCTCAAAGGAATTCTCAAAGTTAGTTGTGGCTCCTGGAAGGTAAGAACAATAGAAGACAAGATTTAATGGCCCACTCCTACTTCAGCTGATCCTGTAAGGGAAAGTATCTGGTAATATCAGCAGGAAAGTGCTGCAAGGGTACCACTGAGGGGTGGGGACAAAAGAGGCATCCACAGAGGGCTGCGTGCAGAGAATCATGAATGTGATCTTGACAGGAAGAACGCAAGTGAGTCTAGTGTAAGAAAACCACTACAGAGCCATAGGGCTAGCTAGCCATTGGGTGGTGGTCTGCTGTACACTGCAGGCTGCCTGAGTCCTAGCACTTTCTAATACTAGGCAGGGATAACACTCAGAGGGGAGACAGGCTTCAGGATGCCCAGGTCAACAGAGCAGTTATAGGAAAGGCTTCGTACCTGGAAACCAGGTAGGAGTGAGGAGAGGAGTGCATTTCTGACAGCTCACTTCCAAGGACAGAAATGGCAGAGCAAAAGCTTGAATAAAGTGTAAACTACCAAACCCAGATTTTGTTTTTAATTTGAGATAGGGTCTTCTGTGCCCCGGGTTGACTCAAATTGCCTATGTAGCTGAGGATGACGTTTAACTCCTGGTCCTCTGGCTGCGCCACCACACAAGTACTGGGACTATAGGTATATACCACTCTGCCTGGCTTAAGATACTTAATTCGAGGGCCTGTCTCCTCGCCTATATAAAAGGAGTAACAATAGTGCCTACCAAATATGGTATTTGGAGATTTAAATAAGACAAGTTATCAGCTTCTAATATTAAAGTAAGGCTGAAGTTGTAGATCTGAGAAATATGGCTTGCCTAGCATGGTCCAAAACTCTGGGTTTGATCCCCAACACGCCAGAGAAAAAGAAAATGTTTAATAAAGGCTAGTTGCTAGTTTTCGTTTGCTTTTCTTACCCTGGCCAAGTGTAACAATGCCTGCAATGATGACTGCAATCAGTGCCAACACTTTCGCATAGGTGAAAATATCTTGCACCAGGGTTCCCCACTTGACATAGGCACAGTTAATGAAGGTTAAGAGACCTGAAAGAAAAGCGATACTCATCATGACCTACCCTCCCACCTGGCCTGAAAGAAAAGGGATACTCATCATGATCTACCCTCCCACCTGACCTGAAAGAAAAGCGATACTCATCATGACCTACCCTCCCACCTGGAGGCCATATGCTCCAAAGCAAATTTTCCCACACTAGTCATCAAGAAGAACCCATCAGAGTCAGCTATGTATCTGGGTTCTGCCTGTCATTCTGCCCCTGCCCCCATTATCCTCACTGTCATTGCTGCCAGGCATTTGCTGAACACCTGTTCCCACCGCCACACTCCCAAATGCCAGTGTCTTAACTGAGTCACAGAGCGAGGTGGCAAAATTCCTGCTGAGAGAAATGGGAGGGACCTGGGAGTTGTACAGACTATCCATGTATTCTGGTCCTTGGTTCCTTAAAATCAGTCTCTCCTTTCTATAAGCACGCACACACACACACACAGACACACACCACACAGGTCTAGAACCCAGCATCCTGGTTCTATGCTATTGTTATTAACCTTGACAAGTCCCGCTGTGACTTACTCAATGTCTAGGTCAACAGTTTAGTGTGTGTCCAAGGATGAAGATAAAGACCAAACTTCCTGTCCCCTCCCTGCCAACCCCGCTATTTGTTTTGTGCTTGGTAAAATTCTTGCAGCTAAAACATGTTCCTGTAGAAAGAGGACAGGGCATGTTTCCTACCTGAACTGTATGAGCCATAAACATTCCTCAAGGTCTTCTACCCTGGGCTGGAGGCAGCCCCTCTATCTGGAACACAGGGAAAGTTCACGTACCATCCTTCCAGTAAGTGTTCGTACAGGGCTCAACAGTCTCTTGCAGAGTGTTATGGCATCTGGACATACACATTTCCCTAAAGAGTTCATATCTTTCATCAAAATCTCAGAGATGTGGCAAGGGGTACAGCTCAGTGGTAGAAAATGTGTTCAAATGAATGAAGTGCTAGGTTCAAATCTTTTCACCCCCAAAAATAATAATCTTAGAAAAATTCATTAGCCCAAAAGTTACAATCCATTACTTTGGAAGAAATTCAAGAAGGGAAGCCCACACGTGCTGTGAGGCTGGCTGACAGCCCAGGGATTCTGGATCCGGAGGGAAGAAAGTCAAAGAAAACAATTCTGAGACAGGGAATCCACACACAGCTTCTCCTAGCTCAGCAACTGGAACAACCCACAGAGCACTTGACTGCCTAGTCTCCCCACAATGGCTCTCGGAGCAAAGCTAGCCTTGCCGGTGAAGAAAGGGGAACCAAATGTAGGCCTTGTTTCACCCCAACACAATAAAAAAAAAAAAAAACCTCCAAGGCCAAGGCTTTCAAGCACTCAGAAGACTGCGAAGGAGGACTGCCTAATGTTAGATCCAAAGGAGACTCCAATCCCCCAAACTCCAAAAGGTAGTCCAAACAGTCAGAACCGGGCTCAACCCAGACTATAGGAGGATTTCTGGCAGTTAGATTAAAGCCAGCTTCCTCAGGAGCTTGTGAAACCAGTTCCCATCTGCCAAAAGGAGTTATTTCCCTCATCACTGGCAGAAGGGACATATGACTGACTACCTAAGGTGTCTATCAGCATATCAAAGTGCATGCTGGCCTCCGGGCTCCCTCAGTGTCACAGGTACCTGTCATACCCGGCAAAGTCCGAGCTGACATCCTGTCTTCTCACTTTCTCCCCTATCCCTCCAGCTCAGACTTCACTCTCCTCCAGCTATCTGTACTGTTTATAACCCTGCTGTTTCACTGTTCCCTCCCTCCCTCTCTCTGTCTCTCTCTGTCTCTCTCTGTCTCTCTCTGTCTCTCTCTGTCTCTCTGTCTCTCTCTGTCTCTCTCTGTCTCTCTCTGTCTCTCTCTGTCTCCCTCCCTCCCTCCCTCCCTCCCTCCCTCCCTCCTCCCCCCCTCTCTGTGTGTACTCACTCATGCAGACTCATGCAGGCACATGTGGAAGCCAATGTCAGGTGTTTTCCACAGTCACTCCCCCTGCCTTTTATTACGGTTATTCCCATGCTACAGCACACACACACACCTGCAGGTCAGGTCAGAGGACAACTTGAGGGACACAGTTATCTCCTTCCACCATATGGGAGCTCGGGGTCAAACTTGGGCTTGGTGGCAGGGTCCTTCCCTGACTGAGCCATCCTATGAACTCTCCGCCCTACTTTTTGGAGATAATGTCTCTGCACCTGGAGCTCATGGATGTGTCCCCAGTCACTCAGCAACCTGGCAGGTGCTCGGGCTCTGAACTCAGGTCTCCTTGCTAGCGGCAGGCGCTTTGCCCAGCAGCCCCACTCCTGCCGCTCCCTATTCATTGCCTACATTGTTTTCTAATTTCACTGAGGGGCTTCCAGCTCTATTCAAATACATGTCTTCGTGCCTAACAGACATGACAATAAACAACCAAACCTTATCACAAGACTGAGCAAACATGAACCCATGGCTCCAGGTCGCCCCAGTGCTGAGTTAATAATTAAAGACACAAGTGTACTGACTCTTCAGTAATCCCACAGGATAAATGGCCTTTATCTTGCCCTCCACAAGCCTGTCTGTCAAATGCTGATCTCCCTCAGCAGTCATCCATCCCTTACTCCCCACTGGACTTCCTGGAGCCATCTCCTCCTCCTGTAATTTCTAGTCCTCACCGGTAGGCTCTGCTCTGATTTATAAACACAGCACAAAGCAGGTTTCCTTTAGAGACACCAAGCGCAGATTCGCTGATGCTGCCATATGCCTGACCAGGAGAGTGGGGTCCCCTAGGACTGGAACCACGGGCAGAAATGAAGACACTCTGAAGTGAACCACCTGTGCCCCACCCTACCCACACCCAGGCAATGATGTATGGCTAGCAGCAGACTATTAAAGCAATGGTCCCCAGGAAGTTGGAGTTTCCCTTGGAAAGGCTGAAGGCTAGAGGAAAACCTTTCACTCAAAAGAGATTTCACACAGTCCTGACAACTTCTCAGGCCACTTTGCAAGGGAGACTGGAGCTAAGACAAGGAGGGGCCAGGGTAGCCAAAACCGCTCTGTTACTGGGACCACTTAGCTGTGTATGACTCCCACACTCTATCTACACCTAAACCTCTTATTGGGATCTACTGAACCTCTTCACTGGTTTCTCCTCCCTGTGTAGCCATCCCTAGTCAAACCCCCCCCCTTACTTTCTACTCTTAATTTGTCTCTTTGAGTGGCCTACTATGGACCTGATAGCCCAGCCTAGCTCTATAAGGCTACCAGGGCCCAGGGTTTGCCCCTAGCAGGCCTGGTAACATAACAAGTTCCTGGTTGGGCTGTAGCGTAACCATGGGTCACAACAAGGAACTGGAATAGACATAAGGGAAAGCTGTAGTTCACAGGGCCTGCAGCTCTATGCCATAGTTCTGTTCTGTTCATGGACAAAAGCACAGAAAAGTAGAGATGGCCAACTTACTTCCCTTTCTTACAGCAACTCCTTCCATGAGAATGAGTTCTCAACCTTCCTAATGCTGACACCCTTTAATATTAAAGTTCCTTATGATGTGGTGACCCCCAACCATAAAATTATCTTGTTGCTACTTCACAACTGTAATTTTGTTGCTGTTATGGTTGTAATATAAATATCTGATATGCAGGATATCTGATATGTGACCCCTGTGAAAAGGCCATTGGACACCTCCCCAGAGGTCCTATAACCCACAGGTTGGGTTATAGAATGTAGAGGTTGTTTATGTTTTGATCTCTACTGCTTCTTCACCATTCACTTCATCCCTCCCATTACCTCCCGTGGTCCCTGCTACTGTTCTTTTTCAGCCACAGCCCCGCCATCATGCCCTGCTCTATTCTCCCTACTGAACATGGGGAGGGGCTCAGTTTGCATGCTGTACAAAGAGAAACACTGACAGAACTGCACGGAGAGGGCTGGCTCTCCCCTTCCACGGCTTCCAGCTTCCTCCAGAGCTTCTGGCCCTGGGAACAGGAAATGGCTAAGGCAAGCCTCTGTGCTTTGTTCCCATCCCTACCAGACACAGCTAACCAGTTTCCAGAGCTCAGCCAAATGCATGGTTCTTGAAACAAAGCCCAACCTCTTGCTTCAGAGTCAGAGACAAGGGAGGAAAAGTGGGGTTAGAATAACAGACACAACTGCAAGTTAACCTCCAGACAGACACCCTACCTTACCCTGCTACCGGGGATAATTCAGTCCCCACCCAACACTGAGCCAAGTCCATGGGAGGGTTGCCTAAAATGACCTTTAACCTTGACCCAGCTGCTTCTCCATTCCTGGTTTAACTTCAGAGGAAAAAGCAGGTGCTGTTCCTGTAACTGGAAGAGGTATTCCAGGACAGATCACCCCAGCAGATCCGAGGTCCCTGGAGGAGGCTGGCTCTGCCACTGAGGCCTAGAATCAGCACTAGAACAAAATGGAAATTCCCAGCTCAGGTTGTTCTGAAAAGGAACATCGAGGAGCTGAGCAGACCCCGAGGGGCAGAGCAGTTAAGAGCACTTGGCTGTTCTTGCCAAAGACCCATGGTCTGGTTCCCAGCACCTGCACAGCACCTCACAACTACCCATAACTCCAGTTCCTGCCTGCATGTGACACATACATACACTCAGCTACATATACATAAAGTAATTTTTAATCAAAAAGGAACAATGCCTTTAGCCTGATCTAATCAATGCCTGGGTTTGCTTCAAATAGTCTAAAGTCCCACAAACAAACTGTAAGTCCTTATCCTGTAGAGATTAAACCTGAAGTCTTTATAAGTTAAATGTTAATGATGCCTTAGATAAGCTTCAATAATCTCATAGGGATGACCACAGTGACAATTTGCACTGTGCTGGAGTCTTGTATGCTCCACCCATCCATTCACTCTACTTTTGCATTAATACATGCTTGCGTCTTTCAGTAACATGCCCTTCTTAACTCATAGAGGTTCAATGTCTAGTAGAATAAAATCAATACTAGCAAAGGATGCTCAAGGAACTGCTGTTTCCTTTTCCATTTTGCACATATTTTATAGTCTTTATTGGGAAAGCAAACTGTTCCTTTTTCTATCTGATAATGCCACAAGTACCGAGCTTCTCTCTGGTGCTGCATCTGTTCTAGCCTGTCTTCCTCCACACCACTTGCCCCTCAACATAGGTATTTATTTTCTTTAAAATGTTTACTCCCTTACAAACAAATACATGTGTGTATGTATGTATGTACCTGCTCGTCTGCATGTATATCACACCAGTGCAGGTGCCTGAGGAGGCCAGAGGCCTGAGTTATAGACAGATGTTAGCCACTCATTGTGGCTGCTGGGGATCAAACCCAGATCCTCTGCAAGAGCAACAAGCCCTCTTAACTGCTGAACCATCTGTCCAGCCCTGATTTTCAAGCACAATCACAATAGCAGACCTGGTTGCACGTGGTGGTACAGATCCTTAACCCCACCACTCGGGAGACAGAGGCTGGTGAACCTCTCTCTGATTTCAAAGGCAGTCTGGTCCTACATAGGTGGGGGGGGGGGTCCAGACCAGACAAGGCTAATAGTGAGACCCTGCCTCAAACTTGAGAGAGAGCACTTTAGAAAGTGTAGTAAATGGAGCATGAGAGTCCAAGAGTGTTAGTAACTCTTCTCCCTAAGGTAGGAAGACACAATTGTGAGGCTAGCATCTTTTTGTCCCTTCTAAGATATGTGCCACATCTCTTAAGTGACAGAGGAAGACCTCTCCTTTTAAGCACACTGAGATGCCCACCTGCATGCAGGCAGAGAATTGGTGGTGCTCAGTGGACCCCTAAATTATATCAGTCAGAAAGTAAAGAAGAGGAATCTTTGGGCAGATCTCAGTATCTTGCTGTACTAAATTTTTCTCTAGCTGCAATCAATCAAAGAATACAAATGTGGCCTTGGCAGAAGGGGCAGGCACACCTTATTATGGTAGAGCCTCATACAAATCTCTCTCTTTCGTATTGCACACCCAGGGCTAGCAAATCCATCAAATTGCCATCTTTCACTGTCTGACTCTGAGTATCATAATGATTGCTAGTGTCTCCTTGGAGTAAAAAGTCAAAGATGCTTCTTGGTCTTGCTTATGGTATGTGTAGATATATGTCATCAGCTTCTTTTTGATCTATAGACACTCTGCTGAGCCACTCCTCCTCCCTGACCTTCCTGCTGTGTAGCTCCATATAGCTTCGAAATACTCATTTTCTGGGGCTAGGAGATGGCTCCGTGAGCAGGCACGACTGCCACTCCAGCTTAAGGATGTGAGTTTGGGTCACTAGCACCCACCTAAACATTAGGCACAGTGTACTGCAACCATCCTGCGTGGGGCACAGCTAGGAGGCCCCTGCGGCTCGCTGGTCACAGGTCTAGGTTCATTCAACAAGAGTGTGTTTCAGAAGAAGCAGGCGGGAAGTCACACAGAGCATCTGCTGTGGGCAGGGCATGCATGCGCGCAGAACGTTCACGCTTTCAATCATCTTCACTGTTTCTGCTAGCCTCCAAACTTCAGTTTAAAGCTTCTTAAACATGTCTCTCCCATGGCATCTCAGCTTCTTAGGTAAAATCAAATGTAGACCTCTCGCTACCAAGAATGTGAACCTGCTCTGACCCCTGCAGCAACTGTCTGGTGTGAGGATGTGCAGTCAAGCACTGTGTGTTCTGAACTCTTTTTTCAGAAGAGGACATTGGACCCCCTGAAGCTAGAGTGACAGGCTGCTATAAGCAGTCAGATGAGAGGGTTGGGAAACAAACTTGGGTCTTCTCCAAGAGCATCAAGCACTCTTAACCACTGAGCCACCGCTCCAGCCTCCTGTCCTGTGCTCTGTATTCTTACACAAACATGCCTTTCAACTGAACACCCTGCAGAATTCAGTGTGCTGCCTTGAATGTCAGAGCAACCAGTGACATACTTCCTGGCATTTTCTAATAGGGGTATCATTTACCATAGCAATCTGCAGAAGGATGGCTTAGCCGTGGAGGCTTAACTGTCATGAGCATCCATGTCCTCTATCGCCCTGTGCAGAAACTACACATCTCTCTACTAGGCCAGCTATGTGTGGAGTTAGAGAGAGCAGACTTGGGGAAGCATGCAAGTCCTGTGTCTGGTATGCTCAGGCCTCCAGAACATTCTCCATTGTTTTCCCAGAAGGCCTAATTTAAGCAATCTGGGAACCCTCGTCAGTGTTTCTTCTTCCTTTCTCCTTCCCTCTATTAGACGCCTGGTTTTCCTGGTTGTTTGGTTGGTTGGTTGGTTGTTTGGTTGGTTGCTTGGTTGGTTGGTTGTTTAGTTGGTTGTTTAGTTGGTTGTTTAGTTGGTTGTTTGGTTGGTTGTTTGGTTGGTTGTTTGGTTGGTTGTTTGGTTGGTTGGTTGGTTGTTTGGTTGGTTGTTTGGTTGGTTGTTTGGTTGGTTGGTTGGTTGGTTGGTTGGTTGTTTGGTTGTTTGGTTGGTTGTTTGGTTGGTTGGTTGGTTGGTTGTTTGGTTGGTTGTTTAGTTGGTTGTTTGGTTGGTTGTTTGGTTGTTTGGTTGGTTGGTTGTTTGGTTGGTTGGTTGTTTGGTTGTTTGGTTGGTTGGTTGGTTGGTTGGTTGGTTGGTTGGTTTTTCCTCTAGTCCTACTTTGGATCCAGGCTGGCTTCAAATTCACTGTCTGAGGCTGGCCTTCACTTCCTGAAGCTCTTGCCTCCACCTCCCCAGTACTGAGACTACAATTTGTACCATCATACCTGGTTTAAGATCACTCTCTCCCCCCACCCCCACCCCGGGCTGTCTCCCGTGATTTCCTCCCAGGTGCTATTTCAGGTTACAGAACCGTTTCTCTGAGTCAGGCCTCGTGGGTGACCATGGGTCACTGAATCCGACCCCTCCCTGTGTCCTTCCTAAAACTCAGTCAGCACTTTAACCCCTGTAGCTCTGATATCTCTGAGAAAGCAGGCACAGAATTTGGACTATCCCTTTTCAAAGCAACTAGAGGGCCGGCACAGTGACTCAGAGGGCAAAGGTGCTGCACCCAAGCCTGACAACCCACACAAGTGTCACCCGACCCTCACAGGTGCACCCTGGTACATGTGTATGCAAAATAAATAAACGTAATTTTTAAAAATGTAGCTCGATCCAGCCAAGTGGTGGTGGCACACACCTTTGGTCCCAGCACTCAGGAGGCAGAGGCAAGCTGCCTCTCTGTGAGTTGGAGGACAGCCTGATCTACAGGTCTACAGAGAGAGTTCTAGCACAGCCAGAGCTACACAGAGAAATCCTCTCTCTCTCTCTCAAAAAAAAAAAAAAAAAAAAAAAAAAAAAAAATAGCAGCCAGATCCTTAATGTTTGCTGAGCTCTTGGTTCAGTTCAAGTACTCAGGCCTGAGCAGGCCACAGCAAGGCTCCTGGGGAGCCAAGACAGGCTTTCCCAGGGCAGTCTGGGAAGGAGGGGCTGCTTTACATTTAGCTGGGGTAATTGCTTAGTGAGGTAATCACATACAGACCAACTTGAGCAGGACATGCCTGCCCTTTCACTGAACTTAGTCCTACATCCCAGCAGCTCACTGCCATTGCTGGACATGCTCAGGTGCCACCATGGCAATGAAGTCAGAACTTCTGGGGCAGCCCGCTGTGAACAAGTTGTTAAAGCCCCAGGTGTCCATGGGAACACTGAGAATTGCTCTTCCGTCTCCTGCAACAGGAGACCCCCCAATTCTCCTCAGCAGTGATTGGTATGGCTTCCTCAAGTCTCGTCTTCCCACAGACCCCCATCTTCTCTGGGAGGCTCAGATACTTTCAGCCAAGGAGTAGGTGAATGTTTCGGGGTTTGGGGTTTTAAATTCTCTGGATGAGATGAGAGTGATGGGCCATGCCCAAAATAGGAAACTAGCTTGCAAGTAGGAATGCAAGGGGCAAAAGTCAGTCAGAGGCCCCACCGTCCCACCTCATTAGCCACAGCACATGAGACCAGTCATTCCAGTCAGGAAAAACTGCACAAGGACGCACGGTCAAAGATCTCAGACAGACACGCACAGAGATCCGAAGTCCTTCACAGTCCACGGTCTGCGCTGGTTAGCACATGGTGAATGGCCTGCCCTCCCCTCTGCCCAGTTTCCACGGCAGCCCTCAGGCCTCAATCAGACTCTTGAGAGTCCTCGGCACAAATGCCCCCATCTCAAAGGTGCTGAATCTTGAGTTCCAGCTTCTGTATAGTCAGCAAGCCAACATCTCCTATTAGTTCATAGAGTTCAGCAGAGCCAAATGGGAGGCTCCCCCAAAGAACGGTAGGGTCCACAGCCCTCAGGAAATACTGCTGGATGGCTGGGGCAGTAGACTGACTAGAAATATGTCCTGTTTACAAAAGGATGTTTAGAAAAACATCTAAACCAAAATAATTAGTTTTCAGTGAGCAAGAATAGGCAAGAACAGCAGTGTGTACCTAGGCTAACAGCGGCCAGAGCATCCTACCTCTCAGAAAGGGCCAATTGGATAGGCACGGATTTCTGGATGCTCAGCTCCAACTCTGCCTTCTTTTTCTTGGTTTTTCAAGACAGGGTTTCTTTGTGTAGCCCTGGCTGTCCTAGAACTTGCTTTATAGATAAGGCTGGCCTTGAACTTACAGAGATCCGCCTGCCTCTGCTTTCTGAGTGCTGGGATTAAAGGTGTGAGCCACCACTGACCAGCTTCTTTTCCTTTTTAGAATTTTATTATTTTACAAGTATGGTGTTTCTCCTGCCTGTGCACCATGTGTGAGCCTGGTGCGCTAAGCAACAAGAAGAGAGCATCACACCCCTTAGAACTGGAGTTACAGTCTTGAGCCACCATGTGGGTGCTAGGAATTGAACCTAGGTCTTCTGGAAGAGCAGCCAGTGCTCTTAACCACTGATCCATCTCTCCAGCCCTCTGCTTTATTTTCTGCTCTCTGGGACATTACAGAATTAAAACTACCTTGAGTTCATCCAAAGCCAGAACGCATAAAAGTTTTAGACACTAATAAAAGTAGATGGCATGTTTTAGTGCCAAGTATGTTTTGGGAATATGTGTATATGTACACATATTCTCTGATGTAGCCTTACAAATATGTTTTGTTCTTTACTTATGTTTATTCCATTTACTTGCTAGAGATGCATGCACCATAACATACATGTTTAGGTTAAGGGCAACCTGCAGGAGTTGGTTCTCTCCTTCCGACATATGGGTCCCCTCCAAACTCGAGTCACCAGGATCCAAGGCTCTTTACTTGGCTCTGAGCCATCCTGAGATCCAGTTGTATTGTCATTATCTTA